>CM031918.1:54779391-55379391 GCA_018703695.1 Prunus fruticosa | reverse complement strand
TCATTTAAAGTTCTCCATGCTCTAAAACATTTCCCAAATACAATTCCCACTCTCTTCCAAGAATCTCAAAGTTCCCAAACACTTCTCCCATTCCTTCATCAAATTCTCCAAATTTCCCAAACACATTTCCCTTCTCTTCCAAATTCTCCATGTCTTCGAACACTTCACAAACACCTTTCTCTCCCTTCCCTAAGTTCTCAAATTCTCCAAGTTCACAAACATTGTCCAAGTTCTCAAGCACCTTTCTCTTCCCTTCCAAATTCCTCAAGCTTCCCAAACACCTTCTTTTCTCTTCCAAATTCTCCATGTTCTCAAACACATTCTCTTCCAAAATCCTCAAGTTTCTCAAACACATTCTCTCTTTCTCTCCAAAAACTCTCCATGTTTAAATTCTACTTGGTTCTTTATTGTTCTTCTTGTTCTTAATGGGTTCGGAATTTGTGTTTAGACTAAACACCATAACTAAATGCTTTTTCTGAATACTTGATTAAAACCACACACCATATGGATAATCATATTTGAGAAAGAACGAACTTCATAAGCTAGTTTGATTTACTTTGTTGCTTGTTACTTTGAAGCATGAAATTGGATGTGTGTTGATTTTCCTTTCCATTTTAGTTTTTATCTCCTAATCCTTTAATTTTGTTTCAAGTTTTCTATGTTTGTTTTAAGCAAGTAATGTCAGCTTAATAAAAATGGAGAGAGATGGTAACCTCAATCATAAGAATGGGGAGTGTGGAGTAGTGGGAGAAGTCGCGACCTCCAAGTGCATCCATGCTCGACCTAATCGCTTCAAGGGGGAGTATTCCAATCCTTTCTCTTTAGTTGTTTTGTTATTATTTCAGTAATTTTAATTTTCTATTTCTTTTATTTAAAAAAAAAATTAAAAAGATTTTTTTATATGAGCTGACTCGTGGTAACTCCAGTGAGCGTCTCCGTCAAATCAGTGTCTAGGAGTTCTTTAGGCGACACCTT
The DNA here is from genome assembly GCA_018703695.1 of Prunus fruticosa. NCBI lineage: Eukaryota > Viridiplantae > Streptophyta > Magnoliopsida > Rosales > Rosaceae > Prunus > Prunus fruticosa. The sequence goes on along the minus strand of CM031918.1, from coordinate 55,378,416 downwards.
CGGTGTCTAAGAAGTTTGGGTTTTAAGTGGGACCTTTGTGACCCCTCCAACCTTCCCGGATCCCCTGGCTGTGTTTTTTGAGGCCCTTAACTGGTCATCCATGAGTTGCTTGTATATTTGTGTGTTTTAAAAAAAACAAAACAAAAAAAAAATTATAAAAAAAAACTTTAAAAAAAAAATTTGAAATTTGAGTTTTTATTTATTTTCCTTATAAATTGCAATTTGAAACTTCTTTTTTTTTTTCTCTTTGTGTGGCGAGTTAGTTGTAAATAATAATAAATTTTTTTAAAAAAATCAATTTGGAACTTCTTTGTTTTCCTGTTTTTTGTTTTGTTAGGTTAGTTTATTTATTTACGTGGTGTGGTTAGTTAGTTTATTTCTGAGTGTTAAAAACACATTTTTATTCAACCACTGCATTAAAAAAAAAGTTACAAACAAAGTTTTAAAAAAAAAAAGTTAAAAAGTTAAAAAAAAAACATTCAAGTAAATTAAAAATTAAAACAACTTCTTCATCTTCATCTTCATCTTCATGGCATGCCTCTGTTATCTCTTACTTGCAGAATCTGCATCAGCTCCACATGGTCCTCATTTTTCTCTCAGTGCTTCCACGTGCTGATTGGCACAGGAGAGCCGCTTCTGCAGTCCGCCACCATAGCCTTCAAGGAAGCTATTTCCTCGCTCATCGTGGCACATTCCGGTTTCTCGCCAGGAAACGCATGCCCAAATTGGTAGCCGAGACCGCGTGGAGTACCGTTAAATTGTGGGACTCCTCCACTGCTGCCTTGTCAGACCTTTTGCCACATGCAGGTGATCCTGTCGATGTGAGCCTGCTGCCAATCATGCCTTCCAGGAGCGCGCTGCTCTGTTCGGCACCGCCTCAGAAAAGTTCGGAATTACCTCAGCAAAGTTTGAGGCCGTACCATGATGATATGTGGAGTTTGGGAAGACATGGTTTGGACGAGCCCTTATCTGCGCATTCGGTGGCGCAAGGGACAATTCAAGGTTAAGATCATCAAGGTGAGTGCATGAGGATGCCATTGTTTAGTTTTTTGATTTTTTGATGTTTTTCTTCTAATTGGAGGAAGAAATGCGGGGTGCTCTTCTACTTCACCGAGATGAGTTTAAATAGACTTATACAGACGAGGGAGCCGAAAGCACTTCGGATCTCTCAAGTGTGCTATCCTGTGCTCTTGTTTGACAGGTTTCTTAAGAATTTAATTTGAAGAAGAGACAAAATTAAAGATGCGTCTTGGACACCTAGTGCAAGAATCCCATCTCTTCTTTTAAATTCTTGTTTGAATTGTGTGTTTATTTCAGTTTTTATTTTTATTTTGTTTTTATTTAATTAGGTAGTATAATTTAAAACTCATAGGATATTCTTTGAAGGAGCTAAACTTTTGGTAACTCCAGTGAGCAACCGCAGTCTATACAGTGTCTAAGAAGTTCTTTAGGCGGCACCTTCGGTGTCTAAGAAGTTTGGGTTTTAAGAGGGACCATTGTGACCCCTCCAACCTTCCCGGATCCCATGGCTGTGTTTTCTGAGGCCCTTAACTGGTCATCCTTAAGTTTTTCTCTTAAAATAAGCAGTTATTTGTGTGTTTACTTAACTAAATAAAAAATAAAAAAAATTCATGTTCAGGTCTTCGTGTTTTTGTTTGATCGTCGTTCTTTAAATTTAGGGTCAATCGTCTCTTTGAGATAACATAATGTTTTTATTTCCCAATTTAAAAAAAAAAAGACAAATACACTTTAAAATTAAAATAATAAATAAAAACTGAAATCATTTCTTCTTGGCCTTCGGTGTCTCGACCATAGGAGCTTTGAGTTTGGCCCTCTGGCTGTCCTCTTCCGAGGCTTCACGCACAGCCTCTTGGGGCTCATCACTTGAGCTCCCAAAGATCGCAATCTTAGCTTCAGCGTAACTACTCTCGCGATCTGTTTGCTTGCGTTTACCCGGTCGGTCTAGGTCCTCCAGCTGTTTTCGCATGTCGCGAGAGTACAACTCTACCATCTTTGATAGGCTTTTATTCTCGCCCCGCAACACTTCTAGCTGGTGTCGATTCACCTTCACTATCCTGGCCCTTTCCATTTTCATGCTTTTTATAGCACTCTGACACTCTTCAACCATACTTCGCTCCGCCGCTCACTGACTTTCAGCACTTCTACCTCATGGGACTTCGCAAGTAGGCGATGACCCAAACTTGCGACACATGCTGTACTCTCCACGCTCAGTGTCAGGGCATCACTCGTGACCCGGTTGTCATCTCTTGTCCCAAACACACGTATATCTTTAGGAGTCACTAAATTTCTGCCCACTCCAATGGCAACATCGTTGTCCAGGAGTATTGAGTCAGCTCCTGTCACAGGCCCCCTTGCGGAGGCAAAGTAGGGCATCCATATTGGTGCTACCTGCTTGGCCTCGTGTTTGAGTCGGTGGAGCTAGGTTGAGATCCAACGAAAAGGGGTAGGAAGAGGCCATTTGATTTCTCAGTTTTTCTTTTCCTGCTTCTTTTCTCTTTTGTGTTTCTGAGTTTGTGTTTTTTGTTTTTTCCCCTTCTTTTTCCTTCTTATAGACATAGTCTTTCACAAAACCCTAGCGAGTGCAGCGTCTGATTTTTTGAATCTCCAGCATTCCTCCAGTCCCACAACCTTCTCACTTTCCAACCACACCCAACTCATTTATCTTGACATGTCTTTTCTTGAACGGACGCGTTCAGGAAAGTCTCGCGCCTTTCCATGAGCCCGTAATTTCCGCTTGTGAAATCTGCGGCGCTTCAATCCGTCGACACGCGGCTTCTGCTTCTGCCCGTGACTAACCATGAGACGACATCAGGGACCACATTCCCTCTTTTTAGAAATCCCGCTTTGCGCTCATAATTCACGTTTCATTTTGAAAAAAATAAATCAATAAATAAAAAATTTTAAACATGTGGGCTTCGGATTTCATTGTGGGTCGGGTTTCACTTTAGTTTGGGTTTCAAAGTGGGTTAAATTCACCGTGGTTTGTGTTTCGAAATTGTGGGCTTTGGGCTTCAAAATTTTTTTTGGGTTTCAGAATTGTGTGATTAGGGTTTACTGTTTCATTTTTTTTTTTTTGGTTTGTTTGTTTTGTAATTTTTATTTTGTAATTTTTTTTTTGTGTTTTGTAATTTTTATTTGCTTTAATACCTTGTTGAGGATAAATGTGAACCTCCCAACACAATTTCACCACCACTAATTAAATAATGGGGTTTTATTATTTTAGGTTCGACCCATTCGAGACGCTAGTCTCTTAATTACAATCCCTTGCTTCAAGGGAAAAACCCTTTGATTCCATCATAAAGAAACAGAACGTGTGTGTTGGGTTTTGCGGCTGCTCCTAAGTCCAACCTCAAGGTGCCTACGTATCCCTCGCGGGAATCAAGCCACTCGTAGTTCAAGGAACTGCAATGAATGAATGAGTCGTTGCAAAAGGGAAAATTTGTATGAATTTGATTGAGAAAGTGTTTGAGTGAATTTAGCTGAATAAACCAGGGATTCGACTTTGATGTGTGTTTGGGGTGAATTTGGTTAATAATAACCAGGGATTATGTTTGGATTTGAGATTTGGGCGGTTGCATCTAGATTGAATCTCTAGATTGCCTACGTACCCTTTTGAAGGGATCAAACCAACGTAGTTCGGAAAAAGATTTGTATGAAGATTTGATTGGTGGGGATTTGATTGCGGTTGGGTCTATTGGTATACTAGACTGCCTACGTACCCTTGATGGGATCAAACCGGCGTAGTTTGAAAAAATATTTGAAATTAATGGGTAAGTGTGGCCCAATAATTTAGAATTTGTGTCTTTGAGACAATTTGGAGATTTTCATAGGTAGATGACCCATGGGAAAATTGGAAATTAATGGGTAAGTGTGGCCCACTAATTGAGAATTTGTGTCTTTGAGACAATTTAGAGATTTTCATAGGTAGATGACTTATGAGAAAAAATTGGAAATTAATGGGTAAGTGTGGCCCACTAATTGAGAATTTGTGTCTTTGAGACAATTTGGAGATTTTCATAGGTAGATGACCTATGGGAAAAATTGGAAATTAATGGGTAAGTGTGGCCCACTAATTGAGAATTTGTGTCTTTGAGACAATTTAGAGATTTTCATAGGTAGATGACCTATGGGAAATATTGGAAATTAATGGGTAAGTGTGCCCCACTAATTGAGAATTTGTGTTTGAGAGATCTGAACTTAATCTCATTGGAATTTGCATGGGTAGGTGACCCATGAAAATAATTGGAAATTAATGGGTAAGTGTGGCCCACTAATTGAGAATTTGCGTTTGAGAGATTTGAATTTAATCCCGTTGGAATTTGCATGGGTAGATGACCCATGAGAAAATTCGGAATGGTTTTGTACCATTTTTCTTATTGTCAATATTCGAGAAAAATAATGAGTAATTTTAATTATCCCATTGATTTTTTCATAAAATTGACATTTCTCCTTGGAAAAGTGTTTTGGCGTGGTTTTGTACCACTTGGTATATGGTGTGACTTTGCAGATTTGCCTAAACAAACACTCAAGTTGCTCTTGGCTTGTTGAGAGAGGGGCAACTGGAGCAAACTATTAGCATAGCCATGCAAGTCTTGGAGGCCACTTAGTTCGTGGCTGATTGATGAGGGGGATGTGGAGGTGGCAATCCCCGAGGATTGAACTTGTGTTGGAGAAGCTTTTTTTTTTTATAATTAGCGATTGATACAATATATTGGGGAGGGGGCACTGATCCTGGGGATCGAACAGGTGACCAAGGGGGGGGGGGGGAGGGACCTCACCACTGAGGTAAACCCCTCGGTCAAGTGTTGGAGAAGCTTTGAAGGCATAGTTGAGAGACCCAACAATTTTGAACGGGTCTTGAGAGAGATGTGCACTACGCCAATCCCAATTAATTTTGGATTAGTGGCTTTACTCCAGCTGATCCTTTTATGGCTTGGTGCCAAAAGCAAATGGCTTTTAATTTGATCAAAACACCCACGGATAAAAATCCTTCTCCAAGTGAAGTGTGAATTAGCATCCTTATCGCATTAGAACCCCTTGAGCATCCAGGAAAGCTAAAAGCCCCTTGTCTATACAGGATTAGGCAATATGAAATTTCCTTACATTAGGCAATATGGAATTTCCTTTGAAAGGACACGTGGACTGCAACTTTTAAGGAACCAGCAAACAAAGCGATAGCTTTTGATATATTTGCTTTTCCCAGACCAGACCAGCCCGTATCCTTCCCCAAGACATCTTTCTTTAGTTCTTCTTTTATTTTATTCAATGAATTAACATGGCTTTTGCTTGGGCAGCAAAAGCAACAGCAATAGGAGACGTTCTTGTCAATTGGGTGACTTTGGGATTTTCTTTGCAAGTGACGTGGAGCCAAAAGAAACAAATCCCTTGTTGTCTTTTTGCTGTAACATCCCAAGGTTAATAACCAAAGAGATAAGCTTGAGACCTTCAATTGACAGGAAGTGGAGTTCCACTTCGTTCTTCCTTGCTCATCGCCAGCTGCCTTTGATTCTTTCAGCTTGTTTTATTTTTTTGTTTGCTTTGATTGTGCTGCATAACAAAAGAAAGAAACAAAGTCTTTGTTTATTTCCTTCTGCACATCTCACGTCCCTCCACCACATTTGTTTTACTTTGGCTTTGTTGACTTGCCGGGTAATCTCATAAATTACCACATGGTTTCTTCTTTCCTGTTTGACTCCTTTTTTTGTTTGGCTGTTGCTATCTTCCTTGGCAGACATGAACAACATTAAAAATGTCCTAGACTTTGTGGTGCTGCAGTAAGAGAAGTCCAGAAAATTCTGGGAATTTCTCTACGTCATTTAACAGCATTGTGAAACAGTTTTGGTTTTGTGATGGATAGCCCGTCATGATAAGCAATCCTTACGAAGTGCTTATGAATTGGATGTTGAGCACATCTTGGAAGCATGTGAGCGGAGCCGAGCCTTGGAGAGATTCTTGACTTGGTTTATGATGATTCAAATCATCATAGCCAAGAATCTCTCTTTGGACTGATCTTGAGCAGAGCCGAGCCTTGGAGAGATTCTTGACTTGGTTTATGATGATTGAAATCATCACGGAAGACAATTCTTCCCCGTTGGTTGTTTGCTGGATGCTTTGAACACATCGTTGGAATTATTTGAGCGGAGCCAAGCCTTGGAGAGATTCTTGACTTGTTTATGATGATTTCTATCATCATAGCCAAGAATCTTTCTTTGGACTGATCAACAGATGGGTGCAGATTGTATACTTGGAAATATTTGAGCAGAGCTGCCCGTTAGAATAGATTATCCCCTGATATATGATGATCGAAACCATCATAGAGGACAATCTTTCCTATCGGTTGTGGACTGGACGCTTTGAAAACTGTTGGAAAATTGGCTCACCTAAGGATACAAGGTTGTTTTGGCGCTGAAGGAGGATTTTTTGAGTCTGCCCAAAGCGACAGGTCGCTGAGGAATTGGCGACCGGTCGCCAGAAGCAGATTTGAAGTCTGGAGCAAAACTAAAGAAGCGACCGGTCGCTAGTTACTTGCGACCGGTCGCAGGAAGCACAAGCGACCGGTCGCACGACATTTGTGACCGGTCGTCCAGAGCAGATTCAAAGTTTGGAGGGAAAATCTTCTGCGACTCGTGCCTGTGATGTTTTGCTTACGTATTTTCAACTGACTTTTCAAGGGCTATCGCTTTCTACAAGTTTGCAGGTGCCTAGTGAGTCACTTCTGAGTTAAATGGACGTTGACTACTTGCTGGATAGTTGGGAGAGCACTCATGGCTAATTGGTTATCTTATTTTGAATAATCTCCTCTCCATTTTCTGGTTTAATGGAGGTGGCTGAGTGGGATTGTATTACCTACCTGATCTGACCCTTAGTCTAAGTGGTGACTAAAAGGAAAGAACGTGGAGGACAATCAGATATCCTATCTCTTGTCCATTGGCTTGTGTAGGTAATGGGATGAAGTAAGATAACACAAGTGAGAAAACAAGTTGAATAATAGTAAGTGGTAGAAGCTGGAATTCTGAGTAGAGAGAGTTGTAGTTTTCAGTTTTGTCAAGATAGCCAAGGGGAGAGCAAGTGAGTTCTCTAAGTGTATCAAGGTGTTGAGCAAGGGTGTGAGAGAAACAGATTGTGAGGGTAGTGTTCTAAGGGGGTTTTCCTTTTGTAAACCAAAGTTGTAACCTATCTTCACTAGTGAAATTTCTCAAGGTGATCACCAAAGAGGATGTAGGCAATTTGCTGAACCTCTATAAACACTTGTGTCATTTGTTCTTGGTTAATTTGTGTGTGTGTGTAAGCCTCATCCATCATTGAGTTCTTTGTCTAAAGTCCATCAACAACAAGATCTTAAAAGGGCAGTGAGTTAGTCATTAATTCACAACAAGTGGTATCAGAGCTGTGTTTGGCAGCTGGAGCTAGTTCTTCTCTTGGAGTGCTAGTGTGTTGAAGATGGCAAGTGACTTAGAAGCTGAGAGTGGTAGCAGTTCACAGCATGTGAAGCAACCACACGTAGCAAGCATGAAGGTGGAGTTAAAGCCTTTCACAGGGAAGGGGAACTTCACTCTTTGGCAACGAAGGATGAAGTCGGCTCTTACACAACAACAGCTCCATGTTGTGTTGGTTGGCAAGGAGAAGAAGCCAGCAAGCATGACGGATGATGAGTGGGGAGTTCTTGACGAGTTAGCCAGAGGAATCATCGAAAACTATCTCTCCGATGAGGTGCTCATCAACGTGATAAAGGATACGGCAAAGCAAACATGGGAGAAGCTCGAAGAGATGTTTGCAGGGAAGTCGTTGTCCAACAAACTCTTCCTCAAGGAAGAGCTCCTGAATCTTAAGATGGAGGAGGGAGGAAATCTAATGGAACACCTAAGTAGTTTCAATAGATGTGTTGCTGACTTCCAGAGAATGGATGTGAATTATAGTCCGGAGGATAAGGCTCTTATGTTGTTGACATCCTTGCCTCCGTCCTATAAACACTTTCGAACCACTCTTATGTTCGGAAAGGTTACTCTTGATTTTGAGCCTGTGGTGCAAGACATCATGACACACCATAGGATGACTCAACGTTCGGGAGAAAACTCTCAAGGCGAAGGTCTAGTTGCAAAGACCGGAGAGAGAGGCCGTTCAAAGAAGCGTGAAGGCAAGAAAGGCAATAGAGGAAGGTCCAAATCCAAGGCAAAGGAAGGTTGTTTCGAGTGTGGGTCAAAGGAGCATTGGAAAAAGAATTGCCCCATATGGAAGGAGAAGAAGAACAAAGGGAAGAACGCAGCAAACACAGCTGAGGATGTCACAGAAAGTGATGGTGAGCTTTTGTGTGTTAATGGCAATGTTAAAACAAATGCATTGGCTAATTCTTCAAGGTGTTCCTCTTCCGATTGGATTTTGGATTCCGGATGCTCATATCATATGTGCTCAAACAAGGAGTGGTTTGACACGTATGAGAAAGAAGATAGCAGTGAAGTGATGATGGGGGATGGCTCAATGTGTAGAGTCAAAGGCACCGGGACAATCAAGGTGAAGATGCATGATGGGGCTGTTAGGACGCTTGGAATGGTGAGGCACATTCCAAAGTTGCGTAAGAATCTCATTTCCCTTGGAACTCTTGACAAGAATGGTTATTCATTCAAAGCATATGGAGGGAAACTCATAATCTCAAAAGGTTCACTTGTGGTTATGAAGGGAGAGATTCAACCTAATTGTCTATATAGGTTGTGTGGTACAACAATCACAGGTGGAGCAGCTGTATCTACAAGCAAGGACTCGGAAGATGAAACTCAGCTTTGGCATTTGAGGCTAGGGCACATGAGTGAGAGGGGCATGCAGGAACTACACAATAGAAAATTGTTGAAAGGTGTTCAAAGTTGCAAGCTGCAGTTCTGCAGATTTTGTACCATGGGAAAGCAATCAAAGATAGCTTTCAAGCAGCGAAACAAAGAGGAAGAAAGCACGGGTGTGCTAGATTATATTCACACGGATGTATGGGGGCCATCACCGGTTAAATCGAAGGGTGGAGCTCGCTATTTCGTGACTTTCTTGGATGATTTTTCAAGGAAGGTTTGGGTCTACTTCATGAAGGAGAAATCTGAGGTCTTCACCAAATTCAAAGAGTGGAAGGCGGAAGTAGAGAACCTAACCGGAAGAAAGATCAAGATCCTAAAGAGTGACAATGGTGGTGAATATAAGGACAGCAAGTTCCTTGAGTTTTGCAAAAGTGAAGGCATTAAGAGGCACTTTACCGTGAAGAAGACACCCCAACAAAATGGAGCTGCGGAGAGGATGAACCGAACTCTCGTGGAGCGTGAGAGATGTATGAGAATTCATGCGGGGTTGCCCGAATCTTTTTGGGCAGAAACGGTTAACCACGCTGCCTATTTGGTTAACCGATCGCCTTCAAGAAATCTTGAGTTCAAGTGTGCAGAGGAGGTATGGTCTAATAAGTCAATTGATTATTCAAATCTTAAGGTGTTTGGATGCAGTGCATATGCACTTATTCCTAGTGATGAAAGATCTAAGTTGAAGCCAAAGTCTCTTGAATGCATATTCATTGGATTTGAGAGTGGTGTGAAGGGCTATAAGCTGTGGGATCATGTGAACCATAAGAAGATACTCAGCAGAAATGTTGTGTTTGATGAGAAGACCATACCTATGAACAAAGTCAAGAATTCAGAGGCAAAGGAGGATGTTGTTGAGGAAGAAACAACCTTTCAAGTTCCACTCAAGAAGGTGTCAAGAAAGACTACTCAGAAACAGCCAACTGAAGACGTTCAGGAGGAGGTGGAGTCTGACATTTAAGAGGAAGAAGCTGGGCAGCATCAACAACAAACTCATGAAGAAGAAGAAGAGGCTCAAGAGACAGGTGGAACCATCATCTATAGCTCGGTCCAGGCCCAAGAGAACCATCAAACCACCTCAAAGGTTTGGATGGGAAATGGATGCAGTTCACTATGCCCTAAATGCTAGTGAAGAAGAACCAACCACGTTCCAAGAAGCTGTTGAGAACAAGGAACGGGAAAGTTGGATGGAAGCTATGATGCAAGAGATGGAATCTCTACACCAAAACTCAGTTTGGGAGTTAGTTCCTAAACACAAAGGTCGCAAGGTTATTCGCTGCAAATGGGTGTTTAGGAAGAAAGAAGAAATGCATGAGAAAGGTGCCACCTTATTCAAAGCTCGGTTGGTGGCAAAAGGATTCTTGCAAAAGGAGGGAGTTGATTATGATGAAATCTTCTCTCCGGTGGTGAAACATACTTCTATACGACTACTACTCTCCATAGTAGCACAAGAGGACATGGAGGTGGAACAAATGGATGTGAAGACTGCATTCCTTCATGGTGAATTGGAGGAAGACATCTACATGAGCCAACCTCAAGGGTTCATTGAAGCAGGGAAGGAAAATCTGGTTTGTAGGTTGAAGAAGTCTTTGTATGGGCTGAAGCAATCTCCAAGACAGTGGAACAAGTGTTTGATTCTTACATGATGAAGATTGGGTATAGAAGATGTGAATCTGATTGTTGTGTTTACTCTCATGCATTCAAGGATGGTAACTTCATCCTTTTGCTTCTTTATGTTGATGACATGCTAATTGCATGTAAAGACATGTCAAAAATCCAGAATTTGAAGACATTGCTTGGAAGGGAGTTTGACATGAAGGATCTTGGTGCTGCACAAAAGATCCTAGGAATGGAAATAAGGAGAGACAGAAATAGTGGCAAGTTATGGCTGTCACAAAGCAAGTACATTTCCAAGGTACTTGAAAGGTTCAATATGATGGATTGCAAACCGGTGTCTACTCCTTTGGCGGCGCATTTTAAGTTAAGTGCGAAAGAATGTCCTTCTACGGATGAGGAGAAGGAGGAAATGAGTAAAGTTCCATATGCAAGCTTGGTAGGGTGTCTCATGTATGCAATGGTTTGCACACGCCCCGACTTAGCCCAAGCCGTAAGTGTGGTGTCAAGGTATATGGCGAATCCTGGAAAGCAACATTGGACAGCAGCAAAATGGATTCTCAGGTACTTGAAGGGCACCAAAAGGCTTGGGATATTGTTTGAAAGACAACAAGGAAAGGCATGTGTGTCGGGGTATGTAGACTCTGATTATGCAGGAGATTTAGACAAGAGGAGATCCACCACAGGATATGTCTTCACTTGTGGTGGAGGACCGATTAGTTGGAGAGCAGTGTTGCAATCGGTTAGTGCCTTGTCTACTACGGAAGCGGAGTATATGGCTTTAACGGAAGCTTCAAAAGAAGCGGTATGGCTGAAGGGATTGGCAAAAGAATTTGGGATAGCTCAAGACTTGGTGGTGATTCTAAGTGACAGTCAAAGTGCTATTTGCTTAGTGAAGAATCAAGTGTTCCATGGGAGGTCCAAACACATTGATGTGAGATACCACCGGATAAGGGATTGGGTGAATGATGGAGACATCACAATAATGAAGGTTCATACGAATGAGAACGCTTCAGATTGCCTAACAAAGCCAGTCACAACAGCAAAGTTCAAGCATTGTTTGAGCTTGCTCAATCTTGTTACATGCTAAAGATTGAGGTGGAGTTCTTGAGAGTTATTAGGACGATTCTCAAGACATTATAAGATGTCCTAGAAGGCAATGATGTCCACAAGGAGTATTAGGCTCGCCATGGTGGAGATTGTTGGAAAAATGGCTCACCTAAGGATACTCCGCTGAAGGAGGATTTTTTGAGGGAAGAATCTTCGGTCGCGAAAGCGGTCGGAGCAAACTGGCGACCGGTCGCTAGTTCTTGTGGTCGGGTTTGTCGGTTGTTTGGAGGGAATCTTCTGCGACCGTCGCCCATTCTCTACGACGGTCGCTAGCCGTGCTGATGTTTTGCTTACATATTTTCAACTGACTTTTCAAGGGCTATCGCTTTCCACAAGTTTGCAGGTGCCTAGTGAGTCACTTCTGAGTTAAATGGACGTTGACTACTTGCTGGATAGTTGGGAGAGCACTCATGGCTAATTGGTTATCTTATTTTGAATAATCTCCTCTCCATTTTCTGGTTTAATGGAGGTGGCTGAGTGGGATTGTATTACCTACCTGATCTGACCCTTAGTCTAAGTGGTGACTAAAAGGAAAGAACGTGGAGGACAATCAGATATCCTATCTCTTGTCCATTGGCTTGTGTAGGTAATGGGATGAAGTAAGATAACACAAGTGAGAAAACAAGTTGAATAATAGTAAGTGGTAGAAGCTGGAATTCTGAGTAGAGAGAGTTGTAGTTTTCAGTTTTGTCAAGATAGCCAAGAGGAGAGCAAGTGAGTTCTCTAAGTGTATCAAGGTGTTGAGCAAGGGTGTGAGAGAAACAGATTGTGAGGGTAGTGTTCTAAGGGGGTTTTCCTTTTGTAAACCAAAGTTGTAACCTATCTTCACTAGTGAAATTTCTCAAGGTGATCACCAAAGAGGATGTAGGCAATTTGCTGAACCTCTATAAACACTTGTGTCATTTGTTCTTGGTTAATTTGTGTGTGTGTGTAAGACTCATCCATCATTGAGTTCTTTGTCTAAAGTCCATCAACAACAAGATCTTAAAAGGGCAGTGAGTTAGTCATTAATTCACAACAAAAACATCGTTGGAATTGGTTTTTAGCCGAGTTGAGCCTTGGAGAGATTCTTGACTTGGTTTATGATGATAGAAATCATCATAGCCAAAAATCTCTATGGACTGATCAAAAGCTAGGTGCAGATTGCATACTTGGAAATGCTTGAGTGGAGACATGCCTTAGAGATCCCTGACTGTTTTTTATGATGATAAAAATCATCATAGCCAGGAACCTTTAGGTTGAACGAAACCTGGAACCTTCAGCAAACAAGAATACAACGCCACAAAACTAAGATTTTACCTTGAGATGGCTCTTGCTTTCTCTGGTATGCTTGCTGTCTTCCTTTTCTTCCTGCGGCTATTCTCCTTTCTGCTCCTTCCGTTCTCTGCTTTCTTCGTTCTTTTTTTGTTGTTTCCGTCCCCCCCTTTTTATCATAGGCATGTCTCTTTTATAGACTACGAGATTTGAGGAGTTTGAGTTGAAGTCAATAACCACTTCTCCGACTGGGATGCTTATCCCTCAGTGTTTGATGCAAACACTTGCATATTTTTTGATAAACTTGCAGGAAGGAAAATTTCAGTCCCGTTCCAATACAAGCTCACAGCTGGCCCTTTATTTTATTTTATTTTAAATGGGTTGCCACCCCTTTTCTGGTGAAAAATTCAGGCCAAACAAATGTAAAAATTATCGTTTCAACAGTTGCCTTCTCAAGCGTTGTGCATAAAACGACTTTTTATGTGCAACCCTTGACAACTTTCCCTTTGAACTGCTACTTTCTTGACTTTTCTTGTATTTTCAATCTCAGGGAATGGACAAGCGAGGTCAATTCGGGATTGAACGAGTCTTTGATTTACATGGAAGGGAATTTGTATCTGGCCCCCAATATGTGAGATCACTGCCTTTGAGTTCCATGCAGCTTAATGTACCTCTTGAGAGCCGTGCAACTTGGTATACCACTGCCTCTGGAAATTCAGGGTATCTTGAATTCAAACCCCACGCAGAAGACAAGGTGATTTTAGTATGCCAAACACATCGTGCTGTGTTTACAGCACATTGTTTGGAGGATGTGAATAATGAAGTGGATGGAGACATGAAATTCCAAATCAAAGATCTTCCAACACGTGATGATTTTTACCCTGCTTTGCATAGAATGATCAAGCATAAACTGGAGTGGGGCCCCAGTATCAATTCCATGGCCGAGCCACTTTTGAAATTGACGTTGGAGAGTGGACAAAACGTGTTATGAGTGACTTTGGAGACATATTGCATAAAGCAAAAATATATGGTGCCATAGCAATTTCCCGATATCCTTACGAATGCTGCCCAAATATATGGAGAGCCTTTTGTGAATTATGGGGACCCTTGTGCAACACCTTTCATCATGGCAATGGCGAGATGGGAATTTCTCTCTATGACATGAAAGTTGTTTGTGGGCTTCCAATCTTAGGAGATGTCCAATATGAGGAATTTATTCCCCAAAATAAAGACTTGCATCAAAACGAGTATATCCTCCGACTATCACTGAACTTCTGAAGATTCACTCCCAATTATGTATTTATCATAATCAGTCTTCCATTAGCTGGGCACAATGGATCGGGCATTTTTATCGAGAGAAGGTTGTTTATAAGGCCTTTGGAGATGGCAAGAGAAAACCTCAAGATCAAACTTTAAGGGCTCCAGAAATCACTTTACGTATTTCAGATGAAGGAAGGTTGGCTGCATTCTTGGCATTTTGGTTGAGCAGATTTGGTTGAATCGCCATCTCAGACCTGAAACTTTTTACATGGCATGTTTGATGGCACAAGTGGTCAGAGTTTCACTTGCACCAACTGTTTTGGGATATATTTACCATGGTCTTGGGGAAATTGCCACTCGTTCAGAAGGTCCTGGCTCGTCAAGTGCCTCCCTCCCAATTCATTATGTTATCGGTTGGTTAGGCGAACATATTCCAGGCTTGTACCTACCGCAAACTGATAAGGGATTTGTAAAGGACTACCCTTTTTTGGTGAGGTACGCGAGTGTCAAACCAAAAGATTTTAGACTTAATCATGCCAGAATTATGTTTCGTAGTGACAAGGAGTTGATTTATCGCCCAACCACATTTATTGAAGACGAAGGTCGCTCCTTTGCTGACACAAAAGATCTATCAGAAGAAAATTTGAATTTCTAGTTTGCATACGTTCTGTGCTTTTGCCTGTGAGAGTGAACAACAATCTTTGGTTGGAGCCGTACTATCCGAATAGATTTGCTCGCCAATTTGGTTTTGATCAAGGTGTCCCTTCGAATAAGCTTTCATTTAGTGTTCGTGACAGGCACAAGTGTGGCATGGAGGATTCAGCCAGAGCACAAGTCACTTTACTTAGAAGGGACACCACAGCTGGATTTTATATCCCACGCTCTACTCGTGTTGGAGTTTGTACTTGGTGGTATTGCAAATGGTGGATGGGATCATCAGCACCATATATGGGATTATCAGGAGCTAGAATTTTCTTGCCTTCTAGCAAACGCCTTGAAAGGCATGATAATGTTTTTGTCGTTAGGCCAGAGAATCAAGACCCTATAAGTTGTCAAAAAGAGGCCTCCAACAAACGTTCATCCTCATGTAGTGACAACAAAAAGAGTCCAAAGCGAATTCGAAACCAGAATCTTGACAATCCAGTTGATGACGGAGTTCAGTTCTTCCCATGCAGATGCTGCTACTCTTATCAGAGACTTGGTGTTCCCCATGAATGACGGTCCATCAGAACAGGGAAGCACCATGAACTTTCCAAGTGAAGCAGATGACGCTCAAGAAGTGAGCAATGAACCAAATGATGCAATTGGTGCTCCAGACGTGAACAATAAGCCAAATGAGACAGATGATATTGTTGAAGATGATTGCCCTCTGCCATTGGTAGAATATTTGCCCTCTTCACCTTATGTGAAAAACTTCATTCACCGCATTCTTGGTCCAAGTGTGGCTCCACGTAGGCGAAGGTTCATTGCCGAAGAAATGCAAGACATCTTTGGTAGAATTTCTTCTTCCAAATCACCCATAGGCCTACTAGGCCACCATGATCATATTTTGGGGGCCCTTGGACTGTTGTGGCCTATGATCAATACCCTTAAATCAGGTTCGGACTGAGTTTCAGGAATTTGGAACGATCATCCAACACATTTTTGAGCTAGCTACCTCATTTTCCAGGAACGTTGCCTTCGTGGGAGAATATGCCCATGTAGATGTTGACCGCATTAATGCCTTAATCACCCAGGTATGAGCAGTGCTCGCTACCATAAAGACCATGAGTTTGCATCTAATAGAACTTAATAGTCAACTCGCTGACGTGAATGCTACAGAGGTTGATGTTGAAAAGGCAGAGAGGAAGCTGAAGAAGCGACCAAACGAGCTCATGAGATGCGGCAACAGTTTGAATCGAAGACAAGCGCCCTAAAAGCACGAGCAAAAGATTTGCAACAATCTTTAGACCAACAATTCGACATGGAAATTGGGCTTCGACATGCTAGAATTGATGCCAATGAAGCGATGCTCCCAAAGCTCATAGAGGCCCGGAACTTAGGCTTCTCGCAAGAGAAAGAAATTCGCCAGTTAGTTAGCTCATTGATTTCCCTTTGCAGTAGAGTAGAGTAGACTCATTTTCCCATTTTCCTTTAATTTCTCCTTTTTTTATTATCCTTTGGTTATTGTAAACTCATTCATCCACCTTAACTAGTATTGAATGATTTTTTTTTCCATATAAATACTCATGCTAATTTTTTTGAGTACTTACATCATTTAGCAATTTTGCCACACACAAAACTTAGGTGAATGATAGGGTTTTTGGTGATTTACGGCTGCACTCAGCTTTTAGACTAAGTTGCCTACGTACCCTGTAAAGGGATCAAGCCATACGTAGTTCACCCCTTGATTTTCAGGGAAAGAAAGGAGAAAAATGGATTTGTGGCCGCACCTAGTGGCAAGACTAGATTGCCTACGTACCCCTTTTGAGGGATCAAGCCGCCGTAGTTCTTTAGCTTGGGCCGCCCTTTCGGGTTTTCAGCCCACAAAGCTTTTTTTTTTTTTTTTTTTTTTTTTGCTCTAATTTTTTCAGCCCAACGAGCATTTTTATTTACCCTAACTTTTGCTTGAACCGCCCTTTCGGGTTTTCAGTCCAACGGGTTTTTTTTTTTTTTTTTTTTTTTGTGCTCTAATTTTTGCTTAGACCGCCCTTTCAGGTTTTCAGTCCAACGAGCATTTTTATTAACCATTAGGCATAAAACTTCTTGACGAATTTCCCATTCACACAAGAATATATGCAATTGCCTTCAGAGTTTGACAACTCGTAAGCACCCTTAGAGAAAACCTTAGTAATGACGTAGGGCCCCTCCCACTTAGGTTCAAACTTACCATGCATTTTTCTGGTAATGACAAAGGGTCTTCGGACAGTTAAAACCAAATCTCCAATTGAAAAAGATCTGTACTTAACTTTCTTGTTGAATGCCCCTGCAACTTGAGCTTGGTATATTTCGAGCCTTTGTTGAGCTCCAGTATTTTCTCGTCTAGAGCTTCTAGTTCTGCGAGTCTCACATTTGCGTTTTCGTCGGGGTTTGTTAGCTGTGAAGCTACCCTTAACGATGGCAATTGGACTTCCAACGGTGAGAACGGCCTCGGAGCCAAACACCAGACTGTCCAGTGTACATCCTGTTGAGTTGCGTATGGTCGTCCTATAGGCCCATAATGCTTCGGGAAGACGATCATGCCAGTCTCTTTTATTTCCTGAGACCATCTTCTTTAGGATATTACACAATACCTTATTGAAAGCTTCAGCTTGTCCGTTTGAGGACGGATTGTAACTTGCGGAAAACGAGTGTTGAAACTTGTACTTCTCGCACAACTTGGTCATGGACTTGCACTTGAAATACAATGCATTGTCTGATATTATCTTAGATGGAACCCCATAACGGTAGATGATGTGATTCCTTATGAAGTTTGTAACATCGTCTGCTCGTACCTCCTTTAAAGGAATTGCTTCAGCCCATTTAGAGAAGTAATCGGTCGCGGCCAAGATGTATTGATGTTGACGTGATGACTTAGGCTTTATCATGCCAATAACATCCAATCCCCAAGCTTCAAACGGCCAAGACAAAGTTGTCGGATGCAATTGTTGGGGTGGCTGGTGTATAAAGTCCCCATGCAACTGGCAATCTTTACATGTGGTCGCGAATTTCATTGAGTCTTGGACCATTGTTGGCCAGTAATAACCCAATCTCTTCAGTTGATTTGAGAGTTTTGGACCGGCTTGATGAGCACCACAAGTGCCAGCATGAGTATCATGAAGGGCCTTAGTTGCGTCTTGTTTCGATAAACACCTTAACAATATACCATCAAATGACCGTTTGTACAAGGTGTCGTTTAAGTACAGAAACCGGGTGGCTCTTGTCGGACTTTAGCCTTTTTTCTTGAGTCATTTGGCAACTTGCCATGTTGGATATACTCGATTATGGGATGGCGCCAATCAAGATCACCTGGTTCTTCCTCACATTCGGAACCCGTAATGACGTTTGAATCAACAACTTCTTCAATTCTCTCTATAGCTGGGGATAGTAAATAACGTTCCCCAACAGTGATTTGGATATCCCTTTCGTCAGGTAGCGTTAACGATGCAGCCAAATTAGCTAGTGCATCAGCTTTATCATTTTCTGACCTCGGGATGTGACTAACATTTATGTCTTGAAACTGTGACATGAGATGCTTTGCCCTTTCATGGTATGGGACGAGAGTAGCATTTCTGACTGCGTATTGGCCATTCAACTGTCCTGACGACTAACTGTGAATCACCGTATGCTTGCAAACAATCAATATGCATCTCGAGAGCAATTTCAAGGCCAATGATGAGTGCCTCATATTCTGCCACATTATTTGAACACAAGCTGGGATGAGTTGGATTAAGCAGACGGCGTAATGAACACCACTCCTGCCCCAGCTCCTTTTCCTCTTGCTGCCCCATCAAAATATAACTGCCATGTAAATGCTTCTATTGTGAACACCTCTTCGTCAGGCAAGTCAGCAAGCAACTCCATGTTGTGGGGAGTAGGATGAGCGGCCAAGAAATCAGCTAGAGCTTGCCCTTTGATCGCCTTTTGTGGCACAAATTTTATCTCAAACTCGGAGAGGAGGAGTGACCACTTGGCTATTCGCCCAGAGAGCACAGGCTTGGACATCAAATATCGGAGCGGATCTGCCTTGGAAATCAGAATGACTCTATGAGAGAGGATGTAGTGTCGTAGCTTCTGGACCGCAAACACCAATGCAAGGCAGACTTTTTCGATGGGGGTGTAATTTTGTTCTGCCCCCACGAGTGTTCTACTCAAGTAATAGAGTGCATTTTCTTTTCCATCCTCATTGTGTTGGGCGAGCAACGCACCCAATGAGCGTTCTAATGCCGCAATATACAAGATTAAAGGCTTCCCCTTAATTGGCGCCATTAGAACTGCGGATTCAACAAGTATTGCTTAATGCTTTCCAAAGCATTTTGACATGCTTGATCCCATACAAATGGAACATCCTTCTTCATTAGCCTCGAGAATGGTTGACACCTTCCAGAGAGATTTGAGATGAACCGTCGTATATAGGCTAGTCTCCCTTGCAACCCTCGTAGCTCCCTTAAATTTCGAGGGGGTGGCATTTCACGGATTGCCTTGATTTTTGAGGGATCAATTTCAATTCCTCGATGTCCGGACGACAAAGCCAAGGAATTTACCTGAAGTTACCCCCAATGCACATTTTAGGGGGTTCATTTTCAACTGATGCTTTCGGAGTCTATCAAAAACTCGTTTTAAGTCACTCAAATGATGTTCCCTTTTTCTGGTTTTGACCACCAAATCATCGACGTAGCATTCAATCGTATTGTGAAGCATGTCATTGAAGATTGTCGTCATGGCTCTTTGGTAAGTTGCCCCTCATTTTTCAACCCAAAAGGCATCACAGTGTAGCAATATATTCCTTTTGGAGTACGGAAAGCAGTTTTCTCTTGATCTTCTGGAGCCATTTTTATTTGGTTGTAACCGGAGAATCCATCCATGAAAGATAAAGCACCGAAACCAGTTGTTGCGTCTACCAATAATTCTGTAATTGGGAGTGGAAACTCATCTTTCGGGCATGCATCATTGACGTCTCTATAGTCCACACATATACGTAGTTCCCCAGTTCTTTTGAGGACTGGAACAATATTGGACAACCAAGTGGGATATTGGACTTCTCGGATAAAACCGGCAGCAATAAGCTTGTCAATCTCGATTTCTATTTGGATTGTTAGCTCTGGCCGAAAGCGACGTGGCGCTTGTTTCACCCATCGAGTCTCATCAGGTATCCCAAGTTTGTGAACTGCGACCTTTGGGTCCAAACCTGGCATGTCTTGATAACTCCATGCAAATACATCTCGATATTCTTGCAAAAGTTGTGTGTATTCGTCTAACTCTTGCGGTGTCAGCGAAGCACTAACAAAGATTGGTTTTGGGCTGTCAGCTGTACCAAGATTAATTTCTTGAAGATCATCAATCGTGGCTTGACCTCCCTCCTCCATTTGTGGTGGAGCTGGTTGGACTATGTCAATGAATTCCAGGCTATCTTGAGGATTATCATCTTCGCCCATTGTTTCTTCGAAAGAGGTGCAATTGACTTGTTCAAGGTCGTTATTTATTTTCACCTTTTTGACTGTTTTGATCACAACCTTCTCTTGACTCTTAACCCTCCATTTCCTTTTGTTATGGACTTTCTCTTGTTGAGAATTGGAAGGGTCTTCCAGGCGTTGAAAGACTGAGGTGTGGTGTGGTTGTTTGTGCCCTAGGCGTTTGAACACAGAGATGCGAAGTGGCCTTGTATTCACCTCATCTTCTCTAAACATCGCTTGTTCCATATTAGTGAGCACTTCGGGCTCGGAAGCTTCTGGCCGTGGCCCTCGCAGAGTCACTTTGAGCACCCCACTCTCATTTTGAACTGTGAGGCCAGCATTGCTTTGCTTTACCTTACGACCTTTGAGTTTTATCTTCAACGGAGCGGATGTTGTCTCTGGTAATGATGCCTTTTTATTGACAACTACTCGTTTACTCGGGCCATTGTTTTTGCCGAAAGTAGTCGAAATGACTAAACTGCTCCCTGGGATAGACTGATTGATCTTTCGAAGGGGACGAGTGTAACTTGCTGTCATCAGTGACTCCATTGTTTGTTTCAACGAGCTTGTTTCCCTTTCACTAGGCTCTTTCTTTGAAGTCTTGACAATTATCTTTGGCTTGGGAGCCTTTGCAGTCGGGACTTCTTCAACTTTTGAGGATGACGCCCTACGAGGTGATAACTTCACTCGAATTACTCTTGAAGGTTTGGGTGCTTCTGCCTTCTGTGATTTCCCTGTTTCGATAGTCGCCCTTTTCTCTTTATCATCCTTTGATGGCTGTGTGAACGAGAGACCAGGTGAACCGTAAAACTTCGCATCAGAGTAATTTACCTCTTCGCCTCTAAACGGGTCCATGTCAGCTGCACCACTCTTGACTTCCCCACCCATCAGGTATTTGAAGCACTGGTGAAGTGTAGAAGGGACTACGCCATATGTATGCAACCATGGGCGTCCTAGCAAGACGTTGTATGAAGTGTCGGCATCAATCACATGGAACAGGGCGTCTGAATATAGGTCCCCTATTTCCATTTGCAGTGCGATGGAGCCCATGGCTTTTTGCCCCTGTTGGTTGAACCCTTGAATAGTAAGCATAGAGGGAGACAATTGTCGGGCACTCATCCCTATAGCATGAAGCGTCTTTAACGGGATAAGATTCACGGCCGAACCACAATCTAACAAGATTCGATTAATGGTCGTGCCTCCCACTTCGCCAGTGACATAAAGAGGTCGGTTATGGAATTTGGGCCCAAGTAAAAGGTCATCTTCCCCAAAAGTAATTGCTGCCAGGCATGATTCACAAAACTTCGGGGTTTCAGTTGTGTGAACATCAGTTGATTTGAAACATGACGTGTAGAGATCGGGCTCATCAAAGCTATTACAAGTGCTTCCCTAAGCTCTCTCGACATTTGTAAAGCGTCATAGACACTTAAAGGAGCGGGGATGCGCTTAAGATGAGCCAAAATATCATACTTAAGAGCATGTGATTCTGATGACTCCTTTGTTTTACAGGTATCGGGCTTAGGATCTTTTGCTTTTGAGGAGGACGGCGGAACTTCCCCTGCAACAGTTTTTTTCCGACGGAGAGACCTTAATCTCTTTTGCTTGTGACTTCTTCTTGGCTTTAGAAGAAACAACTTCCTCATTTTGTTGTGCTTTGTCCGCAGGATGGGATGCTTCGACCGGAGCGAAGGTTAATCTCATCAACCTCTGTGTCAATCTCATATTCCTCCA
The DNA here is from genome assembly GCA_018703695.1 of Prunus fruticosa. Lineage (NCBI taxonomy): Eukaryota > Viridiplantae > Streptophyta > Magnoliopsida > Rosales > Rosaceae > Prunus > Prunus fruticosa. The sequence continues at coordinate 55,356,470 of CM031918.1, read as the reverse complement.
CAGAAACCATATTGCATTGAATGATTTCTTCTTCAACTTCGGATTCACTCGAGAAGAACTCAACTGGCAAAAACTCGGTGAGTGTGACAGCGACCCTTGCAGGTTGCTCATATTCCTCTTCTTAAGGGATTTGAACTTTCATTTGCACCCTCTTCTTCCTCCTCTTATTTTTCAAGGCCGGCATGCCTCGAATCTTGACTCCAGGACGAGTAATATATCTGTGATTGGGTGGGAGATGTTTGGCCATGTGCTTGGCTCTTTTAACAAATGTCCTCCAACCCCCAGCAGATTCGTCCGTTGAAGAATCTTCCCATATCTCTAGACTAGGTGCAGTCATAAGCTCCTGAAGAGAAGGAATTCGAAAATCATTAGACCGTGGTACATTTGGACATGCATGTGCATTTGTGCCCCCATTATCAGGAGTGATACTTGCAAATTTTGCTTCCTCTAGTAATGCAGTAGTGGGTGTGAGCTTTTCCTCAATCATATTTGTTGCAGCTGACCGACGTCTGGCAGAAGAGTCTATCACCAAGCCACCATTTTTTAGGAGTTCTTGGATTTTGTCTTTCAGGATATAACAATCCTTAAGCGTATGACTGACGAGGCGGTGATACCGACAGTACTTAGGGTCATTTGTCTTGTTGGCCTCAGCAGGACGCTTTGACTCTGGCAGGGTAAAAGCATTGGAGGCCAGAAGTTGGTCAAAGATTTCTTCTACATCATCATCGTCAAAAGAATATTTGACCTCTTTACGCTCTTTAAGCGTGAGCCTTTTGGGTGGGTCCTTGCTTTGGCCTTTGTCGTTTTTCTTTTCTCGACTGGACAAAAGTGACCAATGACTCTCCCTTCGTAGACTTCTTATCATTTTTCTTTTCCCCAAATTGAATTTTCTGGGTCGCAGACTTTTGGCGAGCAATTTGCCTTTCAACATTGCTCGCCTTTGACACCAAAGCATCGAATGATTGGGGTTCAGCAGTGGCGACAAAAGTTGCAATGTCTGGCATGAGGTTGTTGTAGCACATTTGCACTGCTGATTGCTCGGTAATTTTCTCCGGGCATTGGAGATTGAGGCTCCTCCATCTTATTATGAAGTCATTGGCACTTTCCCCTGGCTTTTGGGTAGTTTGAGCTAGGTCCATGATCGAGACCTTCTTCCTTGAACTAACAAACTGTGCCAAAAATGCCTTTTGCATGTCGTCCCACGTTAGGATTGAGCCTGGCGGTAGTTGTGTATACCAAGTAAAGGCTGATTCTTTTAGCGATTGGACAAATTGACGTACCAGGAGAGCGTCTGACTGGGATGTCTCACCATATGCTGAATAAAAATGTGCCAGATGTTCATGGGGTGAGCTATTTATGCCATCAAATTTATCGAATATGGGTCGTTGATAACCCTTCGGAAATGGGATGGCGTCATAGTGAGAAGGGAAGGGTTTTTGATACCCTTGAACAGGAGGTGCCATGGACAGCTGGAACTCGCGAATCCCTTCTGCAATTAATGCCTTTATGTCGTTTGGGGAAATTGTGCTCGTAGAGCCCTCTCCTTTTCCCTCTTTTTTTGTTGTTCATGGGTCGTAAATTCATTTGCTTTGCCCTTGTCTTCCCCACCTATGGTGGCTTTGCCTCTCAACTGAGCAGATAGCAATGCTATTTCCGCGTCTTTCTCTGCTAACTTCTGCTGCATTTCCCTTCGCAGGTCTTGCATCATTTCCTGGACTAAGGGTATCTGGTCCTCAGGATTGGACGTACCAGTCATCATGACTTGCATGCTTTCCACTCCCTCATGAAGTTTGGCCCCTTGGGATGCCATGTAATCCTTCTCTTGAGTTTGAGATACGAGATCATCATAAAGAGGATTCCATAGCATGTAATTGTCCAAGCGGATAACTCAGGAATAATCATCCCCATCATGTCTCGAGATTTGGAACGGGTCAAAGGACCCATATAAGACCTCGACTGATCTTGAGGTTTTAGGACTCCCCCCTGTGATATGGGAATTTGATCCCTTAAGACATCAGTTGTCCTCGCCTTTTGCACGAGTTTCCTTTGTGGATGAGGTATATTCACCACCTTCTTTTTCATGATGATGGCTTTGCATTTACCCTTAGAAAAGCATGGGTAAACCTCTTGTGATGCGGATTCCACAACATGGGCCCTAGGGCTTGATGGAGGTTCGGCCCCTTGGGTCTCAGCATTCTCCATAACGTTATCCTTTTGACTTTCCTCACTAGTTTCGTTGGTGGAAGTCATCAGGACAGTATCTGTAGGATATAGGTTGACTGGGATTGATCCAATCATGATTTGGACAAATCGGGTAGCACTTGTCCTCTTGGGAGTCGGTACAAACAAGGTGCTTGAGATGTTCTTGCCTTCAGTCACCATTGGGCCTGTCCCAGAAAGCTCGGCTAAAACTGCCTCAATAGACTGCCTTTTTGCTTCTTTCTTCCTCAAAGCACGAGCATCCCTTTTTCTTGCATTTCGGAGAGCGTTCTTGGATGGTGTTTTCTTGAGTTGGGTCTTGACGACCTTAGGAGTGACCTGAGGCCTGACCCTACGAATGGGCTTTGGAACAGTGCACTTGATGAGGCTCTCACTGACAATAAAAGTCTTTCGAAAGCCAACTCGCTTGGTGCATGCATTCCTGGTAGTTTCGATCTTGTGGAAGAAAATTGCAACTTGTGGTGCCATCGCTTGTTTGGTTTGGTTAACCTGTGGCAAACACAAATTAATAAAAACATTAGTCACTTTATGATTGGAGATGAAAAGGTAAATGGATCCCACCGGGCGTGCCAAAAATTATGTTGAGGATAAATGTGAACCTCCCAACACAATTTCACCACCACTAATTAAATAATGGGGTTTTATTATTTTAGGTTCGACCCATTCGAGACGCTAGTCTCTTAATTACAATCCCTTGCTTCAAGGGAAAAACCCTTTGATTCCATCATAAAGAAACAGAACGTGTGTGTTGGGTTTTGCGGCTGCTCCTAAGTCCAACCTCAAGGTGCCTACGTATCCCTCGCGGGAATCAAGCCACTCGTAGTTCAAGGAACTGCAATGAATGAATGAGTCATTGCAAAAGGGAAAATTTGTATGAATTTGATTGAGAAAGTGTTTGAGTGAATTTAGCTGAATAAACCAGGGATTCGATTTTGATGTGTGTTTGGGGTGAATTTGGTTAATAATAACTAGGGATTATGTTTGGATTTGAGATTTGGGCGGTTGCATCTAGATTGAATCTCTAGATTGCCTACGTACCCTTTTGAAGGGATCAAACCAACGTAGTTCGGAAAAAGATTTGTATGGAGATTTGATTGGTGGGGATTTGATTGCGGTTGGGTCTATTGGTATACTAGACTGCCTACGTACCCTTGATGGGATCAAACCGGCGTAGTTTTCAAAAAAGATTTGAAATTAATGGGTAAGTGTGGCCCAATAATTTAGAATTTGTGTCTTTGAGACAATTTGGAGATTTTCATAGGTAGATGACCTATGGGAAAAATTGGAAATTAATGGGTAAGTGTGGCCCACTAATTGAGAATTTGTGTCTTTGAGACAATTTGGATATTTTCATAGGTAGATGACCTATGGGAAAAATTGGAAATTAATGGGTAAGTGTGGCCCACTAATTGAGAATTTTTGTCTTTGAGACAATTTAGAGATTTTCATAGGTAGATGACCTATGAGAAAAAAATTGGAAATTAATGGGTAAGTGTGGCCCACTAATTGAGAATTTGTGTCTTTGAGACAATTTAGAGATTTTCATAGGTAGATGACCTATGGGAAAAATTAGAAATTAATGGGTAAGTGTGGCCCACTAATTGAGAATTTGTGTCTTTGAGACAATTTGGAGATTTTCATAGGTAGATGACCTATGGGAAAAATTGGAAATTAATGGGTAAGTGTGGCCCACTAATTGAGAATTTGTGTCTTTGAGACAATTTAGAGATTTTCATAGGTAGATGACCTATGGGAAAAATTAGAAATTAATGGGTAAGTGTGGCCCACTAATTCAGAATTTGTGTCTTTGAGACAATTTGGAGATTTTCATAGGTAGATGACCTATGGGAAAAATTGGAAATTAATGGGTAAGTGTGGCCCACTAATTGAGAATTTGTGTTTGAGAGATCTGAACTTAATCTCATTGGAATTTGCATGGGTAGGTGACCCATGAAAATAATTGGAAATTAATGGGTAAGTGTGGCCCACTAATTGAGAATTTGCGTTTGAGAGATTTGAATTTAATCCCGTTGGAATTTGCATGGGTAGATGACCCATGAGAAAATTCGGAATGGTTTTGTACCATTTTTCTTATTGTCAATATTCGAGAAAAATAATGAGTAATTTTAATTATCCCATTGATTTTTTCATAAAATTGACATTTCTCCTTGGAAAAGTGTTTTGGCGTGGTTTTGTACCACTTGGGATATGGTGTGACTTTGCAGATTTGCCTAAACAAACACTCAAGTTGCTCTTGGCTTGTTGAGAGAGGGGCAACTGGAGCAAACTATTAGCATAGCCATGCAAGTCTTGGAGGCCACTTAGTTCGTGGCTGATTGATGAGGGGGATGTGGAGGTGGCAATCCCCGAGGATTGAACTTGTGTTGGAGAAGCTTTGAAGGCATAGTTGAGAGACCCAACAATTTTGAACGGGTCTTGAGAGAGATGTGCACTACGCCAATCCCAATTAATTTTGGATTAGTGGCTTTACTCCAGCTGATCCTTTTATGGCTTGGTGCCAAAAGCAAATGGCTTTTAATTTGATCAAAACACCCACGGATAAAAATCCTTCTCCAAGTGAAGTGTGAATTAGCATCCTTATCGCATTAGAACCCCTTGAGCATGCAGGAAAGCTAAAAGCCCCTTGTCTATACAGGAAGTGGAGCCAAAAGAAACGAATCCCTTGTTGTCTTTTTGCTGTAACATCCCAAGGTTAATAACCAAAGAGATAAGCTTGAGACCTTCAATTGACAGGAAGTGGAGTTCCACTTCGTTCTTCCTTGCTCATCGCCAGCTGCCTTTGATTCTTTCAGCTTGTTTTATTTTTTTGTTTGCTTTGATTGTGCTGCATAACAAAAGAAAGAAACAAAGTCTTTGTTTATTTCCTTCTGCACATCTCACGTCCCTCCACCACATTTGTTTTACTTTGGCTTTGTTGACTTGCCGGGTAATCGCATAAATTACCACATGGTTTCTTCTTTCCTGTTTGACTCCTTTTTTTGGTTGGCTGTTGCTATCTTCCTTGGCAGACATGAACAACATTAAAAATGTCCTAGCCTTTGTGGTGCTGCAGTAAGAGAAGTCCAGAAAATTCTAGGAATTTCTCTACGTCATTTAACAGCATTGTGAAACAGTTTTGGTATTGTGATGGATAGCCCGTCATGATAAGCAATCCTTACGAAGTGCTTATGAATTGGATGTTGAGCACATCTTGGAAGCATGTGAGCGGAGCCGAGCCTTGGAGAGATTCTTGACTTGGTTTATGATGATTCTGTTGCAAAAAAATGGCTCACCTAAAGGATACAAAGGTTATGGCGCTCGAAGGAAGAATTTGAAACTGCCTAAAAGCGACCGGTCGTTGGGGATTTTGCGACCGGTCGTTTTTGAGCAGATTCGAAGTCCTGGAGCTAAACCAAGAAGCGACCGGTCGCGGTTCTTTGCGACCGGTCGCAGGAAGCACGAGCGACCGGTCGCGTGACATTTGCGACCGGTCGTTTTTGAGCAGATTTGAAGTCTGGAGCTAAACCAAGGAGCGACCGGTCGCCAGTTCCTGGCGACGGTCGTTCCAGTCGTGCTGTGACGTTTTCTTACGTGTTTTCAACTGTGTTTTTCGATAGCTATCGCTTTCCACATGATTTCAGAGGCTTAGTGGGTCACTTCTGAGGTGTAAGAACGTTGACTACCTGCTGGATAGTTGGGAGAGCACTCATGGCTAATTGGTTATCTTATTTCAAAGAAATCACTCTCCATTTTCTGGTGTAAGTGGGAGGTGGCTGAGTGGAATGTTATTTACCTACTTGATCTGACATTTAGTCTAAGTTATTGACTAAAGGAGGAACGTGGAAGAAAAAGATGGTGCCTTATCTTATGTCCATTGGCTTGTGTAGGAAATGGGGTGAAGTAAGATAACACAAGAGGAGAAAACAAGTTGAATAATTGTAAGTGGGATAAGCTGGTATTCTGAGTTGTCAGAAAAAGAGGAGTTTACAGTTTTGTCAAGAGAGCCAAGGGGAGAGTAAGTGAGTTCTCTAAGTGTATCAAGGTGTTGATCAAGGGTGTAAGAGAAACAGATTGTGAGGGTAGTGTTCTAAGGGGGTTTCCTTTTGTAAACCAAAGTTGTAACCTATCTTCATTAGTGAAATTTCTCAAGGTGATCACCAAAGAGGATGTAGGCAATTTGCTGAACCTCTATAAACACTTGTGTCATTTGTGCTTGGTTAATTTGTGTGTGTGTGTGTAAGACTCATCCATCATTGAGTTCTTTGTCTAAAGTTCATCAACAACAAGATCTTTAAGGGCAGTGAGTTTGTTATTAATTCACAACAAGTGGTATCAGAGCTTTGTTTGGCAGCTGGAGCTAGTTCTTCTCTTGGAGTGCTAGTGTGTTGAAGATGGAAAGTGACTTAGAAGCTGAGAGTGGTAGCAGTTCACAGCATGTGAAGCAACCACAGGTAGCAAGCATGAAGGTGGAGTTAAAGCCTTTCACAGGGAAGGAGAACTTCACTCTTTTGCAACGAAGGATGAAGTCTGCTCTTACACAACAACAACTCCATGTTGTGTTGGTTGGCAAGGAGAAGAAGCCAGCAAGCATGACGGATGATGAGTGGGGAGTTCTTGACGAGTTAGCCAGAGGAGCCATCGAAAACTACCTCTCCGATGAGGTGCTCATCAACGTGATAAAGGATACGGCGAAGCAAACATGGGAGAAGCTCGAAGAGATGTTTGCAGGGAAATCGTTGTCCAACAAACTCTTCCTCAAGGAAGAGCTCCTGAATCTTAAGATGGAGGAGGGAGGAAATCTAATGGAACATCTCAGTAGTTTCAATAGATGTGTTGCTGACTTGGAGAGAATGGATGTGAATTATAGTCCGGAGGATAAGGCTCTTATGTTGTTGACATCCTTACCTCCGTCCTATAAACACTTCCGAACCACTCTTATGTTCGGGAAGGTTACTCTTGATTTTGAGCCTGTGGTGCAAGACATCATGACACACCATAGGATGACTCAACGTTCGGGAGAAAACTCTCAAGGCGAAGGTCTAGTTGCAAAGACCGGAGAGAGAGGCCGTTCAAAGAAGCGTGAAGGCAAGAAAGGCAATAGAGGAAGGTCCAAATCCAAGGCAAAGGAAGGTTGTTTCGAGTGTGGGTCAAAAGAGCATTGGAAAAAGAATTGCCCCATATGGAAGGAGAAGAAGAACAAAGGGAAGAATGCAGCAAACACAGCTAAGGATGTCACAGAAAGTGATGGTGAGCTTTTGTGTGTTAATAGCAATGTTAAAACAAATGCATTGGTTAATTCTTCAAGGTGTTCCTCTTCCGATTGGATTTTGGATTCCGGGTGCTCATATCATATGTGCTCAAACAAGGAGTTGTTTGACACGTATGAGAAAGAAGATAGTAGTGAAGTGATGATGGGGGATGGCTCTATGTGTAGAGTTAAAGGCACCGGTACAATCAAGGTGAAGATGCATGATGGGGCTGTTAGGACACTTGGAATGGTAAGACACATTCCAAAGTTGCGTAAGAATCTCATTTCCCTTGGAACTCTTGATAAGAATGGTTATTCATTCAAAGCAAATGGAGGGAAACTCATAGTCTCAAAAGGTTCACTTGTGATTATGAAGGGAGAAATTCAACCTAACTGTCTATATAGGTTGTGTGGTACAACAATCATAGGTGGAGCAGCTGTATCTACAAGCAAGGACTCGGAAGGTGAAACTCAGCTTTGGCATTTGAGGCTAGGGCACATGAGTGAGAGGGGCATGGAGGAACTACACAACAGAAAATTGTTGAAAGGTGTTCAAAGTTGCAAGCTTGAGTTCTGCAGATTTTGTACCATGGGAAAGCAATCAAAGATAGCTTTCAAGCAGCGAAACAAAGAGGAAGAAAGCACGGGTGTGCTAGATTATATTCACACGGATGTTTGGGGGCCATCACCGGTTAAATCGAAGGGTGGAGCTCGCTATTTTGTGACTTTCTTGGATGATTTTTCCAGGAAGGTTTGGGTCTACTTCATGAAGGAGAAATCTGAGGTCTTCACCAAATTCAAAGAGTGGAAGGCGGAAGTAGAGAACCTAACCGGAAGAAAGATCAAGATCCTAAAGAGTGACAATGGTGGTGAATATAAGGACAGCAAGTTCCTTGAGTTTTGCAAAAGTGAAGGCATTAAGAGGCACTTTACCGTGAAGAAGACACCCCAACAAAATGGAGCTGCGGAGAGGATGAACCGAACTCTCATGGAGCGTGAGAGATGTATGAGAATTCATGCAGGGTTGCCCGAATCTTTTTGGGCAGAAACGGTTAACCACGCTGCCTATTTGGTTAACCGATCGCCTTCAAGAAATCTTGAGTTCAAATGTGCAGAGGAGGTATGGTCTAATAAGTCAATTGATTATTCGAATCTTAAGGTGTTTGGATGCAGTGCATATGCCCTTATTCCTATTTTGATGTTTTTTCATTAGATTTGGAGTGGGTCAACTTCTGCGCTTTTAGAAGACCATACCTGATGAACAAAGTCAAGAATTCAGAGGCAAAGGAGGATGTTGTTGAGAAAGAAACAACCATTGAAGTTCCACTCAAGAAGGTGTCAAGAAAGACTTCTCAGAAACAGCCAACTGAAGACGTTCAGGAGGAGGTGGAGTCTCACATTGAAGAGGAAGAAGCTGGGCAGCATCAACAACACACTCAAGAAGAAGAAGAGGCTCAAGAACTGGTGGAGCCATCATCTATAGCTCGGTCAAGGCCCAAGAGAACCATCAAACCACCTCAAAGGTTTGGATGGGAGATGGATGCAGTTCACTATGCCCTAAATGCTAGTGAAGAAGAACCAACCACGTTCCAAGAAGCTGTTGAGAACAAGGAACGGGAAAGTTGGATGGAAGCTATGATGCAAGAGATGGAATCTCTACACCAAAACTCAGTTTGGGAGTTAGTTCCTAAACCCAAAGGTCGCAAGGTTATTGGCTGCAAATGGGTGTTTAGGAAGAAAGAAGAAATGCATGAGAAGGGTGCCACCTTATTCAAAGCTCGGTTGGTGGCAAAAGGATTCTTGCAAAAGGAGGGAGTTGATTATGATGAAATTTTCTCTCCGGTGGTGAAACATACTTCTATACGGCTACTACTCTCCATAGTAGCACAAGAGGACATGGAGGTGGAGCAAATGGATGTGAAGACTGCTTTCCTTCATGGTGAATTGGAGGAAGACATCTACATGTGCCAACCTCAAGGGTTCATTGAAGCAGGGAAGGAAAATCTGGTTTGTAGGTTGAAGAAGTCTTTATATGGGCTGAAGCAATCTCCAAGACAGTGAAATAAATTCTTTGATTCTTACATGATGAAGATTGGGTATAGAAGATGTGAATCTGATTGTTGTGTTTACTCTCATGCATTCAAGGATGGTAACTTCATCCTTTTGCTTCTTTATGTTGATGACATGCTAATTGCATGTAAAGACATGTCAAAAATCCAGAATTTGAAGACATTGCTTGGAAGGGAGTTTGACATGAAGGATCTTGGAGCTGCACAAAAGATCCTAGGAATGGAGATAAGGAGAGACAGAAATGAAGGCAAGTTGTGGCTGTCACAAAGCAAGTACATTTCCAAGGTACTTGAAAGGTTCAATATTATGGATTGCAAGCCGGTGTCTACTCCTTTGGCGGAGCATTTTAAGTTAAGTGCTAAAGAATGTCCTTCTACGAATGTGGAGAAGGAGGAAATGTGTAAAGTTCCATATGCAAGCTTGGTAGGGTGTCTCATGTATGCAATGGTGTGCACACGCCCCGACTTAGCCCAAGCCGTTAGTGTGGTGTCAAGGTATATGGCGAATCCTGGAAGGCAACATTGGACAGCAGCAAAATGGATTCTAAGGTACTTGAAGGGCACCAAAAGGCTTGGGATATTGTTTGAAAGACAACAAGGAAAAGCATGTGTGTCGGGGTTTGTAGATTCTGATTATGCGGAGATCTAGACAAGAGGAGATCCACCACAGGATATGTCTTCACTTGTGGTGGAGGACCGATTAGTTGGAGAGCGGTGTTACAATCGGTTAGTACCTTGTCTACTACGGAAGCGGAGTATATGGCTTTAACGGAAGCTTCAAAAGAAGCGGTATGGCTGAAGAGATTGGCAAAGGAATTCGGAGTGGCTCAAGACTTGGTGATGATTCAAAGTGACAGTCAAAGTGCTATATGTTTAGTGAAGAATCAAGTGTTCCATGGAAGGTCCAAACACATTAATGTACGTTACCACCGGATAAGGGATTGGGTGAATCATGGAGACATCACTATAATGAAGGTTCATACAAAGGAGAACGCTTCAGATTGTCTAACAAAGCCAGTCACAACAGCAAAGTTCAAGCATTGTTTGAGCTTGCTCAATCTTGTTACATGCTAAAGATTGAGGTGGAGTTCTTGAGAGTTATTAGGACGATTCTCAAGACATTAAAGATGTCCTAGACGGCAATGATATCCACAAGGAGTATTAGGCTCGCCATGGTGGAGATTGTTGGAAAAAATGGCTCACCTAAAGGATACAAAGGTTTTGGCGCTCGAAGGAAGAATTTGAAACTGCCTAAAGCGACCGGTCGTTGGGGATTTTGCAACCGGTCGTTTTGGGCGGATTGAAGCCTGGAGCTAAACCAAGAAGCGACCGGTCGCGGTTCTTTGCGACCGGTCGCAGGAAGCACGAGCGACCGATCGCGTGACATTTGCGACCGATCGTTTTTTAGAGATTGAAGTCTGGAGCTAAACCAAGGAGCGACCGGTCGCCAGGAACTGGCGACGGTCGTTCCAGTCGTGCCTGTGACGTTTTCTTACGTGTTTTCAACTGTGTTTTCGATGGCTATCGCTTTCCACATGATTTCAGAGGCTTAGTGGGTCACTTCTGAGGTGTAAGAACGTTGACTACCTGCTGGATAGTTGGGAGAGCACTCATGGCTAATTGGTTATCTTATTTCAAAGAAATCACTCTCCATTTTCTGGTGTAAGTGGGAGGTGGCTGAGTGGAATGTTATTTACCTACTTGATCTGACATTTAGTCTAAGTTATTGAGTTCTCTAAGTGTATCAAGGTGTTGAGCAAGGGTGTAAGAGAAACAGAATGTGAGGGTAGTGTTCTAAGGGGGTTTCCTTTTGTAAACCAAAGTTGTAACCTATCTTCATTAGTGAAATTTCTCAAGGTGATCACCAAAGATGATGTAGGCAATTTGCTGAACCTCTATAAACACTTGTGTCATTTGTGCTTGGTTAATTTATGTGTGTGTGTGTGAAGACTAATCCATCATTGAGTTCTTTGTCTAAAGTCCATCAACAACAAGATCTTTAAGGGCAGTGAGTTTGTTATTAATTCACAACAGATTCAAATCATCATAGCCAAGAATCTCTCTTTGGACTGATCTTGAGCAGAGCCGAGCCTTGGAGAGATTCTTGACTTGGTTTATGATGATTGAAATCATCACGGAAGACAATTCTTCCCCGTTGGTTGTTTGCTGGATGCTTTGAACACATCGTTGGAATTATTTGAGCGGAGCCAAGCCTTGGAGAGATTCTTGACTTGTTTATGATGATTTCTATCATCATAGCCAAGAATCTTTCTGAGTAGAGAGAGTTGTAGTTTTCAGTTTTGTCAAGATAGCCAAGAGGAGAGCAAGTGAGTTCTCTAAGTGTATCAAGGTGTTGAGCAAGGGTGTGAGAGAAACAGATTGTGAGGGTAGTGTTCTAAGGGGGTTTTCCTTTTGTAAACCAAAGTTGTAACCTATCTTCACTAGTGAAATTTCTCAAGGTGATCACCAAAGAGGATGTAGGCAATTTGCTGAACCTCTATAAACACTTGTGTCATTTGTTCTTGGTTAATTTGTGTGTGTGTGTAAGACTCATCCATCATTGAGTTCTTTGTCTAAAGTCCATCAACAACAAGATCTTAAAAGGGCAGTGAGTTAGTCATTAATTCACAACAAAAACATCGTTGGAATTGATTTTGAGCCGAGTTCAGCCTTGGAGAGATTCTTGACTTGGTTTATGATGATAGAAATCATCATAGCCAAAAATCTCTATGGACTGATCAAAAGCTAGGTGCAGATTGCATACTTGGAAATGCTTGAGTGGAGACATGCCTTAGAGATCCCTGACTGTTTTTTATGATGATAAAAATCATCATAGCCAGGAACCTTTAGGTTGAACGAAACCTGGAACCTTCAGCAAACAAGAATACAACGCCACAAAACTAAGATTTTACCTTGAGATGGCTCTTGCTTTCTCTGGTATGCTTGCTGTCTTCCTTTTCTTCCTGCGGCTATTCTCCTTTCTGCTCCTTCCGTTCTCTGCTTTCTTCGTTCTTTTTTTGTTGTTTCCGTCCCCCCCTTTTTATCATAGGCATGTCTCTTTTATAGACTACGAGATTTGAGGAGTTTGAGTTGAAGTCAATAACCACTTCTCCGACTGGGATGCTTATCCCTCAGTGTTTGATACTTGGCAAACACTTGCATATTTTTTGATAAACTTGCAGGAAGGAAAATTTCAGTCCCGTTCCAATACAAGCTCACGGCTGGCCCTTTATTTTATTTTATTTTAAATGGGTTGCCACCCCTTTTTTGGTGAAAAATTCAGGCCCAACAAATGTAAAAATTATCGTTTCAACATACCTTTCATTTGTTGTTATGACATTGTTTGTGGCTAATTTTTAAATATTGAGGACAATGTTCATTTCTAGGTTTGGGGGTATTGGAGTTTAGCATATATTTGTTTTTTTTCTTAATTTTAAAAAAAATAAAAATAAAAAATTCGCTTGTTTTTCTTCTATTTGAGTCTTGTTTTGTTTTGTTTTGTTTTGTTTTTGAGTCACTTTCCGAACACATTTGATGAGATTATGATAAATGTTTGCATGACTTAAATGAAAATTGGATTTCATTTTATTTTAGTGTTTTTTTTCTTTATTAAAAAAAAAATTTTAATTTTAAATTGGCACTTTTCTAACATGATATGCTTGAAACCTTCTTTACACTTGCCATTTGTTTCATAATTTTCCAATTAAAGGATTTGCATGATCTAAAGAATTGTATGAAGCATAAATTAGACTTATATAACCAACCATATAAAGTGAGTTTTTGAGCCTTGTACTTCAATTCATGAGTGTTATATATGTACTCTTAATTTCTTGTCATCAAAGTTGTTGTTTGATCTCATTATTCATTGATTTGGCTGAACACTTAAAAGTCATTCATTCTTGTGCAATTTGATTTCATGACATTTAAAGAAATGATATTAAGGCCTTCTTTGGATCGTTTGTGCCTTTCAAGCTAACCTTATGCATGCTTAAGCATGATTTTCCATTGTTAACCATTTTGAGCCTACATATAAACCTTTTCTTTCATTTAACCAATTTTACTTCCTCGCCTTAGCCTGAAAAACAAATATTTACCTTTCTAAGGAACTCATGAGCTTTAATTGGGATGTGTTTTTCATACTAAGTTTGGGAATGGGTGTTACATTTCGAAGAAAAAAAAAATTCACATAATTGGTGAAAGAAAAGAGAAAATTTAAGTGGTGGTTGAATGAAATTTCATTTTTGGGCCTTCAAAATAAATTGGTGTTTGTTCAATTAAAGGAAAGGAGTATCAATCAATGTAAATGAAGGTATAAGGAGTTTTGATCATGTAAAAGAAAAAAAATCTAATCGTGATGATTCGAAGTCTTGTAAACAATTATTTTATGCTATTATATTTTGAGTTCCTTGGACTTTGTATTATCCATACCTTTCATTTCTTACTCACCTTACACCCTTGGCCCAATTACAACCTATACTAAAGACCTAAATTGATCTTAAATGTCATGTGGTTCAATTGCATCCATTTTCTTACTTTTAAGTGTTTGACATCCTTCTTGAGATCATATTAAAGCAAGTTCTTCATCTTTCTATTTCGAGTTAAGTCCTTTATGGTTTAACTCTATTCTCATGTTTATAACTGAGTGTTGCATTATAGCCCTCTTCTGAGTGATTCATTTGTGAGAGGACAACTTTGGTGAGATTTGAAGTTGAACTTATGATTTGTATGATTTTTGAAATTGTGTGAAAACTAAGATTGGGAAATTTGTTGCATTTGGCTATCACACTACTACACTTTGAGCATATTATGTTTTGAACTTTGCCGCTTTGTAAATATTGTCTCAAACTGAGCTTTCATTGTTAAAGCGTTTAAGTCATGTGCATGAGTCATTTCTCTTCAGAAAATGTTCGGAAAGATTATTTTGAGTTCTTTTTATTTTTGTAATTGTTTTTTGTTTTTGTTTTTTTTGTTTTGTTTTTGTTAATGTATTTATGTTTGTTTTTGTTTTTTTGTTTTTGCTTAAGGACTAACAAATCTAATAAGTTTTCTAACCATTTTGTTTTGTAGAGTTAGAAAAACGTTTGTGGGTATATTATTGTTAAACCCTCAGGAGACACAACTCCTCCTACTAGGGATGCCTAGAGGTTTAAAGGCTTGTTGCATATGCTCAATGTAATCGAGTTACCTACGAAAGTGGTCTAGTTAACTTTGTTTTTATCTTTGTTTTCCTTTTGTTTTGCTCGAGGACTAGCAAAATCTAGGTTTGGGGGTATTTGATCGGTGCATATTTACATATCATTTTGTACCATTTTAACTTATGATTTGGTTATGTTTTTGAGTTAAACTTGTGCTTTTAATAAGTTTTGTGTTTGTTTCAGTGTTATAAGCTTGTGACTCACTAATTGCATTTTGGAGAGAAATTAGCTCAAAACGGTGTCTGCAGATCAGTCAACTTCGCAGATTAGACTATACTTACTCAAGAAGAACCAGATGATGAGCCATACATAATTGGAAAGATACGGAAGTCTAGTTTCTGTAGAATTTTACGGTTCATCATTCCGAGTCTTCTAGAGAAAGTTATACATGTTTTGGCAACTTAAGGTCAAATTCGGCAGCATCTGTGTTACTGGGCCAAAAATCACATTTGAAGGCCTCCCCGATTTTTCCTTGAGCTGGGCTGCATATTCTTGGAAAGATAAGACAAAGAGCTTCAAGATCCATATTTTTCCAGATTTTTCAGAATGAAGATACAAGCCCAAAACGAGCCCATAAGCTGGCTGCAATGCATTGTCATGCATGACATATGCATGATGAAGTGTTGTTGATTGTGGGAAAGTTTGGTGAAGCATATTCAATACCTATTGTTGAGTGGAATTTTGCAGCAGCCAAATGAATTAAAAGATGTTGAAGTGGATGATGCAACACTAAGCTTAATGACAAGAAGAATTGTTTTCAAATGCAATAGTGTGTTAAGTGATTTAAGTGTTGTAAGTTAGTGAAGTTAGTATGTTTAGAAAATTCAATTGTATAATTTAGATTTTCACTTCCCCTAGGCCTATAAATAGGGAAGTTCTTTAAGCTTGTAATCACACCCCAAGGGGGGGAGCTCTCAAGCACTTCTCTAGAGCTCCCTTCCCTTCTCTCTCTCAAATTCTCTTAGTTTCCTTTTGTAGTTCTCAATTATTATAACAAGATCCTTGTAGTACTATAAATCTCAAACACTTTTCTTTTCTCTTCTTCTAAATTCTCCAAACACTTCTTTATTCTCTTTTAAAGTTCTCCATGCTCTAAAACATTTCCCAAATACAATTCCCACTCTCTTCCAAGAATCTCAAAGTTCCCAAACAGTTCTCCCATTCCTTCATCAAATTCTCCAAATTTCCCAAACACATTTCCCTTCTCTTCCAAAAGTCTCCATGTCTCAAACACTTCACAAACACCTTTCTCTTCCTTCCCTAAGTTCTCAAATTCTCCAAGTTCACAAACATTGTCCAAGTTCTCAAGCACCTTTCTCTTCCCTTCCAAATTCCTCAAGCTTCCCAAACACCTTCTTTTCTCTTCCAAATTCTCCATGTTCTCAAACACATTCTCTTCCAAAATCCTCAAGTTTCTCAAACACATTCTCTCTTTCTCTCCAAAAACTCTCCATGTTCTCAAGTGTTGTACAAAACCCTTTTTGCTTCTTTTGTTTTCATTTCTATTTTGTGTAGGAAAACTAAACAGGATCATTCAATCACCAATCCCTGTGGAATCGACCTCGCACTTACATACGCTAAACTACCAACGGTTCGTGCACTTGCGAGTATCACAAGTTGAGGATGCAGCTGAATCCATTTTGGTGCAGTTGAAATCTACGCAACAGGGATCAAGCCACACGTAGTTCTTTCCAACTTTCCCAATTCTCAAAACAGCTCATACTTGCACATACATAGGCTAGTCACTGAATTTCCTCTAATTCTTAAATCAATTTATATATTAATTGCTTAAATTATATATATAGCAAAATAAAAATAAAAATAAAACAAACAAGCTCCGAAGACACTTTTAGCCTTTCCTTCGAAACTCACATAAGGCTCATTTATAAATGCATATATATATATATATAAATAGATATATAATTAACTTATTACAAATAAATAGGAAAACGAGAAATTTATTAAAATAGCATTAACCTCGTGAAATCTGAATGTCAACATCTCCGATTTAAATCGATTATATTTCCATTTGTTTTCCACATTAAACCGTCAATTCCTTGTGTCTCATAGTGTGACACATCCTCGCAGGCCTCGGTAACACAAAGTCGACCCGAGCCGCATTCCTCGCAGGCCTCGGCAACACAAGGTTAACCCGAGCCACAATCCTCGCAGAACTCGAGGGACATGTAGTCAGCCCGAGAATGCACATCCTCGCACCACACGGTTCAGGCGTCCCCAAAACTCGTGGGGCATTTTTGTAAATAACAAAACTGTTTCAAAGGCAACTGGGGGGAGGTACTCACATGATGGGTTTGAAAACCATTTTCCGAGATTATCAAAAACTATCCCTTATTCCACAATCCATTTTCAAGCCACTAAGTATATATACATTAAATTTAAACATATAATAAGATATCTAATTAATTTTCTCGTCCACTCCAAACCAATTAATAAACCGTTCCGGGCTTCACACAATTTCACTTAATATAATATCCTTAGAAAGTAAAAGCGATTACGTTTGAACTCATAAGCAATAAAATCGTCCACTAACACACCATCTGATACCTTAATAATAATCCCAATAATAATAATAAATAGATAAATATATAAACAAATAAATAACTAGATAAGTAAATAAATAAATAATAAATAAATAATCTCAAAAGATTCCATCACTTCTAATAATACATACTCTTCGAATATTAGACGAACATTAGGAAAAACAAAAGTATTATAATACAATCTCAAAGTCCAACCCTAATCAAAATAGTTCACAAACAGTCAAGTCTCATTTATACGGTCGTTCTAGCACTTCTCGAAGAGTAAAACTACCTCGGAAGACTCACGGTCATTCAAGGGATCAAACTACTCGAACTTGGTCAACCGGGCCCACGGGGCCAACCACCTCCGATTTCCGATCCGAAAGTTCCTATGGGTTCCACAAGGTTTAGGACACACGTCCTTCAAGTTTGGTCCGAATTGGACGGTCAAATCCTGCCGCGATCGCACGATCAGACAGTTAATATTTAACACGAACTTTAAGTTATTGAATATGAACATCCGGGGCTCCGATTCATGATCCGCGAATTCCTACATGATCCTAGGGATGTCTAGATCAACATATATTGAAATGGAGTTGATCCAACGGTCCGAACATGTCGAACCCAGATAACGTCTAATATGCGATATCCGATCGACGATCAAACAATAACCAAAATCATATCCGAGCATACCGTCGTGCTCTGGACGACATGAGGATTATTTTTGGTCCAAAAGGACACCCAAACAGTGCCCACGCGCCGCCACACCCGCCGGCAGTGAGTGGGTGACTAGAGAAATTTCGACAATCAAAAAATTCTCGAAACACCCTACAATACATATACCAATACATTCATACCATCAAGGGGAGTATTTTTGTTCTTGGACCAAAGCCAAAACTAACCGGAACTAGCCGAAACCATAGGCATAATATGGGTATATGGAACAATCTGTACAACTTCAACATCGAGCTACAATACCTACATAAATGGATAGAGCACGAAGATTAGATGAAGTTTCATACCTCACTCGACGAAAACGGTGGCCAGAGTAGCCGGAAAACGCTAAAACATCATCGGAAAATTTGAAAATCAACACCACTTCCAGTCCTTCCAGCCGCAAATCCTTGGGTTTTTGAGTTGGAAAATCACAAGGCCAATGAAATGTCCCTAATGGAGAATACAACCGGGTGATCAAAATTGAAAAGTGTAACTTGTGAGCCTTGGTGACCGAGTCATCCGAAATGCCCAAGACGGCCAAAGGAGACTAGCAATATCCCATCATCAAATATCTCCGTGATCATTTCGGGCAATCACAAAAAAGCTATAGGCTTTCGAGCTCGTCTTGAATCTAGGAGCCCGAAGGTGTCCCTTCTTCCCCTAATATCATTCTGATGAGCCCTCTTATTGTCTTAATATGGTTATGGTAAGCCATAATATGGTTATCGTAAGCCATAATATGGCTATGGTGGACCATAATATGGTTATGATGGGCCCTAGTACGGTTCTTTTGGTGAGCCCTAGTACAGTTCTGGTAAGTCATAGTATGGTTCTACTAAACCTTAGTATAGTTCTGGTAAGCCTTAATATGGTTTTGTTTAGTCATAATGTGATTCTAGTAAGCCATAATACGGTTCTGGTGAGCCACAATATGGTTTTGGTGAACCATAATATCGTTCTAATGTGCGTTAATACGTTTTTGGTTAGCCTTTGTATGGTTATGGTAAGCCTTAGTACAGTTCTAGTACACCTCATATGGCTTAGATAATTCATAATATAAATTTGATAAGCCATGTTATTGTTCTTGTAAGCCATAATATGGTTCTGGTAAGCCCTTATATCATTTTAGTAGACTTTGTTATGGTTCTAGTAAGTCACAAAATGGTTCTAGTGAGCTTTAATATCGTTTTGGTGAAACTTAATATGGTTTTAATGATCTTTAATAATATGGTTATGGCCCAGTTTTGGAATCCATGTCGAACCCTGTGTGTGTCCAACCCCTGGCAGTGTTGAGCACAAATGACCAAAATACCCTTCTTGCCCTAATCCAAAAACTACTTTAGGGTATGGCTTCTACTGGAAAGCTGAGAGTCTCCCTTGAAAAAGACTCAAAAACCTAGAATTTTACTTGCACAGCAAACTCAAATAATTTGTCAAGCGTTCAACAAATTCTACTTTACGAAACTAATCATAACAAACCAATCATAAACTTGAAGCTGCACCTAGGTTAGCCTAGGTTGCCTATGTACCCTTACCTGAGGGGATCAAGCCACATGTTGTTTTGCAGGTTTTCTAAGGAGTTTAATGGGTTCTTATTATCTTAATTCCATCACTAGGGATAGAGTGGGTTGGTAATAAGAATACTTTTGGTATAACCAGGGATGGAGTATCGAATAAAGGAGGGAAAATCGACTGTCAACATGGAGAATAATTACGATTAACATGCTAAGGGAATTGACAGCATTCGAATTTATGAGTTGGCCCCTAATAGCCCCGCTTCCAGGACGCCCGGAACCCTGACAAGTGGGAGGGTCTGCACTTTCCCTATCATACGATTCTGCCAGACTATGGTGAAATCGGCAGCTCTAGTGCTCTCATAACTTTAATCTTACTACTTTATTTTTCTAAGCTTGCTTTTATTCATTGTTTTAGTTAATTACTCAATCAAATCTTATCATTCTTAGCTAGATTGGGAAGAAACCATTAGGGTTTCTTGGAGAAGAACAAACCCTAGCAATTATAAATAGGGCCTCTTCTACCCAACACAACACAACCCACAACCTTCAGAGAGCAAGCTTCCTCTCTCACATGCAAACCCAATAATTTTCGTGCTATCCTTGCCCATTTCCCCCTATTTCCCATGTTCTGGCAGATTGGCATAGCTTTGACAGAGTCACCGTCAAGCTGCTGGAAATTGCTAAGATTACCCACAATTCTTCACCATCCTTCTCCCCCTTCATCAAACCTCCTTAGAATCCCTTTCTCTTTCCCTTAGAACCTCTGTCTCTCATAGGAACTCACAGCTCTCTCTCCTCAAGTGCTAAATCCATGATAATTTTGCTCCCATGCCATAATCTTCTCATGCAAAGCTAGAAGATTTATCTGTAATTTGTTGTTGTTTTCATCGGTGAAGGTAACCAAAGAGTTTCCTAAGGCGTCATCACCCTTTTGAGACATCTTTGGGGCTTAATCTTCGAACTCGGACACAAAGGGGACACTTGCATCAGATTGCTCTTTACAGCAACCCAGCCCCACTTGCCGTCGGAGAGAAAGGCCCCTACACCCCCAAAGAAAGGAAAACCTCTAAGGCTCCACATTTGCTCTTTTATCGACTACTTGCTGGCTCAAAATAGTATGTCTGAGCGAGAACATGTTGTGCATTATCTTAGCTCAAACCTTAGTATGGCCGAGCTTAACTATTCATGATAGAGAAGTTATGCCTGGCACTCTATTTCCACTAAGCTAAGCCATTACATGACTACTTATTGCATAATGGCCCTCAATATGGCTGAAGGATTCTTTAGGATCTCTTTTGTTAATGTGCCAAGCACAAAAAATCACGAGGCCAATGAAATAGCCCATATAGCATCAGGCGTAAACATCCCTGATGGACAATACAACCGGGTGATCAAAATTGAAAAGCGTAACTTGTCAACCTTGGTGGCCCAAACATCCAAAATGGCCAAGACGGACAAAGGAGACTGGAAATATCCCATCGTCAAATATATTCGTGATCCTTTCGGGCAATCATGAGAAAGCTATAGGTTTCCGGGCTAGTCTTGATCCTCAGGAGCTCTGAAGGTGTCCCTCCTTCCCCTAATATCATTCTGATCAGCCCTTCTATTGCATTAAAATGGTTACGGTAAGCCACAATATTGTTATGGTAAGCCATAATACGCCTATCGTGGACCATAATATGGTTATGATGAGCCCTAATATGGTTCTGGTGAGCCTTAGTACAGTTATGGTAAGCCTTATACAATTCTACTAAACCTTAGTACAGTTCTAGTAAGCCTTAATATGGTTCTGGTTACTCATAATATGATTCTAGTAAGACATAATATGGGTCTGGTGAGCCAGAATATGGTTTTGGTGAACCATAATATGGTTCTGGTGTGCGTTAATACGTTATTTGTTAGCCTTTGTATGGTTCTGGTAAGCCCTGATATCATTTTGGTAGACTTTGTTATGGTTCTAGTAAGTCACAAAATGGTTCTAGTGAGCTTTAATATCGATTTTGGGAGCCTTAATATGGTTCTAATGATCTTTAATAATCTGGTTATGGCCCAGTTTGGAATCCATGTCGAACCCCGTGCGTGTCCAACCCCTGGCATTGTCTGGCACGAACGACCAAAATACCCATCTTGCCCTAATCCAAAAACTGCTTTAGGGGCTGGCTTCTACCGGAAAACTGACATAGTCTCCTTGAAAAAGACTCAAAAACCTAGAATTTTACCTGCACAGCAAACTCAAATAATTTCTCAAGCGTTCAACAAATTCAACTTTACAAAACTGATCATAACAAACCAATCATAAACTTGCGGCTGCACCAAGGTTAGTTTAGGCTGCCTACGTACCCTTACTGAGGGATGAAGCCACACGTAGTTCTTTATACAAGAAACAAAGTTCAACCCATATGTAAGCACATGAATTAAATATTTCTTCACACTTTCATAAAACCAAAAGCTTCAAACTCTAATCAATCTGCTGAAACTTAAGCAAAAGATATTGATTTCAGAACTATCTTCCACCCATCACATATGTGCATATACAAATACATATGTATAATAGCTCATTACAAATAAGTAGGAAAACGAGAAAATTATTAAAATAACATTGGCCACATGAAACCTTAATATCAATATCAACGATTTGAATAGAGCATACTTCAATCAATCTTTCACACGTAAAAACAAACTCATCTCTTAAGAAAGTAGTTGTCAATTTTATAAAATCCTTAAAACTTAGAAAACTCTCAATCCTTGTCTCATAAATCTGAACACATGCATAAAAACCTTCACCAATAAGTACCAAGACCAACCGTGTGGAGCGAGAATGCGGCTCAGGTTGACCAAGCGTCTCCTGGGACTTGCAAGGAATGCGGTTTGGGTGACTTTGTGTTTCCGTGGCCTGCGAGAATGTGTTTAAACAAATTACAATGAACAAACTTAAATACTGCCACATTACCTTACATTACATTAGCATTACATTACATTACACCAACTTAACTACTGCCGAAGTGCCTTACATTACATTAGCATTTGTTATCAAATTACATTGCCCATGAACTACTGCTTCTTAATCATATTACACCCACAAAATTACATAACATATTACTCTTAATTACTCCTAATTCCTCCTAATTCATCTTCATGGCAAACACCAACAACCAGGAAAGCAACATAGCAGCCCACAATATTTTTGACTTTGCTCGAATCTTTGCATTTTCCTTCTCCACCCTATCAATCTTCCTCAGCAAACCAGGTATCAAAGACTTTGAACGCTCACACATTTCTGCATCAAACCACTGAAAAAACCTACATCCTTTTGCTCCACTTCCCTGTATCAACCAAGAACAATGACTGAAAATTTCCTTAATTTGATCAATGACTGAACATTTCATCAATAAGAACTCTATCAACTTGTGATGCCCAAAACAATGACTGAAAATTTGATCTTAAACATGCTTACCTTTGACTTTGGGCAGACTAGAAATCTCCGCCCTGGGTTTAAACTAGTCCAAGAAGTTTGGATCTGTGCTAACTTCCCACAATGACACCACAGGCCATGCCTTGCTTCTCCTTGCTTCTCTCCTGTTCCCATAAACCCAAGTCTTCTACTCCAGAATCTCCCAATTTCAAACTCCACCTCAGATTTTATAAACCACTAATTTCTTCTCAAGATTCTCCCAAAATTGAAGCCCACCTCAGATTTTCACAAACCCTAAGCCCTCTTCTCCAATTTCCCCTTATCACCCAATTTCCACCATTCTTAAAACTGAAAAATCCTTATTTCGCAGAGGTTAGATTAAAACGAAGTGGGGACCAAAGCACGTAACGGAACGTCAATAATCCTGACGGAATGGGTAACGTGAGACTGTTTTCAAAAGTTGGGGGGTATTTTGAGACGTTTGCAAACATAGATGGTAATATGAGACAAGTTTGAAAGCACATGGGGCATGTACATAAATAAGCCTTTAAATATCTTTCTTGTTTCTTTTTTCTTTTTTCCTTTAATATTCACTCAGTAAAACCTAACTACTAATCGAAGTGATTAAAAAAGAGAGATACAAATTAAGGGGTATAGTCGCGCGGCTATACGCTTTTAATATATATACCAATAATAAAAATATAAATATGGATTTCTCTATGGGAC
Source organism: Prunus fruticosa (assembly GCA_018703695.1). Taxonomy (NCBI): domain Eukaryota; kingdom Viridiplantae; phylum Streptophyta; class Magnoliopsida; order Rosales; family Rosaceae; genus Prunus; species Prunus fruticosa. The sequence continues at coordinate 55,332,826 of CM031918.1, read as the reverse complement.
TGTTTTTTAATATTTTTTATTTTTAAGTGTTTTCACCTGTTAATCTTACTTTGATGCTTTTGTCATTAAATTAGCTTGGCTATACACTCGGCTTTGGATTTGGCGCGGATTAATAATAATTATATTAATCAAATACTTGGGCCTTGGGGCTCTTGGGCTTTGGAGAACTTTAATTAAGGCACCCAAATGAAAATAAGTAACATATATACATATATATATATATTCATATATTGAAATATAGGAGATATTAAGGCTAATAAGATATTACTTAATTGCATATATTAAATTACAGAGGTTAGCCAAAAAAAAAGAGAGTAATGAAACTAATTTTATATCTCAAAAATTAATAATTTAAATAAAATAAACATCACACCTCTCCCGACGACATTTCATCGGTACAGACCTATGCCGGCAAAACGTTGTAGGATAAGGTTTGTCGCGACGAATAAACTAATTTCGTCGGCAGAGGTCTGTTACCTACGACGAAATTTTGTCGGGAAAGGTCCTTTTAAAAAAAATAAATCTAAACTTAGGATATTTGGGATAATTAATTTTTTTAAAATTTTATTATTAGTAATTAAATAGTAGTAATTCAATCTTTCTTGTTTCTTTTTTCTTTTTTCCTTTAATATTCACTAAGTAAAACCTAACTACTAATCAAAGTGACTAAAAAAGAGAGATACATATTAAAGGGTATAGCCGCGCGGCTATACTTTGAAGATATTCTATCATCTCCCTCCATAACCACCCCCACACCCCACCGCTGGACACGAACCGGCCAAGATCTAACCGGCCCCGCCCCGCCATCTCACCGCAGCCAAGTCCCGTCGTCGCCGTTGCCAATCCACCGAGTTCTGCTCGAAAATAGCCAGTTTGTCAGAAACTTCCCACCGTTCGATCTTCCTCCTGCAGCCACCAATTCCGAAGAGTGAGGTATGGTTTCTCGCCTATTTTTCAAGCCCTAGTTGATGGTTGGGTAAGATTGGATCAATTTCTAGCCTGGTAGTTCGAATTTCAACCCTTAGTTTGGCCGACTTTCAATTTGAAATTCCAGCCACTTCTAGTCATTTTTTTTGGTAGGTCTAAGCACAAAAGTTGCTCTGATCGATGTCCTGAACCAAGGGTAGGAATATTGGCCTGCAGTTTGGAGATTTTCCGGTCGCCGAAAATTTATCCTGGTCACCCAAGTGCTGCCGGCGCGTGGGGCGGCTCGTGGGCCATGTGGTGGATGTGATGGATGTTCCACAGGATCGTAGAGTGGTGTTGGTTACTTTCTTTCTGTCTAGAAATGCAAGATATTGGTGGGAATCCATCAGGAGACGATATCAAGATCCATCAACCCTCACATGGCAAGTGTTTGGGACGACATTTGACGAGCAGGACTGTCCTTTGGCTTATAAAAATATGAAGATGGAGGAGTTTCTTCAGCTGGAACATGGTATTATGACGTTGTTAGAGTATGAGAAGAAATTCAATGAATTTTCCAAGTCCTGTGCACCACTTGTGGCGGATGAGAGAAAGAAGTGTCAGCTGTTCACCAAAGGATTGAAAGCATCCATTCGTGATATCATAGTGGGACAACATCTGGCTAATTTTGGAGACTTGGTGATATCTACTTCGCTAATTGAGAGTAGTCATATGATGGTCCAGAGGACGAGGTGATTCCCACAGACGGTAGTATGGTATGGGTGGTCCTAGTCAGGGGTCATCTAAGAGAGGTAGTTTCAGTGGAGGGTCGAATCAGAGTAGTGGTTAGGGAACTCGTTCTGGAGGTGGCATAGCCAAAGGCTTAGGGAGACAGTTGCAGCCAGGTTTTAGTGGAAGGAGTCACCCCCAGTGTGCCCTATGCAACAGATATCATACCGGGCCTTGTCAGCATGGTGCCTCTAGGTGCTATCATTGTGGACAGTCAGGGCATTTTCAGAGGAAGTGCTCGATGCTACTGCAAGGTAGAGAAATCACTGTTGGGGCAACCCAGGGAGTCGAGTACAAAGTCAAGTGCAGGCTACATTTTAGTTTGTGGGAGCCTCATCTAGCAATGGGGCCTAGACTAGCTCAGTTAGCAAAGGAGGAAATCAGGAGAGGGGATGTGGTGGATGTTCCAGAGCAACTGGAGGGTGTACAATATGACTCGCAGGAGGCACAAGCGTCCTCTGGACATCATCATAGGTATGTTATCAGTCTTTGGAATTCCTGCACGAGTCTTGATCGACCGCAGGGCTACACATTCTTTTGTTGCACATAATTTTTCCCATAATGCGGATGTGAGACTCACCGCCCTACGTGAGGAGCTTGGTATTTCTATACCCACAGGGGATGTTTTTGTGGCTCGTATTCCATAGTCCCGGACGACATGAGGTGACTTTCTATGGGGAGCGAAGGGTTCTTCCATCTTGCCGCATTTCAGCCACGATAGTGAGACGGTTACTTAGGAAGGGATACTCAGGATACTTGGCTCATGTAATTGATACACGAGATAATGGATTGCGGTTAGAAGATATTCCAGTGGTAGAGGAATTTCCAGATGTATTTCCAGAAGATCTTCTTGGATTACCTCCTGAATGGGAGATTGAATTTACTATTGAACTCATTCTAGGAACGAATCCCATTTCTCAGGAGCCGTACAGGATAGCACCAACGGAATTGAGAGAATTGAAAACTCAGTTGCAGGAGTTGGTGGACAAGGGTTTCATCCGACCCAGTTTCTCTCCTTGGGGTACACCGGTTATGTTTGTGAAGAAGAAGGATGACACCATGAGGTTGTGCATCGATTATAGACAATTGAATAAGGTTACAGTGCAGAACCGATATCCGTTGCCTCGTATTGACGACTTGTTCGACCAGTTGAAGGGAGCTAAAGTGTTTTCTAAGATTGATTTGATATCAGGCTATCATTAGTTACGGATTAGTGAAGAGGATGTTCCGAAGACTGCTTTCCAAATGAGGTATGGCCGTTATGAATTTTTGGTGAAGCCTTTTGGCTGACTAATGCTCCAATAGTGTTTATGGATCTCATGAACAGAGTGTTCCAACGTTACTTGGATCGCTTTGTGATTGTATTCATAGATGACATTCTGCTGTACTCTAAAAGCCAAAAGGTGCATATGAAGCACTTGGAAATTGTGCTGAGGACTTTAAGGAGAAGACAATTGCATGCAAAGTTCAGAAAATGTCAATTTTGGTTGGACATAGTGAGTTTCTCTGGGCATGTGATTTCTCCAGAAGGTATTTAAGTGGATCCCAAAAAGTGGAAGCAATAGTGAATTGGCCACGACCAACTAATGTCACTGAGGTGTGAAGTTTCCTTGGGTTAGCTGGGTATTATCGTCATTTTGTGGAAGGTTTCTCTACCATAGCGACACCGCTCACTCGTTTGACAAGAAGGGGAATTAAATTTGAATGGTCAGATGAGTGTGAAGAGAGCTTCAATGAACTCAAAACCAGGTTGACAACTCTTCGGTATTGACACTTCCGGATGATAGTGGGAACTTTGTCATCTTTGGTGATTGGGTGTTCTTAAAGTTGTCACCTTGGAAAGGTGTGGTAAGATTTGGGAAAAGGGGAAAGTTAAGTCCTCGTTAAATTGGACCATATGAGATTTTGGAACGTGTGGGCCCAGTAGCTTACAGACTTGCTTTGTCTTCAGACCTTTCCCGTTACATGATGTATTTCACGTCTCCATGCTCCGGAAGTATACTGCTGATCCTTCTCATGTTCTGGAGGAGCAACCGATAGAATTGAAGGATTATTTGAGTTATGTGGAGCAACCTGTTCAGATTTCAGATTGGAAGATCCGCCGGAATCTGTTGGTTTTAAAACATTTTTAAGAAGTTCATTTGAATATTAAACATGCATTTAATCAAATTAATTGCAGCGGAAGAATAAGGTGGTTGTTCAAATTCAAAAACAAAACTTCTTCCAAGTATCTTAAGCCATGAACATTGATATGTTTTTCATAAATGAAAATTCAAGAGAAAGGATAAGTTCTAATTACCTTTGAAGCTATAATATGAACCAAGTTGTGTTTTGGTCTTCTCTTGATGAATTCCCTTTGTTGATCTCCTCTTGATCTTTCTCCTCCTTGTGAGCCACAAAAGTATATGGCCTCTAAGTCTCCACACCAATGGAACCTTGAGATGAGAAGAAGTATCTTGAGAATACAAGGCTGCTAGTACAAGATTCTCAAGATTGGTTTCAATCTAAACCCCTTTGAAAGAAGATAGTGTTTCACTCTTGAAAACTCACAACTATCTCTCTATGATCTCCCAAACCTATTTGGTTGATGTTGGATTGTGTTTGTTGTGTTAATTAGCTTATGGAAACAATTCCCATACACATTTACTTAAGCATTTTCGGCCAAACCCCATTGGGCTTCCACAAATGGGCCTTATGACACTTAAGCCATAATTTAGGTGTCTTAAGTCCATGGGCTTGATACCCAACCATTTGGGCTTCCCTCTAACTATTATCGAGGCCCAAATACGTTTTTATACGTAGTAAATCATCCACATCAAATCAATCAAATTGATTTCCTCATTCTCATTTGTATTACTCAAAGTTAACCATTTAAGGTGTGCGATCCATTAGGTTCTAATTTAGCAAGGCAGTGGGAAAACATTAGAACTCTTTCTAACCAACTGGAATTAAAACCCCCTTTTAATTCTTCCTTTATTTGGATCGATCACAATCAATCCTAGGACTTCCACAAGCCAAGAGTGACATCTAGCAATATATCATGGCTACCCAAGCTAATTAGAATAGATGAAGAACCTATTTAGTTGGAATTACAATGCAATACGGTCCTTCTCTTATACAATGTTTCCAATCATATTATTAGGGTACGGATTGATAATATGTCAAACTCCTAATATGATTAACCTCATATGATTCAATAGAACATAATTAAAAACACTTTCTAAATCATGTTCTAAGAGATCCCAATAACACATAAGGAAAATCTTTTACGACTTGCCTTTGTGAGCTATCAAAGATCAATAACGCATCACAAGACAACCATGATTCCTCAGGTCTAAGGACTAATTTGCATTATTGCAACTATGAGTTCTCGTTTGACATATAGATAAATAGTCCATACGAGAACTGCGGTTGATCGCGTTCAATGTACTCATTCACTAATGAGAACCCACATACTTGTATTAGTGTCAACTACACAAATGGTTTGAGACCAACCATCCTCATTATTGAGCATACATAGTATGTGCCAATCTTGACGGTTTATCAATGCCCATTTGATAACCCTATGATTAGGAACATTTTGGGATATTACAGTTATAGATTAAAGGTCTCCGAATCTAAACTTCCTTAGATTACTTTATCTCTTATTTAGTATACCCTGGACTTTTGTTTCTTTACGCGATATAAAAGATAACAAAATAATATTGCCCTTTATTTATCATATACGAAATGTATTCTAAGGAGATTACATCAAATGCATTGGCTCTCAGGGCAAATTTCTAACAGAATCCACTCGAAAATAGCCAGTTTTGACAGAAACTTCCCACCAGTGATGGTTGGGTAGGATTGGATTGATTTCTAGCCTAGGTAGTTCGAATTACAACCCTAAGTTTGGCCGGTTTTCAATTTGAAATTTTGGTCACTTTCGCTCATTTTTTGGGGTAGGTCCAAGAACAAAAGTGGCTCCAATTGATGTCCTGAACCAAGGGTAGGAATCTTGGCCGGCGGTTTGGAGATTTTCGGGCTGCCGCGCGTAGGCCATGTGGTGGTCCGACATTGAATCCTAAAATGATCCTTATGCTGTCACGAGCACGTAGGTGTGCTCGGATGTCAATTTGGATATCGTTTGAACCTCGAACGGATTACGCATATTATGCGTTATCCGGGTTCTATAGGTTTGAACCGTTGGATCGATCTCAATTTTTTATATGTTGATCTAGGCACTCCTAGGATTGTGTAGGTTTTTGCGGATCGTTAATCGGAGCCCCGAATGTTCATATTCAATAATTTAAAGTTTAATTAAACGATAACCGTTCGATCACACGATCGTGAGCAATCCGACCGTTCGATTCGAACCAAACTTACAAGACATGATTAATAAGTTTTAGAAATTCTTGTACGAACATATATACAAGAGGAAATAGAATTGTGTCTCCAAGGCCTGCGAGGAATGCGGCTCGGTTAGCTTTGTGTTTCCGAGGCCTGCGATGATGGAATTGACGGATATATGGAATGAATGGATATTTGGAATTGACGGATCATGATTGAGGGTACGCCTAGGTGGAGAAAATATAAGTTTTTAGATGTTTTTAAATTACAATTGAGGATTTTATGTTGGTATTTTATGGGCAAAGGTTTTAATATTTATTATCATGACATTATAAGACAAAGAATGAATGGTTACAAGTTTCAAGGGTTTAATAAAGTTATTATTATTTTCTTAAGTGATGAGGTTGTTTTACCAGTAAAAGAGAGGGATATATGTATATATATTTCAGTTAAGCCGTTGACACATATATAATTATATTTCCTTTTATTTTTAATATTGTTATTGTTATTTTTACTTTTATTATCTTATATATATATATATAATTTAAGAAAATAATATACAAATTGATTCATGAATTAGAGGGAGTTCAGTGTATGACTTATTTATATTCAGTATATGACTATTACGAGTATTGAGAAGTGCAAAGTATTGTTTTAGAGTTATGAATATGGTTGAGTACATCGTGCACATGAGAACTCAATTTGATTGGCAAAACATATGGCAATATGATGACTGAATAAGATATTAAAATACATTATTAAAAGGAAAGAATTGTGTGTGGCTTGATCCCTTGTTAATGGTACGTAGGCAACCTAAAATTTCCAGGTGCAACCACGAGACCAAGAGAATGAAAAGTTGTTCAGTTAAGTTATTTTGAAATCTATGAATGTATTCGTGATGTATTTTTGAACCCGTTCCTGTTGGCAGAACATTTTGTTTGTTTACGAGAGGCCAGAGGCCGTTTAATTGTGGTAAATTTGTCTGGATGAAAATTGAGTACATGCTGGCGGTTGGGATATATGTATATATATATATATATATTTCAGTTAAGTTATTTTGAAATCTATGAATGTATTCGTGATGTATTTTTGAATCCGTTCCTGGAGGCAGAACATTTTGTTTGTTTACGAGAGGCCAGAGGCCGTTTAATTGTGGTAAATTTGTCTGGATGAAAATTGAGTACATGCTGGCAGTTGGGATATATGTATGTATATATATATATATATGATTATTTAACAGGGGAAATTTTTGGGGAAGCCCAAGTCGACAAGATAAGTGATTTCAATTATTGTTGATACCATCGAAGCCTTGGTCATCAACCAAAGGATTGTCGCACTTTCAAGGATATTATCCAAGCAATGATCGACAATGAGCAAATACAAGTGGATTTTCAATGAAGCTCTATCACGAGACACCACAAGTCAAAAATAAAATAAAAAGTTTGAACTACGTATGACTTGATCCGTCAAAAGGGGTACGTAGGCAGTTTAGCTTTAAAATTGGATGCAGCCGTAACATCTCAAAATCCCCAAACATCTCCCCTAAAATCCGGGAGTGAACTATGTTTGGCTTGATCCCTTCACAGGGTACGTAGGCAATCTAGTTTCAAACCTAGATGCAGCCATAACTCACCAAAACTTTTCTTTCCACCAATTGTTTTAGCGTGTGGTTAAACTGCGCTATACTTTGTGTTAAGAACTCCTAGCCCACAAGAGTTTAAATTGTGAATGGCTGGAAAAAAAATAATCCCAGCTGATCGAAAGTCCGACAGAAAATGTTTGGTGATCAAAAAGTTGCAAACAACTTTCATGTGCAACTTATCACACCACCAATTGACTTTAAAACAAAAAGTTATCAAGCCTCGTACGCGTAAAGGAAGTTACACGAACGATGCTTGAGGGGGCATTTGTTGAAATAAAAAATTTCATAACTAACAGATTAATTTAGATAGGCATTTGGGCTGTAACAAATTAATTCTAAATCAAGTAAGGCCCAAAATGAAGAACTCAACAACAGCAAAAGTGACGTGCCTAGAGATAAAATCCCATATATTTATCTCTAAGAAAAAGTCCCACTATAGCCCCACTCTCAAAAGAAATTAAAAGAATAAAAAAGAAATACAAAAAAGAAAGTTAGGGTGAGATCATGCATGGCAGTTTATCTCCCATTACTCCATTTACCAAAATAAAGGCACAATTTGGGAAGAAACGGTCTCCCTCAACTGCCACTCACTTGCTTGCCTATAAAAAGGCATGAACCAAAGAGAAAAAAAAAAGGAGGCAGAAGCAGGAGGCGAGAAGTCTGAAGGAGGAACGAAGCTGCTGGAGAAAGAAGGCATAAGTAGTATGGAGAGAAAACGAAGAGGCTGCGGGATTCTGATTGAGGAAGAAGAGAAAGTAAAGGGTAGAAGAAAGGCAAGGTATAAAGTTTATTTCTTCTCTGGAAAATTTCATCATGTCTCTTTGTGTAGTATATTCTCTTGTGGCTCAAAACTTAAGCCTCTGCAAATGTCGTTTCCTGAGCATCACACAGAAGTCGACTTTTAAAATAACAGTCATGGCGCACCAAATTGATGACAAATCTCCTGTCAAAGTTCAAAGTCCCCCTTCTGCTGTTGTCTGTCATCTAAAGCTTTGAGAATGTGCACTGCGAAATTTCTCCATGTCCTTGCTGTGAAGGAGGTCTCATGAGACTACTGCAAGCAAAAGAAATTCATCATTCTCAAAAAATAATTGAAGAAATCATATCTCTGCTATTTCACACAAGAGGGAGCTCTCGCGAGGACCTTCCTATTGTGAAAATATACAGGTGCTTTTGAGTAACAAACAGAAAGACAAAGATATTCAAGAGGTTTCTGTACAAAAGGAAAGCTATTTTCTTATCAGACCAAAACTCCTCCAAGTCAAGCACAAGTGAATTAATTTGCACCTCTCAATTTCCCTGGAGCCTTGGAGTCTTTAACAAATAAAGAAGAAAATGTATGCACAAGTGGGCAGCAAGCCTTTTTCTGGCGTCCTACAAGCCAAGCTAAATGGGACTTTGTCCCAGCAAAAGCTCCAGTCACAAATCAAAGAAGGAACACACTGCTGTTTTAAACAAGACAGAGGGTAATCAACCAAATCCATTTTTAGTGCGAAGACCCGTGGGATAGAACAAGTACACAGGGCTGCAAATTAATGGTTCAGGCAAAAAGCAAAAAGAGAAAGATGGCTCGTCAATTTCAAGCCAAGAAGCCTCCACCTCCTGCCATGTCTGAGATGGAAGAAGAAAGCAACAAAAAAAAGTAGTTTGGAAGAATAGGACAAAACCAGCAAAAGCAAGGAAGAAAAGCCAAAATAATACAAAGAGAAGAAAAAGTAGCTCTCTACTTTGACAAAAAGACGCTGCCTCTTTAGGTTCCCATACTTTTTTTTGGTAAGAGGTTCCCATACTTTCAATTAATAGTTTAATGGGCCTTATAGTCTAACTTTGACAGAAAGGAGCAAAGGAAAAGACTAACCTTGTTTTGACTTCTCCTTGGTTTTGGCGTCTCAAACTCAAAGCTTTTTATCATTTGTGACTGATGGGTAACTGAAAATATATGGTTTGGTCTAGTTTGAGTTAATTTGAACTACTCCATATAAAGATGGGATTGGCTCAGTTTGGATTGATCTCTACTACTCCAAATAGATATCGGTTTCAAATGCAGCTGGCTCTCAAAGCCTTTCTGACATGGACCCTCTGTTTATGGTCCAACTAATGGAAATGTCAAGGCCCATAAACAAATTAATGGGTTAACAAAACAAATTACCCATTAATTCTCAAAAGTCCAAAATATTTGATGGGTGTCCAAATAAATTATGTGGTTAATAGATTAATTTTTAATTCCTCAAAACCATATGTGAGCAAAATTAATAGGCTCATTAAAATGCCTGTTAATTTTCTTTGGACATTGAAAATAAACAAATATGGTACAAAACCATTCCAAATTTTCTCATGGGTCATCTACCCATAAAAATTTCAATGAGATCAAATTTAAATCTCTCAACGAAAAATTCTTTCAAGGAGTCATTCACTCCTGGAAAGTCCAGTCGAATTTTCTGAACTACGTCCGGTTTGATTCCGCCAAGGATACGTAGGCAATTTGGAAATTCAATCCAGATACAACTGCAAGTCCAAACAGAATCCTTGGTTTACCTTAACCAAATTCGCCCCAAACACTTTTCCAACCACAAAATCAAATTGAATCTCTGGTTCAACCACATTCATCCAAATTCCACAAAATATTTCTCACATCGCAAATTCTTTCAAGGGGTCTTTCATTCCTTGAAAATCCAATCAAATTCTCCAAAGAACTACGAGTGGCTTGATCCCTCAAAAAGGGTACGTAGGCATCCTAGGATTAACCTAGGTGCAGCCACAAACTTAAACAAACATACAAACCCCCCATTTAAAGTTTAATCCATGTTGGAATCAAAGGGTGTTCTATTTCCAAAGAGATTATAATTAGAGATATTTTCATCTTGAATTGGTCGTACTCAATTAATAATAAAAACTCTTATTTGTAAATAAGAGTGAGATTATGTTGGGTGAATTTTTAATTACTATATTACATTTTTTATCTAACATAATTTTTGGCACGCCCAGTGGGACCCATTCTCCCTTTCATCTCCAGCTATGATGAAACTAATTTCATGTGTTGTCTATATGTAAAGCAGGAAACAAGATGGCACCACAAATCACTGTTTACTTCCATGATCTTCCAACCACAATTGACAAGGCTGGATGTGCAAACCGAGTCGTTTATCAAGTGTCATTAACTGTTGATTCGAGCACCAGTCTCATTAAATGTCCAACAACCCAACCTTGGAGTCAAGGCCAACAAGCCAGCTGTCAAAGTCACAAAGACTCAGCTAAAAAGGACTTCGTCAAAGAACTCCATCAAGAATGCAAAGAAAAGGGTTGCAAGAGCTTTGAGTAGGAAGACATGTACAGAAATCTCAGGGGAAGCGCTATTGAAGACATCCCATTGGTAGCTGCTAAGGCTACATCCACAAATCACAGAGTCATCAAGACGATATCATATACGGCTTCTAAAGCCTACATCAATGCTCAGATCATGATTGGATCAATTCCAATCACCTTAACCACCAAAGAATATGTGACGGTGACTTCTGCGAGTGAATGTGACATTCCAACAAAACAGAAGGCTCAAATTTCATGGCAAATAGCTACAATGCTTCCACAACTCGCCAAGGAAAACATCACTATCACAAATCTCAAATCTCAAATATCAAGTAGGGGATCAGGATAACACATCCCACCTCTGGGGGCAATCAAGGATGATTGCTTTTGACAAGTCCAAGAAGGCGAAACAAAAGAATGAGAGGTTCATTCGACCAAAAGTGAAATCTCAAATTCACATGTCACATGGGGCAAATTTGAAGTCTCTAGCCAAGTTAAACAGGCAAGTGATGAGACTCAAAACTAGCTTATCACAGGGGGCACCCCTCAAACCCCAAGTTATGTCAAAAATCTATAATGCTCCTACGACTCATGATAAAGTAGTGGCCTCAACTGATGCCTTCCAAGGGCTAAATAAAAATAAAGAGATAGAGTCAATGTCAGTCATGGTCGTTGGCACATCAAGTCTAGAGGAACAAATTTAAGAAATGCAAAAGAAGCTAGCTGAAAAGGATGCGGAAATTGCATCTTTGACTGCTCAATTAGCCATTAAGGCTAACATTGATGGTGGACAGCTGGAGGAAAAGAGGGGTTCCTCAGGTGGACAATTTAAGGAAATGAAGGATTGCTCAAGTTATATTACACATCAAGAAATAAGGACACTAATTGCTGAGGGCATTCGTGAATTCCAAATGTCTCTAACCCCACCAGTTCTTGGGTATCGAAAACCTTACCCGACCTACTACGAGTGGCTTGATCCCTCAAAAGCGGTACATAGGCAACCTAGGGTCAACCTAGGTGCAGCCACAAACTTAAACAAACACACAAACCCTCCATTTAAAGTTTAATCCATGTTGGAATCAAAGGGTGTTCTCTTTCCCAAGAGATTATAATTAAGAGATATTTTCATCTTGAATGGGTCGTACTCAATTAATAATAAAAACTCTTATTTGTAAATAAGAGTGAGATTATGTTGGGTGAATTTTTAATTACTATATTACATTTTTTATCTAACAGCCGGAAAACTGAGAGTCTCCCCTGAAAAAGACTCAAAAACCTAGAATTTTAACTGCACAGCAAACTCAAATAATCTCTCAAGCATTCAACAAATTCAACTTGACAAAACTGATCATAACAAACCAATCAAAAACTTGCGGCTACACCTAGGTTAGCCTAGGTTGCCTACGTACTCTTACTGAGGGATCAAGCCACACGTAGTTCTTTATACAATAAATAAAGTTCAACCCATGTGTAAGCACACGAATTAAATATTCCTTCACACTTTCATAAAACCAAAAGTTTCAAACTCTAATCAATCTGCTAAGACTTAAGCAAAAGATATTGATTTCAGAACTATCTTCCACCCATCACATATGTGCATATACAAATACATATGTATAATTACTCATTACAGATAAGTTGGAAAACGAAAAAATTATTAAAATAACATTGGCCATGTGAAACCTTAAAATCAATATCACCGATTTCAATAAAACATACTTCAATCAATCTTTCACACGTAAAAACAAACTCATCTCTTATGAAAGTAGTTGTAAATTTTATAAGAGAATGATTCAATTTCTTGACCATTCCAATTTGAATAGATTCTGCCCTACACCCTATTTAGCTTCAGATAACCATGACATGTTGCTAGGCTTCAACCATGGTTTGTGGAAGTCCTAAAAGGATCAAACTCAATTGACTTTCACCAATATGAAGAATTAAATGGTGAGATTTAATTCACAAGTCAACTCATAGAAGTGGAGCCCTCCCACTACCTCGCTAAAAGGAACCCACGGATCGCACACCGAGAAATGAGATTAGAGAAACAAATGAACAAAAAAGAAACTAGGAGTCAAAAGTCAAAGGTCCAAGTCCACGGTCAAGTCAAAGTCAACATATTTGACTGGAGCAATTGACCAAGTCAAATAGTTTGACCAAGTCAAATTAGTAAGACTATAATAGTGATTTAAGGGTTAAATCATAATTCATAATTAAGAGTAAAACTCCCTAGGTCCTTCAGTTTTGGAAATTGTTTGACGACATCCAACAATGTAATATTGCCAAAATATCTGTTTGATCTTTTTTTTTTTATAAACTCGTTGGGCTGTTGGAAACGGAAGTGGGGGAACATAAATCCTTTCTTTGACAGGGGTGATTTGATCATCATTAGAGGTTCTTTCGGAATTGCCTGGTTTGCCTTGGGTAGGTGCTGGAAGTAGTCCTTTAGTTTCTTCTCTACCTTCATCTTCTTTTCCAACACTTGTCGTGGCTTCTTCTTATCTATTAAATGGCTTGCCACTTCTTAGAGTTCTAATGGACTTGACGTGCTCCACATTTCGAGGATTAATTTCAGGTTGGCTTGGAAATGTGCCTTGCGCCCTCTCATGCACAATAGTAGCGAGCCGGCCTACTTAAGTTCATAGTATTCTGATTTTGTTGAGAAGTCTGTACAAACTAAGCAATTAAGTCCTCCAACACTGGTTTCTTAGGCTCACTCGAAGGGTGCATTTGCTGTTGGAAGGGATGGCTAGAACTAGCTTGTTGTTGCTGGTTGCTCCACGAGGAATTTGGGTGGTTACGCCACCCCGGATTATAGGTGTTCGAATATGGATCATTCTGAGGTCGTTGAAACAAATTAACTTGGCGAACTTGCTCATAACCTTGCGTAGTAGATGGACTAAGTTCCATTAGATGAGTTGGGTTAGAACAAATGGCGCAAACTTGCTGTGGGGAGGGTGGAATAACAGCATGCATAAGAGTTTCAAGTTTTTTTCTCAAGGCTTGAAATTTGAGCAGCAACTACAGTGTTGGTGTCGACTTCATGAACTCATGCCTTCTGTGTCCAATTACAGTAAATACTATACTTAATTTGAGGCTTGCTTCTTGTGATTCGGATTTGTAATTCATCTAGGGTAAATACCATACTTCTAGGGTTTACATGCTTGTCCGAGGTCTTCATTGATCTGAATGAGTTTCTATGTGTTGATATTTGACCAAATACCATAGGCAAATTGATATTTGACCAAATACCATAGGTAATTCATGAAGAAGGAAAACTAAGCGCCGACCTCAAATGGTTAGTTAATAGGTAGGAAATATAAGGCTAGATCGGATTACTAGTGGTGAATTCATTGTCCTAGTACTTTTATCAATTTGAATTTCTCATCTGTGTTTCATCACTTTCTACTTGTTTTGTCTTTTAATTTCGTTGGTAATTAAATCATTCTTTCACAAACCCTTTTTGTGTTTACGTGAGTATGCTATGTGTTTAATTTCTTGTTTATATCATTAGAGTAGTTAAAGTATTTTGTGAAGTAAATTAGGTTAGACTAGTTGGAAGTTGAACTCAATCCTCATGGGAATCACCTCATATTTGCCATACTAAATTACGATAGACCTAGTGCACTAGCGAGTATAATTTGTTTTTAGACTAATCTTTATAATCTCCATTTTTCAGGTTCTCAAAAATTCACAACGGCATAGGAAGAGAGATGCAGATAGAAGATTGAAGTTGCACATATACGACCGCTCATCATCAAACAAGGCTTCATATGCATTTAGGTGAGGTAAGTTAAACTTAGATACCACACATGCATTTCAAGGCAGTTAGCGTCTTTTAGAATAAGCTTAAAATGTTTTTAAATTACATTCATGCATTCATAAGTGTTTTGGTATTCAATAATTCAGATTTACATTGACTTTAGATCAATTTATGTTCACTGCTGCTCAAGCGGTGTATGCCTCTGAATATTCAATGTTCTACCGCTTGAGCAAGACAATTTTCCGATTCTGGTGTTCGAGCGGGCAAGATTTCAGTTTTCCTGTTTTGTTTTTCACGAGTTGCTTCTTGTAATATTTGATCTAATTTTATTTGGTCCTTTTACCTCTTCCTTCTGTTAACCTAGAACAAGTTTTAGATCATATAAATACCTTGTTTTCGTAATCATAAAATTGGGAACTCACATATTCTGAAATTTGCTTTTTGCATCCAACCCTCGTGAGTTAATTTGTATGAACTCTTGAGGTTTTTCTTCATCATCTTTACTAGAGTTCTTTGATGAGCATAACATTGTTAGGTTGATTTGATTGTTCGTCCTGGGAAAGCAAGCATCAAAAGGCTTTTAATCAAATCAAGCAATATATCTCACAGCCGCCAGTTCTTATGCCCCCAAAGAAAGGAAAACCTCTAAGCCTCTACATTTCGGCCCTAGAGAACTTTATCGACTACTTGCTGGCTCAAAATAATATGTCTGAGCGAGAACATGTTGTGCATTATCTCAGCTGCAACCTTAGTATGGACGAGCTTAACTATTCACGATAGAGAAGTTATGCCTGGCACTGTATTTCCACTAAGCTAAGCCATTACATGACTGCTTATTGCGTAATGGCCCTCAATACGGCTGAAGGATTCTTTAGGATCTCTTTTGTTAATGTGCCAAGCATAAAAAATCACGAGGCCAATGAAATGGCCCATATAGCATCAAGCGTAAACATACCTGATGCAGAATACAACCGGGTGATCAAAATTGAAAAGCGTAACTTGTCAACCTTGGCAGCCGAGACATCCGAAATGGCCAAGATGGCCAAAGGAGACTGGCAATATCCCATCGTCAAATATGTTCGTGATCCTTTCGGGCAATCACGAAAAAGCTATAGGTTTTCGGGCTCGTCTTGATTCCGAGGAGCCCGAAGGTGTCCCTCCTTCCCCTAATATCATTCTGATCAGCCCTTTTATTTCCTTAATATGGTTACGGTAACCCACAATATTGTTATGGTAAGCCATAATACGGCTATCGGGGACCATAATATGGTTATGATGAGCCCTAATATGGTGCCTGGTGAGCCTTAGTACAGTTATGCTAAGCTTTAGTACGATTCTACTAAACCTTAATACAGTTTTAGTAAGCCTTAATATGGTTCTGGTTAGTCATAATATGATTCTAGTAAGACATAATATGGTTCTGGTGAGCCAGAATATGGTTTTCGTGAACCATAATATGGTTATGGTGTGCGTTAATACGTTTTTGGTTAGCCTTTGTATTGTTCTGGTAAGCCTTAGTACAGTTCTAGTACACCTCATATGGCTTAGATAATTCGTAATATAAATTTGATAAGCCATGTTATTGTTCTGATAAGCCATAATATGGTTCTAGTTAGCCCTCATATCATTTTGGTAGACTTTGTTATGGTTTTAGTAAGTCACAAAATGGGTCTAGTGAGCTTTAATGTCGTTTTTGGGAGCCTTAATATGGTTCTAATGATCTTTAATAATATGGTTATGGCCCAGTTTGGAATCCATGTCGAACCCCGTGCGTGTCCAACCCCTGGCAGTGTCTGCACAAACGACCAAAATACTCATCTTGCCCTAATCCAAAAACTGCTTTAGGGTCTGGCTTCTACAGGAAAACTGATAGAGTCTTCCTGAAAAAGACTCAAACACCTAGAATTTTACCTGCACAGCAAACTCAAATAATTTCTCAAGCATTCAACAAATTCAACTTTACAAAACTGATCATAACAAACCAATCGTAAACTTGCGGCTGCACCAAGGTTAGCTTAGGCTGCCTACGTACCCTTACTGAGGGATCAAGCCACACATAGTTCTTTATACAAGAAACAAAGTTCAACCCATATGTAAGCACATGAATTAAATATTCCTTCACACTTTTATAAAACCAAAAGCTTCAAACTCTAATCAATCTGCTGAAACTTAAGCAAAAGATATTGATTTTAGAACTATCTTCCACCCATCACATATGTGCATATAAAAATACATATGTATAATAGCTCAATATCAACGATTTGAATAGAGCATACAGATAAGTAGGAAAATGAGAAAATTATTAAAATAACATTGGCCACGTGAAACCTTAATATCAATATCAACGATTTGAATAGAGCATACTTCAATAAATCTTTCACATGTAAAAACAAACTCATGTCTTAAGAAAGTAGTTGTCAATTTTATAAAATCCTTAAAACTTAGAAAACTCTCAATCCTTGTCTCCTAAATATGAAAACATGCATAAAAACCTTCACCAATAAGTACCAAGACCAACCGTGTGGAACGAGGATGCGGCTCAGGTTGACCAAGTGTCTCCTGGGACTTGCGAGGAATGCGGTTTGGGTGATTCCAAAGTGTCGGTTAGAAGGGCAATTTGGTCATTTATGCCCGACACCCGCCAAGTGTCGGACATGCACAGGGTTCGGCTTAGATTCCAAGGTGGAATTTGGGTTGGGTCTTGTCATCATTCCTATTGGTCCACAACCAAAAGTTAAACCCATCCAAGAAGTCTCGTCACGATCCAACGGTCGGTTTGGCCCCGATCGTGGAATTTGACCAATTAGACCTACAGGGCCCACAACCTCTGATTTCCAATCCAAACATTCTATGAGTCCAACAAAGTCTACCTAACAAGTTCTGAGAGCTTGGTCTCAATCGAGTGGTCGTATCACTCTCGATCGCACGATCGTACGATAACCCCGGTTACTTAACCCCAGAATCATTGATTCGGAGTATTGGACTCCGATTCTCGATCTACTAGTTCCTACATGATCCTAGAGGTAAGAGGAACAAAATATTTGAAATTGGGACCAATTGAACGGTACGAACCTATCGAACTCGAATATCGCATAATAAGTGCAATATCCTTTCGATTGTCAACAATGGGTGTCTTGAGAGATTTTCCGACGACAGAAAATCTCCAAACCACCAGCCAAAACCAATGCCAACAGATTCAAACTAACTAAAGGGTATATTGAACGATCTGTAAAATCTCAAAATCGATCCAAGGTACCAACAAAGACAGCTAGACCAAGTGGAGGGGATGAAGATTCATACCTGGATCGACGAAACCAGCCGTCGAAATCCTTAGATACGGTGCCAGAAATCTGCCCAGTTTACAAGTCGATATCATCGAAGCTACGCTGGTTTTCGATCAAAGAAAATGAGTGGGTCAAGTAAATGGGAGAGAGAGAGAGAGAGAGAGAGAGAGAGAGAGAGAGAGAGACGATTCTTTTGGAACAAGAATCGTCAAATTTGGTCGAGAGAATGGTGACGAAATCGCCTTTTGAAACAGCGGCGTCGCATGGAGGAGAGAGAGAGAAAATAGTCGGGGAGAGAGAGTGTTGTGAAAGAGAGAAGCTAAATATGGTTCTAGTTATCATAATTTACGATTGTGCCACTGCACTTTTGTAGATCATAACTTCTTCGTTTGAGTTCCGAATTGAACATGCCACTTGTCTATGAACTCATATCATCGAGCTCTGTACAACGATAACACTCAATTCTCAAAATTACTTCCCGAATAAAAAGTGACTAAATTGCCCCTACCCCCAAGGGCAAAAATGTAATTTCATAATAAATAATTAATTGAATAGTCATTTTTGGGACGGGGTGTTACAGTTTTAGTAAGCCTTAATATGGTTCTAATGATCCTCAATAATATGGTTCTGGTAAGCCCTGTTATGGTTTTGGTAGGCCTAAAATCGTTTGTGGTGAGCCCTGATACCTTTTTGGTGATCCTTAATATCGTTTTGGTGACCCTTAATACAGTTATGGTGAGTCTTCATATGGTTTCGATGAGCCGTAGTATGGTTGTATTGAGGCTTAATATGGTGCTGTTTATGTTAGATATATGGCCTACCAAGTAATTATGTAATAGTTAGTATTGAGGAACACCAGTTGTTTTAATTCATGATAATATATTACTTATGAAATACAAGACAACTATAGTCCTAGGAATATATATAAGTGGACATGAGAACTATGTAATGAGATCGTATACATCGAGACTTATCATGATTCCTAATCTTAAATATGTTCCTGGTCATATGACCATTCCAATTTGAATAGGTTCTGCCCTACACCCTATTTAGCTTGGATAACCATGACATGCTGCTAGGCTTCAACCATGGTTTGTGGAAGTCCTGAAAGGATCAAACTCAATTGACTTTCACCAATATGAATTAAAAGGTGAGATTTAATTAACAAGTCAACTCATAGAAGTAGAGCCCTCCCATTACCTTGCTAAAAGGAACCTACGGATCGCACACCTAGAAATGAGATTAGAGAAAAAAAATTAACAAAAAAGAAATTAGGAGTCAAAAGTCAAAGGTGTAAGTCAATATATTTGACCGGAGCAATTGACCAAGTCTAATTAGTAATACTATAATAGTGATTTAAGGGTTAAATCATAATTCATAATTAAGAGTAAATTATGAAATTAACTTTGACATAAGTGTTGTATGGCAACACAAATCCAAGGACCCAACTCAAACTAACACTTCTACCCATGGCCGGGCATAAGAGAGTGTAAGTCGACACCAACACTGAGGTTGCTGCTCAAATTTCAAGCCTTCTTTGAGGCTTGCTTCTTGTGATTAGGAGGCAAAGAAGGTAGGACAAAGAAGGTATTTATTAAAATACTTTGTTTGATGATGCAAATCTTAACAAAAACAAAAACGTGAAAAATGCACTAGAAATCACACATAAACTAAAAAGAAAAAGCGAAAACAAAAGTGGAGAATGCTTGGGTTGCCTGCTAAGAAGCGCTTCTTTATAGTCATGAGCTAGACTTTTTGAATGTCTGTGGTGGTGCGGAAGTAGCACTTCCATGTAGTGGTTGGGATGTTTTCCAAGTAGTTGACATGTACAATTGGGTCAAGAAGATCTATGCAGTTGCACTCTTCCAAGTCCCTTGGTTTTTTAACAGCCTCAAACACCTTAAACTCAATGGACTCACCCTGCACTCTCAAAGTTAAAGTTCCTTGTTGTACATCAATCAATGTACCAGCAGGTAGCAAGGAAGGGCCGGCCTAGCAAGGGTGGGATGTCGTGCTCTTCCTCCATGTCAAGAACAAATAAATCAACCGGAAACAAAAATTTCTTCACTCTGATCAACACATCTTCAATGATTCCTTTAGGATATGTGACTGATCTATCCGCAAGTTGAAGAGAAACAGTAGTGCTCTTGAGCTCTCCAATACCTAATCGCTGAAAAATAGACAAAGGCATAAGGTTAATGCTTGAGCCTAAATCTAAAAATGCTTTATCAAATTAAACATCACCAATAATACAAGGAATTGTAAAACTCCTTGGGTCCTTCTGTTTTGGAAGCAATTTCTTGAGCAACACCGCACTGCACTCTTCATCATCATTAGAGGTTCTTTCGGAATCGCCTGGTTTGCCTTGGAAGTATTCCTTTAGTTTCTTCTCTACCTTCATCTGTCTTTCGTCACTTTCTACTTGTTCTGTCTTTTAATTTCATTGGTAATTAAATCATTCTTTCACAAACCTTTTTTGTGCTTACGTGAGTATGCTATGTGTTAATTTCTTGTTTATATAATTAAAGTAGTTAAAGCATTTTGTGAAGTAAATTAGGTTAGACTAGTTGGAAGTTGAACTCAATGCTCATGGGAATAACCTCGTATTTGCCATAGGAAGAGAGATGCAGATTGAAGATTGAAGTTGAACATATACGACCGCTCATCATCAAACAAGGCTTCATATGCATTTAGGTGAGGTAAGTTAAACTTAGATACTATACATGAATTTCTAGGCAGTTAGCGTCATTTAGAATAAGCTTAAAATGTTTTTAAATTACATTCATGCATTCATAAGTGTTTTGGTATTCAATAATTCAGATTTACATTGACTTTAGATCAATTTATGTTCACTACTCTGCTCAAGCGGTGTATGCGTCTGAATATTCAGTGTTCTACCGCTCGAGCGGACTCCCTGGCACTAGAGCATGACAATTTTTCGATTCTAGCGCTCGAGCAGGCAGGATTTCAGTTTTCCTGTTTTGTTTTTCACACGTTGCTTCTTGTAATATTTCTTCTAATTTTATTGGGTCCTTTTACCTCTTCTTAGTCTTAACCTAAAATAAGTTTTAGATCATATAAATACCTTGTTTTCGTAAACATAAAATTGGGAACTCACATATTCTAAAATTGGATGCTTATGTTAAAAGTGGAAACCCAATTCCTTAGTGTTTTAATCAATTAAATTTTCTCTAAATCAAATCTTGCATAAATCTACCTCTCAATCACACTTGTTCTTTTTCATCTCTGTTATTTTCTTTACACCGCTTTCTGTGGATACGACATTCGGACTTCCGAGCTACACTACTATACGACATCTCCTTTGAGTTTTGTGAAAGTGGTCCGAACAAATTGGCGCCGTTGCCGGGGAGCGGCTTGTCAAAGAGTGCAGAGATCCCCTTGGTCAAAGGTTTCCTGGTTATGTGAACTTCTTCACATCTGGTACATTCTTTCCAAACTTATCTCATTGTTAATATATATTTTTATTTTTTTGTTTTTGTTTTTGTTTATTTATTTATTTTCTTTATGCGACCTAGAGATCATCTAGGAAGGTTTGTCAAAAAGTCTGAAACTGTTAATTTAGAACATTCTGCTTCAACTTCTTCAACTGAAATATCCAACAAATCTGAAAGCATGGCAGCAATTGTGAATGATGAACAAGAAATTGCGAATAATGAACAAGAAGTTAATGCTCATATTGAAAATAATGAGATTGAGAATAATGAAATAAGAGGAGAAGTAGTTGCACCTAGAACTTTAGAGACATTTTTGCATCCTATTCGTGCACCAAATCCTTCATGCATCATGTTTCCACCTAACATGCCAAATTATGATTTCAAACCTGGAATGATTCAACTGTTTCCCACTTTTCATGGCATGGAAAGTGAAAATCCTTATGTGCATGTTAGGGAATTTGAAGAAGCTATTGGCACTTTTTACAATGTTCAACTTGATAGGCTTAATTTCATAAGGTTGAAATTTTTTCCTTTTTCCTTAAAAGAAAAGGCTAAAAGTTGGTTGTATTCATTAAGGGCTAGATCCATAGGTTCTTGGGGGGAAATGACTCAAGCATTTTTCAACAAGTATTTTCCTAATCACAAAACGATTGCTCTTAAGAAAAGAATCTCAAATTTCTCTCAAAAGGAAAATGAAACTTTATATCAATCTTGGGAAAAATTTAAAGAGCTTTTGAATTTGTGCCCACACCATGGCTTTGAAAACTGGCGTCTTGCTAGTTATATCTATGAGGGACTTCTCCCTCGTGATCGCCAATTTGTTGAGTCTATGTGTAATGGAAATTTTATGCAAAAAGACCCTGATGATGCCCTAGAATTTTTGGATGAAATTGCTGAAAAAGCTCATCAATGGACTGTCCCCAGTCTAGTTGAAACCACTGATCGTTCAAGAATTGCCACATCATCTACTAATAAAGGAATTTACCAATTAAAAGAAGAAGATGATTGGAAATTAAAATTTGAGGTTTTAACTAAAGAGATAACTGCTTTGAAAACGGAAAAATCAAATTTGCCTCAAACGTTTTTATCAAGCTGATGTCAATCAAGTATGTGATTCTTGTTATGAGATTGGTCATAATGTTAAAAATTGCCCAATTTTTCAGGAAATGAAAGGAGCTTATGAGGAGCATTGTGCTGCTATTGGAAATTTCAAACAACAGTATTCTCCTTTTTCCAACACCTACAATCCAGCAACAAGGAATCATCCGAACTTTCGTTGGAGCAATGAGTCACAACCTCAGGTAAGTGACATGAATTCTTCCAATAATCAGTTTCAGGCACCTAATGCATTCAATACTAGGCCATCTTTGAGCGATACTCTTCACACATTTATGCATGAACAACAGAAGCAAAATCAAAGGTATGATACTTTGCTTGGTCAATTGGTTGAAGAAAATAAAGAAATTAAGAGTCAAATTTCCAAGTTGACTAACTTTTTGGCTGTTAATGAAAAAGGAAAATTTCCTGCCAACACTCAACCAAATCCAAAAGGGGCTAATTCTTGTGAATCTTCACTCGAACATGTAAAATCTGTCATTACTCTTAGAAATGGTAAAATAATTGACAACACACCTTCACCAAAGGAAGTTGAAAAATCTAAGAATAATGATGAACTGAACAAGTCCAAATTGAGTGAATCAAATGAATATCATTTTCCTGCTCCTTTTCCCCAAGCTTTAAATCCTCCAAAGAAATTGAGTCAAAATTCTGAAATTTTAGATGTCTTTAAAGAGGTCAAAGTGAATATTCCTTTGTTAGCTGCTATTAAACAGATTCCATCATATGCTAAATTTTTGAAAGATTTATGCACAATCAAAAGAAAGCATCAAGTGAAGAAAAATGCCTTTTTAACTGAACATGTGAGTGCATTGTTACAATATAAAATTCCTCCAAAATATAAAGACCCTGGAAGTCCTACTCTTTCGTGTGTAATTGGAAATAATTTTATTGATCATGCATTACTTGATTTGGGCTCCAGTGTAAATTTATTGCCTTATTCAGTGTACTTGCAGCTAGGTCTTGGTGAGCTGAAACCTACAAAGGTAAATTTGCAATTGGCTGATCAGTTTAGTAAGGACACCGCGATGGATTATTGAAGATGTGTTGGTCCAAGTGGACAAATTTTATTATCCTGTTGATTTTATTGTTTTGGACACTGCACATGTTTCAAATTCTGATAATCAAATTCCTGTGATTTTAGGACATCCTTTCTTGGCTACTTGTGATGCTAACATTAATTGCAGAAGTGGAGTCATGAAACTTTGTTTTGGAAATATGACTATGGAAGTTAATATTTTTAATGTTTATAAACAGTCATCTGGGAGGAAGATGAACCTGAATCTGTGAATTCTATCTCTAACTTTATCGCATGATCAATTTGCGAAAAGTAGTGTTGTTTCTTGTGCAGAAAAATTTCAAATTAATGGTTCTGATTTAACAAGAAATTCACAAATTACTGAAATTGGTTCATTATTTGATGCTTTACAGGTACAGGAAGGGATTGACTGGAAACCCAAAATTGACAAACTTCCACATTTATATGATGAGCCTATGATGTGAAGTGTAAATAAGCCTCCTAAAGTGAAATTGAAATTGTTCCCTAAGTCTTTGCCAAACAATGAAGTTGACACTTCTCCTGTGGTATCCATTTCTAAACCCAATTATTTTCAGGGAGAAAATTATTCAAAGACTTTTCAGCATTTAGGTGACTTCTATCCCACTCGTTATAATTTCATTCCAACATGTCTCTCGTATTTTTCCTTTATAACACATTGAGAACAATGTTTCACTCAAGTTGGGGGGAAGTAGAAATATTTTTGGCAATTTGTTAGTTTGTAAATTTTATTTCAAAAAAAAAAAAAAAAAAAAAGATTTTTCATATGAGCTGACTTTTGGTAATTCCAGTGAGCGTTTTTGTCAATACAGTGTCTAGGAGTTCTATAGACGACACCTTTGGTGTTTAAGAAATTTGGGTTTTAAGCGGGACCATTGTGACCCCTCCAACCTTCCCGGATCCCCTGGCTGTGTTTTCTTAGGCCCTTAACTGGTCATCCGTGAGTTGCTTGTATATTTGTGTTTTTAAAATAAAAAATATATATATAAAAAATTGCTTTGTTGCTTTTTGTCCTTTTTGGAGTCTTTACCCCTCATAGTGATATCCAGTTCTTATTGAGTGGACGGTAAAAATAAAAATAAAAATAAAAATAAATTTTTGCTTATTTCTTTGTGTGGTTATTTTTGTATTTTTTTTTATGACTGTTTATTTTGTGTTTGTATAGATTTTAGTTTTCTTTTTGTGTGTTTTATTTTATTTTGGTCTTTATTTCTTTTTGCTTGGATTTTATCTATTTATTATTTTTGTCTTTCATTCTGTACGGGATAAATACCAAAGGGATTGACACGCATATTTTCCAGGTATTATCTTTCTACTTAAGTACCGTAAATAAATAAATAAACGGTTGGAACCCGATCTCCAACTAAGGCAATTCTGAATTTCTTGTTTCGCTTTGCTTTTATTACTGTAATTCTTTCTTTCTTTCTTTTACTTGTTTATGTATTTAATTTGTTGTTAAGTTTGGGAAATAGATTGCTTCATGATTGCACACACGGAAATTTGGCTCAAAAACTTATTCATTTCATAAACATGTGATTACATACACAAAATGCATACATATATTTAAAAATCACATGTTTCTTCCCAGATTCTTAGCCACCTGAGGCATCATACTAATTGCCTCTATTTTCTCTTATTTGTAGAATCTGCAAAAGCTCTGCATGATCATTGTTTCTCTTCCACAGTGCTTCTACTTGCTGGTTGGCAGGTTGAGCCGCCTCTGGAAATCCGCCACCTGAGCCTTCAAGGAAGCTACTTCCTCGGTCAGGACTCCACACTTTCGCGTTCTCGCGAGTAATCTTATGCCCAGATTTGTGCAGGAGGTTGCGTGGAGAACAGGTTAAATCATGAGACTCCTCCACCGCGGCCTTGTCTGACTTCTGTGCCACGTACAGGTGATCCTGCCGGTGTGAGTCTCCTAACAGTCATCCCTCCTGGCAGCACTACTCTTCTCGGCATTACCTCAGCAAAGTTTGAGGCTGAACCATGATGATAGGAGGAGTTTGGGAAGCTAGGGTTTGGAGGAGCACCTACCTGACGAGTCGGTAGTGCAAGTGATAACTCAAGGTTGAGGTCATCAATGAGCATAGGTGAGGATGCCATTGTTTTGTTTCTGGATTATTTGATGGTTTTCCTTGAGTTTGCAGGAAGAAATGCAGAGTACTCCTACACTTAACCGATGAATGGTTTAAATAGACATCTCCTAATATGAGGGAACCGACATCCACTTCGGATCCCCAGATTACTATCCAGCCATTTGCCCCTTTTTCTTTCGCGGATCCCTTCCTTTCACGAGGATTTTTGCAGTCGCATGCTTCAAAAGGGGAGCATTTCTAATTTCACCGTACTTTCACCTTACTTTCACCTTACTTTCCTTGATTTACCTCCGTATTTTCTGGTGTTTTATGTTTTTACCCGTTATTTTCATTTTCTGGTGCTTTGTGTTTTACGTATCCTTTCCAGTTTTTGTTTTTTATATTTTATTTTAAGTTTGGGAAATGTGCTTATTTTTTATTTTTCTTTTATAACTTAATTTCTTTTCTTTCCGAAGAAAAAAAAAACAAAACAAAAATGTTTGGGCTTTCGTTTGGATTGGGTTCTCAATTGATTTGAAGGTTCCAATGGGCTGGACTTCTTCGTCTTTTGGGTTTCTGCGTGTAGAACTGTTGATATGGCTTACTATTGTATTTGGTTTGGTTTTGTTCCGTTTGATTTGTTTTGTTTTTGTAATTAAATTGTAGTTTTAATTCTTTTTGTTTGTTCTTTTATTTAATTGCTTTACTCCATTTCATTTATCGTTATAACTTTGTTGATACCTACATTCTTCAACATTGAGGACAATGTTTGATTTAGGTTTGGGGGTAAGTTTTAGAAGTTTTGTTTTTATTTTTATTATTATTTTATTTCACCCCAAAAAAAAAAAATTGTGTTATCTCTAGATTTTTATGCTTACTATCATCAAATCATATTTAACACTCATGAATGATTTTTACGATTGGAAACATATGATTAAATTTTAAACCCATAATTTTAGTTTTTTTTTTCCACTTATTTCTATTTAGTGGATAATTCATGAGTTATACTTTGAACTCTCACATGCACATCAACACTTTAGTGAGAATGAAAGAAAAGATCAATTGTAGTTAACTTTGTTGTTTTAAGTAGAGTTAGATGACATTGCTCTTGATTGACCTTGGCGTTAAAAAAAAGAGAGTAAATAAATAAAATAATAATAATGATGTTAATTTATCCAGAGTTTTACTTAGTAACCGGGCCTCTTGCCTAAACAGCAGCGAGTGTTCGCGTCAAAAGGTAAAGTTTTGAGGTAAATACATTTTGTGACTAGTTTAGTTCTGTAGCCTTTTTAACTTCTAGAGTTAATAAGCCCTTAGGGGTGTTTCTACACCTAATGCCTTAAAACCTTTGGTTTGAGAGTCGTTGGCCTAACTCTCGCTACATGGGTTAATTAGAAAGCTTAATGGAACTAAACATTGCACAGTCATAATTAATTAAAAAAAAAAAAGAGAGTACATATATGCCTTGGTTAGTTATTTGCACTGAATTTTGATAATGATTGAAATAATGAGGTTACTGTGATTGAAATTAACTTTTGTCTCTAAAATGTGTTGGTTCACTTAAACACCAAAGGAAACAAATGAAAAATTTACTAAATGATTATAAGTGATCAAGACTTTATGTGGGGATTAATTTGAAGCGTGTTTGCTCTTTTAAAAATTGTTCATGAATTTTCAATCCAAATAACTTTTGATGATGGTTAAGCATTTGTTTAAATTTTCAAATTTTGTTGTAGCATAAATTTTTAAACTCTCATTTCGATGTTTGTGGGTATCATCATGAAAGCCCTTACGAGACTATACTCGTCCACTAGGGTAACCTAGGGGTTTAAAGGCTTGTTGCATATGCTAAATGCAATCGAGATCCCTGCGAAAGTGGCTTAGTTTTCTTTTCTACTTAGTTTTTATTTTCTTTTGCTCGAGGACTAGCAAAATATAGGTTTGGGGGTATTTGATGAGCACAAAATTAATACAAGTTTTATCCTTAAATTTATAGTTGTTAGTATTTTCTTTTGTATTATGTAAATCTATTAGAGTATTTATATTGTTTTCTTTCCAATCTTGTTTTATATTTAATAAGTTGTTGTTTGTAGATATTAAGTGTCTTCCACCAATAGCATGTTGAGAAAAAGAGAGATGAGCAAGTGGAGCAATTGATAAGAAGACTCAAAGATCTTTGTGAAACCAAAGTCAAGGAAATTTGCTCGAGACAACTTGTGCAGCAGCAAATGCAATTGAAGATAAAACAAATGAAAAGAAGAAGCAATCAATTGCATGAATATACTCTAGGACATGCATGCAAGCTTCCATCATTGAAGAAATAAAGAAAGAATGAATAAACAATGAAGGAGAAGTTCAAATTGACTACTTGCAACCAATGAATGCAAAGAAGAATGATGATGCTTGAGTTGTTATCTAGCTACAATTTGAGGAAAGTTGATGCAGTTTTTATGAGAAGACACGAAGGAAAGTATGGAAATGCATGATAAAGTGTTCAAGTGGAACAAAGTTTTGAAGAATTTAAGATAAGGAGTCATCATCACAATGAATTAATTAAAGGAAGCAACTTGGCAATTGGTTTGATGTCAAGTGGAAGGCATATTAAATTCATGAATATTGCTCCCATCCTCCTATAAATAGGAAGAGCTACGGCATTGTAAAAACGACACCAAGCTCCACAATCTTGAGCTTTTTCCCTTTTCCCTCCATCTTTCTAAGTTTTAAATTCTGTTTTTAGTTTTATTTTATTATGGGGAACTAATTCCCTAGCTAAGGCTAGGGAGAAAGCTTTTAATATAAGTGTGTAATTTTTATTAGTTTGATCCAAACTTAAGCTTTAATGTGAATTTGTAGTATTTGTTCAAATGGAATTTGTAGTTTTCTTTTTAATTAATTGATGAAAGTTTGATAATCTATTTCATGGGTTCAATCATGTTTTTCCCATAGTGTAGTAAAAACTTTCATGCTTTTAAAAGAGAAGAGAATTACTAAAGATTAATAGAATTTTGATGAAGATTATTTTTTGATAGTTTGTTGCCAATGGTACAAGTTATGCTTAGAATACTTCTAAAGGAAATTAAAAAGAGCTTTAATTATTTTGAACAACTACAATGGAAAATATTTTGTGGATCAAATTATTAAGAATTGCATGCTTATGTTAAAAGTGGAAACCCAATGCCTTAGTGTTTTAATCAATTAAATTTTCTCTAAATCAAATCTTGCATAAATCTACCTCTCAATCACACTTGTTCTTTTTCATCTCTGTTATTTTCTTTACACCGCTCTCTCTGGATACGACATTCGGACTTCCGAGCTACACTACTATACGACATCTCCTTTGAGTTTTGTGAAAGTGGTCCGAACATGCGTCCCCACGGCCAGAGGCGCAGAACCCACGATCAGGGCGGCGACCGAGATTTACCAGGATTTATGGGGTCACACCACCATGCTTCACGATCCCAAATGTCGATTGGACTATCCACTTGCTCTGATCAAGCTCCACCAGGCAGATTTTCAGCCTCGATTACTCCTCCAAGAGCTCTTCCTATAAATACCAAGCTTAAGCTACATTCAAAGGGTTCAAACACCAAACCAAAAGCCTCCCACGGAGCAAATTATATTTTCCTGTAATGCACTTTCAATACCTTTACTTGCTTTCCTAGGAATAGCGATAGATTGTAAGGAAAATCCATTCATCAATATATATCATACGACCCTTGATTTTGAAGGCGCCGGAGCACCATCTCTGTTACTCTCTCGTTCACCCCATATATCATACGACCGTCGCTCTCCGAGCAACGCGCGGAGCACCGCCCAAAACCCACCATCAACACCACCACTAAACGGCCTTGTAGCTCAGGCCGTGAACCTGACGGCCGAGAGCAGTTCCTCTCTCGGCCACAATCGTTTGATTAGGAGTCGAACTCAAAAGAGGCGCACCACTTAACCATTTTATCCAAACCACATCACCCTCTCGACGCACGGTAGACTGTGCTGGCACGACCGCGCATAACCGCACCACATCCAAAAGAAGGACGTCACGTGTTAACGCATATCCCCTCGGCCCGAGCATCAGGCCATGAGATTTGCGCAGCCAACACATTGGGGTTAGGGTCTCGGCCAGCGTTCCAATCACCTCACCAATAACTTTTGCCGACACAGAACATGCGGTTAGGGTCTTGGCCAGAGTTCCAATAACGACGGATCGCACAGCCGAGTCCATGCAAGAGCAAGCAGTGGTGGAGGATCTGCTGTCTCAGCGGGCCTACAGGATAGAGACATCCTTTATGGGCGCAATGGATAGAATTTCCTCGGAGCTGCGGACGCTTTTTCAGGAGAGGATGCCGGGAACCTCGTCCGCGACACCTCCCCAGAACCAAGGCCAAGAGCACGAGAGGATTGAGCCTTACGGCGAAGCAGCAGCCTCGGCGCCTCTGCCCGCACCCAAGCGTCAGGCTGCGCCCAGCATTCTCAGCCGCGACGAGTAGCCGAGGGCAGTCCCAGCCCACATGGGCGAATCCCGGACCAACCTACCCGGCAGAAATAGCGTACGACCCCTCCATGCTTTGGCCGTATCATTAGGGCAAAGTAGCCCCAATCTTTCCGCGATCCAGCAACTCGGCCCAGTTCATACTTTGGCCGTCCAGACCCATCCTGGCCCAAGCAACGCGACCGCTGCTTCATCACAACAGTGACGGTCAGCATAATGATGTGCAACAGGTCCCGCGGTCGTTTGCGGCTCAACAAGAAATGCCCCCCCAAGGGCTTCAGTTAGAAGACGTTCGGTGAATGATCGAGGACGGCCTAGCTCAGAGGCGGCCGGAAGCGCCAAGGTATACAAAGCCGTACCCGCCAGAAATTGATCGAACCCCTCTTCCCCCGAACTATCGGTTGCCAGAATTCATGCTATTCTCCGAGGATGGGCAGACCTCCTCCATTGAACACATAGGCCGCTTCACGGCCCAGTGTGGAGAGGCCGATTCGGACGCCCAAAAGCTCCGTTTATTTGTTCACTCTCTGACCGGCGCGACGTTCTCATGGTTCATAAACCTTCCACCGAATTCGGTAAGGGATTGGTCTGACATGGAAATGATATTCCACGAACATTTCTATCAGACCAACCGAGAGATAACGGTCGCGAGCTGGCAAGGATGAGCCAGGCGTCGGACGAATCACCTCGCGACTACCTCCAGCGGTTCAAAACTCCAGGAACTGGTGCCGCACAAACCTACCAAGAGAGGGAATTTGTCAAGATGGCCGAAGAAGAGTTGGAATTTGAATACCAGAAAAAATTCCAGGGAATCGAATTCCGGACATGCATGACTTGATCAACCAGGTGGACAGATCACGCATCCTTGTTGAAGGAAGAAATGCAGAAGAAGACGACTTCAAAAGGGACTTACTATAGGAATCCCATTGTCAGCTATGCCGAAGCAGGACGGCCCGGTGGTGCCCGAGAGCGACGAAGTCGAGATGAGCTCAGCTGAAGTCAGCATAGACAAACCATTCGTCTGCAAAGGACTTGTCAAGGCCGACAATAGCCTCAGAAAGATTCCCAACGCCAAGTTCGCGGCTCGAGAAACGAAGGCCAATACTTTCGATTTGACAAGGGCCGAGGCTATCTTCGACCTACTATTGTCCGAGAAAAAGGTCAAGTTGTCTTTCGGCCATAAAATTCTGAAACCCGACGAACTCAAAGGAAAGACGTTCTGCAAATACCACAGTTCTTGGTCTCACAACACCAACAACTGTGTTGTCCTGCGAGACGTCATCCAGATTTTGATAAACGAAAAGAAGCTCCAATTCCCGAAAAAGGCGGCCATGCAGGTTGTGTTGTGAAATGGCTCACATTTAAGGTTGCAGGTGTCAAATGCTAAGTGTGTGTTTTAGTAACAACTGTCTTTTCCGTTTCAGTAAGAAGAAATAGTCTTCATACTTCAAATGCTAAGTGTGTGTTTTATGTACCCGCTAACATTTATACTATGTTGGTTATGTGTGTGGCCCTGGTTCATTAGATGAATAGAAATCTGCTATTTATGACTAGGCCACGATAAGAAACCAAATATTATGAGGACAAAATGGAAAATTCAACAGTTAACCAAATTATTAAAAATATTAAATAAAATAAAAGATGATAATAGCACAAAAGCAGGATAACCCACGTTGTGATGTTGGCAGTTGACGCTTTCTTCCACAAAGTTCTGAAAATCAGAACTACCACAATATTCTTCAAGCTTCAAACTCAAGTGTTTATCTTCAAGCCTGATATCATATCCCATTAATCAGGTACAGGTCTCTCTTTCTTCTCAGATTATTAACGAAGCAAGCATTTACTTTTGATTTTAGGTGTACAAGTAACTCTTTAATTTTTGGTTTTTTTTTCAATGGAATCTTTCTTCAACTTAATCATATTTGTTAAATTATTCTTGCATGTTGTTGTGTTGTTTGTTGATCTGCTATCATGCTTGGGATTTTTTCTTATGATCTTTTCATCCTGTGCATACTTGACATAAATGCGATTTTTGGTTTCAGCCGCAGAGTGAGATATCATTTCGAGGGCTCAAAGCGAAGAATCTCATAAGCTTCAAAAATGGTGGCGGTGAAGAAGACCAAGAAGACACATGAGACCATCAACACCAGGATTGCTCTGGTGATGAGGAGTGGCAAGTACACTCCGGGGGTACAAAAACAGTCGTAACTCCATGCTAAAATATGATATTTGGTTTTGAATATGTTACGTTCTTATTTTATTCTTCTCCATAAGGAGGTATATATAAGAGTTTATATGAGTGCTTTACCATGAATTAGATATAGTAAAGGAATAGGAAAGTATCTCCTAATTATACAATGATTTGATAACTATATAAAAATAGGAAAGTAAATCTCTTAATTAATCAAGGAAATAAATCTCCTTGATTAATTAGGAGACTCACTTCAACACTCCTCCTCAAGTTGGTGCATATACGTCACAAATGCCCAACTTGGTAAGTGAGTCATGAAATTTGTAGCACTCGAGTCGATAATCCATGCGGATTTTTGAGAGGACGTATGAAAAGTAGAACCTTTGGTGGTGTTGATAGAAGCACAAGTCCGGGTAGCCGGGTCAGCAGGATTGACCGCATGCTTCTGGAGTCTACAATAAGGGGGAGAATCGTAGGGATTTCTGATATCACAGCGGAAGTAAAATGTGATATGAGAATGTGAGGGATTTTGATTTGAGGAATTTGATTTGAGGAATTTGATGTATGAATTTGATGTAGGAATTGGATTTGAGAGGTATGTGTATAAGATTTGAGAGGTATGAGAATTTTTTTAGAGGAATTTTGACGTAGGAATTGGATTTGAGAGGTATGTGTTTAAGATTTGAGGGTATGAGAATTTGATTTGAGGAATTTGGTGTATTGGGTTAGTTTCTGATTTACTATGATTTGGTTTCTTTGTATTGGGTTAGTTTCTGATTTTTTTCCTATGGATTTGTTTTGTTTTGGGGCAAAATATTGCAGGGAAGTTAATTATAATTTCAAACAACTGCCCTCCTCTGCGAAAGTTTGAAATCGAATACTACGTTATACTTGCTAAGGTTGGGTGCAAAACTACAACGGAAGTAAGTGCTATATTGCCATATTATTTGAGTTTGCATTGTACTAAAAAGTTTAAAATGCTTTAGATGTTACCTGTTTGAGCAAAACTCTAACCCATTTTCTTTTCTGCTTTCTATTAAATTTAGTCAAATATTATATTTTCTTTCTACGGGTTATCAATGAAGCAAGCATTAGTTTTGATTTTAGGGGTATGTATCTCTCTTTAATTTTGGGGTTTTTTTTCTTTTTGAATGGAATTCTTCTTCGAACTAATCATATTTGTTAGATTATTCTTGCATGTCGTGTTGTTTCTCAAATAAGGGTTCTTCATTTGCTATCATGCTTGGGATTTTTTCTTATGATCTTTTCATCCGTGAATACATGACAGAAATGAGATTTTGATTTTGTGAGGATCAGAGAATTGCTAGCAGCTCCTTCTCCCGCTCATTCATCTCATGGCACTAGCTTGCAAGCTCCAACTCAGACATAAACCAAATATGGATTCAAAGGAAAATGACAAATTTCTTCAAGAAACCATACTCTTGAAGAAATCAGTCTTGAATCTGACCTAGATATAAATGATAGAGTGTTTTAATGAGCTAGATGCGGATTCGAATTTCAAATGCAGTTTTTCAAAATTAATTTGGAAAAACTCATAGATGAAAATAAAATGGTTCTCTCATGAGGAAGAAGAAGAGAAAGAGCAACAACTTTTCAAAACTTCCACACCTAAGAGACGGCTACCAAATGAGGAATTGTTTGGCCTTTACACACAAAAATTCCCTAGGTCAGAATTGGACACATGGCAGGAGAGAGAGAAGAGAGAATAGGACAAAAAGATTGGTTATCCAGCTGGAAATCCTACAGAGCAAGGATGACTAGTCATACGAGAAAAACGACGACTAGTCATCATTTTATGAAATCAATTTAATGCAATGTGATGCAATGCACAATTTACCTTTGTCAATTTACTTAGGTCCTCGACCACACAAGCCTCCCGCAGAGAAACTTGTCTTTCTATCATTTATCTTCCTATAATGCACTTTCAATATCTTTAAATGCTTTCCTAGGAGTAGTGGTAAAGTTAAGTTCTTTCATCCATCAATATATCATACGACTTTTCAAGGCGCCGGAGAACCATCCTTGTTACTTTTCCATCCACCCGATATATCAAATAGCCTTTGCAATCTAGCGAGGTGCTGGAGTACCATCCAAATCTACCGACCGTCTTCCACCATCAACCCCAATCAATAGCCTTATAGCTCAGGCCGTGAATCTGTTGGACGAAAACTATTCCTCTCTCGACCATAATCGTTTTGGGCAAAGTCAGATCCAAACAGACGCACTCAACCCATCCATTCATCCATCCACATCATGTTCGAATGAACGGTAGACCAAGCTTGCACTCTCCTGCACACCCCATCCAACACAAAGTAGGATGACCTATGTTGGTTGGGGTCGATGGCTATTCCTCTCTCGACCACAATCCCTTTGGGCAACGTCAGATCCAAGTGATTGCGGAGTTGGCAACCAAGGCTTTGCCCCAAGCCAATCACAAAGCCAGGGCTAAAAGATTGCTGTCATACCGAAGAGTACATGGCTGAAGAAGGTGACACGGCTGAAGAAGGAGGCATTGATGGCAAAGATCCGTCAAGGCCAAGCGAAATAAACATCAACATGGTCTTGGTCTTAACTTCCGAATTCTTGGCCCCACAAGAACAGAGCGGTAATCTTGACAGTGACATCTTAGAGGAACAGTCTAACATTCGGCCGAGATCGAAGGAGGAATTGTTGGCCATTGCTTTTGACAAAGTCATACCTAGGGACAAGCCGAATAAATACCTCCACCTTAAACCATTGTACATTTCACCTCACATGGAAGGGGTGCCAATTTTCAAAATTTTCATTGACTGTGGAGCCACGGTTGATGTTCTTCCCTAGTCCCTAATGAAGAAGCTGAATAAGACCAAGGAAGATATCATCCGTGTGACGTGGCCATGAGCGGCTTTGTCAGCGATAAGTCCAAAACCATTGGAGAAGTATTGCCTTTGAAAATAACTGTGGCCGATTAGACAAGAGTTACAGCCTTTTATGTTGTGGAGTCGAATGTGGACTACAACATATTGCTTGCCCGAGACGGGCAAAAGGTGTCAATACACCCAGCTGAGGAAAAGCCCTTTGAAACCCACGCTATGCAAGTATGGATTTCAGCAACCAACAAGAACTTCGGCCAAGAAAGTCTTAGAGCTAGGTGCCGAGAACGTTCGAAAGGATTCGGCGTAAGAGGTGCTCATCGATCTAACAAGCATTTATTAATGTCGGACACAACAACTTGAGAAGAAGGGGTAGTGGTCGTGGCCGATCCTGATGGACCGACTGTTGGAATATTAGGCCGAGGACTCTTTACGGCCGAACTCGCTAATTAATTTGATCAAATTCCTACATGAGTCAGAGGACGGTGATGTGTTAACAATTGACGACCTGGATCCTGCACCTGTTGAGATGGAAAACAGCCATCCCGAGGTCTAAGATCCTTTGTTAGAATTCAAGGTAGGAACTAAGGGCGAACCACGACCTCTCTTTGTTAGTAATCTTTTGAACCCGAAGCTGAGTGCCGAAATTATTAGCCTCTTGTGCGAATATAAAGAATGTTTTGCTTGGGACTATCGTGAGATGCTTGGATTACCCAGATGTTTAGTAGAACATGAATTGAAAATCAAAGACGAGTTCAAACCTTTCCAACAACCACCGTGGGCGATTTTCTGCCGAGGTACAACTGAAAGTCAAAGAAGAAATTTAACAGCTTCTCGAAGCCAGCTTTATCCGTACCACCCGATACGTTGAGTGGCTGGCTAACATTGTGCCAATGTTGAAAAAGACTGGAGCTCTAAGGGTTTGCACGAATTATAGAAATCTGAATCTTGCAATCCCCAAGGACGAGTACGTTATGCCCATGGCCGACCTGTTAGTGGATGGAGCCGCAGAACATGAGCTCTTATCCTTTACGGACGTCTATGTTGGGTACAATTAGATATTTATTGCCAAAAGTGAAGTTCACAAAATTGAGGTTAGATGTCTCAGAGCTATTGGAACTTATGAATAGGTAGTCATGCCTTTAGGCCTTAAAAACGCTGGTGCTACGTCTCGAGCGGGCCATGAACATCATCTTCCACGACTTAATCGGCCAAACTATTGAGGTTTATATTGACGACGTTATCGTCAAGTCTTCCTCATTGGCTTCTTGGTTCACTAACGTGGGATCGAAGTGAACAAGAACAAGGCCAAGGCAATCATGGTCGCCACCGAAAACCAAGAAAGAACTCCAATCTTTCCTTGGAAAGGTGACTTTTTAAGACGTTTCATATCCAACTTGGTAGGCAAGATTTGGCCATTATCCCATCCCCTTTGATTGAGGGACAGGGACGAGTTCGTCTGGGAAAGCAAGCATTAAAAGGCTTTTAATGAAATCAAGCAATATCTGTCCCAAGTCGCCAGTTCTTATGCCCCCAAAGAAAGGAAAACCTCTAAGGCTCTACATTTCAGCCCTAGAGAACTTTATCGACTACTTGTTGGCTCAAAATAATATGTCTGAGCGAGAACATGTTGTGCATTATCTCAGCTGCAACCTTAGTATGGCCGAGCTTAACTATTCACGATATAGAAGTTATGCCTGGCACTCTATTTCCACTAAGCTAAGCCATTACATGACTACTTACGAGTTTGGTGAAGCATATTCAGATTTAAGTGTTGTAAGTTAGTGAAGTTAGTATGTTTAGAAAATTCAATTGTATAATTCAGATTTTCACTTCCCCTAGGCCTATAAATAGGGAAGTTCTCTAAGCTTGTAATCACACCCCAAGGGGGGAGCTCTCAAGCACTTCTCTAGAGCTCCCTTCCCTTCTCTCCCTCAAATTCTCTTAGTTTCCCTTTGTAGTTTCTCAATTGTTGTAAGAAGATCCTTCTATTAAATTTTCTTTTTATTAAATCTCCAAACACTTCTCTATTCTCTTTGAAAGTTCTCCATGCTCCCAAACATTTCCCAAACACTTTCTCTTTCAAAAACTCTCCATGTTCTCAAGTGTTGTACAAAATCCTTGTTTTATGTTCTTTTGTTTTCATTTTTGTTTTGTGTAGGAAAACCGAATTGGATCATTCAATCACCAATCCCTGTGGAATCGACCACGCACTTACATACGCTAAACTACCAACGGTTCGTACACTTGCGAGATCACAAGTTGAGGATGCAACTGAATCCATTTTGGTGCAGCTGTATCTACGCAACACCCCACCCCCCAGCGTCTGCCCTTTCTTCCCGCAGCCGCCCACCACTGTAAGCCACCGCCACACTGCCACCCCAACTGCCGGATCGGCCAAGAAAGGACCGGCATCGACCCCGCAAGCAAGCCCAGCCAATTTTCCCGCCGTCCACCGCCGTGATTCCATTGGAAAATCGCGAAAACCGTCCGGTTTTCAGCGGGATTTTCCGGCATTCGTACGCCGTCATCCGGCCACCGATCGTGACGAGCAAGGTATGAATTTTCGACTACTTTTCGTGTTCTAGCTGATGGTTGGGTATAATTTGAGAAATTTTGAGGTTTGAAGGGTTGATTTTTGAGTTGAAACTCTGCCGATTTTGTGTCTCCGATTTCAGCCACTTGCAGTCACTTTTTGGCCTTAGTTCAAGAACAAAAGTGGTTCCAAATTAGGTGTTTTACCTAATTAAACGATAACCGTAAGATCGTACGATCGTGAGCAATTCGAACATTCGAATCGAACCAAACTTACATGACATGATTAATAAAATGTGTGGAACCTATAGGGTCTCTCAAATTGACAATTGAAGGTCGTGGACCCCACGGGTCCCCGGGTTACATCTCCGAGGAATTATCGCTTATCGAGTCTCATCTCTTTCCAGATCATTCTAACTGTCCGAAATGATTAAGTGGGCATAGGAATGGTCTTAAACCATGTACACGCACTTCTAGGAGCCAGGGGTCAGGGTTTTGGACTAAATCATGTTAGGCAATTTTTATTAATTAAATATTTTAATGGCTTAAATAGGTACTCGCCCAGTGAGTGGACTTTTGTTTTACAAATGATTTTATGAAATTAAAATTATATTATTTGATCTTGAATAAGTATTAATGCCTATTACTTTCCAAGCATAAGTATTTAAAATGCTAATATTTTTCGTTATATATTCTGTTATATTTAAATGAGAGTATCTTGGAAAGTAGGAAGGATAATGGCAGTAGGATTCAAGAATGGATAAGAAATAGTTTATAATTTACAAGTAAACATTTTTCTTAAAACCACCATAGGTACCCAAGTTGCCTACATATACTATGTTGCCTTCAGAATATATATATTGTTGCCTTCGGTTATGTCAGCGCGTTTGAAAATTGCCCCACGAGTCTTAGGGATATTCGGACCGTGCGGAGCGAAGAATGCAGATCAAGTGGACTAAATATCCCCTGAATCCTGCAAAGATTGCGGCTCGGGTCGACTTTGTGTTACTGAGACCTGCGAGGATGTGTCACTACGTGACACAAGGAATTGATAGAAATGGGGGGAAATAAGTATAAGATCATGGAATTGACGGATATATATATATATTAATGGGTACACTTAGGTAGAAAGGATTTATTTCTTTATAATATTTTCTAAAAGTCCCGACGTTTTGATTGAATGCTTGATTAATAATATGTATGTAAATATGTTTGTTTTAGAAATTCTTGTACGAATATATATATAAGAGGAAATAGAATAGAACTTTCTAAATGGTTTTAACAGTGGGATTAGTATGTCCGTATTCTATTTTCCAAAACTTTATTTTTGTCCACTCGCACTTTTAAATGTTTTGCGCCCCCAGGCAGTAGGAAGTGAACCAGAGCACCACAACCGGGCATTCGTCATCACTCTTCCTTTTCTTTTCACTACGTAGGATATGATTACGTTTCTGCACTTCTTTTGAAAATAAGTGGATTAGATTTGCTCTAAAAATTGCCCTAGGATTCTATAAGGCCTGAGGCCATATAATTCTGTTATAGGATTGCTTGAATGTAAACTTAAAGCATGCTGAATGTTGGGTTATAAATTGCTTTTCATGCAGGTGTAAATTTTTGGGTAATGTACATTTATAAGGGAGACTCTGCCAAATTTTCGACAGAAGTCAAACTCTAAAGTAACTTAGTTTTCATTAGAAGGGAAATTTGGTCATTTGTGCCCAGAACCTGCCAGGTGTCAGACACGCACAAGGTTCGGCTCAGATTCCAAAGTGGAATTTGGGTCGGGCCCTGTCAACCTTCACCAATAAATACCAAGACAAAATCATCAATTTTAGTTTCAATCATCAATGATTCTTTTAGGATATGTGACTGATCTATCCGCAAGTTGAAGAGAAACAGTAGTGCTCTTGAGCTCTCCAATACCTAATCGCTGAAAAATAGACAAAGGCATAGGGTTAATGCTTGAGCCTAAATCTAAAAATGCTTTATCAAATTAAACATCACCAATAATACAAGGAATTGTAAAACTCCCTGGGTCCTTCAGTTTTGGAGGCAATTTCTTGAGCAACACCGCACTGCACTCTTCAGTTAACATCACTTTTTCATGAGCTGCGAATTTCCTCTTGTTTGTACATGCATTCTTCAAAAAATTTGCATAAGAAAGAATTTGTTTGACGACGTCCAGCAATGGAATATTGCCAAAATATCCGTTTGATCTTTCTTTTGTTTATAGACTGGTTGGGCTATTGGAAACGGAAGTGGGGGAACATAAATCCTTTCTTTGACAGGGGAGATCTGATCATCATTATAGGTTCTTTCGGAATCACATGGTTTGCCTTGGTTAGGTGCTGGAAGAAGTCCTTTAGTTTCTTCTCTACCTTCCTCTTCTTTTCCAGCACTTGTCGTGGCTTCTTCTTATTTATTAAATGGCTTGCCACTTCTTAAAGTTCTAATGGACTTGACGTGCTCCACATTTTGAGAATTAATTTCAGGTTGGCTTGGAAATGTGCCTTGCGCCCTTTCATGCACAACAGTAGCGAGCTGGCCTACTTAAGTTCATAGTATTCTGATTTTGTTGAGAAGTCTGTACAAACTAAGCAATTAAGTCCTCCAACACTAGTTTCTTAGGCTCACTCGAAGGGATGGCTAGAACTAGCTTGTTGTTGCTGGTTGCTCCATGAGAAATTTGGGTGGTTACGCCACCCCGGATTATAGGTGTTCAAATATGGATCATTCCGAGGTCGTTGAAAGAAATTAACTTGGTGAACTTGATCATAACATTACGTAGTTGATGGACAAAGTTCCATTAGATGAGTTGGGTTAGAACAAATGGCGCAAACTTGCTGTGGGGAGGGTGGAATAACAGCACGCATAAAAGTTTCAAGTTTTTTCTCAAGGCTTGAAATTTGAGCAGCAACCGCAGTGTTGGTGTTGACTTCATGAACTCTTGCCTTCTTTGTCCAATTACAGTAAATACCATACTTAATTTGAGGCTTGCTTCTTGTGATTAGGATTTGTAATTCGTCTAGGGTAAATACCATACTCCTAGGGTTTACATGCTTGTTCGAGGTCTTCACTGATCTTAAAGAGTTTCTATGTGTTGATATTTGACCTAAATATCATAGGCGAATTGCATGTAGGAATATGCGAGTTAGCCTAAATACCATAGGTAATTCATGAAGAAGGAAAACTAAGCGGCGACATCAAATGGTTAGTTAATAGGTAGGAAAATAAGAGGCCAGATCGGATTACTAGTGGTGAATTCATTGTCCTAGTACTTTTATCAATTTGAATTTCTCATCTGTGGTTTGTCACTTTCTACTTGTTTTGTCTTTTAATTTCGTTGGTAATTAAATCATTCTTTCACAAACCCTTTTTGTGTTTACGTGAGTGTGCTATGTGTTTAATTTTTTGTTTATATAATTAGAGTAGTTAAAGTATTTTGTGAAGTAAATTAGGTTAGACTAGTTGGAAGTTGAACTCAATCCTCATGAGAATGACCTCGTATTTGCCATACTAAATTACGATTGACCTTGTGCACTTGCGAGTATAATTTGTGTTTAGACTAATCTTTATAATCTCTGTTTTTCAGGTTCTCTAAAATTCACAACAACATAGGAAGAGAGATGCAAGTAGAAGATTGAAGTTGCACATATACTCATTTCACATATTCTGAAATTAGCTTTTTGCATCCAACCCTCGTGAGTTAATTTGTATGAACTCTTGAGTTTTTTCTTCATCATCTTTACTAGAGTTCATTGATGAGCATAACATTGTTAGGTTGATTAGATTGTTCCTTGTGAATCTATTCAACCTAGCACCGATATCATATCATTCTCTTCATTGAAGTGTTCGTGCCTTGGTGGTGATTGAAGATCGTGGAGGTTTGTGCCACTATCATGATCAACGACGTGGAATCGATTTTAGAGAAGTGTTTGAGTCAATTAAGTCTCTTTTGTACTGCTTTTGTCTTAGTGGATTGGTTTCTGCCTGGCAAAGCGGCGCACCAGAGAGAATATGGAACGTATTTTCTGGAAAAGGGGAAGACTTTCCACGATAGGACAAGCACATGTTATGGAATCTGTTAGTGGAGCTACAGGAAGTCATCATTAAGGATAAAATGACAAAGGTTGTCCCTCTGGACATCTGACCAAAATCCTTTACCTCGACCGTGAACAGTACTCGGCCAAGGATAAGATTCGAAAATGTTCACTATCTTCAGGCTGTCACCACTGAAATTGGTACTTAGGTGACGATGGGTAAATTTTCTAGGACATTTGAACAAAACTTGACCAAATATACTTATGACTAGTCAACTATCAGTCATAAACAAACACAATCAAGAATACACACAGAGC
Organism: Prunus fruticosa; assembly: GCA_018703695.1. Taxonomy (NCBI): domain Eukaryota; kingdom Viridiplantae; phylum Streptophyta; class Magnoliopsida; order Rosales; family Rosaceae; genus Prunus; species Prunus fruticosa. Next base: position 55,290,661 of record CM031918.1, on the reverse strand, counting down.
ATGCGACAATGTACCTGCAACCCTAGAAGATTACTGGTGACAACCTCGACATTCAGAAGGACCCGTCAATCTAGGCATCCCTTGTGCTAGCAACAACTATGGTGAAAGTGTGTAAAATCAACATAATCAAATAAACACCAAACAGCAGATAATGATGACTAATCAACTACAAGAACATAAACCCATAATTCATAAGATGACTAGTCAACCACCAAGAACACAAACCCAGAAAAATTTCAGAGATGCAAATCAGAATTTGTTCACCCAGAAACCCACCATTGGGAAAAATTGGGGTCATTAACCGACCAGGCAATCCACTAAGTAGAAAAAGATTCTTACAAAGGAACACAAGCAAGCTCAAGAAAAACCTAAATCTATTTAGGAAGATGAGCTATACCTCCTTCGTGCAATCTTCTTCTCCAACTTAGCAAAGCTTGAAGCTCAGTTCTTCATGGCAATGGCAGCTCCTTCTCCCGCTCATTCATCCCATGGCACTAGCTTGCAAGCTCCAACTCAGACATAAACCAAATATGGATTCAAAGGAAAATGACCAATTTCTTCAAGAAACCACACTCTTGAAGAAATCAGTCTTGAATCTGACCTAGATATAAATGATAGAGTCTTTTAATGAGCTAGATGCAGATTTGGAATTTCAAATGCAGTTTTTCAAAATTAATTTGGAAAAACTCATAGATGAAAATAAAATGGTTCTCTCATGAGGAAGAAGAAGAGAAAGAGCAACAACTTGCCAAAACTTCCACACCTAGGAGACGGCTACCAAATGAGGAATTGTTTGGCCTTTACACACAAAAATTCCCTAGGTTAGAATCGACACATGGCAGGAGAGAGAGAAGAGAGAATAGGACAAAAATATTGGTTATCCAGCTGGAAATCCTACAGAGCAAGGATGACTAGTCATACGAGAAACAGATTACTAGTCATCATTTAATGAAATAAATTTAATGCAATGTGATGCAATGCACAATTTACCTTTGTCAATTTGCTTAGGTCCTCGACCACACAAGCCTCCCGCAGAGCAACTAGTCTTTCTATCATTTATCTTCCTATAATGTACTTTCAATATCTTTAAATGCTTTCCTAGGAGTAGTGGTAAAGTTAAGTTCTTCCATCCATCAATATATCATACGACTTTTCAAGGCGCCGGAGAACCATCCTTGTTACTTTTCCATCCACCTGATATATCAAATAGCCTTTGCAATCTAGCGAGGTGCTGGAGTACCATCCAAATCCACCGATCGTCTTCCACCATCGACCCCAATCAATAGCCTTATAGCTCAGGCCGTGAATCTGTTGGCCGAAAACTATTCCTCTCTCGACCACAATCATTTTGGGCAAAGTCAGATCCAAATAGGCGCACTCAACCCATCCATTCATCCATCCACATCATGTTCGAATGAACGGTAGACCAAGCTTGCACTCTCCTGCACACCCCATCCAACACAAAGTAGGATGACCTATGTTGGTTGGGGTCGATGGTTATTCCTCTCTCGACCACAATCCCTTTGGGCAACGTCAGATCCAAGTGATTGCGGAGTTGGCAACCAAGGCTTTGCCCCAAGCCAATCACAAAGCCAGGGCTAAAAGATTTCTGTCATCCTGAAGAGTACATGGCCGAAGAAGGTGACACGGCTGAAGAAGGAGACACTGATAGCAAAGATCGGTCAAGGCCAAGAGAAATAAACATCAATATGGTCTTGGTCTTAACTTCCGAATTCTTGGCCCCACAAGGACAGAGTGGTAATCTTGATGTTGTATTGCTGGGTTTTGGCTTTTTGACGATTGGCACATATCTATTTACATTGTATTTAGCTAATAAGTGCTTTTCAATTTTATTCATATGTTTTCTAGTCTAATAAACTAATGCCAGGAAGATATCATGTGTGGTGGCATGAGGTTTGTCGTGTCCAACATTGGAGGTATTGCCTTTGAAATTGTTCAGAGTTCGCCTTTTATGTTGTGGAGTGATGTGGCTCAATTTGCTTGCCGAGCGGGAAAGGTGTTCCCCTGGGAAGTCCTTTGCCGCTATGCGTATGGTTTCGCCAGATCGCCGGCTTAGGCTAGGTGCGCGTTCGAGGATTGGGGGTGCTCATCGATCTAACAAGCATTTATTAATGTCGGACACAACAACTAGAGAAGAAGGGGTAGTGGTCGTGGCCGATCTGATGGACCGACTGTTGGAATATTAGGCCGAGGACTCTTTACGGCCGAACTCGTTGATTAATTTGATCAAATTCCTACATGAGTCAGACGACGGTGATGTGTTAACCATTGACGACCTGGATCCTGCACCTGTTGAGATGGAAAACAACCATCCCGAGGTCTAAGATCCTTTGTTAGAATTCAAACTATTGAGGTTTATATTGATGACGTTATCGTCAAGTCTTCCTCATTGGCTTCTTGGTTCACTAACGTAGGATCGAAGTGAACAAGAACAAGGCCAAGGCAATCATGGTCGCACCCCACCGAAAACCAAGAAAGAACTCCAATCTTTCCTTGGAAAGGTGACTTTTTAAGACGTTTCATATCCAACTTGGTAGGCAAGATTCGGCCATTATCCCATCCCCTAAGATTGAGGGACGGGGACGAGTTCGTCTGGGAAAGCAAGCATCAAAAGGCTTTTAATGAAAGGAAGGAAAACCTCTAAGGCTCTACATTTCAGCCCTAGAGAACTTTATCAACTACTTGTTGGATCAAAATAATATGTCTGAGCGAGAACATGTTGTGCATTATCTCAGCTACAACCTTAGTATGGCCGAGCTTAACTATTCACGATAGAGAAAGTTATGCCTGGCACTCTATTTCCACTAAGCTAAGCCATTACATGACTACTTATTGCGTAATGGCCCTCAATATGGCTGAAGGATTCTTTGGGATCTCTTTTGTTAATGTGCCAAGCGCGAAAAATCACAAGTCCAATAAAATGGCCCATATAGCATCAAGCGTAAACATACCTGATGGAGAATACAACCGGGTGATCAAAATTGAAAAGCGTAACTTGTCAACCTTGGCGGCCGAGACATCCGAAATGGCCAAGACGGCCAAAGGAGACTGGCAACATCCCATCGTCAAATATCTCCGTGATCCTTTCGGGCAATCACGAAAAAGCTATAGGTTTTCGGGCTCGTCTTGATTTCGAGGAGCCCCAAAGGTGTCCCTCCTTCCTCTAATGTCATTCTGATATAGAAGTTATGCCTTTCACTCTATTTCCACTAAGCTAAGCCATTACATGACTACTTATTGCGTAATGGCCCTCAATATGGCTGAAGGATTCTTTAGGATCTCTTTTGTTAATGTGCCAAGCACAAAAAATCATGAGGCCAATGAAATGGCCCATATAGCATCAGGCGTAAACATCCCTGATGGAGAATACAATAGGGTGATCAAAATTGAAAAGGGCAACTTGTCAACCTTGGCGGCCCAGACATCCAAAATGGCCAAGACGGCCAAAGGAGACTGTCAATATCCCATTGTCAAATATCTTCGTGATCCTTTCGGGCAATCATGAAAAAGCTATAGGTTTTCGAGCTCGTCTTGATTCTGAGGAGCCCGAAGGTGTATCTCCTTCCCCTAATATCATTATGATCAGCCCTTTTATTGCCTTAATATGGTTACGGTAAGCCGCAATATTGTTATGGTAAGCCATAATACGGCTATCATGGACCATAGTATGGTTTTAATGAGCCCTAATATGGTTCTGGTGAGCCTTAGTACAGTTCTGGTAAGCTTTAGTACGATTCTACTAAACCTTAGTACAATTCTGGTAAGCCTTAATACGATTCTACTAAACCTTAGTACAGTTCTAGTAAGCCTTAATATGGTGCTGGTTAGTCATAATATGATTCTAGTAAGACATAATATGGGTCTGGTGAGCCAGAATATGGTTTTGGTGAACCATAATATGGTTCTGGTGTGCGTTAATACGTTTTTGGTTAGCCTTTGTATGGTTATGATAAGCCTTTGTATGGTTCTGGTAAGCCTTAGTACAGTTCTAGTACACCTCATATGGCTTAGATAATTCATAATATAAATTTGATAAGCCATGTTATTGTTCTGATAAGCCATAATATGGTTCTAGTAAGCCCTCATATCATTTTGGTAGACTTTGTTATGGTTCTAGTAAGTCACAAAATGGTTCTAGTGAGCTTTAATATCGTTTTTGGGAGCCTTCATATGGTTCTAATGATCTTTAATAATCTGGTTATGGCCCATGTCGAACCCCGTGCATGTCCAACCCCTGGCAGTGTCTGGCACAAACGACCAAAATACCCATCTTGCCCTAATCCAAAAACTGCTTTAGGGTCTGGCTTCTACCGGAAAACTTATAGAGTCTCCTTAAAAAGACTCAAAATCCTAGAATTTTACATGCACAGAAAACTCAAATAATTTCTCAAGCGTTCAACAAATTCAACTTTACAAAATTGATCGTAACAAACCAATCATAAACTTGTGGCTGCACCAAGGTTAGCTGTGGCTGCCTACGTACCCCTGCTGAAACTTAAGCAAAAGATATTGATTTCAGAACTATCTTCCAACTATCACATATGTGCATATACAAATACATATGTATAATAGCTCATTACAAATAAGTAGTAAAGCGAGAAAATTATTAAAATAACATTGCCCACATGAAACCTTAATATCAATATCAACGATTTGAATAGAGCATACTTCAATCAATCTTTCACATGTAAAAACAAACTCATGTCTTAAGAAAGTAGTTGTCAATTTTATAAAATCTTTAAAACTTAGAAAACTCTCAATCCTTGTCTCATAAATCTGAAAAACATGCATAAAAACCTTCACCAATAAGTACCAAGACCAACAGTGCGGAGCGAGGATGCGGCTCAGGGTTGACCAAGCGTCTCCTGGGACTTGCGAGGAATACGGTATGGGTGACTTTGTGTTTCCGAGCCCTGCGAGAATGTGTCACGTTTTGCTAGGATGTGTCACGTTTCGATTGAAGATTTTCATGTTTTGGGTAACGTGCATTTACAGGAGAGACTTCACTGAATTATTGGCAGAAGTCAAACCCTAAAGAATCGGTTAGAAGGGCAATTTGGTCATTTATGCCCGACACCCGCCAGGTGTCGGACACGCACAAGGTTCGGCTTAGATTCCAAAGTGGCCCATCCAAGAAATCTCGTCACGATCCAACGGTCGATTTGGCCCCGATCGTGGAGTTTGACCAATTAGACCTACAGGGCCCACAACCTTTGATTTTTGATCCAAACATTCCTATGAGTCCAACAAAGTCTACCTAACAAGTTCTGATAGCTTGGTCTCAATCGAATGGTTGGATCACTCTGAATCGCACGATCGTAATCGATAACCCGGTTACTTAACCCTAGAATCATTGATTCGGAGTATTCGGACTCTCGATTCTCGATCAACTAGTTCCTACACGATCCTAGAGGTAAGAGGAACAAAATATTTGAAGTTGTGACAGATTGAACGGTCCGAACCTATCGAACTCGGATATCGAATAATAAGTGCAATATCCTTTCAATTGTCAACAATGAGTGTCTTGAGAGATTTTCCGAAGACATAAAATCTCCAAACCACCAGCCAAAACTGATGCCAACAGATTCAAACTAACTAAAGGGTATATTGAACGATCTGTAAAATCTCAAAATCGATCCAAGGTACCAACAAAGACAGCTAGACCAAGTGGAGGGGATGAAGATTCATACCTGGATCGACGAAACCAGCCTTCGAAATCCAAAGAGACGGCCTCGAAAATCTGCCCAGTTTACAAGTCGATATCGCCGAAGCTACGCTGGTTTTCGATCAAAGAAAATGAGTGGGTCAAGTAAAGGGGGAGAGAGAGAGAGAGAGAGAGAGAGAAACAGTCGGGGAGAGAGAGTGTCGTGAAAGAGAGAAGCTAGATATGGTTCTAGTGATCATAATTTACGCTGTGCCACTGCACTTTTGTAGATCATAACTTCTTCGTTTGAGCTCCGAATTGAACATGCCACTTGTCTATCAACTCATATCATCGAGCTCTGCACAACGATGACACTCAATTATCCAAATTCCTTCCCGAATAAAAAGTGACTAAAGTGCCCCTACGCTCAAGGGCAAAAATGTAATTTCACAATAAATAATTAATTGAATAGTCATTTTTGGGACGGGGTGTTACAGTTTTAGTAAGCCTTAATATGGTTCTAATGATCCTCAATAATATGGTTCTGGGAATATATATATATATATATATAAGTGGACATAAGAACTATGTAATGAGATCGTATACATCAAGACTTATCATGATCCCTAATCTTAAATATGTTCTTGGTCATATGAGTATCAATTGGGCATTGATATTCCGCTATGACCAGGACACGCAGTATCTTCTCCCAAATGACATGGTCTCAAATCATTGAGTGTGGCGACACCAAGATATGTATGTAGGTGCTTGCAGGAGAACAAGTACACTGAATGCGATCAAATACATGAGTTCTAGAATGGAAGTCTTTACTCACATGTCAAACTAGAACTCATGGATTGCAATGATGCAAACCAATCTTTCGACCTGAGACATCATAGATGTTTTATGGCTATGTTGTTTGTCTTTGAGATCACTGTAATGTTGTGTTGAAGAAGACATGACTTAAAAGTGTTTATCAGAACTCTCAATAAAGTCATGGAGGCAAATGAATGTACGACATGGGATCTCTACTCTTAGTAAAGAGAGTGAATACTCCGAAGATATGATTGATCAAATCTTTGCGCAAAGTAGAAGATAAGATTTGAAAGAATAGGTCTTCAATTCTTATCAGAAGAATCTTATAAATGAATAATTCACATTAGGGTATTTGACATTAGATTCCATTATCTAATAATGTGAATAGGAGTATTGTACAAGAGAAGGATTCAATTACATGACCATTCCAATTTGAATAGGTTCTACCCTACACCCTATTTAGCTTGGATAACCATGACATGCTGCTAGGTTTCAACCATGGTTTGTGGAAGTCCTGAAAGGATCAAACTCAATTGACTTTCACCAATATGAAGAATTAAAAGGTGAGATTTAATTCACAAGTCAACTTATAGAAGTAGAGCCCTCCCATTACCTTGCTAAAAGGAACCTACGGATCGCACACCGAGAAATGAGAGTAGAGAAACAAATGAACAAAAATGAAATTAGGAGTCAAAAGTCAAAGGTCAAAGTCAACATATTTGACCGGAGCAATTGACCAAGTTAAATTAGTAAGACTATAATAGTGATTTAAGGGTTAAATCATAATTCATAATTAAGAGTAAATTATGAAATAAACTTTGACATAAGTGTTGTATGGCAACACAAATCCAAGGACCCAACTCAAACGCACACTTCTACCCATGGCCGGCCATAAGAGAGTGCAAGTCGAGACCAAGACTGCGGTTTCTGCTCAAATTTCAAGCCTTCTTTGAGGCTTGCTTCTTGTGATTAGGAGGCGAAGAAGGTAGGACAAAGAAGGTATTTATTAAAATACTTTGTTTGATTATGCAAATCTTAACAAAAACAAAAACGTGAAAAATGTACTAGAAATCACACATAAACTAAAAACAAAAGCGAAAACAAAAGTGGAGAATGCTTGGGTTGCCTGCTAAGAAACGCTTCTTTATAGTCATGAGCTAGACTTTTCGAATGTCTGTGGTGGTGCGGAAGTAGCACTTCCATGTAGTGGTTGGGATGTTTTCCAAGTAGTTGACATGTACAATTGGGTCAAGAAGATCTATGCAGCTGCACTCTTCCAAGTCCCCTGGTTTTTTAACAGCCTCAAACACCTTAAACTCAATGGATTCGCCCTGAACTCTCAAAGTTAAAGTTCCTTGTTGTACATCAATCAATGTACCAGCAGTAGCAAGGAAGGGCCGGCCTAGCAAGGGTGGGATGTCGTGCTCTTCCTCCATGTCAAGAACAAAGAAATCAGCCGGAAACAAAAATTTCTTCATTATGATCAACACATCTTCAATGATTCCTTTAGGATATGTGACTGATCTATCCGCAAGTTGAAGAGAAAACAGTAGTGCTCTTGAGCTCTCCAATACCTAATCGATGAAAAATAGACAAAGGCATAAGGTTAATGCTTGAGCCTAAATATAAAAATGCTTTATCAATTTAAACATCACCAATAATACAAGGAATTGTAAAACACTCTGGGTCCTTCAGTTTTGGAGGCAATTTCTTGAGCAACACCACACTGCACTCTTGATCATCATTAGAGGTTCTTTTGGAATCGCCCAGTTTGCCTTGGAAGTATTCCTTTAGTTTCTTCTCTACCTTCATCTGTGTTTCGTCACTTTCTACTTGTTCTGTCTTTTAATTTCGTTGGTAATTAAATCATTCTTTCACAAACCTTTTTTGTGTTTACGTGAGTATGCTATGTGTTTAATTTCTTATTTATATAATTAGATTAGTTAAAGTATTTTGTGAAGTAAATTAGGTTAGACTAGTTGGAAGTTGAACTCAATCCTCATGGGAATGACCTCGTATTTGCCATACTAAATTACGATTGACCTTGTGCACTTGCAAGTATAATTTGTGTTTAGACTAATCTTTATAATCTCCATTTTTCAGGTTCTCTAAAATTCACAACAACATAGGAAGAGAGATACAGATTGAAGATTGAAGTTGCACATATACGACCGCTCATCATCAAACAAGGCTTCATATGCATTTAGGTGAGGTAAGTTAAACTTAGATACTATACATGCATTTCAAGGCAGTTAGCGTCATTTAGAATAAGCTTAAAATGTTTTTAAATTACATTTATGCATTCATAAGTGTTTTGGTATTCAATAATTCATATTTACATTGACTTTAGATCAATTTATGTTCACTACTGCTCGCAGCGGACTCCCTGGCACTCGAGCAAGACAATTTTCCGAATTCTGCGCTCGAGCAGCCAAGATTTCAGTTTTCCTGTTTTCTTTTTCACGCGTTGCTTCTTGTAATATTTCTTCCAATTTTATTGGGTCTTTTTACCTCTTCTTAGTCTTAACCTACAATAAGTTTTAGATCATATAAATACCTTGTTTTCGTAAACATAAAATTGGGAACTCACATATTCTGAAATTGGCTTTTTGCATCCAACCCTCGTGAGTTAATTTGTATGAACTCTTGAGTTTTTTCTTCATCATCATTACTAGAGTTCATTGATGACCATAACATTGTTAGGTTGATTTGATTGTTCCTTGTGAATCTAATCAACCTAGCATCCATATCATATCATTCTCTTCATTGAAGTGTTCGTGCCTTGGTCGTGATTAAAGATCGTGGAGGTTCGTGCCGCTATCATGGTCAAAGATGTGGAATCGATTTAGAGACGTGTCAAAGTAATAGCAAGAGCGTGAATTGGCTGCCGCAGAGAAATAAGTGTTTGAGTAAATTAAGTCCCTTTTGTACTGCTTTTGTCTTAGTGGATTGGTTTCTGCCTGGCAAAGCGGCGCACCAGAGAGAATATGGAACGTATTTTCTGGAAAAAGGGAAGACTTTCCACGACAGGACAAGCACATGTTTTGGAATCTGTTAATGGAGCTATAGGAAGTCATCATTAAGGATAAAATGACAAAGGCTATCCCTCTGGACATCTGACCAAAATCCTTGACCTCGGCAATGAACAGTACTCGGCCAAGGATAAGATTCGAACATGTTCACTATCTCCAGATTGTCACCACTCTAGCCACTTGAAATAAACAAATCCAGAGCCAGTTGTCCAAGGGACCTCCTGAGCAGGACCTGACCCAAATTCCACTTTTGATTCTAAGCCGAACCCTATGCGTGTCTGACACCTGGCAAATGTCAGGCACTCTTGACCAAAATGCCCTTTAAGTTTCCCAAAATCCTTCTCTTCAAGTTGGACTCCTGCCGAAAATTCGACAAAGTCTCCCCTGTAATTCGCTCGTTTTCCAAAAATTTTACTTGTATAAAACATGATTTTTATAATCCCAAACGTTTAGCATGCACAATATTACCATTCATGCAACCAAACATCACATCATTTTGGCCTCATGCCTCTATAACCCTAATAAATCGTTTTGTCATCTAAACTTATCTCGACTTTTAGAACATCAAGAGTACGTTAACAAATTTCAAAATAGCTTAGCAGAACAACTCTTCAATCACTTAGTCTCGCAGCTGCACCTAGTAACTCTAGTTTGCCTACGTACCCTTAACAAGGGATCAAGCCATACGTAGTTCTTTCCAACTTTCCCAATTCTCAAAACAGCTCATACTTGCACATACATAGGCTACTCCTCGCACCACACGGTTCAGGTGTCCCCAAAACTCGTGGGGCAATTTTGTAAATAACGAAACTATTTTGTAAAACAGGCCCTAGGCTCTAAAAGCCTACAGAGGGGGGGTGAAGTAGGCTATATGGTAATAACCTACCTTTTTAAAAATTAAGCCCAGCTAAGAATTAATAAAGCGGAAACATAAACACATGCACAACCAAGGTGTTTAAATACTTAGCAACTGCAGTAAGTAACTGAAACTGACTGCATGAAACTGGATTGATACAAACGACACCGCGTATTAAAGCAAACAGAAACCCTTGTGATTTTGGATTAATACAAGCAACGTCGTATTGATCCATGTTAGTGTACTGATGTGATTTGAACAGATGCAGCAAGTACAACTAATGACAACAAGAATATAAACAAACACAAAGATTTGTTAACCCAGAAACCCAACAAGGGGAAAAGGGCTGGGGACCAAGCCAGTAAGAGAATCCACTATCAATGAGAAGTACAAGATACAAAGGAGTTGAGCTCCATCTACACTCAGGAGGCAGCTAACTATCTAACCTTCTAGCAAAGCACAATATTAGCTCATCTACACACAATAGGCAGCTAACTATCTAACCTTCCAGAAAAGCACAATCTTTACTTCTCAACAGCAAGTTCTCTTCCAGTCTTTGCATGAGCATTCAGCTCCAATTGCAACAGACAAATCTTCAGGGTTTGCAACAGCACCAAGCTCCAAGTTGCAGAAAGTATAATGATATGAAGTGAGTTGTGGTTTCAGATTTTCATCTCTCTTAATCACAAAGAATGATTAAGCTAGACAAATGAAACCAAGTGTTGTGATGATTAAACTAGAAGTAATAAACTTGAAGCATATAGTTTAAATCAACATAACAACAATTAAACAAAAGACACAGCCGAAATCAATGTGAATATACTTGGAGGAATTTTATGTGTATGCAATCATACTCATACTCTCAAGCAATTAACAATGACTGAAACAATAAAACAGTTTTTGAATGCTCAAGAGCAGTTATAGAATGATTTCAAAAACTAGAACCGGGTCTGCATCAAAGATGCAGATTTTCTGTTTTTACATGTCTAGCATGAATGGTTCTTCAAAGAACTGATAAAAATGAAGCAAGTTCAAATGAACTTCTCAACCTCTTCCGTAGGTTTAGCTTAGTATATATAGAAATTTGATTCGAATGAAGAGAGGATATTTTGAGCAAAGAGAATCATTCACCCAACCACATATAATATAAAGAATCTTGTTTGGTTGCTAAAATATCTGAAGGGGCAAGACAGCAGCAAACACATATTCTATGGAGTGATTCTGGAAAACCAGTATGCAAGTGTATCTCAATAAACAACCTATTTGTTGTCCAATAAGGAGCAACACACATAAAGCTACGCATGGTCTGTCCAAGACATGTATGAAAGAGACTAACTAAAAGTGATCTCAAGGTGGGCGGTTTCAAGAAGAATAAAAGAGATAATTAAAAAATCTTCTTGAGACAAGCTATTCAGACAAAGCACACAAGGCAAGGGATAAGGATAAATAATAGTAAAGTGTCATGTGCTTTGTGAGTTGCAAAGTTTGACTAAAAATATTCAACATAGCCATAGAGATATTTATCTTTAGGTGAATGGCTCAAGAAGAATAAAGGAGAAGACAATATCAAGCTTTGAGAAAAACACTCGTTGGAACATGGGACCATGGAATAAAAGAGAAGTTTAATATATGAAAATATCAAACCATATAAAAAGATATTAAACTCCAAAGTGGTCTTTTAAAGAAGAACAATAGTTTCAACAAGTTTAACTATTGTTTCTAAAAAGAATAATAGTTTCAACAAGTTTAAACAGATAAGAAGATTTTTGAAGTCTTCATCTAATGAAATCAAGAGCTGAAGATATTTTAATAACATATTAATTGATACAGCTCAAAGTGGATTGAAACAGAATATCATGGATTGATACAGATTGGGATGGATTGATACATAATGAAATAGAAAACGAATTTGAAGGCTTGTATCATTCCTGTGTATTAATCCATGTGAATGCATGCAATGATTTTTGAATTGCAAAGATGACATTTTTGAATCTAGCATGTGCATTCAAACATACTTAAACCAATACATAAACCTCATTAAAATACACTAGTTTTGTCATAAGAGAAGAGCCAAAATATAATCCTTACAATCTCTCCCTTTGGCCTTTTCTTAACAAAACCCAAGGCCACCCATTTTTTTGTTTTGTTTGTTGTTGGTTTTGTTTCTCTCTTCCCATTTCAATCAATAACTTAGTTTTTTTGATTGTTTGATTGTTTTTCCATGACTGAAATACTTTTTTTTTCACCATCCTACTAGCTTGGAACTTCCTCTAATTCTTGTTTATCGCCATCATTTTCAACCTTTCTCTTTGGCCTTTTTGCAAACCACTTTGAACTATAATTAACTGACTTTACTAACCTCATTTGTTTTGTTGTTGGTTGTAGGTTGTTTGGTGGAGGTGGTGTATATTCCTGGGGGTGACATGTGTAGTTCCCTTAGGATTTTTGTGTGTTGGTGGGGGGAGTGGGTGATGGTTGGGTGTGGGTTGGTGTGGTTGGTTGTTAAGTTGTTATTTGTGGTGTTGTTGATGGTTTAGTTGTTGTTTGGGGGGTTTCTTTTTTTGTTGTTACAAGTTGTTTTTTTGGTTGGTTATGACTTGGGTTGAGGTAGTGTTGTCTGTTGGAGTTTGGTGTATGTGTGGGTGGGGTTTTTGGTTTTGTTGGATTTGGGTGGGTGGGTTTGTTGGTTTGGGGGCTTTGTTGGGTGGGTGTGTTTGGTTTGGTTGGGTTGGTTGTTAGGGTTATGTTGTTATCGTGTGTTGGTTGGTTTTTAGTTGTGGTTAGTGTTGGGTTGGTTTTAATGTGTGGGAAGTGGGTTGTGTTTGTGTGGGTTGTTTTGTGGTTTGGTTGGTTATTGGTCCTTTGTGGGGTGGTTGGGTTTTGGTCTTGTTTGTTTGTGGTTCGGCGTTTGGGGTTGTTTTTTGTTTTTTTGGTGTTTGGTGTTTGTGTGGTTGTGGCGTTATGTGGTTTGTTGGGGTGGGGGTGTTGTGGGGGTGTTACCGGGTAGGTTTGGTTTGGGGGGGGGTTGTAGCGTTTTTTAATGTGATTTGTGTTTTGTAGGTGTTGTCTGTTTTTGGGGGGGTGCTGGGGGGGTGTGTTGTGGGGTTGAGTCTGGGGGGGTTTTTTGGGTGTTTGGGGGGTGTTGGTCTTGGGTTGGGGGGTTTTTCTGGTGGTTGGTGGTTTGTGTGTTTGTGGTGGTTGGGGGGGGGAGGGTTGGGTTTTTTTGTGTTGGGAGGGGTGTGTGTGTGGTGTGGCGTTGTGCTGTTGGTTGGGGGTGTGCTGGTGTGGTGGTTAAGGCCGAAGGGGTGGGGGGGGGTGGGTGTGGGTGGTGTGGTTATTGAGTGTTGGGTATCGTGGGTTGTGGGTGGTTGGGGGTGGGGTTGTGGGGGGGGTTTAGGTGTGGGGGTGGTGGTTATGGGTTGGGTTGTGTTTGGGGTTGGTTGTATGTTTGTGTGTTGTGTGGGTAGTGTTTTGGGGGGTGTTTTAGAGTGGGTTGTTTGGGGTTTGTAGGTGTTTGTGGGGGGGTTGGATTTGTTTGTTGGTTGTGGGGGGGTTGGGGTGGGTGGGTTATTTGGTGGGATAGGGGTGAGGTGGGTTGGGGTGGGGGGGTGGTTATGGGTGAAGGGGGTGGTTGGGGGGGGGGTGTAGGGGGGGGGGTGGGAGGTGGGTGGGGAGTAAAGAGAAGTTTAATATATGAAAATATCAAACCATATAAAAAGATATTAAACTCCAAAGTGGTCTTTTAAAGAAGAACAATAGTTTCAACAAGTTTAACTATTGTTTCTAAAAGAATAATAGTTTCAACAAGTTTTAACAGATAAGAAGATTTTTGAAGTCTTCATTCGAATGAAATCAAGAGCTGAAGATATTTTAATAACATATTAATTGATACAGCTCAAAGTGGATTGAAACAGAATATCATGGATTGATACAGATTGGGATGGATTGATACATAATGAAATAGAAAATGAATTTGAAGGCTTGTATCATTCCTGTGTATTAATCCATGTGAATGCATGCAATGATTTTTGAATTGCAAAGATGACATTTTTGAATCTAGCATGTGCATTCAAACATACTTAAACCAATACATAAACCTCACAAAATACACTAGTTTTGTCATAAGAGAAGAGCCAAAATATAATCCTTACATGTTTCAAAGGCAACTGGGGAGGGTACTCACATGATGGGTTTGAAAACCATTTTCCGTGATTATCAAAAACTATCCCTTATTCCACAATCCATTTTCAAGCCACTAAGTATATATACATTAAATTTAAACATATAATAAGATATCTAATTAATTTTCTCGTCCACTCCAAACCAATTAATAAGCCGTTCCTAGCTTCACACAATTTCACTTAATATAATATCCTTAGAAAGTAAAAGCAATTACGTTTAAATTCATAAGCAATAAATCGTCCACTAACACACCATCTAATACCTTAATAATAATCCCAATAATAATAATAAATAGATAAATAGATAAACAAATAAATAACTAGATAAGTAAATAAATAAATAAATAATAAATAATCTCAAAAGATTCCATCACTTCTAATAATACATACTCTTCAATATTAGACGAACATCAGGAAAAACAAAAGTATTATAATACAATCTCAAAGTCCAACCCTAATCAAAATAGTTCACAAACAATCAAGTCTCATTTATACGTCGTTCTAGCACTTCTCGAAGAGTAAAACTACCTCGGAAACTCACGGTCATTCAAGGGATCAAACTACTCGAACTTGTCAACCGGGCCCACGGGGCCAACCACCTCCGATTTCCGATCCGAAAGTTCCTATGGGTTCCACAAGGTTTAGGACACACGTCCTTCAAGTTTGGTCTGAATCGGACGGTCGCACAATCGGACAGTTAATATTTAACGCGAACTTCAAGTTATTGAATATGAACATCCGGGCTCCGATTCATGATCCGTGAATTCCTACATGATCCTAGGGATGTCTAGATCAACATATATTGAAATGAAGTTGATCCAACGGTCCGAACATGTCGAACCTAGATAACGTCTAATATGCGATATCCGATCGATGATCAAACAATAACCAAAATCATATACGAGCATACCGTCGTGCTCTGGACGACATGAGGATTATTTTTGGTCCAAGAAGGACACCCAAACAGTGCCCACACGCCGCCACACCCGCCGCAGTGAGTGAGTGTCTAGAGAAATTTCGACGATCAAAAAATTCTCGAAACAACCTACAATACATATACCAATACATTCATACCATCAAGGGGAGTATTTTTGTTCTTGGACCAAAGCCAAAACTAACCGAACTAGCCGAAACCATCGGCATAATATGGGTATATGGAACAATCTGTACAACTTCAACATCGAGCTACAATACCTACATAAATGGATAGAGCCCGAAGATTAGATGAAGTTTCATACCTCACTCTACGAAAACGGTGGCCAGAGTAGCCGGAAAACGCTAAAACATCATCGGAAAATTTGAAAATCACCACCACTTCCAGTCGTTCCAGCCGGAAATCCTTGGGTTTTTGAGTTGGAAAATCACAAGGCCAATGAAATGGCCCATATAGCATCATGCGTAAACATCCCTAATGGAGAATACAACTGGGTGATCAAAATTGAGAAGTGTAACTTGTGAGCCTTGGTGACCGAGACATCCTGAAATGCCCAAGACGGCCAAAGGAGACTAGCAATATCCCATCATCAAATATCTCCGTGATCATTTCGGGCAATCACAAAAAAGCTATAGGCTTTCAGCTCGTCTTGAATCCGGAGGAGCCCGAAGGTGTCCCGTCTTCCCCTAATATCATTCTGATGAACCCTCTTATTGTCTTAATATGGTTATGGTAAGCCACAATATGGTTATCGTAAGGCATAATATGGCTATGGTGGACCATAATATGGTAATGGTGTGCCCTAGTACGGTTCTGGTGAGCCCTAGTCAGTTCTGGTAAGTCATAGTACGGTTCTACTAAACCTTAGTATAGTTCTGGGAAGCCTTAATATGGTTTTGGTTAGTTATAATATGATTCTAGTAAGCCATAATACGGTTCTAGTGAGCCACAATATGGTTTTGGTGAACCATAATATCGTTCCTGAATGTGCGTTAATACGTTTTTGGTTAGCCTTTGTATGGTTATGGTAAGCCTTAGTACAGTTCTAGTACACCTCATATGGCTTAGATAATTCATAATATAAATTTGATAAGCCATGTTATTGTTCTTGTAAGCCATAATATGGTTCTGGTAAGCCTTTATATCATTTTAGTAGACTTTGTTATGGTTCTAGTAAGTCACAAAATGGTTCTAGTGAGCTTTAATATCGTTTTGGTGAAACTTAATATGGTTTTAATGATCTTTAATAATATGGTTATGGCCCAGTTTGGAATCCATGTCGAACCCTGTATGTGTCCAACCCCTGGCAGTGTTGAGCACAAATGACCAAAATACCCTTCTTGCCCTAATCCAAAAACTACTTTAGGGTCTGGCTTCTACCTGGAAAGCTGACAAAGTCTCCCTTGAAAAAGACTCAAAAACCTAGAATTTTACTTGCACAGCAAACTCAAATAATTTGTCAAGCGTTCAACAAATTCTACTTTACGAAACTAATCATAAGAAACCAATCAAAAACTTGAAGCTGCACCTAGGTTAGCCTAGGTTGCCTATGTACCCTTACTGAGGGGATCAAGCCACATGTTGTTTTGCAGGTTTTCTAAGGAGTTTAATGGGTTCTTATTATCTTAATTCCATCACTAGGGATAGAGTGGGTTGGTAATAAGAATACTTTTGGTATAACCAGGGATGGAGTATCGAATAAAGGAGGGAAAATCGACTGTCAACATGGAGAATAATTACGATTAACATGCTAAGGGAATTGGGTATAATTGGCTATGGTGAAATCGGCAGCTCTAGTGCTCTCATAACTTGAATCTTACTACTTTATTTTTCTATGCTTGCTTTTATTCATTGTTTTAGTTAATTACTCAATCAAATCTTATCATTCTTAGCTAGATTGGGAAGAAACCATTAGGGTTTCTTGGAGAAGAACAAACCCCAGCAATTATAAATAGGGCCTCTTCTACCCAACAAAAAACAACCCACAACCTTCAGAGAGCAAGCTTCCTCTCTCACATGCAAACCCAGTAATTTTCGTGCTATCCTTGCCCATTTCCCCCTATTTCCCATGTTCTGGCAGATTGGCATAGCTTTGACAGAGTGACCGGTCAAGCTGCTGGAAATTGCTAAGATTACCCACAATTCTTCACCATCCTTCTCCCCCTTCATCAAACCCCCTTAGAATCCCTTTCTCTTTCCCTTAGAACCTCTGTCTCTCATAGGAACTCACAGCTCTCTCTCCTCAAGTGCTAAACCCATGATAATTTTGCTCCCATGCCATAATCTTCTCATGCAAAGCTAGAAGATTTATCTGTAATTTTTTGTTGTTTTCATCGGTGAAGGTAACCAAAGAGTTTCCTAAGGCGTCATCACCCTTTCGAGACATCTTTGGGGCTTAATCTTCGAACTCGGACACAAAGGGGACACTTGCATCAGATTGCTCTTTACAGCAGCCCAACCCACTTGCCGTCGGAAGAGAAAGGCCCCTACACCCCCAAAGAAAGGAAAACCTCTAAGGCTCCACATTTTGGCCCTAGAGAACTTTATCGACTACTTGCTGGCTCAAAATAATATGTCTGAGCGAGAACATGTTGTGCATTATCTTAGCTCAAACCTTAGTATGGCCGAGCTTAACTATTCACGATAGAGAAGTTATGCCTGGCACTCTATTTCCACTAAGCTAAGCCATTACATGACTACTTATTGCGTAATGGCCCTCAATATGGCTGAAGGATTCTTTAGGATCTCTTTTGTTAATGTGCCAAGCACAAAAAATCACGAGGCCAATGAAATAGCCCATATAGCATCAAGGCGTAAACATCCCTGATGGACAATACAACCGGGTGATCAAAATTGAAAAGCGTAACTTGTCAACCTTGGTGGCCCAAACATCCGAAATGCCCAAGACGGACAAAGGAGACTGGAAATATCCCATCGTCAAATATCTTCGTGATCCTTTCGGGCAATCATGAGAAAGCTATAGGTTTCCGGGCTCGTCTTGATTCCGAGGAGCTCGAAGGTGTCCCTCCTTCCCCTAATATCATTCTGATCAGCCCTTCTATTGCCTTAAAATGGTTACGGTAAGCCACAATATTGTTATGGTAAGCCATAATACGGCTATCGTGGACATAATATAGTTATGATGAGCCCTAATATGGTTCTGGTGAGCCTTAGTACAGTTCTGGTAAGCCTTAATACAATTCTACTAAACCTTAGTACAGTTCTAGTAAGCCTTAATATGGTTATGGTTAGTCATAATATGATTCTAGTAAGACATAATATGGGTCTGGTGAGCCAAAATATGGTTTTGGTGAACCATAATATGGTTCTGGTGTGCGTTAATACGTTTTTGGTTAGCCTTTGTATGGTTCTGGTAAGCCCTTATATCATTTTGGTAGACTTTGTTATGGTTCTAGTAAGTCACAAAATGGTTCTAGTGAGCTTTAGTATCGATTTTGGGAGCCTTAATATGGTTCTAATGATCTTTAATAATCTGGTTATGGCCCAGTTTGGAATCCATGTCGAACCCCGTGCGTGTCCAACCCCTGGCATTATCTGGCACGAACGACCAAAATACCCATCTTGCCCTAATCCAAAAACTGCTTTAGGGTCTGGCTTCTACCTGGAAAACTGACATAGTCTCCTTGAAAAAGACTCAAAAACCTAGAATTTTACCTGCAGCAAACTCAAATAATTTCTCAAGCGTTCAACAAATTCAAATTTACAAAACTGATCATAACAAACCAATCATAAACTTGCGGCTGCACCAAGGTTAGCTTAGGCTGCCTACGTACCCTTACTGAGGGATCAAGCCACACGTAGTTCTTTATACAAGAAACAAAGTTCAACCTATATGTAAGCACATGAATTAAATATTTCTTCACACTTTCATAAAACCAAAAGCTTCAAACTCTAATCAATCTGCTGAAACTTAAGCAAAAGATATTGATTTCAAAACTATCTTCCACCCATCACATATGTGCATATACAAATACATATGTATAATAGCTCATTACAAATAAGTAGGAAAACGAGAAAATTATTAAAATAACATTGGCCACATGAAACCTTAAGGTGATCACCAAAGAGGATGTAGGCAAATTGCTGAACCTCTACAAACACTTGTGTCATTTGTGCTTGGTTAATTTCTGTGTGTGTGTGTGTAAGACTCATCCATCATTGAGTTCCATCAACGAAACGTCAATAATCCTGACGGAATGGGTAACGTGAGACTGTTTTCAAAAGTTGGGGGGTATTTTGAGACGTTTGCAAACATAGGTGGTAATATGAGACAAGTTTGAAAGCACAGGGGGCATGTACATAAATAAGCCTTTAAATATCTTTCTTGTTTCTTTTTTCTTTTTTCCTTTAATATTCACTCAGTAAAACCTAACTACTAATCAAAGTGATTAAAAAAGAGAGATACAAATTAAAGGGTATAGTCGCGCGGCTATACGCTTTTAATATATATACCAATAATAAAAATATAAATATGGATTTCTCTATGGGACTGTTTTTTAATATTTTTTATTTTTAAGTGTTTTCACCTGTTAATCTTACTTTGATGCTTTTGTCATTAAATTAGCTTGGCTATAGGCTCGGCTTTGGATTTGGGGCTGATTAATAATAATTATATTAATCAAATACTTGGGTCTTGGGGCTCTTGGGCTTTGGAGAACTTTAATTAAGGCACCCAAATGAAAATAAGTAACACATATACATATATATATATATATATATATATTATTCATATATTGAAATATAGGAGATATTAAGGCTAATAAGATATTACTTAATTGGATATATTAAATTATCGAGGTTAGCCAAAAAAAAAAGAGAGTAAAGAAACTAATTTTATATCTCAAAAATTAATAATTTAAATAAAATAAACATCACACCTTTCCCGACGATATTTCATCGGCACAGACCTATGCCGGCAAAACGTTGTAGGATAAGGTTTGTCGTGACAAATAAACTAATTTCGTCGGCAGAGGTCTGTTTACCTGCGCCGACGAAATTTTGTCGGGAAAGGTCCTTTTAAAAAAAATAAATCTAAACTTAGGATATTTGGGATAATTAATTTTTTTAAAATTTTATTATTAGTAATTAAATAGTAGTAATTCAATCTTTCTTGTTTCTTTTTTCTTTTTTCCTTTAATATTCACTAAGTAAAACCTAACTACTAATCAAAGTGACTAAAAAAGAGAGATACATATTAAAGGGTATAGCCGCGCGGCTATACTTTGAAGATATTCTATTTATGCAGTATAGCCCCGCGGCTATACGCTTTTAATATATACACCAACAATAAAAATATAAATATGGATTTCTCTGTAGGCTTAGCTTTTGAGGTGCCTTTTGTGAACACCCCACATCGAAAATCCCCTCCTACCAGAGGTCTTTATAAACAAAGCACTATGATGGTTTGCTAGAAGCGTCTTGAGTCCTGCAGACCCCTAAAAAACATTGTTTTCTACATTTTCTTAATGTCATGCAAACTAAACTTCAGTTTTGAACATAGGAGACAGTAAGTGATGGGGCGGACTCATTTAAAATGTTTAATATTAGTTGGAAAGCAGTGTTACAGTAGCAATATAGTATGGAGAGTGATGTTCAAGTAAATATAACGAGCAACAATATTAAAATGTTCAATATTAGACGGGCTGGTTTTTGTTTTAATTATTAACTTCAGGGTCCAGGGTTCAAGTCACAAAGAGGGCACACTTGGGTATTTTTTTAATATTTTTTATTTTTAAGTGTTTTCACCTGTTAATCTTACTTTGATGCTTTTGTCATTAAATTAGCTTGGCTATAGGTCGGCTTTGGATTTGGCGCTGATTAATAATAATTGTATTAATCAAAGACTTGGGCCTTGGGGCTCTTGGGCTTTGGAGAACTTTAATTAATGCACCCAAATGAAAATAAGTAATATATATATATTGAAATATAGGAGATATTAAGGCTAATAAGATATTACTTAATTACATATATTAAATTAAAGAGGTTAGCCAAAAAAAAAGAGTAAAGAAACTAATTTTATACTTCAAAAATTAAAACTTTAAATAAAATAAACATAACACCTTTCCCGACGAAATTTCGTCGTAGTAGGCTCTACGCCGACAAAAGCTTGTCATATAAGCTTTCTCGCGACGAATACACCTCTACCGATGAAATTTCGTCGGAGAGGTCTATTGACCCGCGCCAATGAAATTTTGTCGGGAAAGGTCCTTTAAAAAAAAATAAATCTAAACTTAGGATATTTGGGTTAATTAATTCTTTTTAAAATTTTATTGTTTGTAATTAAAAAATATATTTGCTTTATCTAACTAGTTAAGTTAGTAATTATATTTTAATTATTATTTATTCAGTGAATAATTAGTATTAAATTTTTTAATTAACTTCATGAATTATGTTACTTAATAACTAGTAATTCAATCTTTCTTGTTTTTTTTCTTTTTCCTTTAATATTCACTAAGTAAAACCTAACTACTAATCAAAGTGATTAAGAAAGAGAGATACATATTAATGGGTATAGCCGCGCGGCTATATGCTTTTAATATATACACCAACAATAAAAATATAAATATGGATTTCTATGTAGGCTTAGCTTTTGAGGTGCCTTTTGTGAACACCCCACATCAAAAATCCACTCCTACAGAGGTCTTTATAAACAAAGCACTATGATGGTGTGCTGGAAGCAACTTGAGTCCTGGAGACCCTTAAAAAACGCTATTTTCTGCTATAAAATTGGATTACATCTTCCAATGTAACAACACAGACAGGTTTTCCTTACATTTTCTTAATGTCATGCAAACTAAACTTCAGTTTTGAACATAAGAGACAATAAGTGATGGGGGCGGACTCATTTAAAATGTTTAATATTAGATGGAAAGCAGTGTTACAGGAGCAATATAGTATGGAGAACGTTGTTCAAGTAAATATAACGAGCAACAATATTAATATGTTTAATATTAGATGGGCTGGTTTTTGTTTTAATTATTAATTTCAGGGTCCAGGGTTCAAGTCACAGAGAGGGCACATTTGGGTATTTTTTTTAAATATTTTTTATTTTTAAGTGTTTTCACCTGTTAATCTTACCTCTGATGCTTTTGTCATTAAATTAGCTTGACTATAGGCTGGGCTTTGGATTTGTCGTTGATTAATAATAATTATATTAATCAAAGACTTGGGCTTTGGGCTCTTGGGCTTTGGAGAACTTTAATTAAGGCACCCAAATGAAAATAAGTAATTTTTTGCAGGGGCTTTTTTCTTCCGGCAGCTACAAATGGGCTGGGCTGCTGTAAAGATCAAGATGGCTAAAATTTCCCCCTTGTGTCTGAGTTCAAAGATCAGACCCCAAAATGTTTTGAAAGTGTTGTAAAGCCTTAGGAAACACCTTGGTTGCCTTCTCCAACGAAAATAATGGCTGCTTACAATAAATTCTTGGCTTGGCATGAGAAGCTTGTGGCATGTGAGCAAAATCGACATGGTTTAGCACCGAAGAGAAAATTATGTGTACTTGAGGGAAAAGGGGAGTGTTAAGGTAAGAAAGGGAAGGTTTGCAAGAAGATTTGGCTGAGAAAGGAGGGAGAGAAAGGGATGTGTAGCTTGATTGTTTCTTCCGGCAGCTTGATAGAGACTCTGTTAAGTGTTAGAACAATCTGCCAGAAGAAGAAAAATGGGGGAGATGGGCAAGCAAAGCACGAAATTACTGAGTTTTGCAGGTGAGAGGAAGTTTGCTCTCCAGATGTGTGTTGTTTTTGGTTGGGTAGAAGAGGCCTCTTGTATAGCCGCTGGAAGCTATCATTTTTCAAGAA
This sequence comes from Prunus fruticosa, assembly GCA_018703695.1. Taxonomy (NCBI): domain Eukaryota; kingdom Viridiplantae; phylum Streptophyta; class Magnoliopsida; order Rosales; family Rosaceae; genus Prunus; species Prunus fruticosa. The sequence continues at coordinate 55,267,360 of CM031918.1, read as the reverse complement.
ACCCTAATGGTTTCTATCCAATTTGGCCAATCTTTTTCCTTCCTATCCCTTCAATCATCCTATTTTGGTGAAATCCACTCTGCCCAATCCCACAAAATCAGGGATTTTTGGGAGCTCAATGCTCTTCCCGCAGCTGCCTCAGTGGAGAACTTCTATTTTCACCCATCCTTCTTCCTTCTTTTCTCCCCTCTTCTATGGCTAGATCTGATGGGTATTTACACTAGTTTGAAGGGTGTTTTGCTCTAGTATCCCTTGATTTTTTGGATGTTTTTGCTTGAAACTTGTTCCCCCCATGTGCTAGAGCCTCCCAATAGCTCTACATAGTGGACCTCCAGACCTCCCTTCGTGGCTTCTATTTTTTCAGTAAGGGGCTGAGGTTTTGCTACTTCTCATTTCTAATTGTATGGGCCTTCTAAGATAATGGGTTGGTTTGTCAAAATAAATGGGCTAACCTCAACAAGTGTTGGCCTATTTTTTGTTGAGGTGTTGGGCTAATTTGGTTAAGCTAATGGGCTATTTCAGTTGGGCTTTTTGGTTGGGATATTTTCTCTTTGTGCTCACCCACATTTTTGGGCCTAAGAAATGGGCATGAGTTCTGAGGCTCCCAAGCAACCCCGGGACTTCCATTTCTTGGCCCATCAATGGGCCTCATGTCAACTTATTCCCATCCATACCACAACCCACTCAAGCAAGCCCCAGGCATCTTGCGTGGCTTAGGCCCACTTAAGCTTGTAGCGTGGCGTGTTGCTTATTTGCTTGGCGTGACATGTGTGCAAGCGCATATGATGAAATTTCGCGTGCCCAAATCGGGTTTCTTCTCGGTAAGGTATTGCATTGGGCCAAGATCTTATTTGGGCTGAACCATGACTTTTTTGGGCCTCAACATTAGCCCCCTTGATAGTTAGGGCCATGAAGTGGCAACGAGATGGGCCAAATAATCAATTTCAGCCCATAAAAAGTGGCAATGGCATGGCATGGCATGAGTTTAGGAGCAACTCAAGGATGACCAGTTAAGGGTCTCTGAAATTACAGCCAGGTCTTTTCAGGGAAGGTTGGAGGGGTCGCAATGGTCCCGCTTAAAACCCAATCCTTCTTAAACACCGAGGGTGTCGCCTTAAAGAAATTTCCTAGACACTGTTGTGAATTAATACTAACTCACTGCCCTTAAAGATCTTGTTGTTGATGGACTTTGGACAAAGAACTCAATGATGGATGAGTCTTACACACACACACAGAAATTAACCAAGCACAAATGACACAAGTGTTTATAGAGGTTCAGCAATTTGCTTACATCCTCTTTGGTGATCACCTTGAGAAATTTCACTAATGAAGATAGGTTACAACTTTGGTTTACAAAAGGAAACCCCCTTAGAACACTACCTTCACAATCTGTTTCTCTCACACCCTTGCTCAACACCTTGATACACTTTGAGAACTCTCTTGCTCTCCCCTTGGTTTTTCTGAAACTCACACTAGAAACTCACACTTGGTTTCCAGCTTCAGCCACTACATATAATCAACTTGTTTACTCCTCTAATGATATCTTGCTTCATCCCCATTACCTACACAGACCAATGGACACAGATATGACATAATCTTTGTCCTCCACGTTCTTTCTTTAGTCACCACTTAGACTGAATGTCAGATCAAGTAGGTAAATAATATCCCACTCAGCCACCTCCCACTTACACCAGAAAATGGAGAGTGATCCCTTTGAAGCAAGTAACCAATTGGCAATTAGTGCTCTCCCAACTATCCAGCAGGTGGTCAACCCTCTTTCACCTCAGAAGTGACCCACAAAGCCTCTGAAATCTTGTGGAAAGCGATAGCCCTCGAAAACACAGTTGAAAACACGTAAGAAAACGTCACAGCACGAATTGGACGACCACCTCCATGTCCTCTTGTGCTACCTGTGGAGGCAGTAGTCGTATAGAAGTATGTTTCACCACTGGAGAGAAGATTTCATCATAATCAACTCCCTCCGTTTGCAAAAATCCTTTGGCCACCAACCGAGCTTTGAATAAGGATGCACCCTTCTCATGCATTTCTTCTTTCTTCCTAAACACCCACTTGCAGCCAATAACCTTGCGGCCTTTGGGTTTAGGAACTAACTCTCAAACTGAGTTTTGGTGTAGAGATTCAATCTCTTGCATCATAGCTTCTATCCAACTTTCCCGTTCCTTGTTCTCAACAGCTTCTTGGAACGTGGTTGGTTCTTCTTCACTAGCATTTAGGGCATAGTGAACTGCATCCGTTCCCCATCCAAACCTTTGAGGTGGTTTGATGGTTCTCTTGGGCCTGGAACGAGCTATAGATGATGGCTCCACCTGTTCTTGAGCCATTTCTTCTTCTTGAGTTTGTTGTTGATGTTGCCCAGCTTCTTCCTCTTCAATGTCAGACTCCACCTCCTCCTAAACGTCTTCAGTTGGCTGTTTTCTGAGTAGTCTTTCTTGATACCTTCTTGAGTGGAACTTGAAAGGTTATTTCTTCCTCAACAACATCCTCCTTTGCCTCTGAATTCTTGACTTTGTTCATAGGCATGGTCTTCTCATCAAACACAACATTTCTGCTGAGTATCTTCTTGTGGTTCACAGGATCCCACAGCTTGTAGCCCTTCACACCAATCTCAAATCCGATGAAAATGCATTCAAGAGACTTTGGCTTCAACTTGGATCTTTCATCACTAGGAATAAGTGCATATGCACTGCATCCAAACACCTTAAGATTTGAATAATCAATTGACTTATTAGACCATACCTCCTCTGCACACTTGAACTCAAGATTTCTTGAAGGCGAACGGTTAACCAAATAGGCAGCGTGGTTAATTGTCTCTGCCCCAAAAAGATTCGGGCAACCCTGCATGAATCCTCATACATCTCTCATGCTCCATGAGAGTTCGGTTCATCCTCTCCGCAACTCCATTTTGTTGGGGTGTCTTCTTCATGGTAAAGTGCCTCTTAATGCCTTCACGTTTGCAAAACTCAAGGAACTTGCTGTCCTTATATTCACCACAATTGTCACTCTTTAGGATCTTGATCTTTCTTCCGGTTAGGTTCTCCACTTCTGCCTTCCACTCTTTGAATTTGGTGAAGACCTCAGATTTCTCCTTCATGAAGTAGACCCAAACCTTCCTGGAAAAATCATCCAAGAAAGTCACGAAATAGCGAGCTCCACCCATACATCCGTGTGAATATAATCTAGCACACCTGTGCTTTCTTCCTCTTTGTTTCGCTGCTTGAAAGCTATTTTTGATTGCTTTCCCATTGTACAAAATCTGCAGAACTCCAGCTTGCAACTTTGAACACCTTTCAACAACTTTCTGTTGTGTAGTTCCAGCATGCCCCTCTCACTTATGTGCCCTAGCCTCAAATGCCAAAGCTGAGTTTCATCTTCCGAGTCCTTGCTTGTAGATACAGCTGCTCCACCTGTGATTGTTGTACCACACAACCTATATAGACAGTTAGGTTGAATCTCTCCCTTCATTATCACAAGTGAACCTTTTGAGATTATGAGTTTCCCTCCATTTGCTTTGAATGAATAACCATTCTTATCAAGAGTTCCAAGGGAAATGAGATTCTTACGCAACTTTGGAATGTGCCTCACCATCCCAAGCATCCTAACAGCCCCATCATGCATCTTCACCTTGATTGTCCCGGTGCCTTTGACTCTACACATTGAGCCATCCCCCATCATCACTTCACTGCTATCTTCTTTCTCATACGTGTCAAACCACTCCTTGTTTGAGCACATATGATACGAGCATCCGGAATCCAAAATCCAATTGGAAGAAGAACACCTTGAAGAATTAGCCAATGCATTTGTTTTAACATTGCTATTAACACACAAAAGCTCACCATCACCTTCTGTGACATCCTCAGCTGTGTTTGCTGCATTCTTCCCTTTGTTCTTCTTCTCCTCCATATGGGGCAATTCTTTTTCCAATGCTCCTTTTTCCAAACAACCTTCTTTCGCCTTGGATTTGGACCTTCCAAGCTCACCATCACGCTTCTTTAAACGGCCTCTCTCTCCGGTCTTTGCAACTAGACCTTCGCCTTGAGAGTTTTCCCCCGAACGTTGAGTCATCCTATGGTGTGTCATGATGTCTTGTACCACAGGCTCAAAATCAAGAGTAACCTTCCCGAACATAAGAGTGGTTCGGAAGTGTTTATAGGACGGAGGCAAGGATGTCAACAACATAAGAGCCTTATCCTCCGGACTATAATTCACATCCATTCTCTCCAAGTCAGCAACACATCTGTTGAAACTACTTAGATGTTCCATTAGATTTCCTCCCTCCTCCATCTTAAGATTCAGGAGCTCTTCCTTGAGGAAGAGTTTGTTGGACAACGACTTCCCTGCAAACATCTCTTCGAGCTTCTCCCATGTTTGCTTCGCTGTATCCTTTATCACGTTGATGAGCACCTCGTCGGAGAGATAGTTTTCAATGGCACCTCTGGCTAACTCGTCAAGTACTCCCCACTCATCATCCGTCATGCCCGTTGGCTTCTTTTCTTTGCCAACGAACACAACATGGAGTTGTTGTTGTGTAAGAGCTGACTTCATCCTTCGTTGGCAAAGAGTGAAGTTCTCCTTCCCTGTGAAAGGCTTTAACTCCACCTTCATGCTTGCTACCTGTGGTTGCTTCACATGCTGTGAACTGCTACCACTCTCAGCTTCTAAGTCACTTGCCATCTTCAACACACTTAGCACTAGCTCTAGCTGCCAACACAGCTCTGATACCACTTGTTGTGAATTAATACTAACTCACTGCCCTTAAAGATCTTATTATTGATGGACTTTGGACAAAGAACTCAATGATGGATGAGTCTTACACACACACACAGAAATTAACCAAGCACAAATGATACAAGTGTTTGTAGAGGTTCAGCAATTTGCCTACATCCTCTTTGGTGATCACCTTGAGAAATTTCACTAATAAAGATAGGTTACAACTTTGGTTTACAAAAGGAAACCCCCTTAGAACACTACCCTCACAATCTGTTTCTCTCACACCCTTGCTCAACACCTTGATACACTTTGAGAACTCTCTTGCTCTCCCCTTGGTTTTTCTGAAACTCACACTAGAAACTCACACTTGGTTTCCAGCTTCAGCCACTACATATATTCAACTTGTTTACTCCTCTAATGATATCTTGCTTCATCCCCATTACCTACACAGACCAATGGACACAAGATATGACATAATCTTTGTCCTCCACGTTCTTTCTTTAGTCACCACTTAGACTAAATGTCAGATCAAGTAGGTAAATAATATCCCACTCAGCCACCTCCCACTTACACCAGAAAATGGAGAGTGATCCCTTTGAAGCAAGTAACCAATTGGCAATTAGTGCTCTCCCAACTATCCAGCAGGTGGTCAACCCTCTTTCACCTCAGAAGTGACCCACAAAGCCTCTGAAATCTTGTGGAAAGAGATAGCCCTCGAAAACACAGTTGAAAACACGTAAGAAAACGTCACAGGACCGACTGGGACGACCGTCGCCCAGAAGTTTTCCCTCCAGGCTTTGAATCTCTCCAGGACGACGGGTCGCAAATGTCATGCGACCGGTCGCTTGTGCTTCCTGCGACCGGTCGCAAAGAGCTGGCGACCGGTCGCTCGTCGACTTTGCTCCAGGCTTCAAATCTCTTCTAACGACCCATCGCAAATGCCTAGCGACCGGTCGCTTTAGGGCAGACTCAAAAATCCTCCTTTCAGCTCCAAAACAACCTTGTATCCTTTAGGTTAGCCATTTTTTCCAACAGACCTTGTATTTTTGGAGGTCACTTACTAGAGTTACCAAGAGTTTGGCTTAGCTTGCATAAACATATTTGCTTGAGTGACTAGAGAGGCTTGATTTTGCATGATTGTGTGCTTGGATGCTTGGCATTGGCGTGTACGCTTGATTTTAGCTTGTATGCTTGGATGCTTGGTTTTGGCTAAGGTAGCATGGTTTAATGTGGGTTTTGGGACATTTAACATGGTGGATGTCATTTGACAATAGCCAGACGTGCTAGTGGATGGTGGGAATCCAATCTTGGAGTTGCGGATGCAATGAGCTTGGATTCACCATTGTGTTTGAGTTTACGGCACCAGCCTCCAAATACTTTGAATTTTAGCGGACAAAACTTCAGTGAAGGTGATAGCGTGCGACATGATGGCTAGATATTGGAAGAATGCTTGAAATATGTCATGTATTGGAAGGATGCTTGAAATAAGGCAGGTGCTGGAAGAATGTTTGAAATAAGGCATGTGTTGGAAGGATGTTTGAAATAGGGCATGTGCTTAAAGGTTTTTTGAAATATAGCAGTGTTGGAAACTATTTTGTTCGGCATGGAATAGGTGCTGAAAATTCTTTACTTAATGTGGAATATGTGCTGGAAGAACGTGACTTGGCTTGGCCTTCACGTGGGCAAAATTGTGTTGCCCCTTCCTCTGTTCCTTTCATTTGGCATGGCATCTTTATTTTCTGATTTTCTTTGACTCTTCTTTCTTCTTCTTCTTCAAGACCCAAATCTGTGGGTATTGTTCATCGAATACAGAAGTTAGAGGTTTGAAGCTCGAATCAGAAAACTTCCTTGATAAAAGTTGTTCATTTGCTCGAGTCGTCCTAGTTGGTGCCTGTGATCTTTTGCTTACGTATTTTCAACTGTCTTTTCAAGGGCTATCGCTTTCCACAAGTTTGCAGATGCTTAATGGGTCACTTCTGAGGTAAAAGAGGGTTGACTACCTGCTGGATAGTTGGGAGAGCACTCATGGCTAATTGGTTATCTTATTTTGAATAATCTCCTCTCCATTTTGTGGTTTAATGGAGGTGGCTGAGTGGGATTGTATTACCTACTTGATCTGACCCTTAGTCTAAGTGGTGACTAAAAGGAAAGAACGTGGAGGACAATCAGATATCCTATCTCTTATCCATTGGCTTGTGTAGGTAATGGGATGAAGTAAGATAACACAAGGGAGAAAGCATGTTGAATATAGGTAGTGGCAGAAGCTGAAGTTGATAGAGAGTTTCTGGTGAGAGTTTCAGAAAAACCAAGGGGAGAGCAAGAGAGTTCTCAAAGTGTATCAAGATGTTGATAAAGGGTGTGAGAGAAACAGATTGTGAGGGTAGTGTTCTATGGGGGTTTCCTTTTGTAAACCAAAGTTGTAACCTATCTTCATTAGTGAAATTTCTCAAGGTGATCACCAAACAGGATGTAGGCAAATTGCTGAACCTCTATAAACACTTGTGTCATTTGTGCTTGGTTAATTTATGTGTGTGTGTGTAAGACTCATCCATCATTGAGTTCTTTGTCCAAAGTCCATCAACAACAAATCTTTAAGGGCAGTGAGTTAGTATTAATTCACAACAAGTGGTATCAGAGCTGTGTTGGCAGCTTGGAGCTAGTGATAGTGCTTTGAAGATGGCAAGTGACTTAGAAGCTAAGAGTGGTAGCAGTGCACAGCATGTGAAGCAACCACAGGTAGCAAGCATGAAGGTGGAGTTAAAGCCTTTCACAGGGAAGGAGAACTTCACTATTTGGCAACGAAGGATGAAGTCAGCTCTTACACAACAACAGCTCCATGTTGTGTTGGTTGGCAAGGAGAAGAAGCCAGCAAGCATGACGGATGATGAGTGGGGAGTACTTGACGAGCTAGCCAGAGGTGCCATCAAAAACTATCTCTCCGATGAGGTGCTCATCAACGTGATAAAGGATACAACGAAGCAAACATGGAAGAAGCTCGAAGAGATGTTTGCAGGGAAGTCGTTGTCCAACAAACTCTTCCTCAAGGAAGAGCTCCTGAATCTTAAGATGGAGGAGGGAGGAAATCTAATGGAACATCTAAGTAGTTTCAATAGATGTGTTGCTGACTTGCAGAGAATTGATGTGAATTATAGTCCGGAGGATAAGGCTCTTATGTTGTTGACATCCTTGCCTCAGTCCTATAAACACTTCCGGTGGTAAAAGGATTCTTGCAAAAGGAGGGAGTTGATTATGATGAAATCTTCTCTCCGGTGGTGAAACATACTTCTATACGACTACTACTCTCCATAGTAGAACAAGAGGACATGGAGGTGGAGCAAATGGATGTGAAGACTGCTTTCCTTCATGGTGAATTGGAGGAAGACATCTACATGTGCCAACCTCAAGGGTTCATTGAAGCAGGGAAGGAAAATCTGGTTTGTAGGTTGAAGAAGTCTTTGTATGGGTTGAAGCAATCTCCAAGACAGTGGAACAAGTGCTTTGATTCTTACATGATGAAGATTGGGTATAGAAGATGTGAATCTGATTGTTGTGTTTACTCTCATGCATTCAAGGATGGTAACTTCATCCTTCTGCTTCTTTATGTTGATGACATGCTAATTGCATGTAAGGACATGTCAAAAATCCAGAATTTGAAGACATTGCTTGGAAGAGAGTTTGACATGAAGGATCTTGGGGCTGCACAAAAGATCCTAGGAATGGAGATAAGGAGAGACAGAAATGCAGGCAAGCTATGGCTGTCACAAAGCAAGTATATTTACAACGTGCTTAAAAAGTTCAATATGATGGATTGCAAGCCGGTGTCTACTCCTTTGGCGGAGCATTTTAAGTTAAGTGCGAAGGAATGTCCTTCTATGGATGAGGAGAAGGAGGAAATGAGTAAAGTTCCATATGCAAGCTTGGTAGGGTGTCTCATGTATGCAATGGTTTGCACACGTCCCGACTTAGCCCAAGCCGTAAGTGTGGTGTCAAGGTATATGGCGAATCCTGGAAAGCAACATTGGACAGCAGCAAAATGGATTCTCAGGTACTTGAAGGGCACCAAAAAGCTTGGGATATTGTTTGAAAGACAACAAGGAAAGGCATGTGTGTCGGGGTATGTAGATTCTGATTATGCAGGAGATTTAGACAAGAGGAGATCCACCACAGGATATGTCTTCACTTGTGGTGGAGGACCGATTAGTTGGAGAGCAGTGTTGCAATCGGTTAGTGCCTTGTCTACTACCTGAAGCGGAGTATATGGCGCTAACGGAAGCTTCAAAAGAAGCGGTATGGATGAAGAGATTGGCAAAAGAATTTGGGATAGCTCAAGACTTGGTGGTGATTCTAAGTGACAGTCAAAGTGCTATTTGCTTAGTGAAGAATCAAGTGTTCCATGGGAGGTCCAAACACATTGATGTGAGATACCACCGGATAAGGGATTGGGTGAATGATGGAGACATCATAATAATGAACGTTCATACGAATGAGAACGCTTCAGATTGCCTAACAAAGCCAGTCGCAACAGCAAAGTTCAAGCATTGTTTGAGGTAGCTCAATCTTGTTACATGCTAAAGATTGAGGTGGAGTTCTTGAGAGTTATCAGGACGATTCTCAACACATTACAGATGTCCTGGAAGGCAATAATATCCACAAGGAGTCTTAGGCTCGCCATGGTGGAGATTGTTGGAAAAAATGGCACTGAAAGGAGGATTTTGAGTCTGCCTAAAGCGACCGGTTGCTGGGCATTTGCGACCGGTCGTTAGAAGCAGATTGAAGTCCTGGAGGAATATCGACGAGCGACCGGTCGCGGTTCTTTGCGACCGGTCGCATGAAGCACAAGCGACCGGTCGCATGAAATTTGCGACCGGTCGTCCAGAGCAGATTCAAAGTCTGGAGAGAAAAACCTCTGAGACCGGTCGCGGTTCCTGCGACCGGTCGTCCTAGTCATGCCTGTGATGTTTTGCTTACGTATTTTCAACTGTCTTTTCAAGGGCTATCGCTTTCCACAAGTTTGCAGGTGCTTACTAGGTCACTTCTGAGGTAAAAGAGGGTTGACTACCTGCTGGACAGTTGGGAGAGCACTCATGGCTAATTGGTTATCTTATTTTGAATAATCTCCTCTCCATTTTCTGGTTTAATGGAGGTGGCTGAGTGGGATTGTATTACCTACTTGATCTGACCCTTAGTCTAAGTGGTGACTAAAAGGAAAGAACGTGGAGGACAATCAGATATCCTATTTCTTGTCCATTGGCTTGTGTAGGTAATGGGATGAAGTAAGATAACATAAGGGAGAAAGCATGTTGAATATAGGTAGTGGCAGAAGCTGAAGTTGATAGAGAGTTTCTGGTGAGAGTTTCAGAAAAACCAAGGGGAGAGCAAGAGAGTTCTCAAAGTGTATCAAGGTGTTGAGCAAGGGTGTGAGAGAAACAGATTGTGAGGGTAGTGTTCTAAGGGGGTTTCCTTTTGTAAACCAAAAGTTGTAACCTATCTTCATTAGTGAAATTTCTCAAGGTGATCACCAAAGGGGATGTAGGCAAATTGCTGAACCTCTATAAACACTTGTGTCATTTGTGCTTGGTTAATTTCTGTGTGTGTGTGTAAGACTCATCCATCATTGAGTTCTTTGTCCAAAGTCCATCAACAACAAGATCTTGAAGGGCAGTGAGTTAGTATTAATTCACAACTCCAGTAACCTCGCCCGAGACACCTCCCGAGGCCGGATCGAGGGGCTTGGAGCGCGAGAGAATCGAGCCCTACGGCGAAAGCAGGAGCCTCGGTGTTTCGGCCCACACCCAAGCATCAGGCTATGGCCAGCATTCGTTGCCGCCAACAAACAGCTGGGGGCAGTCCCAGCCCACTTAGGCAAGCCCCGGGCCAACCTACTTGGTGGAAACGGTGCGCGGACCACTCCATGCTTTGGCCGTATCACTAGGGCACAGAAGCCTTGCGCATCCTCCGATTCATCCACTCGGCCCAGTCCATCCTGCGGCCATCCACACCCATCCTGGCCCTAGCAACGCGACAGCCGTATCATCACGGCGGCGGTACGGTCAGAGCAACCCGACCGTCTCACCACCATTGCAGGCGTCGATGTTTCCACTGGGTTCTCACCTTCATTACGGTTCGGCCAATCCATCAGCGACGTATGCGCACCTTGGCTAGACCTACGCGCCCATCTGGCGTCAACCAGCTCTGCCAGTCCGGCCGAACCCCTTGTTCAAACAGCCCAGGCTTCCGCCCGGGTCTGGCGCCGGATGGGGTGCTGGACGTCGGGCGGATGATCGAAGACGGCCTAGCCCAGAGGCGGCCGGACATGCCAAGATATACTAGGCCATACCCGCCAGAAATTCAGACAGGAATTCCCCTTCCCCCGAGCTATCGATTGCCAGAATTCATGCTATTTTCCGGGGATGGGGAGACCTCCTTCATTGAGCACATTGGCCGTTTCACGGCCCAGTGTGGAGAGGCCGATTTGGACGCCCAGAAGCTCCGTTTATTTGTTCATTCTCTGATCGGCGCGGCGTTTTCATGGTTCATACGGAAAGAATATTCCACGAACATTTCTATCAAACCAACCGAGAATAACGGTCGCCGAACTGGCAAGGTTGAGCCAGGCGTCGGACGAATCACCTCGCGATTACCTACAACGATTCAAAACATGTAGGAATTGGTGCCGCACGAACCTACCAGAGAGGGAGTTCGTCAAGATGGCCGAGGAAGGCTTGGAGTTCGAATTCCGGGACATGCATGACTTGACCAACAAGGTAGACAGGTATGCATCCTTGTTAAAGGAAGAGATGCAGAAGAAGACGGCCTCAAAAGGGACCTACTACAGGAATCCCATCGTCAGCTACACCAAAGCAAACGGACCCGCGGAGGCCGAGGGCGAGGAGGTAGAGATGAGCTCGGCCGAGGTCAGCATAGACAAACCTTTCGTCTGCAAAGGGCTTGTTAAAACTGACAACAGCCGTACGAAAATTCTCGATGCCAAGTTCTTAACGCGGGAGAGGAAGGCCTACACTTTTGATTTAACAAGGGCCAAGGCTATCTTCGACATGCTATTGGCCGAGAAGATGGTCAAGTTATCCTTCGGCCATAAAATTCCGAAGCCCGACGAGCTCAAAGGGAAGACGTTTTGTAAGTATCACAGTTCTTGGTCTCACAACACCAACAATTGTGTCATCCTGCGAGACGTCATCCAGAAGTTAATAGATGAGAAGAAACTTCAGTTTCCGAAGAAGGGGGCTATGCAGGTTGATTCCAAACCGTTTCCTCCACCTATCATCAACATGGTCAACGCTCAACTCCATGCCGAATACAAGGAGACTCACGGCCGGTAAAGGGAAAAGAGCCCTTGGCTGAGTTAGAGCCACTGCTTTGCAAGCATTGCAAGCATGAGATCGGCCAGCCTAGGCCGCAGGAGAACAAGAGGAAGGCCGCCGAGCCTCCCCAATCAACGGTGAAAAAGTTTAGCGGTCAGGACGACTTCGGTTTCCCAGGAGGGCGGTTTTCAGCCGATTGGGGCCACAGACCCCAGGACTTCGGTAGGCCATGAGGACGAGGCCGAACCGCGGCCAGTTAAGACCTTCAAACCACCGGTCATGAGGGATGACCGTTGGTATCATGCATGGTCTGGGGGAGGACCGAACCGCTGACAAAGACCCAGCTGAGAGAATGCGAGGGAGGTCCAGCAGGCCTCCGCGGAAGGAAAATGACGACTACAGACGGATCGCCATCCGTTCCAATCGTCCCCTCGCGGCAAAAACGGCCAATACCAAACCTCCGAGGACGTGACGCCCTGAGGCAGGGCGAAGGCCCCCGTGAATCAGCGGCCATTTCGGTTCAGCCGAAGGCCGCGGCCCTGGGAAGAACAGACGAGGAAATCATCGACATCTCCTGAGGAAAGGACCCTCCTTTTTCGGCCAACGGTCTGTCCTTTCTCAAGGAATTTCATAAGGACCATTCGGCCACGGACTTATACGGCATGACCCCTGAGAGCCGTGAGATCGTGGAGTTGGCCCTTAAAACGCGAGAGGCAGAAGCGCTCCTCATCACTAGCGGGTCTGATTCGGCCATTAAGGCCGTGTACCAGGCAAACCGGGAAGCCAGAGCAAGAGGTTTGCCAGGTCACCAACTCGATCTCTGCGGATCAGAGGCTAAAGTCCCTTTCGGCGAAGGTGATTTAGAATACCTTCGCCAGGATTTTTCTGTAATTCTGCCGGATCCTCTTTTGGCCTGACAAGGAGGAGAAGGCCCTAGTAAGCCGCCTGGACGATTACTTGATGACCTGAGACACATTGGCGAAGGATAGACGGACCCTCGAGGAGGATGTCGAAGCCTCGGCCCCCCCCTAAGGTAAAAACACCTGCAGCCGATGTCCTGGGGACCGCAGGACCAATAATCGAGGGCGTCGCCGATTCTTTCTTCGGACACGAGGCCGAGGACGATCCCACCTTAGGAATTTCCGATGAAGAATATGAGGGGATCCTCGGGATGGTCGAAGGAGAGGTCCTTGCCGAGGACGGCTGTGGGGCCGATGAAGAAGCTGGCAGAGGTGACCCGCATGAGCCATGATAATTTGGCATCAACATGGTCTTGGTATTACCATCCAGAGTTTTCAGCCCTGGGAGGGCAGACCGACGGCCTGGATGATGACATGGCCGAGGAGCAGCTTGGAAGAAGGCCAAAGACAAAGGAGGAATTGTTGGCCGTGGCATTTAACGAGGTCATACCCAGAGACGAGCCGAATAAATATCGACACCTCAAACCGTTGTACATCTCGGCCCATGTGGAGGGGGTGCCCGTGTCCAAAGTTTTCGTCGACTGTGGGGCAACGGTCAACATCGTTCCTTATTCCTTGATGAGGAAGCTGGACAAGTCAAAAGAGGACCTCATCCCTAGCGACGTCATCATGAGCAGCTTCGTCGGCGATTAAAAATATTGGCGTGTTGCCATTAAAAATCACCGTGGCCGACCAGTCAAGAGTCGCGTCTTTCTACGTTGTCGAATCTAGCGTCGACTACAACATATTGCTCGGCCGTGACTGGATCCACCAGTCCGGGTGTATACCGTCCTCCCTCTTCTAACTATTATTCTTTTGGGATGGCCAGAAGGTGTCTATACACCCGGCCAACGAAAAACCTTTCGAGGCCAACGCCGTACAAGCTCGGATTTACGACGACGACGTTGGATGGGTTGTCCTTACCGGCCACGATGCAGGCGGCCGACCAACAAGAACAACGGCCCAGAAGGTAATGGAATTGGGTGCCGAGAATATCGAGAGGATTCGGCGCGCGAAGTGTTGATCAACCTTACCAGCCTTTAGATGACAGACAAAGCCACTAAAGAAGAAGGGGCGGCGGCCGTGAATGATCTGTTAGAGAGACTGCTGGAACATTGGGCAGAGGAATCCTCCACGAATCAGACGAGACGAGCGTTTTGACTTTGGACGACTTGGAAACGGCGCCGCCGAAATGGAGGATGACTACCCTGAGGTTCAAGACCCTTTGTTAGAAATAAATGTTGGGTCAGAGGCCGAACCACGGCCTCTTTTTGTAAGCCTCTTTTGGATCCTAAGTTAGCGGCCAAGATTGTCGGCTTGCTCCATGAATATAAGGATTGTCGGCCTATTTTTGTAAGCCTCTTTTGTAAGCCTCGGCTGCCGAGAGGTTTGGTCGAGCACGAATTGAGAATCAAGGAGGTACAACTCAAGGTCAAGGAGGAAATCGAACGGCTACTTAAAGCCGGCTTTATCCGAACGGCCCGGACGTGGAGTGGCTGGCCAACATTGTACTAGTTTTGAAAAGGACTGGAGCTTTGAGGGTCTGCACCGATTACCGAAATCTGAACCTCGCGACCCCCAAAGACGAATACCCCATGCCTACGTTGGAGCTTTGAGGGTCTGCACCTATTTCTTCCTCGGCAAAGTCAACTTTTTAAGACGTTTCATATCGAATATGGCAGGGAAAATCCGACCGCTGTCTCCCTTGCTCGGGCTGAAAGACACGGAACGTTTCGTGTGGGGGCAGAACATCAAACTGCACTCGACGACATCAAGAAATATTTATCCCAGCCACCGGTCCTTATGCCGCCAAAAAGGGGGAAACCCTTGAGACTTTATATTTCGGCCTCAGAGGGCTCTATCGGCTGTTTGCTGGCTCAGACAACGAGTCTGGACGAGAACAAGCGGTACATCATCTGAGCCGCACCCTCAACACGGCCGAACTAAATTATTCACCGATCGAGAAATTATGCCTAGCGCTTTATTTCGCCGCCACCAAGCTACGGCATTACATGCTTCCTTCGGTCGTTCAAATCATCTCCAAGACCGATCTCATCAAATATATGCTTACTCGGCCAATCATACGCGGCCGGATTGGGAAGTGGACGATGGCGTTGTCCGAATTTACCTTTCAATATGTGGCGCAGAAGTCGGTCAAAGGTCAGGCTTTAGCCGATTTCTTGGCTCATCACCCGGCCCAGGGGCAAGAAGAAGAGTTGGAGGTCGAGATCGGCATGGCCCAAATGGAGAAGAATTACTGGACTATGTACTTCGACGGCTCCAGCACCTAGACCATGTCAGGGGCCGGGGTCGTGATCGAATCCCTCAAGGGCAAAAGTGGCAGTTCGCATTTCAACTCAACTTTAAATGCACCAATAATCAGGCCGAATACGAAGCGCTCATCATCGGTCTCGAGATTTTAAGGGAAATGAAGGCAACCCGTGTTTTGGTCTACGGTGATTCTCAGCTAGTGATCAACCAACTAACCGGGGAATACCAATGCACGAGCGAGAATTTAACCATGTATTATGTGGCGGCCCTCAATACGGCCGATGGGTTGTCTAGAATTTCCTTTGTTCATATACCGCGCGCTGAAAAAGAGGAGGCCAATGAGATGGCCCAGGTAGCATCAAGCGTGAACATCCCAAATACCGATCACAACCGCGTAATAAGGATCGAGAGGCGAACCTTACCAGCTTTGGCCAAACGAGGGATGACGACGCAAGTGTCATCGGCCGATATTACCAACGAGGTCAACACAGCCGAGGCCGATTGGCGCTACCTCATTGTAAAATATTTGCGTAATCCTTTCGGCATCCATGAGAGGACTACACGTTTTCGGGCTCGTTGTTATTTAATTTATCAGAATGAGCTGTACCGAAAAGGATCAGATGGCTTATTACTCCTATGTCCCAGCGCCGAGGACATCAAGGTTATTATGGCGAATCCCATGAGGGAATTTGCGGCGCTCATCAGTCTGGTGTCAAGATGAGATGGTTGGTTTGGAGGCACGGCTATTACTGGCCGACCATTTTAAAGGATTGCATAGAGTATGCAAAGGGATGTGTCAAGTGTCAAATCTACGGCCCCATAAAAAGGGTACCGGCCGAAGCTTTTCATCCGGTTACCAAATCATGGCCGTTCAGGGGGTGGGCCGTGGATATCATCGGCAAGATCCACCCCGCCGCGTCCAACCAGCATGCATGGATTTTGGTGGCGACCGACTATTTCACCAAGTGGGTCGAGGCCGAGTCTTATCGGTCCATTTCTAGCGCACAAGTGGTCAAATTCTTTGAAAATCACATCATCCACAGGTTTGGGATCCCAGAAACTATCACGGCCGATAACGGCCCGGTATTCGCGTCGGCCGAGACGCGAGAGTACACCGAGAAATGGGGATCAAATTGGTCCATTCAACTCCTTACTACCCTCAGTCTAACGGGCAGGCCGAAGCGAGTAACAAGATAATCAAGGGCATCCTTGAGAAGATGATCTAGGAAAAACCTAGGGCATGGCACGACTTGCTCCCCGAAGCCCTCTGGGCTTACCGAATCTCAAAACGATCGGCCACGGGCACATCCCCTTACGCGTTAACCTACGGTCATGACGCCATCGTCCCAATGGAGTTGAAGGTTCGGTCTCTTCGTGTGACCGAGCAACCTGAGCAAAAAGGAAAGGATTATGCACGAGCCATGGCTCAGGAGTTAGAGGATTTGGAGCAATCCAGACTTGATACTTGTGACCTGATGCAAGCACAAAAGCAGATTGCAGCGCGGGCTTATAATAAGAAGGTTAAGCAAAAAGCTTTCGCCGAAGGCGACCTAGTGTGGCGAGCCGTGCTTCCCATCGGGACAAAGGACCCTCGTTTCGGCAAGTTCTCGCCCAATTGGGAAGGGCTGTTCATTATCGAACGAATTCTTGGCCGAGGTGCGTTTCAGTTAAAAGATAGGGATGGGGAATGGCACAACTTGCTGATCAACGACCAGTATTTGAAGAAATACGTTCCTTCAGGATGGGAAACGGCCGTGAAAGAGTTGTAAGATTTACAAATGTCAAAAGTGGGGTATGCGGCACGATAAAGAGGAAATCATACTTCATTTTATTCATTTAGTTTGAAACAAAACACGCTTACAAGGAAACGGCTAGGTCATGGCCGAGTACAAACATACAAGAAAGATCATATCCTAAATCTACGCGCTTCAGCACCATGGTCTTCTCCTTGGACAATTAGACGTTCCTCCCTGAAGCCGTATCACCGCCACTCTGGCCGACGTCAGCCTCGGCCAGCAACTTCGGCCAGCCTGAAAAACAAGGGCCGTCCAGCCATAGAAAGCAAGAGGGTGCACGCCGCTTGAAGGAGGCTAAGAGAAAGGGCCGTCACTTCAACCACGGCAAGGGCCGACACTCTGGCCACATAAAGTAACCGCCACTCCGGGCATGGTAAGCAGTCGCCATTCCGGCAGGAGCGGCGGCCGTCACTGAGGCCGTGGCAGCAATTGTCACTCTGGACATGGTAAGCGGTCGTCATTCTGGTCACGCTGGGGCCCGACATTCGGGCCAGGATGAGGGCAGTCTTCCCGGCCATGGATACGGCCGGAGCTCTGATTCGAATAAACACGGCCATGCTGGGGGCATCGTGCCAGGCCTCCCCATCTTCATCAAACTGCAAAGTCACCTGGACCAGGCCAAACTGCCAAGTCGTGAGACTTAACAGATGTGGCTCCCTGGTTTTGAGAGAACTGTAGTAGGAACCATGAGGGTGGTTTGAGATAAAGGAAGATGAAGCACGAGGTTTAAAGGAAGGCTCCAGAGTATTCAGAACGAGAGGAAGGATTTTTGAGTGTTGGAAAGGTTTCAAACTTATGGAGGCTGAGGAAACTGGGGAGAGGCTAGTGTGAACTTTCGAAGGAGCATGAACTCAGAAATTTTGGCTTGAAGAAAATACGAAGGAGTTGGGTTTTTATGCTCATGCTGGAAGTCAAGACGAGGCGGTATGATTCTCGTGGAATGACAGCACATTCAGAGCACGCGAAATTATGACTGAAACCTGCGGCCGGCGTTTCGATTAGCAAAGCAGAATAATGGCTCGTGCGAATTAAGAGCACGATGACGTGTCGAAAGTTCAGAGACCGTCGTTTCACTTGACGAGACGAGGTGACGCCTCGCGCATTAATGCGCCGACTGACGTGCGCATTTAATGCCCCAGTTGTCAATCACTTCTGGAGGAATGCTAAGGGTCCATCCCTTGGAATCCATTCGGCCCCTACTCACGCCGAGGCCGAAGAATCCAGGGATGTGGGGGCAATGTTTGTGCCTAATAAATCACGGCCGTAAACTGGCCGAAGGGGCCCTTTATCTCAGCCCTTGCACCTTCTCGAGGGACTGAAAACGCAGCGTTTTGCCAGGATGCTTGGCCTTCCAGAGAAAAATAAGGGAAAAACTACCAAGGCACGATAATCTCGTCCTCGTTTGAAGGCCGAGGCCGAGATCGAGTAAAGTCACGGCCGAAGGGATTAAAAGTCTAGAGATCATCACGTGACAGGAGGGTTCCATGCTCCATTTAATGAAGCAAGGCCTCTGTTTATTGCAGCAAACCCACTGACCAAGAATGAGCATTTAATGCACGAGAGAAGGTGGGAAGTGATTGAAGTCAGGATTTGGTGACAGGGATTAGAGAGTGATTAGACGCCAACATTCTCACAAAGCTCTTTTGCAGCTTGAGAGATTAGGTGACCAGCCACCAGGGCAATAAATGCGTCTCCACGGCCAGAAGCGCAGAATTCATGATCAGAGCAGCGGCCGAGATTCACTGGGATTCATGGGGTCACACCACCATACTTCGCGATTCCAAATGTCGATTGGACCACCCACTTGCGCTAATCAGGCTCCACCACGCAGATTTTCAGCCTCGATTACCCCTCCAGGAACTCTTCCTATAAATACAAAAGACTCAGGACTACTTTCAAAGGGTTCAAACACCAAACAAAAGCCTCCCACGGAGCAACTTATATTTTCCTGTAATGCACTTTCAATATGTTTACTTGCTTTCCTAGGAGTAGTGTTAGTCTGTAAGGAAAATCCATTCATCAATATATCATACGACCCTTGATTTTTCAAGGCGCCGGAGCACCATCCTTGTTATTCGTTTACTCACCCCATATATCATACGACCGCCGCTCACTGAGCCGCGCGCGGACCACCGCCCTAAACCCACCAACACCACCACTCAACGGCCTTGTAGTTCAGGCCGTGAACCTAACAGCGGAGAGCTAAATCCTCTCTCGGCTACAATCGTTTGATTAGAAGACGAGTCCAAATAGGCGCATCACTTAAACACTTTCAACCACCTCCAAACATCTCGACGCACGGTAGACCGTGCTGGCACGCCCGCACAAAACCGCACTGCACCCAAAAGCAGGAAACCGCGTGTCAACGCACATCCTCTCGGCCCGGAACTCCAGGCCGTGAGATTTGCGCGGCGGGCGGGGTCACACCACCATGCTTCACATTCCCAAATGTCGATACGACTACCCACTAGCTCTGATCAGAACCTCTCCATGTAGATTTTCAGCGTCCCGTTCTTCTCAAGACCTTCCCTATAAATACTAGGCTCCAACAACATTTGAAGGGTTCAACACCAAACACAAGCCTCCCACGGAGCATATTATATTTTCTGTCATTTTCTTCCTGTCATTTATTTTCTTGTAACGTACTTTCAATATTCTTACTTGCTTTCTAGGAGTAGTGGCAGTTTGTAGGAAAATCCATTCATCAATATATCAGCATCACCTAAAGACCACCATCAACGGCCTTGTAGCTCAGGCCGTAAACCTGACGGCCGAGATCAGTTCCTCTCTCGGCCCTAATCCCTCTGATTAGAAGTCAGACTCAAAACAGGTGCACCCCCCCATCTATTCACCCAATCAACTCACTCTCAAACGTACGGCAAACCGTGCCTGGCACACCCGCGCACCACCAAAAGAAGGACGACTTGTGTTGATGCAGATTCCCTCGGCTTGGAACACCGGGCCGCGATATTTGTGAGGCCAACACTTTTGGCACGCCCGGTGGGATCCTTGTAATCCTGTCAGAAGCCTTATGGTGGAAACTATGTCACAAGCAAAGCTCAAGAACAAGAGAACCGTTGAAGCCGAACAAACTAGAGATGGCCGAATCCACGCAAGAGCGATCTCAGATGGAGGATCCAATGGCTAGGCAGGCCTACATGATAGAGATGTTCTTCATGGCCGCCATGGATAAAATCTCGTCGGATCTATGGACGTTCTTTCTAGAGAGAATGCCGATTACTTCACCTGCGACACCCCCCATGGCCGGACAAATAGGCCCAGGCCGCGAGAGAATCGAGCCCTATAGGGAAGGCAGCAGCCTCGGCGGGACAAACCAAACGCATGCGTTAAGCTATGGTCATTATTTCCAACCACCGACGAGTAGCCGGGGACAGCTGATCCGGGCTACCAACCTAACTTAGAAGGATTGGAGGCCAAGGCTCCTTTCAGCAAAGATGATCTGGAATACCTCCGCCAATACTTTAACGTAATCCCGACCGACTCTATCTTCGGTCTACGGCAGAGGAAATGGTCCGAGTCAGCCGATTGAACGAGTACCTAATGGCTAGAGATGCGTTGACTAAGGCTAGACGAGCCCTCAAGGGGAAGTCTAAGGTTTCGGGCCTCTCTACGGCAAAAACTTCCACGAGTAACATCCCTGAGACCGCGTGTCCTGTGACTGACGGCCTCATCAGTCCCTTCTTCGGGATTCGAGGCCGAGGACGACCCCACGTTAGGGATATCCGATGAGGAATACGAGGGGGATTCTCTGGATGGTCGAGGAAAGAACCCTCACCAAGGACGACTGCACGGTCGAAGAGGGAAGCTGGTAAAGGAAACCTGCGGGGGCCGAATGAGGTAAACATAAACATAGTGTTTGTTTTACTTGCTGAATTCACGGCCCCAGGGGGATGAGAGCAGCGCGGCCTGGACAATGACATGTTCATAGAGCAGTCTGGTCAGAAGCTGAAGACGAAGGAGGAGTTCCTGGCCGTAGCCTTTAACGAGGTAATACCCAAAGACGAGCCAAACAAATACCGACACCTAAAGCCGTTGTACATCTCGGGTCATGTGGAGGGGATAACCGTGTCCAAAGTCTTCGTTGACTGGGGCGACGGTCAATATTCTTCCCTATCCTCTGATGAGGAAGCTAAACAAATCAAAGGAAGACCTCATCCCCAGTGACGTGGTCATGAGCAGTTTCGTCAGTGATAAATCTAAGACCATTGGGGTATTACCGTTGAAAATTACCTGTGGCCAATCAGACAAGATCGCGGCCTTCTATGTGGTCGAGTCCAGTGTGGACTACAATATACCTGCTTGGTTTGGACTGGATTCATCAGTCTGGATGCATACTGTCTTCCATTTTTCAGTTGTTGTTCTTTTGGGACGACCAGAAAGTATCCATACACCCGGCCGTTCGAAGCCCATGCCATGCAAGCACGGATCTACGACGATGACGTCGGGTGGGTCATCCTCACCAGCCACGGCACGCGAGCGGCCGACCAACTAGGACTACGGCTCAGAAAGTCTTAGAATTAGGTACCGAAAATGTCCGGGCAGGACTCGGCACGCGGAGTGTTGATCGATCTAACCAGCCTTTAAATGTCAGACAAAGTAACCAAGGAAGAAGGAGCAGTGTGACCGTGACTGACTTGCTGGAAAGGCTACTTGAGCATTGGGTGGAAGAATCGTTGCGGCCAAACTCACCGATCAACTTAATCGAGTTCCTTCACGAGTCAGATGACGCGGGCGTTTTGACCATCGACGACTTAGAAACAACGCCTGCCGAGATGGAGGATGACTACCTCAAGGTTCATGACCCTTTATTAGAAATAAATGTAGAAACGGAGGCCGAACCACGGCCTATTTTGTAAGCCAACTTTTAGATTCGGAGTTAAAGGCCGAGGTTATCGGCCTGCTCCATGAATATAAAGACTGTTTTGCTTGGGAATATCATGAGATTACCGAGAGGTTTGGTCGAGCATGAGTTGACCGAAGGGGTCTGGCGGAAGGACTAACAACTCGGCCCTAGCATCTATCCACGGTCAAGGCATCATTCGCTTGGAAATCAATGCCACCACGGCCTCGGTAAAATTGGTCGAGGATAGACTCCTCAGATCAACGGCCAAAGAGGGAAGATCAAGTGGCATCACCACGTGGCATCATGGCCCCACGCTTCATTTAATGAAGTAGTGCCTCTGACTCCTCAGCAAACTCACTAGCCGCAAAAGAGCATTTAATGCACCAGAGAAGAAGGGAAGTGATTGAAGTCAAGGTATGGTGAGTAAAATCACGGTGATTAGGCAGAACCCACGGCCAGAAAACGCAGAACCCACGATCAGGGTGGCGGCCGGGATTTATGGGGTCACACCACCATACTTCACGCTCCCAAATGCCGATTTGACCACCTATTTTCTCTGATCAGGCCCATCATACGGAGTTTCAGCCTCGATTGTCTCTCCAGAGCTCCTCCTATAAATACTAAGCTCAAATTATATTCAAGGCACTCAACACCAAACACAAGCCTCCCACGGAGCAGATTACATTTTTCTGTCATTTACTTCTTGTCATTTACATTCCTGTAATGCCATTTCAATACATTTATTTGTGTTCTTAGGCGTAGTGGCAGTTTGTAGAAAAATCCATTCATCAATATATCATACGGCCCTTGATTTTCAAGGCACCGGAGCACCATCCTTGTCACTCTTTCATTCACCCCATATATCATACGACCGTCGCCACCCGGGGCGCGCCAGGAAGCACCACCATTAGCACCACCATCAACGGCCTTGTAGCTCAGGCCGTGAACCTAACGGCCAAGATCAATTCCTCTCTCAGCCACAATCACTTGATTAGAAGTCAAACTCAAACAGGCGCACCACTTGACCATTTATCCAAAACATTTCACTCTCAAACGCACGGTAGACCGTGCCTGGCACGCCCGCGCATACACCACATCAAATGCCAAGAAGGACTACCTGTGTTGATGCGAATCCCTCGGCCCACACCAATAGGCCGTGAGACGCGAATCCCCTCGGCCCACACCAATAGGCCGTGAGATTCGCGAACGCCAACAAGCATGAGCTCCTTTCCTTTATGGACGGTCACGTTGGCTGCAATCAAATCTTTATTGCCAAGGATGATGTGTTGCGTAGATTCAGCTGCACAAAAATGGATTCAACTGCATCCTCAACTTGTGATACTCGCAAGTGCACGAACCGTTGGTAGTTTAGCGTATGTAAGTGCGAGGTCGATTCCACAGGGATTGGTGATTGAATGATCCAATTCAATTTTCCTACACAAAACAAAAATGAAAACAAAAGAAACAAAACAAGAAGAAAGAATGTACATTACTTGAGAACATGGAGAGTTTTTGGAGAGAAAGAGAGAGGTGTTTGAGAGCTTGAGAATTTGGAGGAAGGTGTTTGGGAAGCTTGAGGATTTTGGAAGGGAAAGGAAGGTGTTTGGGAAGCTTGAGGATTTTGTGAACTTGGAGAATTTGAGAACTTAGGGAAGGGAGAGAAAGGTGTTTGTGAAGTGTTTGAGACATGGAGACGTTTGGAAGAGAAGGGAAATGTGTTTGGGAAATTTGGAGAATTTGATGAAGGAATGGGAGAAGTGGTTGGGAACTTTGAGAATCTTGGAAGAGAGTGGGAATTGTATTTGGGGAAATGTTTTAGAGCATGGAGAACTTTAAAAGAGAATAGAGAAGTGTTTGGAGATTTAATAAAAAGAAAATTTAGTAGAAGGATCTTATTACAACAATTGAGAAACTACAAAGGGAAACTAAGAGAATTTGAGGGAGAGAAGGGAATGGAGCTCTAGAGAAGTGCTTGAGAGCTCCCCCCCTTGGGGTGTTATTACAAGCTTAGAGAACTTCCCTATTTATAGGCCTAGGGGAAGTGAAAATCTGAATTCAATAATACGAATGCATACAACACTTGAATTATAAAATCTGAAATGGTTGATGCACTTGTATTAGAAAATCTTCAATGGTTGATGCACTTGTATTAGAAAATCTTCAATGGTTGATGCACTTCCCCAATAAATCCCACCAGCAGCCCTAGCTCATCTTCATGTCAGCATGACCAAGCTTCCAACCAGAAATGATAGCTCATGCCTAGCTCACCATGACCAAGCATCCAACCAGCACATGCTGAGGTCAGCATGACCAGCAACTTCAAGGGCTTACAACTTGGGCTTCTCTTAATCAAATTAGGACTTTAAGCACTCAAAATTGAAGTTCAGAATGTCTTCTTTCCAGCCATATGTTATTTGGGCCAATCCAAGGTCGGAGGAAGTAGTTAAGGCCGAAACAAATTGCTAACTCATTTTCCGCGCTGATAAGATCCATCCTGAGCATGGTTCTGTGTTTGCTAGGTAACGGACTCCAGATTTATCCAATGGGGCTGAATTTTGGATATGTTATAGTACACACCCATTGGAACAACATTCATGAAGAATGTGGCCTCATTCGAGCTGTGTAGGTTGCTGAAACAAAGCTTTCAATATGACCTACGGAACTGGACTGGCAGGGGGCTGTAGCCATAATGAATTTGTCTTTAAGCTCTTCATCAATTCATCCAAATTAGGCCTTAACATGCTTGAATTGCATGAATTATGTTCTCCAAAGCCATCATTGTTACCTAAAGCTCAATTAACTGAAAGATAAACACAAAAAGGATTAAAAGCACAAGTTTAACTCAAAAAAACATAACCAAATCATAAGCTAGAAGGGTAAGAAATAATATACAATTATGAACCGATCATGATGTCCAGAAGACGGCATTCAGATGTCCAGCAGCTATCGGAATCTACGAATGGGTAGTCATGCCGTTCGGTCTGAAGAACGTTGGGGCAACGTACCACTGGGCTATGAACCTCATTTTCCATGATCTTATTGGTCGAACCGTCGAAGTCTATATCGACGACGTGGTCGTCAAGTCTCTATCCAAGGCTGACCACATGGGACATCTCCGTCAGGCATTTGACCGGATGAGAGTGCACGGCCTGAAGACGAACCCCAAGAAGTGCGCTTTCGGTGTCACGGCCGGGAACTTCCTCGGTTTCTTGGTCCATCAACGAGGGATCGAGGTGGATAAAAATAAAGCCAAGGCTATTATGGCGGCACCTCCACCAAAAACTAAAAAGGAGCTCCAGTCCTTCCTTGGCAAGGTCAATTTTTTAAGACGTTTCATATCCAAGTTGGCGGGAAAAATCCGGCCGTTGACCCCCTTGCTCAAGCTAAAGGACGTGGAGTGATTCATATGGGGGGCCGAGCATTAGACGGCCCTCGATGAAATCAAAAGATATTTATCTCAACTGCCGGTTCTTATGCCACTGAGAAGAGGGAAACCCCTGAGGCTCTACATCTCGGCTTCTAAAGGCTCTATCACCTGTCTATTGGCCCATAACAACGAGTCTAGCGAGAGCAGGCCGTACATTATCTCAGTCGCACCCTTAACACGGCCGAGCTAAACTACTCACTTGTCAAGAAACTGTACCCTTAACACGGCCACTAATATACGTCATTATATGCTCCCTTCAGGGACAAATGTGGCAATTCGTATTCCAGCTTGATTTCAAATGCACCAATAATCATCGGCCTCGAAATTCTAAAGGAAATGAAGGCAACTAGTGTTTTGGTTTACGACGACTCAAAGCTGGTAATTAACCAATTGACAGGGGAATAGCAATGCACGAGCGAGAACTTGACAACATATTATGTAATGGCCCTCAACACGGCCGACGAGTTTTCTAGAATCTGTTTCGTCCACATGCCTGGCGCCGAAAACCACGAGGCCAACGAGATGGCCCAGGTGACGTCAGGTGTAAACATTCCGAACGGCATGATCAAAATCGAGAGGTGCACACTGCCAGCTTTGGCCGAACGGGGGATGACGACGCAAGTACATTCGGCCGAAATCACCAATGAATGACGGCGCTACCCTATAGTTAGGTATTTACGTGATCCCTCCGGCACTCGCGAGAAGATGACACACTTTCGGGCTCGGTGTTATTTGATTTACCAAAACGAGTTGTATCGAAAGGGGTCAGACGGCTTATTACTCTTATGTCCCAATACCGAAGACATTCAGGTGATTATGGCCGAGTCTCATGAAGGAATTTGTGGCGCTCATCAGTCCGGCATCAAGATGAGGTGGTTAGTTTGAAGGCACGGTTATTATTGACCAACCATTTTGAAAAAGACTGCATAGAATATGCGAGAAGGTGCATTAAATGTGAAATATACGGCCCAATACAAAGGGTACCGGCCGAGGCTCTCCACCCGGTTACCAAACCATGGCCATTCAGAGGGTGGGCCGTGGATATCATCGGCAAAATCTATCTGGTTGGGTCTAACCAGAACGCATGGATTCTGGTGGCAACCGACTATTTTACTAGTGGGTCGAGGCCGAGTCCTATCGGTCAATATCTAACGCACAAGCAGTTAAATTCTTTGAAAACCACATTGTCCATAGGTTTGGTATACCTGAAACCATCACGGCCGATAATGGCCCGGTCTTCGCTTCAGCCGAAACCCAGGAGTACGCCGAGAGGATGGGAATCAAATTGGTTCATTCGATGCCTTACTACCCTTAGTCTAACGGGCAGGCCGAGGCAAGCAATAAGGTGATCAATGGAATCCTCGAAAAGATGATTATAGAAAAACCTAGGGCTTGGCATGACGCTATCGTTCCAATGGAGTTAAACGTTCGATCTCTTCGTGTTATCGAGCAGCGTAGGCAAAATGAGAAGGACTACGCGCAAGCCATGGCTCATGAGTTAGAAGATTTAGAGCAGTCAAGACTTGATGCTTATAATCTGATGCAAGCTCAAAAGCAAATAGCGGCAAGGGCCTACAACAAAAGAGTCAAGCAGAAGACCTTCGCCGAAGGTGACCTGGTACGGCGCGCCATAGGTTCATGGTGTTTGTAGCCGAAGACCATAAACCCAGAGCCTCGCCAAAAACGATCGGTCCATGGCAAGTGGCCGATGAAACAATTTTATCAAGTGGTAGATGCTTTGATCTTTCCACCGTTGGCCGAAGAAGTGCTCTATCCTCGGCAGCCATTTCTCCCAGTTCCGGGGGTCGAGGTAGGCCATTGTGGCTGCGGCCGAACAACGTTCCAGTCTTGGTAATCCCCCTTGTCAAAAGTCGAGAGGTCCACCAAGTTGTCTCTCAGGTGAACTGCTAGCCTCTCTGGCATGCTACATTCCAGAGAGAGGCAGAGGACACAAGAATCAGTGGCAGTGTCGTTGCCATCAGTCCAAGGCATGATGATATTGGGTAGGACCGAGCCTTGGATCTCTCGGCAGATGTCCTGAAACCCGATCTGGAAGATTTGAGACCGAGCTTCAACAGATGAAGAGGTGCTGGATGCCATTGAAGCGGATTGAAGTCAAGTGTTTTGAAGAAGAGTTCGAAAGGAGAACGATGAACACGAAGAACACCGAAGAGCTGGAAACCCATAAAAGAGGTTTAACGAACTTGTGATTGGAAAGAGTGGCTAAAATCATTGTCACAAACGAAGAATCACTGAGCATGAGGAGAAGAGTTTGAAATTTGAAGTTTGAGAAGGTTGGAAAGTTGAGAGGGAGTTTTGGCAGAGTTTGGGCGTTTAAAAATTCTGAACACGCGATGACGTGTCGAAGCCTTGGAATCCGTCGTTTTAGTTGATGAGACGAAGCGACGGCTCGCGCGAAGCAAGTCAATGATAGTCTAAACGACGTGCTCGCGTATTAAAAGCGCCAACTGCCTGACTCACGCATTTAAGGCACCATTTGTCAGTCACTTCATAGGAATGCAAAGGGTCCATCCCCTAGAATTCATTCGGCCTTCATAGGAATGTCGCGGCCGAAGAATCCGGGAATGTGGGGGCAATGTTTGTGCCTAATAAATCTCGATCGAAGAAGTTAACCGAAGGAGACTGACCAAAGGAACTTCCTCTCGGCCCTAGCGTCTATCCATGGTCGAACGTTACAGGTCATCGTTCGCTTCTTTTTGTTAAAAATGAAGGTAAGCTTATAATTCAAAGTCATCACGGCCTTAGTAATACCGGCCGAGGACAAACTCCTCAAATATACGGCCAAAGTAGGAAGGTCAAGTGACGTCGCCACGTGGCGTTGAGGTCCCACGCTTTATTTAATGAAGTAACGCCTCTCAATTACAGCAGAAGGGCCCATGATCCACGTAGGAGCATTTAATGAGCCAAGAAAGAACGGACGTTATTGAAGTCAAGGTATGGCGAGTAAAATCAGGGATTAGGTGCGAAAATCTCATGACTTGTAAGATTAAGTCACCAACCCTCAGACCAGGGCATTAAATGCTCCTCCAAGGCCCGAGATGCAGAGCCCACCACCAGGGCGGCGGCCGGGGTTTATGGGGGTCACACCACCAAGCTTCACATTCCCAAATGTTGATTCGACTACCCACTAGCTCTGATCAAAACCTCTCCATGCAGATTTTCAGTAAAAAAAACGCTGGAGACCCCTAAAAAATGTTGTTTTCTGCAGTAAAATTGGATTACATCTTCCAAGGTATGGCGAGAACATGCTGTGCATTATCCCAGCTGAACCCTTAATGCGGCCGAGCTTAACTATTCCCCAATAGAGAAGTTATGTCTGACACTTTATTTCCACTAAGCTACGCCATTACATGACTACTTATTGCGTAATGGCCCTCAATATGGCTGAAGGATTCTTTAGGATCTCTTTTGTTCATGTGCCAAGTGCAAAAAATCACGAGGCCAACAAAATGGCCCATATAGCATCAGGCGTAAACATCCCTGATGGAGAATACAACCGGGTGATCAAAATCGAAAAGAGTAACTTGTCAGCGTTGGCGACCAGACATCCGGAATGGCCAAGACAACCAAAGGAGACTGGCAATATCCCATCGTCAAATATCTCCGTGATCCTTTCAGGCAATCACGAAAAGCTATTGGCTTTCGGGCTCGTTTTGATTACGAGGAGGCCGAACGTGTCCCTCCTTCCCCAAATATCATTCTGATGAGCCCTCTTATGGCTATGGTAAGCCATAATATGGCTATGGTGGACCATAATATGGTTATGATGAGCCCTAATATGTTTTTGGTGAGGCTTAGTACGGTTCTACTAAACCTTAGTACAGTTTTGGTAAGCCTTAATATGGTTATGGTGAGCCATTATATGATTCTAGTATGCCGTAATATGGTTCTGGTGAGCCATAATATGGTTTTGGTGAACCATAATATGGTTCTAGTGTGCGTTAGTACGTTTTTTATTAGCCTTTGTACGGTTCTGGTAAGCCTTATAACAGTTCTAGTACACCTCATATGGCTTAGATAATTCATAATATAAATTTGATAAGCCATGTTATTGTTCTAGTAAGCCATAATATGGTTCTGGTAAGCCCTCATATCATTTTGGTAGACATTGTTATGGTTCTGGTAAGCCCTCATATCATTTTGGTAAACTTTGTTATGGTTCTAGTAAGTCACAAAATAGTTCTAGTGAGCTTTAATATCGTTTTGGTAAGACTTAATATGGTTCTAATGATCTTCAATAATATGGTTATGGCCCACTTTGGAATCCGTGTCGAACCCCGTGCATGTCCAACCCCTAGCAGTGTCAGGCACAAATGACCAAAATACCCTTCTTTCCCTAATCCAAAAACTGCTTTAGCGTCTGGCTTCTACCTCTAAAGCTAGAGTCTCCCCTAAGAGAGACTCAAAAACCTAGAATTTTACCTGCATAACAAACTGAAATAATTTCTCAAGCGTTCAACAAATTCAACTTTACAAAACTGATCATAACAAACCAATCATAAACTTGCGGGTGCACCGAGGTTAGCCTAGGTTGCCTGTGTACCCTTATTGAGTGATCAAGCCACACGTAGTTCTTTATACAAGAAACAAAGTTCAACCCATATGTAAGCACATGAATTAAATATTCCTTCACACTTTTATAGAACCAAAAGCTTCAAACTCTAATCAATCTGCTGAAACTTAAGCAAAAGATATTGATTTCAGAACTATCTTCCACCTATCACATATGTGCATATACAAATACATATGTATAATAGCTCATTATAGATAAGTAGGAAAACGAGAAAATTATTAAAATAACATTGGCCCCAATCATGGAATTTGACCAATTGGACCACAGCGTAGACATGTAGTGGGCATGAATCGGAGTTGAAACGAAGAAATGACGATAAAAAATGTCCTACCTGGCAAACTTGTAAATAATTCGAAAAAGGGATGTAAAAAAAACAACAACAACAACAACAAAACAGATTCATTTCTCCCTCTCTCTCTCTCCCCCCTGTCGCGAGAACCATCCCCCCATCCCCCTTTTTCTTTTTCTTCCAGCCACCCTTTCCCTCCATAACCACCCCCACACCCCACCGCTGGACACGAACTGGCCAAGATCTAACCGGCCCCGCCCCGCCATCTCACCGCAGCCAAGTCCCGTCGTCAGCGTTGCCAATCCACCGGAGTCTTCTCGAAAATAGCCAGTTTTGTAAGAAACTTCCCACCGTTCGATCTTCCTCCTGCAGTCACCAATTCCGAAGAGTGAGGTATGGTTTCTCGCCTATTTTTCAAGCCCTAGTTGATGGTTGGGTAAGATTGGATCGATTTCTAGCCTGGTAGTTCGAATTTCAACCCTAAGTTTGGCCGATTTTCAATTTGAAATTCCAGCCACTTCTAGTCATTTTTTTTGGTAGGTCTAAGAACAAAAGTTGCTCTGATCGATGTCCTGAACCAAGGGTAGGAATATTGGCCTGCAGGATCGAGATTTTCCGGTCGCCGAAAATTTATCTGGTCACCCAAGTGCTGCCGGCGCCTGGGGCGGCTCGTGGACCATATGGTGGATGTGATGGATGTTCCACAGGATCGTAGAGTGGTGTTGGTTACTTTCTTTCTGTCTAGAAATGCAAGATATTGGTGGGAATCCATCAGGAGACGATATCAAGATCCATCAACCCTCACATGGCAAGTGTTTGGGACGACATTTGACGAGCAGGACTATCCTTTGGCTTATAAAAATATGAAGATGGAGGAGTTTCTTCAGCTGGAACATGGTATTATGACGTTGTTAGAGTATGAGAAGAAATTCAATGAATTGTCCAAGTCCTGTGCACCACTTGTGGTGGATGAGAGAAAGAAGTGTCAGCTGTTCACCAAAGGATTGAAAGCATCCATTCGTGATATCATAGTGGGACAACATCTGGCTAATTTTGGAGACTTGGTGATGTCTACTTCGCTAATTGAGAGTAGTCAGATGATGGTCCGGGGACGAGGTGATTCCCACAGACGGTAGAATGGTATGGGTGGTCCTAGTCAGGGGTCATCTAAGAGAGGTAGTTTCAGTGGAGGGTCTAATCAGAGTAGTGGTTAGGGAACTCGTTCTGGAGGTGGCATAGCCAAAGGCTTAGGGAGACAGTTGCAGCCAGGTTTTAGGGGAAGGAGTCACCCCCAGTGTGCCCCTGTGCAACAGATATCATACCGGGCCTTGTCAGCATGGTGCCTCTAGGTGCTATCATTGTGGACAGTCAGGGCATTTTCAGAGGAAGTGCTCGATGCTACTACAAGGTAGAGAAATCACTGTTGGGGCAACCCAGGGAGTCGAGTACAAAGTCAAGTGCAGGGTACATCTTAGTTTGTGGGAGCCTCATCTAGCAATGGGGCCTAGACTAGCTCAGTTAGCAAAGGAGGAAATCAGGAGATGGGATGTGGTGGACGTTCCAGGAGCAACTGGAAGGGTGTACAATATGACTCGCAGGAGGCACAGGCGTCCTCGGACATCATCATAGGTATGTTATCAGTCTTTGGAATTCCTGCACGAGTCTTGATCGACCCCAGGGCTACACATTCTTTTGTTGCACATAATTTTGCCCATAATGCGGATGTGAGACTCACCGCCCTACGTGAGGAGCTTGCTATTTCTATACCCACAAGGGATGTTTTTGTGGCTCGTATTCCATAGTCCCGGACGACATGAGGTGACTTTCTATGGGGAGCGAAGGGTTCTTCCATCTTGCCGCATTTCAGCCACGACAGTGAGACGGTTACTTAGGAAGGGATATGATGAGCAAAAAATTAATACAAGTATTACCCTTAAATTTATATTTGTTAGTATTTTCTTTTGTATTATGTAAATCTATTATAGTATTTGTATTGGTTATTTCCAATCTTTGTTTTTGTATTTAATGAGTGGTTGTTTGTAGATATTAAGTGTCTTCCACCAATAGCATGAGGAGGAGGAGGAATAAGCAATGTGTTGCAAAAAGAGAGGAAGAACTCAATTTGGATTTGATGACTTTGCCTTTTACAGCTCATGCTGTACAGTCCATTTACAGACCTGAAAAACGAATTTTCCCATGCTCAAATGAATAAATATCCTTCATGACACTTGTTCAATAAGATGTCGACTAAAACATATCCAAACATTGGAGCAATTGGATAAAAACTCAATCCACAGGCTGTCAAACACCAAGACAGGTTCATGAGAGGACAGATTGCACATACAGCTGGAATGAAAGGGACTTCATGCTTCTATAAATAGGCAGCAACTCAAAGAATAGGAGGATGATTCAAGAGTGATACATGGCAGAAAGAAGGAAAGAGAAGGAAAGGAAAGAAAGAGAGAGAGAGAGAGAAACTAGAGAAGAAAAGAGAACAAGGATGGAAAGGAAAGAACCGAGAGCTAATAACTCTCTTAAAATTGTTCTTCACCTTTCTTAGTTCTCATTTAATTTATGTATTTTAGTTTCTTTGTTTTGTTTTAATTATTAATTATGTCTAGCTAAATTACTTAACTAAGGTTGGATGAAACACCATTATTAAATAAAGTTCTAGTTTTTATCTTCAATTCTCAAATATTGTGGTGTTCAATGATTATAATTTTCACTTCACATGATTAATAGATTAATCTTCTTTTCACCACTTCTATCATGTATTGTGACATATAACATGTATTTGTGGTAGTTAAGAGTTTGGATTAATCTATTAATTCATCCTTGGTTTATATTTCTAGTTTACAAATTTCTTTGATATTTTGTTATTCAAATAAACTTTTTCACATAGGATGCTTAGGAAACTTTGATCCTTTGTAGTTAAATAATTTTGTTTACATATTATGCTTAGAATTTGTACTTATGAAGGGAAGGAAAATTTACTTATGATCTAAAGTACAAGCTTAATTGATAAATCTTGAGAAAGCATTAGATTGATTTCTAGATTGCTACTCCATGGGAATTGAAAGATAAATAATTAGGATCTTATGGAATAATGGTGTGGATTCTAATACCTTAGTTATTTTTCTCATAAATTTAAATCTTAATTTCAGTCTATTGTCATTTCCATATTTGTTTCATGGTTTATTAAATTTTCTTTATCAACAAACAAATCACCATTTGAATCAACTAGGTTGGAAATGAAATTAACTTGGGTATAATTGGTTTTCTATCTTTACACGCAATCCCTTGGGTACGATCTCGCTCTTACACGCTTATGCTATATTCGATTCGTGCCCTTGCGAGTTTATAAATTTTAAAACACCTCTTTTGAGGCACAACAAGTTTTGGCGCCGTTGCCGGGGATTGCAACGGAAAACTAATCAAATTTTGGTTAATTAAATTCTTCCACTAGTTATAATTTAGTTTTGTAATATATATATATAAAACGAAATTATAAAAATTTTAAAAAAAAATTCAGATTTTGTCAATTCTCTTGTTTCTATTGTAATATCATTGTGTATTAATACTTCATTTCTTTGTTTCAGTTGTATCATCAAAGCTTTTTTTGGTGCAGCTTTGGACTTGGAAGAAGTTTCATATTTTATTTTATTTTATTTTAAGAAAGTTAATTTCTTTGTCTTTATGTCAATCTATGTGCTTGTTTCTATTACTTGAATTGATTTGTGTGCTTGTTTTTACAGGTATCATAAAGATTTTATTGAAGGAGTGAAATTAAAGGTGCGTCTTGGACACCTGGTAAGAAAATTCTAATTCTTCTTTTAAATTCTTGCTTGAATTTTCTTTTTTTTTATTTTTATATTGTTTTTCTCGCATATAAGTAATTAGTAAATTTAAAACTTATAGGCCCCTTCTTGAAAGATGTTAACTTGTGGTAACTCCAGTGAATAACTTCTAAACATTACAGTGTCTAGGAAAGTTCTTTAAGGAGGCACCTTCGGTGTTTAAGAAGGACTGGGTTTTAAGTGGGACCATTGTGACCCTTCCACCCTTCCCGGAAAAGACCTGGCTGTAATTTTTGGAAGCCTTTAACTGGTCATCCTTAAGTTTGCTCTTAAGAGGAGGATTTGTTTAGAGCTTTTAAATAAATAAATAAATAAACCTTTATTTTTTTTTTTGTGGTTATTTTTGTATTTTCTTGTTTATTTTATGTTTGGTCGTCGTTCTCAAAATTTAAACTTAGAGCCTTTTGACCCAGAAATTGAAAGGACGCTTAGGGAAGAACGAAAACCTAGGATTGTGATAACCAACCCTCTGTTTGAGATGGCAGAAGCCGAGCCAGAAAAAACTCTCTTGGAGTGCTTTGCTCCTGTCACCACTAATTCCCCATCTTGCATAGTGTTACCTAACACCAATGCAACCAGCTTTGAGTTGAGAACTCAAGTCATTCAACTCTTGCCCAATTTCAATGGTTTAGACCGAGAAGATCCTTACCTGCATGTCAAAGAATTTCTTGAAATTTATTCAACATTTAAATTTCAGAACTTTTTGATGAAAGTGTCCGAACTTCGTCTCTTCCCATTCTCTTTGAAAGATAAGGCCAAGTCATGGCTCAATTCCCTTCCTTCTGGTTCCATAACTTCTTGGGACCAACATGTACAAAAATTATTGGCAAAATTTTTCCCCATGTCTAAAACCAATGGGCTTAGGAGAGAAATTTCTGAGTTTAGACAAAAGGAAAACGAACAATTTTACGAAAGTTGGGAAAGGTTCAAAGACCTTATTCTTAAATGTCCCCACCATGGTTTTGAAAAATGGCGTTTGGTTCAATCCTTCTACAATGGGCTAACTCAGACTAGTCGCAGGATGATTGAATCTATGAATAAAGGAGCTTTCTTACAACTTAGGGAAGTTGCAGCTTATGAATTCCTTGAGAACTTATCCGTGAATTCTCAACAATGGGATTTTTCCAACACCCCTGATAAGGAAATTAGGGAACCTAGGAAATGAGGGATGTATGAAGTCAGAAGCGATTCTGATCTCGAGATTAAAATAGAGAGTTTGACCCGTAAAGTTGAGGCTATAGCATTGAGCCAAAACATGAACTCTGTCAACAAAGTCCACACTGAGATTTGCTCTTTGTGTTGTATCCCAACGCATTCATAACAAACATGTCCTTTTAGTCATGGTTATGCTGAGAACAATGAACAGGCAAATGCACTCAATTATTATAGGAACCAGTTTCCTAGTCCATTTTCTGAAACATACAACCCAAATTGGAGGAATCACCCAAATTTCTCTTGGAGGTCAAATCAACCTCAAAATTTTGGAGGAAACCCATCTCAAAATAATCAGTTTCGTCAACCTCCTGTCCCTCAGTCCACTCCACAGTTGTTGCAACACAGCAACAACAATCATCCTCGTTGGAGGATTCAATCCAAAAGTTCATGCAATTAACTGGTCAGGCTATTAATGATGTCAAAGCTTCCACCCAACAAAATACTCAAGCCATTTCGAAGTTAGAACAACAAATAGGCCAGTTAGCAACTGTTGTGGGAGAGAGAGAGAAAGGTAAGTTTCCTAGCCAGCCTATGCCGAATCCGAAGGGTCAGTTTGTGATTAATGACCCATCAAGTTCTCCAAATTCTAATGAACATGTTCAATCCATCACCACTCTTAGATCTGGAAAACAGATTGGTAATCAGGATTTAGAGCCACACTTGAGGGATAAGAATGAGTTAAAAGATGTAGAAACACAAAAGTCTAATGAGAGTCATCATCATGCATTATCATCAACTCCATCTTATCCTCCTGGGAATTTCATTCCAAAAGCTCCATTTCCTCACCAGTTAGCAAATTCAAAGAAGAGTGCACAATTTGGTGATATCCTAGAGGTGTTTAAGCAAGTTCAAATCAACATCCCATTCCTAGATGCAATCAAACAAATTCCTTCCTATGCTAAGTTCTTAAAAGATCTTTATACATTCAAGAGGAAGACAAATGTTTCAAAGAAAGCCTTTCTAACTGAGCATATCAGTTCCATCATAGAGAATAGGATTCCTATCAAGTACAAGGACCCCGGTTGTTCTACCATTACTTGCATGATAGGTGATCACCATATTGAAATGGCTTTGTTAGACTTAGGGGCAAGTGTGAATTTATTGCCATACTCAATTTATAAGCAATTAGGCTTAGGAGAGATTAAACCAACTCGGGTATCTCTCTTTAGCTGACGATCTGAAAATCCCTAGAGGCATTGTTGAAGATGTTTTGATCAAAGTTGATAAATTCTACTTTCCTGTAGATTTCATTGTCCTAGATACACAACCTGTTCCTTCAGGACAAAAACAAATTCCAGTCATCTTAGGCCGTCCATTCCTTGCCACATGTAATGAAAATATTAATTGTAGGAATGGACTCATGAATATCTCATTTGGCAACATGACTGTTGAGTTTAATATTTTCAACATCAGCAAGCAACCATCAGATGATGAAGAGATTGGTGAGATCAACTTGATTGATACTATGGTGGAAGATTCTTTTCATTACTCTAGCATTAAGGACCCATTAGAAGCATGCTTAGCTCATTTTGGGGCTAACTTTGATTTCGAA
This sequence comes from Prunus fruticosa, assembly GCA_018703695.1. Taxonomy (NCBI): domain Eukaryota; kingdom Viridiplantae; phylum Streptophyta; class Magnoliopsida; order Rosales; family Rosaceae; genus Prunus; species Prunus fruticosa. Next base: position 55,230,486 of record CM031918.1, on the reverse strand, counting down.
AAATCTTTTGATGAAGTCAATGCATTGTTAGATTCTATTCCGTATATTGAAACGCCCACTTGGAAACTTAAGGTTGAACCTCTTCCTCTTTCCACGTCACCCCCACTTCCTTCCATCATAGAGCCCCCTAAGCTGGACTTAAAGCCATTACCTGATACTCTCAAGCCATTACCTGTGATCATAGCTTCGGACCTTAATAACAAACAGGAAGGTAAACTTGTCAAAATGCTTAAAGAACATAAGGAAGCCATAGGGTGGTCTATAGCTGACATTAAGGGTATTGCTCCTTCTGTTGTCATGCATAGAATTCACTTAGAGGACAATGCCAAGAATTCCCGAGAACCACAAAGGCGGTTGAATCCTTCCATGAAGGATGTTGTTAGAGATGAAATATTAAAGCTTTTAGATGTTGGGGTGATATACCCAATTTCTGCAGTAAGTGGGTGAGTCCTATGCAAGTGGTGCCAAAAAAGTCTGGTATCACAGTTGTCAAAAATGAGAAAAATGAGCTCATTCCTACACGAGTCCGAACTGGATGGCGTGTATGCATCGACTATCGAAAGTTGAATTCTGTCACGAGGAAAGACCATTTTCCTCTACCTTTCATTGACCAGATGTTGGAGAGGTTAGCTGGTCATGCATATTTCTTGGATGGTTATTCTGGTTATAACCAAATTCCTATTGCACCCGAGGATCAAGAAAAAACCACCTTCACATGCCCTTTTGGAACATTTGCCTACAGACGCATGCCCTTTGGGTTGTGCAATGCACCTGCTACATTTCAGCGGTGTATGGTCTCTATATTCTCTGATGGTAGAACGATTCTTAGAGGTTTTCATGGATGATTTTTCAGTATATGGATCATCGTTTGATGAATGCTTGCACCATCTTTCTCTGGTATTAATTCGTTGCAAAGAGAAGAATCTTGTGTTTAACTGGGAGAAATGTCATTTTATGGTGAAAAAAGGGATAGTGCTAGGACATGTAATTTCTTCTGATGGTATAGAAGTTGATAAAGCCAAGGTAGATTGTTGATGCCTCAATTCTTCAACATTGAGGACAATGTTTGGTTTAGGTTTGGGGGTAAAGTTTAGAAGTTTTGTTTTTAGGGTAGTTTTGTTTTTGTTATTATTTTATTTCACCCAAAATAAATTTTTTTTAAAAATGGTGTTATCTCTAGATTTTTATGCTTACTATCATCAAATCAGATTTAACACTCATGAATGATTTTTACGATTGGAAACATATGATTAGATTTTAAACCCATAATTTTAGTTTTTTTTCACTTATTTTCTATTTAGTGGATAATTCATGAGTTACACTTTGAACTCTCACATGCACATCAACACTTTAGTGAGAATGAAAGAAAAGATCAATTATAGTTAACCTTGTTGTTTTAAGTAGAGTTAGATGACATTGCTCTTGATTGACCTTGGCGTAAAAAAAATAAAAATAATAATAATGTTAATTTATCCAGAGTTTTACTTAGTAACCGGGGCTCTTGCCTAAACAGCAGCGAGTGTTCGCGTCAAACGGTAAAGTTTTAGGGTAAATACATTTTGTGACTAGTTTAGTTCTGTAGCCTTTTTAACTCGGAGTTAATAAGCCCTTAGGGGTGTTTCTACACCTAATGCCTTAAAACCTTTGGTTTGAGAGTCGTTGGCCTAAATCTCGCTACATGGGTTAATTAGAAAGCTTAATGGAACTAAACATTGCACAGTCACAAACCAAAAAAAAAAAAAAAGTATATATATGCCTTGGTTAGTTATTTGCACTGAATTTTGATAATGATTGAAATAATGAGGTTACTGTGATTGAAATTGACTTTTGTCTCTAAAATGTGTTGGTTCACTTAAACACCAAAGGAAACAAATGAAAATTTTACTAAATGATTATAAGTGATCAAGACTTTATGTGGGGATTAATTTGAAGCGTGTTTGTTCTTTTAAAAATTGTTCATGAATTTTCAATCCAGATAGCTTTGATGATGGTTAAGCATTTGTTTAAATTTTCAATTTTGTTGTAGCATAATTTTTTTAATCTCTCATTTTGATGTTTGTGGGTATCATCACTGAAAGCCCTCACGAGACTATACTCGTCCACTAGGGTATCCTAGGGGTTTAAAGGCTTGTTGCATATGCTAAATGCAATCGAGATCCCTGCGAAAGTGGCTTAGTTTTCTTTTCTACTTAGTTTTTATTTTCTTTTGCTCGAGGACTAGCAAAATATAGGTTTGGGGGTATTTGATGAGCACAAAATTAATACAAGTTTTACCCTTAAATTTATATTTGTTAGTATTTTCTTTTGTATTATGTAAATCTATTATAGTATTTGTATTGGTTATTTCCAATCTTTGTTTTTGTATTTAATGAGTGGTTGTTTGTAGATATTAAGTGTCTTCCACCAATAGCATGAGGAGGAGGAGGAATAAGCAATGTGTTGCAAAAAGAGAGGAAGAACTCAATTTGGATTTGATGACTTTGCCTTTTACAGCTCATGCTGTACAGTCCATTTGCAGACCTGAAAAACGAATTTTACCATGCTCAAATGAATAAATATCCTTCATGACACTTGTTCAATAAGATGTCGAATAAAACATATCCAACAATTGGAGCAATTGGATAAAAACTCAATCCACAGGCTGTCAAACACCAAGACAGGTTCATGAGAGGACAGATTGCACATACAGCTGGAATGAAAGGGACTTCATGCTTCTATAAATAGGCAGCAACTCAAAGAATAGGAGGATGATTCAAGAGTGATACACGGCAGAAAGAAGGAAAGAGAAGGAAAGGAAAGAAAGAAAGAGAGAGAGAAAGTGAGAAAGAAAGAGAACAAGGATGGAAAGGAAAGAACCGAGAGCTAATAACTCTCTTAAAATTGTTCTTCACCTTTCTTAGTTCTCATTTAATTCATGTATTTTAGTTTCTTTGTTTTGTTTTAATTATTAATTATGTCTAGCTAAATTACTTAACTAAGGTTGGATGAAACACCATTATTAAATAAAGTTCTAGTTTTTATCTTCAATTCTCAAATATTGTGGTGTTCAATGATTATAATTTTCACTTCACATGATTAATAGATTAATCTTCTTTTCACCACTTCTATCATGTATTGTGACATATAACATGTATTTGTGGTAGTTAAGAGTTTGGATTAATCTATTAATTCATCCTTGGTTTATATTTCTAGTTTACAAATTTCTTTGATATTTTGTTATTCAAATAAACTTTTTCACATAGGATGCTTAGGAAACTTTGATCCTTTGTAGTTAAATAATTTTGTTTACATATTATGCTTAGAATTTGTACTTATGAAGGGAAGGAAAATTTACTTATGATCTAAAGTACAAGCTTAATTGATAAATCTTGAGAAAGCATTAGATTGATTTCTAGATTGCTACTCCATGGGAATTGAAAGATAAATAATTAGGATCTTATGGAATAATGGTGTGGATTCTAATACCTTAGTTATTTTTCTCATAAATTTAAATCTTAATTTCAGTTTATTGTCATTTCCATATTTGTTTCATGCTTTATTAAATTTTCTTTATCAACAAACAAATCACCATTGAATCAACTAGGTTGGAAATGAAATTAACTTGGGTATAATTGGTTTTCTATCTTTACAAGCAATCCCTTGGGTACGATCTCGCTCTTACACGCTTATGCTATATTCGATTCGTGCGCTTGCGAGTTTATAAATTTTAAAACACCTCTTTTGAGGAACAACAGGATACTCAGGATACTTGGCTCATGTAATTGATACACGAGATAATGGATTGCGGTTAGAAGATATTCCAGTGGTACGGGAATTTCCAGATGTATTTCCAGAAGATCTTCTTGGATTACCTCCTGAATGGGAGATTGAATTTACTATTGAACTCATTCTAGGAACGAATCCCATTTTTCAGGAGGCGTACAGAATAGCACCAACGGAATTGAGAGAATTGAAAACTCAGTTGCAGGAGTTGGTGGACAAGGGTTTCATCCGACCCAGTTTCTCTCCTTGGGGTACACCGGTTATGTTTGTGAAGAAGAAGGATGGCACCATGAGGTTGTGCATCGATTATAGACAATTGAATAAGGTTACAGTCCAGAACCGATATCTGTTGCCTCGATATTGACGACTTGTTCGACCAGTTGAAGGGAGCTAAAGTGTTTTCTAAGATTGATTTGATATCAGGCTATCATTAGTTACGGATTAGGGAAGAGGATGTTCCGAAGACTGCTTTCCAAATGAGGTATGGCCGTTATGAATTTTTGGTGATGCCTTTTGGCTGACTAATGCTCCAATAGTGTTTATGGATCTCATGAACAGAATGTCACTGAGGTGTGAAGTTTCCTTGGGTTAGCTGGGTATTATCGTCATTTTGTGGAAGGTTTCTCTACTATAGCAACACCGCTCACTCGTTTGACAAGAAGGGGAATTAAATTTGAATGGTCAGATGAGTGTGAAGAGAGCTTCAATGAACTCAAAACCAGGTTGACAACTGCTTCGGTATTGACACTTCCGGATGATAGTGGGAACTTTGTCATCTTTGGTGATTGGGTGTTCTTAAAGTTGTCACCTTGGAAAGGTGTGGTAAGATTTGGGAAATGGGGAAAGTTAAGTCCTCATTAAATTGGACCATATGAGATTTTGGAACGTGTGGGCCCAGGTAGCTTCCAGACTTGCTTTGTCTTCAGACCTTTCCCGGTTACATGATGTATTTCACGTCTCCATGCTCCGGAAGTATACTGCTGATCCTTTTCATGTTCTGGAGGAGCAACCGATAGAATTGAAGGATTATTTGAGTTATGTGGAGCAACCTGTTCAGATTTCAGATTGGAAGATCCGCGGAATCTGTTGGTTTTGAAACATTTTTAAGAAGTTCATTTGAATATTAAACATGCATTTAATCAAATTAATCGCAGCGGAAGAATAAGGTGGTTGTTCAAATTCAAAAACAAAACTTCTTCCAAGTATCTTAAGCCATGAACATTGATATGTTTTTCATAAATGAAAATTCAAGAGAAAGGATAAGTTCTAATTACCTTTGAAGCTATAATATGAACCAAGTTGTGTTTTGGTCTTCTCTTGATGATTTCCCTTTGTTGATCTCCTCTTGATCTTTCTCCTCCTTGTGAGCCACAAAAGTATATGGCCTCTAAGTCTCCACACCAATGGAACCTTGAGATGAGAAGAAGTATCTTGAGAATACAAGGCTGCTAGTACAAGATTCTCAAGATTTGTTTCAATCTAAACCCCTTTGAAAGAAGATAGTGTTTCACTCTTGAAAACTCACAACTATCTCTCTTTGATCTCCCAAACCTATTTGGTTGATGTTGGATTGTGTTTGTTGTGTTAATTAGCTTATGGAAACAATTCCCATACACATTTACTTAAGTATTTTCGGCCAAACCCCATTGGGCTTCCAAAAATGGGCCTTATGACACTTAAGCCATAATTTAGGTGTCTTAAGTCCATGGGCTTGATACCCAACCATTTGGGCTTCCCTCTAACTATTATCGAGGCCAAAATACGTTTTTATACGTAGTAAATCATCCACATCAAATCAATCAAATTGATTTCCTCATTCTCATTTGTATTACTCAAAGTTAACCATTTAAGGTGTGCGATCCATTAGGTTCTAATTTAGCAAGGCAGTGGGAAAACATTAGAACTCTTTCTAAGCAACTGGAATTAAAACCTCCTTTTAATTCTTCCTTTATTTGGATCGATCACAATCAATCCTAGGACTTCCACAAGCCAAGAGTGACATCTAGCAATATATCATGGCTACCCAAGCTAATTAGAATAGATGAAGAACCTATTTAGTTGGAATTGCAATGCAATACGGTCCTTCTCTTATACAATGTTTCCAATCATATTATTAGGGTACGGATTGATAATGTCAAACCCCTAATATGATTAACCTCATATGATTCAATAGAACATAATTAAAAACACTTTCTAAATCATGTTCAAGTACTTCGGCCGAAGATTCACTGAATCATATCTTGAAACATTCTCCTTTTCATATCAAAGGTAGAGATTCCTTATTGTACATTCACATGCCTCCATGATGAATTAAGAGATCCCAATAACACATAACGAAAATCTTTTACGACTTGCCTTTGTGAGCTATCAAAGATCAATAACGCATCACAAGCCAACCATGATTCCTCAGGTCTAAGGACTAATTTGCATTATTGCAACTATGAGTTCTCGTTTGACATATAGATAAATACTCCATACGAGAACTGCGGTTGATCGCGTTCAGTGTACTCATTCACTAATGAGCACCCACATACTTGTATTAGTGTCAACTACACAAATGGTTTGAGACCAACCATCCTCATTATTGAGCATACATAGTATGTGCCAATCTTGACGGTTTATCAATGCCCATTTGATAACCCTATGATTAGGAACATTTTGGGATATTACAGTTAGAGATTAAAGGTCTCCGAATCTAAACTTCTTTAGATTACTTTATCTCTTATTTAGTATACCCTGGACTTTTGTTTCTTTACGCGATATAAAAGATAACAAAATAATATTGCCCTTTATTTATCATATACGAAATGTATTATAAGGAGATTACATCAAATGCAAATTAGTCTTGGCAACCACGCGCTGCCGCGCGTAGGCCATGTGGTGGTCCGACATTGAATCCTAAAATGATCCTTATGCTGTCACGAGCACGTAGGTGTGCTCAGATGTCAATTTGGATATCGTTTTAACCTCGAACGGATAACGCATATTATGCGTTATCCGGGTTCTATAGGTTTGAACCGTTGGATCGATCTCAATCTTTTATATGTTGATCTAGGCACTCCTAGGATTGTGTAGGTTTGTGCGGATCGTTAATCGGAGCCCCGGATGTTCATATTCAATAATTTAAAGTTTAATTCAACGATAACCGTTCGATCACACGATCGTGAGCAATCCGACCATTCGATTCGAACCAAACTTACAAGACATGATTAATAAGTTTTAGAAATTCTTGTACGAACATATATACAAGAGGAAATAGAATTGTGTCTCCAAGGCCTGCGAGGAATGCGGCTCGGTTAGCTTTGTGTTTCCGAGGCCTGCGATGATGGAATTGACGGATATATGGAATGAATGGATATTTGGAATTGACGGATCAGGATTGGGGGTACGCCTAGGTGGAGAAAATATAAGTTTTTATATGTTTTTAAATTACAATTGAGGATTTTATGTTGGTATTTTATGGGCAAAGGTTTTAATATTTATTATCATGACATTATAAGACAAAGAATGAATGGTTACAAGTTTTAAGGGTTTAATAAAGTTATTATTATTTTCTTAAGTGATGAGGTTGTTTTACCAGTAAAAGAGAGGGATATATGTATATATATTTCAGTTAAGCCGTTGACACATATATAATTATATTTCCTTTTATTTTTAATATTGTTATTGTTATTTTTACTTTTATTATCTTATATATATATATAATTTAAGACAATAATATACAAATTGATTCATGAATTAGAGGGAGTTCAGTGTATGGCTTATTTATATTCAGTATATGACTATTACGAGTATTGAGAAGTGCAAAGTATTGTTTTAGAGTTATGAATATGATTGAGTACATCGTGCACATGAGAACTCAATTTGATTGGCAAAACACATGGCAATATGATGACTGAATAAGATATTAAAATACATTATTAAAAGGAAAGAATTGTGTGTGGCTTGATCCCTTGTTAATGGTACGTAGGCAACCTAAAATTTCCAGGTGCAACCACGAGACCAAGGGAATGAAAAGTTGTTCAGTTAAGTTATTTTGAAATCTATGAATGTATTCGTGATGTATTTTTGAACCCGTTCCTGTTGGCAGAACATTTTGTTTGTTTACGAGAGGCCAGAGGCCGTTTAATTGTGGTAAATTTGTCTGGATGAAAATTGAGTACATGCTGGCAGTTGGGATATATGTATATATATATATTTATATTCAGTTAAGTTATTTTGAAATCTATGAATGTATTCGTGGTGTATTTTTGAATCCGTTCCTGTTGGCAGAACATTTTGTTTGTTTACGAGAGGCCAGAGGCCGTTTAATTGTGGTAAATTTGTCTGGATGAAAATTGAGTACATGCTGGTTGTTGGGATATATGTATATATATATATATGTGATTATTTGACAGGGGAAGGAAATTTTTGGGGAAGCCCAAGTCGACTAGATAAGTGATTTCAATTATTGTTGATACCATCGAAGCCTTGGTCATCAACCAAAGGATTGTCGCACTTTCAAGGATATTATCCAAGGAAGGATCGACAATGAGCAAATACAAGTGGATTTTCAATGAAGCTCTATCACGAGACACCACAGGTCAAAAATAAAATAAAAATTTTGAACTACGTATGGCTTGATCCGTCAAAATGGGTACGTAGGCAGTTTAGCTTTAAAACTGGATGCAGCCGTAACATCTCAAAATCCCCAAACATCTCCCCTAAAATCCGGGAGTGAACTATGTTTGGCTTGATCCCTTCACAGGGTATGTAGGCAATCTAGTTTCAAATCTAGATGCAGCCATAACTCACCAAAACTTTTCTTTCCACCAATTGTTTTAGCATGTGGTTAAACTGCGCTATACTTTGTGTTAAGAACTCCTAGCCCACAAGAGTTTAAATTGTGAATGGCTAGAAAAAAAATAATCCCAGCTGATCGAAAATCCGACAGAAAATGTTTGGTGATCAAAAAGTTGCAAACAACTTTCATGTGCAACTTATCACACAACCAATTGACTTTAAAACAAAAAGTTATCAAGCCTCGTACGCGTAAAGGAAGTTACACGAACGATGCTTGAGGGGGCATTTGTTGAAATAAAAAATTTCATAACTATCAGATTAATTTAGATAGGCATTTGGGCTGTAACAAATTAATTATAAATCAAGTAAGGCCCAAAATGAAGAACTCAACAACAGCAAAAGTGACGTGCCTAGAGATAAAATCCCATATATTTATCTCTAAGAAAAAGTCCCACTATAGCCCCACTCTCAAAAGAAATTAAAAGAATGAAAAAGAAATAAAAAAAAGAATGTTAGGGTGAGATCATGCCTGGCAGTTTATCTCCCATTACTCCATTTACCAAAATAAAGGCACAATTTGGGAAGAAACGGTCTCCCTCAACTGCCACTCACTTGCTTGCCTATAAAAAGGCATGAACCAAAGAGAAAAAAAAGGAGGCAGAAGCAGAGGTGAGAAGTCTGAAGGAGGAACGAAGCTGCTCCAGAAAAGAAGGCATAAGTAGTATGGAGAGAAAACGAAGAGGCTGCGGGATTCTGATTGAGGAAGAAGAGAAAGAAAAGGGTAGAAGAAAGGCAAGGTATAAATTTTATTTCTTCTCTGGAAAATTTCATCATGTCTCTTTGTGTAGTATATTCTCTTGCGGCTCAAAACTTAAGCCTCTGCAAATGTCGTTTCCTGAGCATCACACAGAAGTCGACTTTTAAAATAACAGTCATGGCGCACCAAAATGATGACAAATCTCCTGTCAAAGTTCAAAGTCCCCCTTCTCCTGTTGTCTGTCGTAAAGCTTTGAGAATGTGCACTGCGAAATTTCTCCATGTCCTTGCTGTGAAGGAGGTCTCATGAGACTACTGCAAGCAAAAGAAATTCATCATTCTCAAAAAATAATTGAAGAAATCATATTTCTGCTATTTCACACAAGAGGGAGCTCTCGCAAGGACCTTCCTATTGTGAAAATATACAGGTGCTTTTGAGTAACAAACAGAAAGACAAAGATATTCAAGAGGTTTCTGTACAAAAAGAAAGCTATTTTCTTATCAGACCAAAACTCCTCCAAGTCAAGCACAAGTGAATTAATTTGCACCTCTCAATTTCCCTGGAGACTTGGAGTCTTTAACAAATAAAGAAGAAAATGTATGCACAAGTGGGCAGCAAGCCTTTTTCTGGCGTCCTTCAAGCCAAGCTAAATGGGACTTTGTCCCAGCAAAACCTCCAGTCACAAATCAAAGAAGGAACACACTGCTGTTTTAAACAAGACAGAGGGTAATCAACCAAATCCATTTTTAGTGCGAAGACCCGTGGGATAGAACAAGTACACAGGGCTGCAAATTAATGGTTCAGGCAAAAAGCAAAAAGAGAAAGATGGCTCGTCAATTTCAAGCCAAGAAGCCTCCACCTCCTGCCATGTCTGAGATGGAAGAAGAAAGCAACAAAAAAAAGGAGTTTGGAAGAATAGGACAAAACCAGCAAAAGCAAGGAAGAAAAGCCAAAAAAAGACAAAGAGAAGAAAAAGTAGCTCTGTACTTTGACAAACAGACGCTGCCTCTTTAGGTTCCCATACTTTCAATTAATAGTTTAATGGGCCTTATAGTCTAACTTTGACAGAAAGGAGCAAAGGAAAAGACTAACCTTGTTTTGACTTCTCCTTGGTTTTGGCGTCTCAAACTCAAAGCTTTTTATCATTTGTGACTGATGGGTAACTGAAAATATATGGTTTGGTCTAGTTTGAGTTAATTTGAACTACTCCATATAAAGATGGGATTGGCTCAGTTTGGATTGATCTCTACTACTCCAAATAGATATCGGTTTCAAATGCAGCTGGCTCTCAAAGCCTTTCTGACATGGACCCTCTGTTTATGGTCCAACTAATGGAAATGTCAAGGCCCATAAACAAATTAATGGGTTAACAAAACAAATTACCCATTAATTCTCAAAATTCCAAAATATTTGATGGGTGTCCAAATAAATTATGTGGTTAATAGATTAATTTTTAAATCCTCAAAACCATATGTGAGCAAAATTAATAGGCTCATTAAAATGCCTGTTAATTTTCTTTGGACATTGAAAATAAACAAATATGGTACAAAACCATTCCAAATTTTCTCACGGGTCATCTACCCATACAAATTTCAATGAGATCAAATTTAAATCTCTCAACCAAAAATTCTTTCAAGGAGTCATTCACTCCTTGAAAGTCCAGTCAAATTTTCTGAACTACGTCCGGTTTGATTCCGCCAAGGATACGCAGGCAATTTGGAAATTCAATCCAGATACAACCACAAGTCCAAACAGAATCCTTGGTTTACCATAACCAAATTCGCCCCAAACACTTTTCCAACCACAAAATCAAATTGAATCTCTGGTTCAACCACATTCATCCAAATTCCACAAAATATTTCTCACACCACAAATTCTTTCAAGGGGTCTTTCATTCCTTGAAAATCCAATCAAATTCTCCAAAGAACTACGAGTGGCTTGATCCCTCAAAAGGGGTACGTAGGCAACCTAGGATTAACCTAGGTGCAGCCACAAACTTAAACAAACATACAAACCCCCCATTTAAAGTTTAATCCATGTTGGAATCAAAGGGTGTTCTCTTTCCAAAGAGATCATAATTAGAGATATTTTCATCTTGAATTGGTCGTACTCAATTAATAATAAAAACTCTTATTTGTAAATAAGAGTGAGATTATGTTGGGTGAATTTTTAATTACTATATTACATTTTTTATCTAACATAATTTTTGGCACGCCCAGTGGGACCCATTCTCCCTTTCATCTCCAGCTATGATGAAACTAATTTCATGTGTTGTCTATATGTAAAGCAGGAAACAAGATGGCACCACAAATCACTGTTTACTTCCATGATCTTCCAACAACAATTGACAAGGCTGGATGTGCAAACCGAGTCGTTTATCAAGTGTCATTAACTGTTGATTCGAGCACCAGTCTCATTAAATGTCCAACAACCCAACCTTGGAGTCAAGGCCAACAAGCCAGCTGTCAAAGTCACAAAGACTCAGCTAAAAAGGACTTCGTCAAAGAACTCCATCAAGAATGCAAAGAAAAGGGTTGCAAGAGCTTTGAGTAGGAAGACATGTACAGAAATCTCAGGGGAAGCCGCTATTGAAGACATCCCATTGGTAGCTGCTAAGGCTACATCCACAAATCACAGAGTCATCAAGACGACATCATATACGGCTTCTAAAGCCTACACCAATGCTCAAATCATGATTGGATCAATTCCAATCACCTTAACCACCAAAGAATATGTGACGGTGACTTCTGCGAGAGAATGTGACATTCCAACAAAACAGAAGGCTCAAATTTCATGGCAAACAGCTACAATGCTTCCATAACTCGCCAAGGAAAACATCACTATCACAAATCTCAAATCTCAAATATCAAGTAGGGGATCAGGATAACACATCCCACCTCTAAGGGCAATCAAGGATGATTGCTTTTGACAAGTCCAAGAAGGCGAAACAAAAGAATGAGAGGTTCATCCGAACCAAAAGTGAAATCTCAAATTCACATGTCACAGGGGGCAAATTTGAAGTCTCTAGCCAAGTTAAACAGGCAAGTGATGAGACTCAAAACTAGCTTATCACAGGGGGCACCCCTCAAACCCCAAGTTATGTCAAAAATCTATAATGCTCCTACAACTCATGATAAAGTAGTGGCCTCAACTGATGCCTTCCAAGGGCTAAATAAAAATAAAGAGATAGAGTCAATGTCAGTCATGGTCGTTGGTACATCAAGTCTAGAGGAACAAATTCAAGAAATGCAAAAGAAGGTAGTTGAAAAGGATGCGGAAATTGCATCTTTGACTGCTCAATTAGCCATTAAGGCTAACATTGATGGTGGACAGCTGGAGGAAAAGAGGGGTTCCTCAGGTGGACAATTTAAGGAAATGAAGGATTGCTCAAGTTATATTACACATCAAGAAATAAGGACACTAATTGCTGAGGGCATTCGTGAATTCCAAATGTCTCTAACCCCACCAGTTCTTGGGTATCGAAAACCGTACCCGACCTACTACGAGTGGCTTGATCCCTCAAAAGCGGTACGTAGGCAACCTAGGGTCAACCTAGGTGCAGCCACAAACTTAAACAAACACACAAACCCCCCATTTAAAGTTTAATCCATGTTGGAATCAAAGGGTGTCTTATCTTATGTCCATTGGTCTGTGTAGGTAATGGGGTTTGAAGCAAGACATTATAAGTTGATAAAGCAAGTTGAAGTTAGGTGTGGTTAATCTCAAGGTGGCCAAGTAGCTGGGAGCTATTGTGTTCAAAGGAGGTTAACTTACCAAGGGAGAAAGTGAGAGAGAGCAATCAGTTCAAGTTTAGAGCTGAGTTGGGGTCTTGAGAGTTTAGACACCAAGGAGGGAAACACCAAAAGTTGTGAGAGTGTTCACAAGTGCATCAAAGTGTTGAGCAAGGGGTGTGAGAGAAAAGAGAGCTTGGGGAGAGAATAGAGTTCTAAGGGGGTTTTCTGTGTAAAACCAAAGTTGTAACTTATTCTTTCATGAAGTGAATTTCTCAAGGGGATCACCAAGAGGATGTAGGCAATTGCTGAACCTCTATAAATTCTTGTGTCACTTTGTGCTTGGTTGTTGTCTCAAGTGTGTGTGTGTGTGTGATTCGTCCATCATTGTGTGTGTCACAAAGTCCATCAAAAACAAGATCATTAGGGGAGTAAGTGAAAGTGTTTGTCCATTTTTCACAACAGGTTGACTCCAAGCCGTTCCCTCCACATGTCAGTTTCTCGAGAAAGTGCTAGGGCCGAGAAAAGGGGCTCTTTCGGCCAGTTCATGGCCATGATTTATTAGGCACAAACATTGCCCCCACATCCCTAAATTCTTCGGCCTCGGCATGGGTAGGGGCCGAATGGATTCCAAGGGATGGACCCTTTGCATATATCTATATGCGGCTATGTACAAAAAAAAAAGAGAAAATATGTTTAATTATTACATCCCAAAAACTTTAAAACGGCCGCCCACCTAGACTCCCTCGCAGAACATCCCCCAAATCAGGCAAGTGATCCTTCTCCAAGCGATGTCCGCTTGCCACCTCGCCCGCCACCTCGCCCAAAATTAAAAATGTTTAATTTTTAAACCGTCTATATCCGCCTGCCACCTCGCCCGGATCAGCTTCCTCTCAGCCAATGCCTTCTTCTTCTCGGTTGCCGCTTTGAGGATTTGCTTTGCCGAAGACTTCAGCTCGACTCCAACCGTAACCGCATCGTCTCGGCTCCGAATCGCACCGCATCGTTCTCCCTTTGGACAACGAGGTCACTTTCCTTTAATTGCGCCATCACAGGTGGGACTTGCTCCTTTATCACCACCAACTCCTGCTCGATCGAGCATCCCTCGGTCATTCTCATAGTGGCTTCAGCGTACCGGCCAATCATTTCCTCGCCTTCGGTCAGATGGGCCTGCAACTCATCCAGCTTGGTCGAGTTTCAGCAGACCGAGCGCCATAGACGTATCCAGGCAGGACCTGAACTCCATGAACACCTCTGCGGCGGTCATTTGATGAACCCCAAGGAAGAGGAACTCTCGAGAGCCGTTCAACGACGGCCCTCGAATCCTCGTCCAGGGGAGCCCTCCGAGAGAACAAGGAGGGTCATTTTCCTCGGCCGCTTGCGACCACAACACTTCAGGCCGGTGCGGCCTCATTGCTTGGAGCCTCTCGACCCCTCTTGCGACTCTGGGGCTGCGTATACAAAGAGAAAGAGGCAAAAGAAGTAAGGAGTAGGATAAACGAGGGCAAAGGTGGCATAAGTAGGTCGAAGGAAATAACATATATTGTAAAAAAAAAAAAAAAAAAGGGGAGTGCATACCAGGCAGCGCGCCCCCTGCCGAACGAGAGGAGAGGACGGCACGGTCCTGTGCGCGCGCGTCTTCGCACCCCCACCACGCCGTCGCCCTGGAAGTTGGGGCCGCGGTTGAGGCCACAACCGTTGCTCCAGCCAAAGGAGGGGTCGTCACCTAGGTACGGCCACGGCCGGGGTACTCTCTCGAAAGACGCAACGATCTCGCAGCGTGCTAAAAAAGAGCGATGACGTGTCGAAAGCCCAGACGCGTCGTTTCCTCTGACGAAAACAAAGCGACCCCTCACGTAAGTCTGGGCAATGATGGTCTGCACGACGTGCTTAGGCATTAATACGCCGACTGACCTGCGCATTTAATGCACCAGTTGTCAATCACTTCAGAAGGAATGCAAAGGGTCCATCCCCTGAAATCCATTCGGCCCCTACCCATGCTTGAGACCAAAGAATCCGGGATGTGGGGGCAACGTTGGTGCCCAACTTGGTAAGTGAGTCATGAAATTCGTAGCACTCGATTCGATAATCCATGCAGATTTTTGAGATGACGTATGCAAAGTAGAACCTTTGGTGGTGTTGATAGAAGCACAAGTCCGGGTAGTCGGGTCAGGAGATTGACCGCATGCTTCTGTGAGTCTGCAATAAGGGGGATAATCGTAGGGATTTCTGACATCACAGCGGAAGTAAAATGTGATCTGAGAATGTGAGGGATTTTGATTGGAGGAATTTGATTTGAGAATGTGAGGGAATTTGATGTATGAATTTGATGTAGGAATTGGATTTTAGAGGTATGTGTATAAGATTTGAGAGGTATGAGAATTTGTTTTGAGGAATTTTGATGTATGAATTTGATGTAGGAATTGGATTTGAGAGGTATGTGTTTAAGATTTGAGGGTATGAGAATTTGATTTGAGGAATTTGGTGTATTGGGTTAGTTTCTGATTTACTATGATTTGGTTTCTTTGTATTGGGTTAGTTTCTGATTTTTTTTCCTATGGATTTGTTTTGTTTTGGGGCAAAATATTTCGGGGAAGTTAATTATAATTTCAAACAACTGCCTTCCCCTGCGAAAGTTTGAAATTCGAATACTACGCTATGCTTGCTAAGGTTGGGTGCACCACTACAATGGAAGTAAGTGCTATATTGCCATATTATTTGATTTTGCATTGTACTGAAAAGTTTAAAATGCTTTAGATGTTACCTGTTTGAGCAAGACTCTAACCCATTTTCTTTTATGCTTTCTATTAAATTTATTCAAATATTATATTTTCTTTCTACAGGTTATCAATGAAGCAGGAATTTGATCAAATTAATCAGCGAGTTCGGCCGTAAAGAGTCCTCGGCCTAATATTCCAACAGTTCTGTCCATTAGATCGGCCACGACCACTACCCCTTCTTCTCTAGTTGTTGTGTCCGACATTAATAAATGCTTGTTAGATCGATGAGCACCTCTTGCGCCGAATCCTTTCGAACGTTCTCGGCACCTAGCTCTAAGACTTTCTTGGCCGAAGTTCTTGTTGGTTGCTGAAATCCATACTTGCATAGCATGGGTTTCAAAGGGCTTTTCCTCAGCTGGGTGTATTGACACCTTTTGCCCGTCTCGGGCAAGCAATATGTTGTAGTCCACATTCGACTCCACAACATAAAAGGCTGTAACTCTTGTCTATCGGCCACAGTTATTTTCAAAGGCAATACTTCTCCAATGGTTTTGGACTTATCGCTGACAAAGCCGCTCATGGCCACGTCACACGGGATGATATCTTCCTTGGTCTTATTCAGCTTCTTCATTAAGGACTAGGGAAGAACATCAACCATGGCTCCACAGTCAATGAAAATTTTGAAAATTGGCACCCCTTCCATGTGAGCTGAATTGTACAATGGTTTAAGGTGGAGGTATTTATTCGGCTTGTCCCTAGGTATGACTTTGCCGAATGTTAGACTGTTCCTCTAAGATGTCACTGTCAAGATTACCGCTCTGTCCTTGTGGGGCCAAGAATTCGGAAGTTAAGACCAAGACCATATTGATGTTTATTTCTCTTGGCCTTGACGGATCTTTGCCATCAGTGTCTCCTTCTTCAGCCGTGTCACCTTCTTCGGCCATGTACTCTTCAGGATGACAGCAATCTTTTAGCCCTGGCTTTGTCATTGTCTTGGGGCAAAGCCTTGGTTGCCAACTCCGCAATCACTTGGATCTGACGTTGCCCAAAGGGATTGTGGTCGAGAGAGGAATAGCCATCGACCCCAACCAACATAGGTCATCCTACTTTGTGTTGGATGGGGTGTGCAGGAGAGTGCAAGCTTGGTCTACCGTTCATTCGAACATGATGTGGATGGATGAATGGATGGGTTGAGTGCTCCTGTTTGGATCTGACTTTGCCCAAAATGATTGTGGTCGAGAGAGGAATAGTTTTCGGCCAACAGATTCACGGCCTGAGCTATAAGGCTATTGATTGGGGTCGATGGTGGAAGACGATCGGTGGATTTGGATGGTACTCCAGCACCTCGCTAGATTGCCAAGGCTATTTGATATATCGGGTGGATGGAAAAGTAACAAGGATGGTTCTCCGGCGCCTTGAAAAGTCGTATGATATATTGATGGATGGAAGAACTTAACTTTACCACTACTCCTAGGAAAGCATTTAAAGATATTGAAAGTACATTATAGGAAGATAAATGATAGAAAGACAAGTTGCTCTGCGGGAGGCTTGTGTGGTCGAGGACCTAAGCAAATTGACAAAGGTAAATTGTGCATTGCATCACATTGCATTAAATTGATTTCATAAAATGATGACTAGTCATCTGTTTCTCGTATGACTAGTCATCCTTGCTCTGGAGGATTTCCAGCTGGATAACCAATCTTTTTGTCCTATTCTCTCTTCTCTCTCTCCTGCCATGTGTCCAGTTCTGACCTAGGGAATTTTTGTGTGTAAAGGCCAAACAATTCCTCATTTGGTAGCCGTCTCTTAGGTGTGGAAGTTTTGGCAAGTTGTTGCTCTTTCTCTTCTTCTTCCTCATGAGAGAACCATTTTATTTTCATCTATGAGTTTTTCCAAATTAATTTTGAAAAACTGCATTTGAAATTCGAATATGCATCTAGCTCATTAAAACACTCTATCATTTATATCTAGGTCAGATTCAAGACTGATTTCTTCAAGAGTATGGTTTCTTGAAGAAATTGGTCATTTTCCTTTGAATCCATATTTGGTTTATGTCTGAGTTGGAGCTTGCAAGCTAGTGCCATGGGATGAATGAGCGGGAGAAGGAGCTGCCATTGCCATGAAGAACTGAGCTTCAAGCTTTGCTAAGTTGGAGAAGAAGATTGCACAAAGGAGGTATAGCTCATCTTCCTAAATAGATTTAGGTTTTCCTTGAGCTTGCTTGTGTTCCTTTGTAAGAATCTTTTTCTACTTAGTGGATTGCCTGGTCGGTTAATGACCCCCAATTTTTGATTATGTTGATTTTACACACTTTCACCATAGTTATTGCTAGCACAAGGGATGCCTAGATTGACGGGTCCTTCTGAATGCCGAGGTTGTCACCAGTAATCTTCTAGGGTTGCAGGTACATTGTCGCATGCTCTGTGTGTATTCTTGATTGTGTTTGTTTATGACTGATAGTTGACTAGTCATAAGTATATTTGGTCAAGTTTTGTTCAAATGTCCTAGAAAATTTACCCATCGTCACCTAAGTACCAATTTCAGTGGTGACAGCCTGAAGATAGTGAACATTTTCGAATCTTATCCTTGGCCGAGTACCTGTTCACGGTCGAGGTAAAGGATTTTGGTCAGATGTCGAGAGGGACAACCTTTGTCATTTTATCCTTAATGATGACTTCTTGTAGCTCCACTAACAGATTCCATAACATGTGCTTGTCCTATCGTGGAAAGTCTTCCCCTTTTCCAGAAAATACGTTCCATATTCTCTCTGGTGCGCGCTTTGCCAGGCAGAAACCAATCCACTAAGACAAAAGCAGTACAAAAGAGACTTAATTGACTCAAACACTTCTCTAAATTCGATTCCACGTCGTTGATCATGGTAGTGGCACAAACCTCCACGATCTTCAATCACCACCAAGGCACGAACACTTCAATGAAGAGAATGATATGATATCGGTGCTAGGTTGAATAGATTCACAAGGAACAATCTAATCAACCTAACAATGTTATGCTCATCAATGAACTCTAGTAAAGATGATGAAGAAAAAACTCAAGAGTTCATACAAATTAACTCACGATGGTTGGATGCAAAAAGCTAATTTCAGAATATGTGAAATGAGTATATGTGCAACTTCAATCTTTTATTTGCATCTCTCTTCCTATGTTGTTGTGAATTTTAGAGAACCTGAAAAACAGAGATTATAAAGATTAGTCTAAACACAAATTATACTCGCAAGTGCACAAGGTCAATCGTAATTTAGTATGGCAAATACGAGGTCATTCTCATGAGGATTGAGTTCAACTTCCAACTAGTCTAACCTAATTTACTTCACAAAATACTTTAACTACTCTAATTATATAAACAAAAAATTAAACACATAGCACACTCACGTAAACACAAAAAGGGTTTGTGAAAGAATGATTTAATTACCAACGAAATTAAAAGACAAAACAAGTAGAAAGTGACAAACCACAGATGAGAAATTCAAATTGATAAAAGTACTAGGACAATGAATTCACCACTAGTAATCCGATCTGGCCTCTTATTTTCCTACCTATTAACTAACCATTTGATGTCGCCGCTTAGTTTTCCTTATTCATGAATTACCTATGGTATTTAGGCTAACTCGCATATTCCTACATGCAATTCGCCTATGATATTTAGGTCAAATATCAACACATAGAAACTCTTTAAGATCAGTGAAGACCTTGAACAAGCATGTAAACCCTAGGAGTATGGTATTTACCCTAGACGAATTACAAATCCTAATCACAAGAAGCAAGCCTCAAATTAAGTATGGTATTTACTGTAATTGGACAAAGAAGGCAAGAGTTCATGAAGTCGACACCAACACTGCGGTTGCTGCTCAAATTTCAAGCTTTGAGAAAAAACTTGAAACTTTTATGTGTGCTGTTATTCCACCCTCCCCACAGCAAGTTTGCGCCATTTGTTCTAACCCAACTCATCTAATGGAACTTTGTCCATCAACTACGTAATGTTATGATCAAGTTCACCAAGTTAATTTGTTTCAACGACCTCGGAATGATCCATATTTGAACACCTATAATCCGGGGTGGTGTAACCACCCAAATTTCTCATGGAGCAACCAGCAACAACAAGCTAGTTCTAGCCATCCCTTCGAGTGAGCCTAAGAAACTAGTGTTGGAGGACTTAATTGCTTAGTTTGTACAGACTTCTCAACAAAATCAGAATACTATGAACTTAAGTAGGCCAGCTCGCTACTATTGTGCATGAAAGGGCGCAAGGCACATTTCCAAGCCAACCTAAAATTAATCCTCAAAATGTGGAGCACGTCAAGTCCATTAGAACTTTAAGAAGTGGCAAGCCATTTAATAAATAAGAAGAAGCCACGACAAGTGCTGGAAAAGAAGAGGAAGGTAGAGAAGAAACTAAAGGACTACTTCCAGCACCTACCCAAGGCAAACGATGTGATTCCAAAAGAACCTCTAATGATGATCAGATCTCCCCTGTCAAAGAAAGGATTTATGTTCCCCCACTTCCGTTTCCAATAGCCCAACCAGTCTATAAACAAAAGAAAGATCAAACAGATATTTTGGCAATATTCCATTGCTGGACGTCGTCAAACAAATTCTTTCTTATGCAAATTTTTTGAAGAATGCATGTAGAAACAAGAGGAAATTCGCAGCTCATGAAAAAGTGATGTTAACTAAAGAGTGCAGTGCGGTGTTGCTCAAGAAATTGCCTCCAAAACTGAAGGACCCAGGGAGTTTTACAATTCCTTGTATTATTGGTGATGTTTAATTTGATAAAGCATTTTTAGATTTAGGCTCAAGCATTAACCCTATGCCTTTGTCTATTTTTCAGCGATTAGGTATTGGAGAGCTCAAGAGCACTACCTGTTTCTCTTCAACTTGCGGATAGATCAGTCACATATCCTAAAAGAATCATTGATGATTGAAACTAAAATTGATGATTTTGTCTTGGTATTTATTGGTGAAGGTTGACAGGACCCGACCCAAATTCCACTTTGGAATCTGAGCCGAACCTTGTCCGTGTCTGACACCTGGAGGTTCTGGGCACAAATGACCAAATTGCCCTTCTAATGAAAACTAAGTTACTTTAGAGTTTGACTTCTGTCGAAAATTTGGCAGAGTCTCCCTTATAAATGTACATTACCCAAAAATTTACACCTGCATGAAAAGCAATTTATAACCCAACATTCAGCATGCTTTAAGTTTACATTCAAGCAATCCTATAACAGAATTATATGGCCTCAGGCCTTATAGAATCTTAGGGCAATTTTTAGAGCAAATCTAATCCACTTATTTTCAAAAGAAGTGCAGAAACGTAATCATATCCTACGTAGTGGAAAGAAAAGGAAGAGTGATGACGAATGCCCGGTGGTGGTGCTCTGGTTCACTTCTCCTACCCCTGGGGCGCAAAACATTTAAAAGTGTGAGTGGACAAAAATAAAGTTTTGGAAAATAGAATACGGACATACTAATCCCATTGTTAAAACCATTTAGAAAGTTCTATTCTATTTCCTCTTATATATATATTCGTACAAGAATTTCTAAACCAAGCATATTTACATACATATTATTAATCAAGCATTCAATCAAAACGTCGGGACTTTTAGAAAATATTATAAAGAAATAAATCCTTTCTACCTAAGTGTACCCATTAATACATATATATATATATATCCGTCAATTCCATGATCTTATACTTATTTCCCCCCATTTCTATCAATTCCTTGTGTCACGTAGTGACACATCCTCGCAGGTCTCAGTAACACAAAGTCGACCCGAGCCGCAATCTTCGCAAGATTCAGGGATATTTAGTCCACCTGATCTACATTCTTCGCTCCGCACGGTCCGAATATCCCTAAGACAAAAGTCCACTCACTGGGCATTAATACTTATTCAAGATCAAATAATATAATTTTAATTTCATAAAATCATTTGTAAAACAAAAGTCTACTCACTAGGTGAGTACCTATTTAAGCCATTAAAATATTTAATTAATAAAAATTGCCTAACATGATTTAGTCCAAAACCCTGACCCCTGGCTCCTAGAAGTGCGTGTACATGGTTTAAGACCATTCCTATGCCCACTTAATCATTTCGGACAGTTAGAATGATTTGGAAAGAGCTAGACTCGATAAGCGATAATTTCTCGAGATGTCAACCCGGACCCCGTGGGGTCCACGACCTTCAATTGTCAATTTGAGAGACCCTATAGGTTCCACACATTTTATTAATCATGTCATGTAACTTTGGTTCGATTTCGAAATGTTCGAATTGCTCACGATCGTACGATCTTACGGTTATCGTTTAATTAAACTTTAAATTATTGAATCGGAACATCCGCAGCTCTGATTCATGATCTGCGAAAACCTACACGATCCTAGGAGTGCCTAGATCAACATATATAAAATTGAGATTGATCCAACGGTTCAAACCTATGGAACCCGGATAACGCATAATATGCGTAATCTGTCAAGGTTCAAACGATATTCGAATTGACATCCGAGCACACTTACACGCTCGTGACAACATAAGGATCATTTTAGGATTCAATGCCGGACCACCAAAAAAATGGTATGAAAACGGAGTTTTACTCAGTGGTCATGATATCCAGCTTCTTTCCAGTCGGATTCTTTGTGTAAAGGACAATTGCCATTTTCTGAATAAGCACTTGATGTAATCAGAGAAATCCAACTCAAAGGTTGCAAAGATTCATGACCAATGATGTGCGATAACTTGTATAAAACTATGAATAGCACACAATAAACAATAGAAAGAAGAAACCTTGATACAATTAACATGACTATTGCAAATTCAGAAAGAAATGAATGACCAAAACTCTGCTGCACAATTCTCTGATCCTTACAAAATCAAAATCTCATTTCTGTCATGTATTCACGGATGAAAAGATCATAAGAAAAAATCCCAACCATGATAGCAGATGAAGAACCCTTATTTGAGAAACAACACGACATGCAAGAATAATATAACAAATATGATTAGTTCGAAGAAAAATTCCATTCAAAAAGAAAAAAAACCCCCAAAATTAAAGAGAGATACATACCCTAAAATCAAAACTAATGCTTGCTTCATTGATAACCTGTAGAAAGAAAATATAATATTTGAATAAATTTAATAGAAAGCAGAAAAGAAAATGGGTTAGAGTCTTGCTCAAACAGGTAACATCTAAAGCATTTTAAACTTTTCAGTACAATGCAAACTCAAATAATATGGCAATATAGCACTTACTTCCGTTGTAGTGGTGCACCCAACCTTAGCAAGCATAGCGTAGTATTCGATTTCAAACTTTCGCAGAGGAGGGCAGTTTTTTGAAATTATAATTAACTTCCCTGCAATATTTTGCCCCAAAACAAAACAAATCCATACGAAAAAAATCAGAAACTAACCCAATACAAAGAAACCAAATCATAGTAAATAAGAAACTAACCCAATACACCAAATTCCTCAAATCAAATTCTCATACCCTCAAATCTTAAACACATACCTCTCAAATCCAATTCCTACATCAAATTCATACATCAAAATTCCTCTAAACAAATTCTCATACCTCTCAAATCTTATACACATACCTCTCAAATCCAATTCCTACATCAAATTCATACATCAAATTCCTCAAATCAAATTCCTCAAATCAAAATCCCTCACATTCTCAGATCACATTTTACTTCCGCTGTGATGTCAAAAATCCCTACGATTCTCCCCCTTATTGCAGACTCACAGAAGCATGCGGTAAATCCTGCCACCCGGCTACCCGGACTTGTGCTTCTATCAACACCACCAAAGGTTCTACTTTTCATACGTCCTCTCAAAAATCCGCATGGATTATCGACTAGAGTGCTACAAATTTCATGACTCAGTTACCAAGTTGGGCATTTGTGACGTATATGCACCAACTTGAGGAGGAGTGTTGAAGTGAGTCTCCTAATTAATCAAGGAGATTTATTTCCTTGATTAATTAAGAGATTTACTTTCCTATTTTTATATAGTTATCAAATCATTGTATAATTAGGAGATACTTTCCTATTCATTTACTATATCTAATTCATGGTAAAGCACTCATATAAACTCTTATATATACCTCCTTATGGAGAAGAATAAAAATAAGAACCTAACATATTCAAAACCAAATATCATATTTTAGCATGGAGTTACGACTCTTGTACCCCCAAAGTGTACTTGCCACTCCTTATCACCAGAGCAATCCTAGGGTTGATGCTCTCATGTGTCTTCTTGGTCTTCTTCACCGCCACCATTTTTGAAGCTTATGTGATTCTTCACTTTGAGCCCTCGAAATGATATTTCACTCTCCGGCTGAAACCAAAAATCCCATTTATGTTTTGTATGCACAGATGAAAAGACCATAATAAAAAATCCCAAGCATGATAGCAGATCAACAAACAACACAACAACATGCAAGAATAATTTAACAAATATGATTAAGTTGAAGAAAGATTCCATTGAAAAAAAAACTGAAAATTAAAGAGAGACCCGTACACCTAAATTCAAAAGTAAATGCTTGCTTCATCAATAATCTGCAGAAAGAAAATATAATATTTGAATAAAATTGAACAGAAAGCAGAAAAAGAGAGAGACCTGATTAGTAGGATATGATATAGGCTTGAAGATAAACACCAGTTTGAGCTTGAAGATTTGTGGTGTTCTGTTTGATTGTGGGAGGTGCTCAGTGGGTTTTGTGTTTTTTTTTTTTTTTTTTTTTTTGGTTATGTTTTTTCTTTTGCCTCTTTTTGTTGTGGCGCTGTTTCTTGACGGGCATATCCAACGTTTGGGGGTCTACACTTAGCTTTGGTTGGTTTTTTCAAGAAAACAAATCAAAGAACAACACATGGTATGTTTCAACCCTAGATCCTAAACCCTTCTTCTACCAAAACAATCCACATCGAATTGGCAATCCAATTTTTATTTGGGGTTCGTGTTATTGTTCCTTGTGCTGTTCTGACCTTTCCACTTAGGCTCTTGTCCTCCGGCTTTCTTTGGTGGTGTCCTGTTTTCATTTGCAACATTGTTTACTCAGTGCAAACTCAAATGAAAACATTGAATAAGTGGGTTCAAGAAGTGTAATGTAGTGTAAAATTGTGGGCTTGAGTTAAGGGGTTACTGATTAAGAAATTGCATAACATAAATAGTGGACCCTTGTGTATTTTGTGTAGACCAAATGCAATTTCTGAAATGTTTTGGTTTGTCCTGGTTTGAATTTCTGTTTTTTTGGTGTTTGGTTCTGTTGGTTGGGTGGGTGTGTGGGTGTGTTGGGTTTGCGAGTGGGGTTGTCCCGTCACCTACAGGCCAAAGATGGTGGTAAAAGGCCCAAGTGAAGCCATCAGGCCCCGGAGAAGCTAAGGGGCTCATACTCTTTACAATTTCGAAAACCTCCTCCTGGGTGACCGCCTTGAGCAAATTTGAGCTCTCACTCTCTGTGATGGGTGACTGGTAGTATATAGCTCTTGAAAATAGGAGACAACAATAGCTTGAATATCAGGTCCCTTCTCATACCAGACACCAATTGCATCCTCGAGACCCAGGAAACGGTTTTAACTACTGGATGCGGGATTTTTGTATTCCTTTCTCCTGCATTCAACCACTATATGCGGGATTTTTGTTTCCAGAATAGCTCCTCCTCACGAAGAGCACCCTTGAGGTCATGTTCTAGAGTTCTTACTCTAGAGCCGTCAAAAATTGGGTATGTGTAGGCAGAGTGCAATTGCCTTCGAATAAAATTAATCTGATCAGAAGAGTTGCTACCCTCTTGTCTCCGCCATTGAACGAGGCCCTTGAAAAAGATGAATTATAAAAGAATTGGGTCGTGAATTTTAACAAATTTTTCTCAATTCTTGCACATGATCAATTAAGCCATAACTGATGACACAACCTTAGCCTTCACCTTCACTGTCACCACTACCCTCACTATCAAGAATGGCCACTGCCCCTCCTCAAATTTTTTCCTTTGAACAATTTTCAGTACATGTTAAAACTTCTTTCTTTAGAGGAAAGAGAAATCGCATTAAAAATTAAATAAACATCTACATAATACAAAGAAAATATTACCACATAAAATATTGTAATAGTCACAAAATACAAAGAAGTGTTTTGACTATTAACATATGTTTTAGATAATAGCACATTGGCATATGGCCATTGGTCGGTGCATATACTTTTTTCTTTTTAATTTGCAACATGAGAAAGTACGTAATTAGCTGACAAAAGAAGAACTCTTCTATTCTTTTGTCCCTTATTTTACATGTATGATTGACAAAAGGGTTTTAAAAGAGTTACAAACTGTTGCAATGTTTATGGATTTCAAATGTATTCTATATTTTTAGGGGTGTTCAGGATTAGAGAAAATTCGACCAAACCGGCCAAAGCAGTTGAACTAGACCGTTTTAGGTGGTTTGATTTGGTTTTTATATTGAAAAATTAAAGAACCGATAAAAAAAATGCTTGAACTGCCCCTAAATCCCGTTTGGACCGGTTTTAATTATCTTTAAACTGGTAAAAATCGGATCGAACAGAAATGTTAAAAATTATATTATTTAAAAGATTATTAATACACGTGTTCGAACGGATGATTCGTTCATTTTACAAAATCGCTGCTCCTTGCCACACTCGATTCGGCGAAACCCTAACATTTCTGGGGCTTCGATTTTTTTTTTTTTTTTCATTCCACCTCTCATTCAGTCTCTCTCACTCTCAACCTCCTCTCCCCAAATCCGCAGCCAACTTCTTCCCAATTCTCTATCGCTCCCTCTAAGTCACTCTCGCCCTCTCAGTCGATGCCGCTCTCTCTCAGTCGCTCCCGCTCTCACAGTTGATCTCGCTATCTTAGTCGTTCTCCGTCTCCCTCTCTCCATTTTTCTGTCTCTTTGAGGTAATATCTCAAAACCCTAATTTTCTGTATTTTGAGCTTAAAAGCATAACAAATTTCTTGATGGGTCGAATGCTAGTTATTGTTACAAAGTTTGAATTACCTAAAAAGCTCACTGGTCAAAATTGCTGGACGGAATTAATTTTTGTCCGGACTTTTGTTGTGATTTTTGTTTTTATGGACAGAATTGATTTCAAATGCTAGTTAGTGTTTCTTTATTATTGTGGCTATGTTTTTGGTTTATTATGTTGTTTATTAGTTTTGTTTATGGTTGTTGGTTTATTTGTAGTTTACATAAATTATTGATGTTAACTTTTTTTTTCTTTGTGCAGATGTGCTAATTTGATTTTAGGAGTATGAAACTCATGGAATTTGATTTCTATATGCAATGGAAATTTACTTGTTTTAATTTGGATTTTCTTTTAACTTTGCAAATATACAGATTGTGACTGAGATTACTCTCACAAATTGCTATGGTCTGTAATAATGATTTCTATGGATTTGGATATGTGTGGTTGATGATGATTTTCTTAGGTTTTTCGTATTTGAATGATGATAAACTGCAAAATATGCAAAACTACAGAAACTGGAAAAACATATAGGTACCCTAAAACTTGAATGGGCCTAGAAATCTGACCCAAAAAAATAAAGAATGGGCCTGGAAATTTGACAAAAACAAGGGTCTTAGAAAACTTTAAAAAAACACACATTCAATTGCTTTTTTCAGCCTCGGCACACATACACACTAGTAAGGTGTCATGGGGTTTCAAACTTGAGACCACTCGAAGTCAATGCCCTTTTTCATTGGGCTAGAACCTGTTGACACCATTGTATTATTTTTTAATACAAATGATAGTTTAAACTACAAGAGGGAAAGGAATTTCTCACACACACTACCAAAATATCATGGGGATTTAAACTTGAAACCACTGGTCCATTGCTGTTATAGTTGTCAGGATAGTTGTTTCAATGACAGTTCTTGAATAAAGATCTAAAAATTAGATAGTTGGGATCATTAGATAACATTGTGGATGAAACTAACAATAGAATACCTTTTGGTTCTCCTCATAAAGGAATTGTATAATTTGTATTATTATTATTATTTGTTATCAAAGTGTAACTTTATTAGATAATATTTTAAAAAAAATTTATTAAATAAGAAAATCCATTTAGATGGTAAAATAAGAATTATTAAATTAAAGATATTGAACCAATGGTAACAGGGTGTTAGTTGAATTGACACCAATCTTTGGTGTGCTTCCATATTTTAATATTAGATAATGACAATTATCAGAACCAAAAACAAGGAGATAATGGCAATTTTCCCTTTTCCCAGAGGTTCTGAGCTACAATTGTTAAATATAAGAGATTAAAGTTTAATTAAGTTGACAGGACCCGGCCCGAATTCCTCTGAACCCGAGACGAATCTTGTGGAATTTCTGACGTCACTATGAATTATCTAAGCCATATGAGGTGTACTAGAACTGTACTAAGGCTTACCAGAACCATACAAAGGCTAACCAAAAACGTATTAACGCACACCAGAACCATATTATGGTTGACCAAAACCATATTCTGGCTCACCAGAACCATATTATGGTTTACTAGAATCATATTATGACTAACCAAAATAATATTAAGGCTTACCAGAACTATACTAAGGTCTAGTAGAACCGTACTATGACTTACCAGAACTGTACTAAGGCTTACCAGAACCGTATTAGGGCTCATCATAACCATATTATGGTCCACCATAGCCATATTATGGCTTACGATAACCATATTGTGGCTTACCATAACCATATTAAGACAATAAGAGGGTTCATCAGAATGATATTAGGGGAAGAAGGGACACCTTCGGGCTCCTCCGATTCAAGACAAGATGGAAAGCCTATAGCTTTTTTGTGATTGCCCGAAATGATCACGGAGATATTTGATGACGGGATATTGCTAGTCTCCTTTGGCCGGCTTGGCCATTTCGGATGTCTCGGTCACCAAGGCTCACAAGTTACGCTTTTCAATTTTGATCACCCGGTTGTATTCTCCATTAGGGATGTTTACGCATGATGCTTGTAGTGGACGCCTAGCCTTAGTGTCTTATCTTCCTGATTTTCTCAACCAATTAATAATCCTTCAAAACTTTCTTTCCAATTCGTGGGAATGACCTCGTGTTTACCTTTGCTATACTAATAAGAGCCTTGTTCTATTTCGAGTATATATAGCGTTTTAACCTCTATTTTGCAGTTTGCTAAATTCCTATCACCAAGTTTCAACCATAAACTTTTGACAAAACCCCACCAAATAGTGCTCGCAGATGGTTAGAAAAAAGTCCCACTAGGCATGCCAAAGATGTTGGATGTGCAAAATCTTATGGCCTAGTGCTCCGGGCCGAGGGCATATGTGCTAACATAAGTCATCCTACTTTGTGTTGGATGGGGTGTGCAGGAGCGTGCAAGCACGGTCTACCGTGCATTCAAATATGATGTGGATGGATGAATGGATGGGTTGAGTGCGTCTGTTGGATCTGACTTTGCCCAAAGCGATTGTGGTCGAGAGATGAACAGTTCTCGGCCAACAGGTGCACGACCTGAGCTATGAGGCCGTTGATTGGGGTCGATGGTGGAAGACGGTCGGTGGATTTGGATGGTACTCCAATGCCTCGCTAGATTGCGAAGGCTATTTGATATATGGGGTGGATGGAAAAGTAACAAGGATGGTGCTCCGAAGCCTTGAAAATCAAGGGTCGTGTAATATATTGATGGATGGAAGAACTTAACTTTACCACTACTCCTAGGAAAACATTTAAGGATATTGAAAGTGCATTACAGAAAGATAAATGATAGGAAAAGACAAGTTGCTCTGTGGGAGGTTTGTGTGGTCGAGGACCCTTTAAACGTGGTTGGGGGTCTTGTATTTATAAGTGGAAGATGAAGCTTGTGAAGGCATGATCTGAGGAGCTGCATCTGCCTTATCTTTTGGTGATACCGTTGCGTAGAGCTCGACGATACGAGTTCGTAAACATGCGGCACGCCTAATTCTGAGTTGTAACGAAGGAGGAAAGGTCTAGAAACTAAAGGGACATAACTGGAATTTTTTTAGTTTGTATAGTAGCTACAGTACCGTGCTACAGTTGTCTGTCGTGCAAATCTCACGGCCTGGAGTTTCGGGCCGAGGGGATATGCGTGGACACGCGGCTTCCTGCTTTTGGGTGCGGTGCGGTTGTGCGCGGGCGTGCCAGCACGGTCTCCGTGCGTCGAGATGTGGTTTGGATGGAAGTTGTGAAATGGTGCGCCTGTTTGGACCTGACGTTTAATCAACGATTGTGGCCGAGAGAGGAACTAATCTCGGCCGTCAGTTCACGGCATGAGCTACAAGGCCGTTTAGTGGTGGTGTTTATGGTG
This sequence comes from Prunus fruticosa, assembly GCA_018703695.1. Classification (NCBI taxonomy): domain Eukaryota; kingdom Viridiplantae; phylum Streptophyta; class Magnoliopsida; order Rosales; family Rosaceae; genus Prunus; species Prunus fruticosa. The sequence continues at coordinate 55,200,424 of CM031918.1, read as the reverse complement.
GTTTTTAGGGCGGTGCTCCGCGCGCTGCTTAGTGAGCGACGGTCGTATGATATATGGGGTGAATGAGCGAATAACAGAGATGGTGCTCCGGCGCCTTGAAAATCGAGGGTCGTATGATATATTGATGAATGTATTTTCCTTACAGACTAACACTACTCCTAGAAAAGCATGTAAAGATATTGAAAGTGCATTACATGAAAATATAAGTTGCTCAGTGGGAGGCTTTGGTTTGGTGTTTGAACCCTTTGAACGTAGCTTGAGCCTTGTATTTATAGGAAGAGTTCCTGGATGAGTAATCGAGGCTGAAATCCTGCATAGTGGAGTCTGATTAGCGCAAGTGGGTAGTCCAATCGACATTTGTCGTGAAGCATGGTGGTGTGACCCCATAAATCCTGGTAAATCTCGCCGCCCTAATCGTGGTTTCTGTGCACTGGTCGTGGGGACGCATTTATTGCTCTGATAGTTAGTTACCCAATCCTTCAAGCTGCAAGAATTCTTGTGAGAATGTCCGCGTCTAATCACTCTGTTTTTCTGTCGCCAATCCCTGACTTCAGTCACTTCCCACCTTCCCTCGTGCACTAAATGCCTATTCTTGGCCAGTGGGTTTGCTGCAATAAACGAGAGGCACTACCTCATTAAATGAAGCGTGGGACCATGCTGCCACTTGATAATCTGACTTTAATGCCTTTGCCCGTAATTTTGCTCTGCCTCGGTCTCGGCCTATAATCAAGGCCGAGATGATCGTGCCTTAGCAACTTTTCTTCTGTCTTCAGGAAGGCCAAGTACCTCGGCGAAACGCCGCGTTTTAGTTCCACGAGTAAGTACTAGGGCCGAGAAAAGGAGCTCCATCGGCCAGTCTTGGCCGTGATTTATTAGGTACAGATTGTAGCTTGATCTTGAAGTTGTACAGATTGTTCCATATACCCATATTATGCCGATGGTTTCGGCTAGTTCCGATTAGTTTTGGCTTTGGTCCAAGAACAAAAATACTCCCCTTGATGGTCTGAATGTATTGGTATATGTACTGTAGGATGTTTCGAGAGTTTTTCGGTCGTCGAAATTTCTCTAGACACCCATGCACTGCCGGCGGGTGTGGCGGCGCATGAGCATTGTTTGGGTGTCCTTCTTGGTCCAAAAATAACCCTCATGTCGTCCAAAGTACGACGGTATGCTCGGATGTGATTTTGGTTATTGTTTTATCATCGATCGAATATCGCATATTAGACGTTATCTGGGTTCATGTTCGGACTGTTGGATCAACTCCATTTCAATATATGTTGATCTAGACATCCCTAGGATCGTGTAGGAATTCGCAGATCATGAATCGGAGCCCGATGTTCATATTCAATAACTTAAAGTTCGCGTTAAATATTAACAGTCCGATCGTGCGATTCAGGCGATTTGACCGCCCGATTCGGACCAAACTTGAAGGACGTGTGTCCTAAACCTTGTGGAACCCATAGGAACTTTCGGATCGGAAATTGGAGGTGGTTGGCCCCGTGGAATCTTTTGAGATTATTAGAACTGATGGAATCTTTTGAGATTATTTATTATTTATTTATTTATTTACTTATCTAGTTATTTATTTGTTTATCCATTTATCTATTTATTATTATTATTGAGATTATTATTAAGGTATCAGATGGTGTGTTAGTGGATGCTTTATTGCTTATGAATTTAAACGTAATCGCTTTTACTTTCTAAGGATATTATATTAAGTAAAATTGTGTGAAGCTAGGAATGGCATATTAATTGGTTTGGAGTGGACGAGAAAATTAATTAGATATCTTATTATATGTTTAAATTTAATGTATATATACTCAGTGGCTTGAAAATGGATTGTGGAATAAGGGATAGTTTTTGATAATCTCGGAAAATGGTTTTCAAACCCATCACGGGAGTACCTCCCCCCAGTTGCCTTTGAAACAGTTTTGTTATTTACAAAAATGCCCCACGAGTTTCAGGGACGCCTGAACTGTGGGGTGCGAGGATGTGCATTCTCAGCTGACTACATGTCCCTCGAGTTCTGCGAGGATTGCGGCTCGGGTTGACCTTGTGTCGCCGAGGCCTGCGAAGAATGCGGCTCGGGTCGACTTTGTGTTACCGAGGCCTACGAGGATGTGTCACATTATGAGACACAAGGAATTGACGATTTAATGTGGAAAACAAATGGAAATATAATCTATTTAAATTGGAGATGTTGACATTCAGATTTCACGAGGTTAATGCTATTTAAATAAATTTCTCGTTTTCCTATTTATTTGTAATAAGTTAATTATATATCTATTTATATATATATATATATGCATTTATAAATGAGCCTTATGTGAGTTTAGAAGGAAATGCTAAAAGTGTCTTTGGAAATAGAGGAGCCTTGTTTTATTTTTATTTTTATTTTGCTATATATATAATTTAAGCAAGTAATATATAAATTGATTTAAGAATTAGAGGAAATTCAGTGAGTAGCCTATGTATGTGCAAGTATGAGCTGTTTTGAGAATTGGGAAAGTTGGAAAGAACTACGTGTGGCTTGATCCCTTGTTAAGGGTACGTAGGCAACCTAGAGTTACTAGGTGAAGCTGCGAGACTAAGTGATTGAAAAGTTGTTTTGCTAAGCTATTTTGAAATTTGTTAACGTACACTTGATGTTCTAAAAGTCGAGATAAGTTTAGATGACAAAACGATTTATTCAGGTCAAAGAGGCCTGAGGCCAAAATGATGTGATGTTTGGTTGCGGGAATGATAATATTGACAACTACTTTCTTAAGAGATGAGTTTATTTTTACATGTGAAAAATTGATTGAAGTATGCTCTATTCAAATCGTTGATATTGATATTAAGGTTTCACGTGGCCAATGTTATTTTAATAATTTTCTCGTTTTCCTACTTATCTGTAATGAGCTATTATACATATGTATTTGTATATGCACATATGTGATGGGTGGAAGATAGTTTTGAAATCAATATATTTTGCTTAAGTTTCAGCAGATTGATTAGAGTTTGACTCTTTTGGTTTTATGAAAGTGTGAAGGAATATTTAATTCATGTGCTTACATATGGGTTGAACTTTGTTTCTTGTATAAAGAACTACGTGTGGCTTGATCCCTCGGTAAGGGTACGTAGGCAGCCTAAGCTAACCTTTGTGCAGCCGCAAGTTTATGATTGGTTTGTTATGATCAGTTTTGTAAAGTTGAATTTGTTGAACGCTTGAGAAATTATTTGAGTTTGCTATGCAGGTAAAATTCTAGGTTTTTTAGTCTTTTTCAGGGAGACTCTGTTAGTTTTCCGGTAGAAGCCAGACCCTAAAACAGTTTTTGGATTAGGGCAAGATGGGTATTTTGGTCGTTTGTGCCAGACATTGCCAGGGGTTGTACACGCACGGGGTTCGACATGGATTCCAAACTGGGCCATAACCAGATTATTAAAGATCATTAGAACCATATTAAGGCTCCCAAAAACGACATTAAAGCTCACTAGAACCATTTTGTGACTTACTAGAACCATAACAAAGTCTACCAAAATGATATGAGGGCTAACCAGAACCATATTATGGCTTATCAGAACAATAACATGGCTTATAAAATTTATATTATGAATTATCTAAGCCATATGAGATGTACTAGAACTGTACTAAGGCTTACCAGAACCATACAAAGGCTAACCAAAAACGTATTAACGCACACCAGAACCATATTCTGGTTCACCAAAACCATATTCTGGCTCACCAGAACCATATTATGGTTTATTAGAATCATATTATGACTAACCAAAATAATATTAAGGCTTACTAGAATTGTACTAAGGTTTAGTAGAATCGTACTAAAGCTTACCATAACTGTACTAAGGCTCACCAGAACCATATTAGGGCTCATCATAACAATATTGTGGCTCATTAAAACCATATTATGGCTTACCATAACAATATTGTGGCTTACCGTAACCATATTAAGGCAATAAAAGGGCTGATCAGAATGATATTAGGGGAAGGAGGGACACCTTTGGGCTCCTCCTAAATCAAGACGAGCCCGAAAACCTATAGCTTTTTCGTAATTGCCCGAAAGGGTCACGAAGATATTTGACGATGGGATATTGCCAGTCTCCTTTGGCCGTCTTGGCCATTTCGGATGTCTCGGCTGCCAAGGTTTGACAAGTTACGCTTTTCAAAAGAGATCCTAAAGAATCCTTCAGCCGTATTGAGGGCCATTACGCAATAAGCAGTCACGTAATGGCTTAGCTTAGTGGAAATAAAGTGTCAGGCATAACTTCTCTATCGTGAATAGTTAAGCTCGGCCATACTAAGGTTGCAGCTGAGATAATGCACAACATGTTCTCGCTCAGACATATTATTTTGAGCCAGCAAGTAGTCGATAAAGTTCTCTAGGGCCGAAATGTAGAGCCTTAGAGGTTTTCCTTTCTTTGGGGGCATAAGAACTGGCGGCTGGGAGAGATATTGCTTGATTTCATTAAAAGCCTTTTGATGCTTGCTTTCCCAGACGAACTCGTCCCTCTCCCTCAATCTTAGGAGATGGGATAATGGCCGAATTTTGCCTACCAAGTTGGATATGAAACGTCTTAAAAAGTCACCTTTCCAAGGAAAGATTGGAGTTCTTTCTTGGTTTTCGGTGGGGGTACGACCATGATTGCCTTGGCCTAGTTCACTTTGATCCTACGTTAGTGAACCAAGAAGCCAATGAGGAAGACTTGAAGACAACGTCGTCAATATAAACCTCAATAGTTCGGCCGATTGAGTCGTGGAAGATGATGTTCATGGCCCACTAATACGTAGCACCAGTGTTTTAAGGCCTAAAAGCATGACTACCCATTCATAAGTTCCAATAGCTCCTAGACATCTAAACGCCATTTTGTGAACTTCCCTTTTGGCAATAAATATCTAATTGTACCCACCATAGACGTCTGTAAAGGATAAGAGCTCATGTTCTGCGGCTCCATCCACTAACAGGTCGGCCATGGGCATAGCATACTCGTCCTTGGGGATTGCAAGATTCAGATTTCTATAATTCGTGCAAACCCTTAGAGCTCCAGTCTTTTTCAACATTGGCACAATGTTGGCCAGCCACACAACGTATCGGGTGGTACGGATAAAGCTGGCTTTGAGAAGCTGTTAAATTTCTTCTTTGACTTTCAAGTGTACCTCGGTAGAAAATCGCCCGTGGTGGTTGTTGGAAAGGTTTGAACTCGTCTTTGATTTTCAATTCATGTTCTACTAAACATCTGGGTAATCCAAGCATCTCGCAATAGTCCCAAGCAAAACATTCTTTATATTCAAGAGAATGCTAATAATTTCGGCACTCAGCTTCAGGTTCAAAAGATTACTAACAAAGAGAGGTCATGGTTCACCCTTAGTTCCTACATTGATTTCTAACAAAGGATCTTAGACCTCGGGATGGCTGTCTTCCATCTTAACAGGTGCAGGATCCAGGTCGTCAATGGTTAACACATCACCGTCGTCTGACTCATGTAGGAATTTGATCAAATTAATCAGCGAGTTCGGCCGTAAAGAGTCCTCGGCCCAATATTCCAACAGTCGGTCCATCAGATCGGCCACGACCACTACCCCTTCTTCTCTAGTTTTTGTATCCGACATTAATAAATGCTTGTTAGATCGATGAGCACCTCTTGCGCCGAATCCTTTCGAACGTTCTTGGCACCTAGCTCTAAGACTTTCTTGGCCGAAGTTATTGGTGGTTGCTTAAATCCATACTTGCACAGCGTTGGTTTCAAAGGGCTTTTCCTCAGCTGTGTGTATTGACACCTTTTTCCCGTCTCGGCCCTAGCACCTATTCATAAGCTAGGACGTGGCGTTTTGTCAGGTGTTTTGCCTTCCCAAAGACAAAGGAAAAGCTGCGAAGGCATAATCATCTCGGCCTCAACCGCGGCATCATTGGCATAGGCCGAAGGACGAAAGAGACACGGCCAAAGATATTAGAGTCAAATCACCACGTGGCAGCAGGGTCCCACGCTTCATTTAATGAAGTAACTCCTCTGACTAGCAAACCCACTAGCCGCAAAAAAGCATTTAATGCACGAGGGAAGAAGGGAAGTGACTAAAGTCAGGATTTGGTGATATAAATCAGAGTGGTTAGGCGCAATTCAACGCGGGGTTTGTTTGACTAAACCACAAGGACGAATCCTCAATTGACCATGTGGCTAGGGAACAAGCCGTCCAACTGGGGGACTAGGCTCACCAACCCGCACAACAGAATCCTTAATAATCGTGCGTCTGTGCAAAGTCCTATGTGCGCAGACTGCTTGGCCAAGGCCTACAAAACACCCCGCCAAGGGTGCTCGAGTTCTGACATATCCAAGTATACATTTCCATGTATCCAAGTATCCATATCCACTGTTTTCAAGTATCAGGATCCAAGGGGAGGTACATATGATAGTGCATATCATGTACCTGGAGGAAAACAATCCAACACAGGGATTATCTGACTAGACCACATGGAAGAATCCTCAATAACCATGTGGCTAGGGAACTAGCCATCCAACCGGGGGACTGCACTCACCAGACCACACAGGAGAATACTTGTGTGACTATGAAAAGTCCTACACGCATAGACTGCCCATCAAGGCCTACAACACACCCGATCAAAGGTGCTCAGATTCCAAAGTAACCAAGTAACCATTGTTTCCAGTCCAAGTGTCAGGGAGGTACATATGATGGTTCATTTCACGAACTCATATATATAATATAAAATAATCTCAATAAGTGGCTTTCGGATATCAAGGAATAAATCACTCTGGGATTGTCTATAAATTGAGGAGGATGGGAACATAAAGAGGACAACCAAAATCTCCATCAAAACAAAAACTCTTAAAATGTCACACTGACAAAATTCAAAAAAAGATCAATTGATCTCAAAAATCTTCAGACTTCCAAAGCAACCAAACTCTTTGATTCACAAAAGACAGATCAGCCAGAACTCAAGTTTTTGACTCCAGTTCCATTCAAAGAAACAGTTTGCAAAGGAAATGAGACTTCATAATATGAAAACCTCAACAAATTTACAGAGATGTCTGGAACTCTCAGAATTGCCAGAATAGCTCTTGGATGATTCATAATCAAGCAGAACAGGTCCTGTGGTGCAGCTCCAGGCTAGCAATCATCAATCCAGGCACTTCCAGCCCTGCCCAGACTGAAGAAATCTCAATTCTGCCCATTCAGCAAGCCTTCCCATGGATAGAATAGATTAAAAGCTTTTCCAATCTCTACATTGGTATCGAATTTCCAGCTGAATCTCATCAGTTGAAGGTCCTGACGTGCAATTCCAGTACAAATACATCTAGTCCAGCCTCAGTCACAAACTGTAATCTAAGTAGAAATCGAACCCCAATGTTCTGTTGCCCCTTCAAACATGGCAGTTCCCTTTTGTTTTAAAAGTCGTGTAACATGAATTTTTCCTTAAAACAATTTGATTTATTTTTAAGTATTCATTTTGGCCAGAACTACCAGTTTTACTGTGAGAAATTGTGAAGTCCTAATTAGTCTGAGGCAAGAAAAGAACTTACTTGGGAGATATTCCTCACTTAAATTCACAATCACTTGTTTTAAATCAGTAACTTGGGGTGCAAGTTTTCATAAGTTTTTTAGGGTTTTTAGTGCTAACAGTGGCACGCTCGCACACCAAAGAAAGTTGACTTGTTCACCACAAATGGTTTTCAAGCCAATGGGGAATTTTAACCTACCATCACAGGAACACAATCAAAACGGGTGAACAAATGATAGGCATTTTTTGGTTTCAGATGAAATTCTTTTTTCTTTCTTTCTTTGTCTGGATGGTGGATGGCATGCTTAGGGCTTTATCTGTTGTATGAAATGACAACAGACTCATCAAAGCATGTTAAGTTGGGGTTTGTTAGGTCATCTCCAACAGTGGGCTAAATCCTCAAATTTAGCCCATTTACACCCAAAACTCATCTTCAGCAAGTGGGCTAAATCTGTCATGTCACCTGGTCAAGCCAAGTCAGCAGGCCAAAAAGGCCAAATGCTGGGCCAAATGTGGCACTTTCTCTTCTTCGGTGGGCTGTATCTTATTTTATTATTTATTAGGTGGGCCAGTTGTTTTTAAATTAAAGTATTGTTGTTGTTGTTTTAGTTTCTTGGGTGGATTGTTGTTGTTTTTACATCAATCCTTTCATATCCGAAAATATTTTTCTTTTCTAAAATCCTATTTCGTGGATGTCAAAAATCCTATTCGAAAATATTTTTATCTTTTAAAGTAAATTTTAAATAGGATCTAAAATAGTACTTAATTAAATTATCCAATATATTTAAAGAATATACTAAAAACTAATAAAATATTAAGGGGCTATGATTTATGCCTGCATTGCTTAAGACGGTAAAAATATAGCCCAACACTATGTCTTAAAAAATTATAAATGATAGGCTAAATTTTATGGGCGGCCTATGTTTAGCCCTCCACTGCTAGAGATGGCCTTAGTGGTCTTGTTCCTAGAGAAAAATCAATGGCCTTTGAATTGAAAGGATTTTGTTTCATGCGACCAAGGGTAATGTGTTTATGAAGCAAGTTGTGGTCAATAACCCTGCCTGTTGTTGATCCTGGATCAGGAGAGAAGGTTAAATACTTACTAACAGCTCTAGGGTACAACTTGATTATGTTTAGATTGATTGAAACTTTTCTCTTCTGTTAATCATGTGTATTTTGAGAAACTTATATAGCTACTTAAGCTAAGATGGCCTCTTGCTCTTCCTTTTCTTTTTCTTTTTCAATTGTATTGATTAGACTTGTGGTATGGTATGAAAGCTAGTATAGTAACTATGGAACAAGGAATGTTTACTCTTACATGGTTTGATATGGTGTGTATATATATATATATATATATATGTATTACTTCAAGGTTTTTCCTTAAAAGGTTGAGTCGAGTACATATTCAAGGTCTAAATTTATAATCATTAAAATCCCAAATTTTGTGATCAACAAACAGAATGATTGCACTAACAGTCGCTTGGAAAAAGCCCTTTGAAAAAACCCTAGCTGCTTCTACCCAATTCTTGTGTCTTGTTGTTCTGAGCTTTTTGGGCTCTGTTTGTTTTCTCTTCCCTCTGGGTTTCTCTAATGAAATCAAAATTCGAACCGAAAAAAGTACACCAAGTAAACAAACACACTGAAATCTTAGCTGGATGGTTATATATTTATTTACCAAATTGACACTAACACATTTGGCGGTGAAACAACTATCTATTTGACAATAATGTCATCTCACAATTTTCTTTTAAAACAAAATTAAAAAAAACAACATAGCATAGATATTTCATTTCCTCCTATGACTATGAAAGAGATCAGGGTATTCATTTCATTTCGTGAAAGAGATCACCACATTCATTTCATTTCTTGAAAGAGATCACCGCCTCGCACTCCACCTCCGTCTCTCTCTCACTCAATCTAACTGAATCGTCGCGACTCTTTGTCGCCTTGTAGTCTCTCTCTTCCCATTGTTGGCTCTCATCTTAGGCCCGATTTCTCTCTAAAGAGGTTAGTGAAATCTTTAACATTTTGCTGCTTTTTTTGTGCGTTATCGAAAATTTATGGGTCAATTATAGAATTTGTAAACCCTAGTTCCTTTTTCTGTTATAGAATGCGTTATCGAAGCCAGCCCCTCTCTCTCCTCTGTTATCGGCGTCGCCTCTCGATCTCAGCTGATCAGTAGCTTGTTGCCTCTGCATCTCTCTCCTCCCAATATTGGGCACTCAGGTCCTCTCTCTTATCTCTTCTAGGTTTTTTTTCCCCTTCACTTATGGGTAGCAAAGGAAAATTCATAATTTAGCAAAGTGACTGAATCTAATTGCAACATTTGAATGGGTCTATTCTCTGAAACATGTGCATATATGTTTTATTGAATTTCTTTGTCACCATGAATATGTTTTTGTACCAAAATCTGTCTATAGGCTTCAAAATGTTAACTATGGAAGGTAAGTTGCAAAAGCCCTACCAATAACACCTCTAACCACCCCAAGACATCATTGTGAATTGTAATGGTGTTTTGCTTTTTTTGTTCCTTATGCAGCTGACTTGATGGGATCGATTATCTTTTACGAGCTCAAGACTAAAGATGACGATGTGCTAAAAGCAAGACAAAAGGAAGCCACAAATAATGATCAATTCATGGTTGTACTAAGTACATCACATACAATACAAAGCTTGGTAAGATTTACTCCTCCACAACATTTAAATTTTATTTTTTGAAAAGTATGATGATTTTTTTTTTCTCCTTTGATGTCGGTTAATCCCAAAAAAAATTTGTGCAAAAGACAGAAATAAACAACTTGTGCACAAATTCCATACCATTTTCTCGCCTCCACGTAATACTAAAAAGAGGTCAAGGCACGAAGGATTTCGCTTGTTCTCCCTACATGTAGAAGCAGAAATACGTGTAGGTGAATGGAAGAACAAAAGGTGGAAAGCGAGAGATCAAACAAGAATTGCGAAAACCTTCCAGAACCATTTTAACTAGGAACTGGCTAACGTTCTCAAGGGAAAATCAATTGGAAGTTGGTGACCGCCTCATTTTAAAACTCCTTCCCTTCTCCCTGGTTTTGGTTTTGGTTGTCGTTCTCCCAGTGAGTTCCAGTTGATTTTCCCTTGAGAATGTTAGTCAGACCCTAATTAAAATGGTTCTGTAAGGTTTTCGCAATTCATGTTTGATCTTTGCTTTCCACATTTTGTTCTCTCATTCACCTACACATATTTCTGGTTCTACACGTACGAAGAACAAGAGAAATCCCTCGTGTCTTTTGACCTTCTTTTAATATTTCATGGAGGCGAGAAAATAGTATGGAATTTGTGCACAAATTGTTTATTTCTGTCTTTTGCACAAATTTTTTTGGGATTACCCGACATCGAAGGAGAAAAAAAATTCATCGTACTTTTCAAAAATAAAATTTAAATGTTGCAGAGGAGTAAATCTTACCAAGCTTTGTATTGTATGTGATGTACATAGTACAACCATGAATTGATCATCATTCATGGCTTCCTTTTGTCTTGGCTTTAGCACCACTTCATCTTTAGTCTCAAACTCATAGAAGATAATCAATCTCATCAAGTCAGCTGCATAAGGAACAAAAGAGCAAAACACCATTAAATTGTCCATAACAACTCACAATGATGTCTTGGGGTGGTTAGAGGTGTGTTATTGGTAGGGCTTTGCAGTTTCTGTCTCAACCTCTTCAACATCTTCCTCCTCAACTGCAAGATCAGGGTTGATGTTTAGGATAGACTTCACTAAACTGTAGAAGTGAGAGGCACAATCCTTAGGGTCTGGAAAATTGTAAACACCCTCCACGAGTGCAAACTCGTAAATAAGCCGTGTTGTCTGCTTTACACTCTCATCCTGAAGAGCAAGCAAATAATCGATTGAGATAAACCAGATTCACCAACAATTCAACAAATGGATTTTCTACGACATGCTTTTAGACTCAAACATAAGAGTACGCATAGGCCTTGGCTTCTTTCCATTTCTTAACAGACCTATGATAACAATGTGCCTATTTATTCATCTAAACCACCTAAAATGAAGAACCATTTAGATTTCATAACTACGACAAAGATCAGATCCCCAAATGAGAAACAATCAGAAATGAACAATTCTAACCAATGACAGAGAAATCCAACTTACAAAGGTCTAGATTTCTTTAAAATATTTTGCAAGCAGGACCCACCAGTCATTTATAAATGTTGGTAGACCATTTAAAAAGTGAACAAGATCATGAATGCACAAAGACCATATGACAGGACCCGACCCAAATTCCACTTTGGAATCCGAGCCGAACCCTGTACGTGCCTCGACACCTGGCGGGTGCCAGACACAATTGACCTTATTGCCCTTCTAATCAAATTTCACTTTAGGCTTGGGTTTGACTTCTGCCGAAAATTCGGCAGAGTCTCCCCTGGAGTTAGACCAATCCCAAGGTTAAACCTGTCAATAAGCAACCAAAATACACACCAACAGCCAGCATGCAAAATATTTACATTCTAACAGTAAAACGAATATACTAGGGCAATATCAGAGCTCTAAACGGAAGGTTAGAGGAAGAAAATAATTAAACGAGACCCTACATCGTCAAGAGGTGTGGCGGAAGCTGGACTCGGCCCCGGTGGTGGCGCACTGACACACAACTACCTGCCTGGGGGCGTAAAACATTGAAAAAGGTGAGTGGACCAAAAACAAAGCTTTAGAAAATAAACTACGAACATACTAACCCCTCTGTAAAAACAGTTATAAAACTAAAACATTTCTTTTATCTATCTTCATACCTGAAATCAATGCATTCATATTTATATCTATAGAATCATTCAAATACTAAATCAAACATGAAATCTTAAAAGCATTGAAATCAACTATAATCTACCACCTAGGTGTACCCATTTAGAAATCCGTCAATTCCTTTGTAATCCGTCAATTCCCTTCTTGTACCACCAGAGTGACACATTCTCGCAGGGCTCGGTGACGCAAGGTCAACCCAAACCGCAATCTCGCTGATTCAGGGGACACTAGGTCAACCTGATCCGCAATCTCGCACCTCACGGTTCGGGCATCCCCGTAACTCATGGGGCAGTGTCAAGCATGCTGACCTAACCGAAGGCAACCATTTAAATCCGAAGGCAACATATTATCGAAGGCAACCTTTATTAATCTTGGGTACCTATGGTGGTTTCTAAGAAAATATGACTTTAGAAAAGCTAAAAATAAATAAAATGAATTCTTATTTATTTAAGAACTCTGCTGCCATTTAATCTGTTATTTAATTAGATTTTCCCTTTTTCCTATATCCCTTAAGGATATCTCACTCGGCAGCATATAAATCGACTTGCTTAAAAGCATATAATAATTAAAACATATAAAAGCACTAAATCAAGCTGTTAACACTCTGATCAATGAATAACTTATTCAAGATCAAATAATAAGAATAAATTGCATAAAATCATTTATAAAACAAAAAGTCCACTCACAGATACTCTGAGCTAGCTGGACCCTTTTGAAGGTCCCTCCTCGGGTCACCTGTGCCCGGGTGCCTGAATAACCATCACAATTTTTATTAATAACTCTGCTCAGGAAAATAATATTAAATTAAAAACCCTGACCCCGGGCTCCTAAAAGTGCGTGCATCGCTTTAAAAGTCATTCCTTTGCCCACATTAGTTTTTCCTCTCAGTGGACACGCTTTAGCAGTATCTCGGGACTTAAAAGCGATAAAGTCCAAAAAAGTCAACTGGGGACCCGTGGTGTCCACGACCTCAGAATTTCAATCCAAACATTCCTAGAGGTTCCACTATGCTTGGGACACATGTCTCGAGAGTTTGGTCTCGATTTGACGGTCGGATTGCTCACGATCGCACGATTCGGGCAAACGAATGATTTTTTCGTAACATTAACCCTAGGGTTGGCCTTTTTGGAGTATTCGGACTCCGATTCACGATCCGTTCGAATCCTACACGATTATAAAATTATATAGATCAACATACTCCAGTTTGACTACGATCCAACGGCCCGAACGTATTGAACCCGAAAACGCACACTATGCGAGATCCGTTCGGGTTTAAACGTTATCCGAATTGAGATCCGCGAATTACTACACGCTCGTGAGGACACGAGATCATTCTGGGACCAAGAGTGGTCCCTGCTACCTGGCCGCCCACGCGCCGGCCGGAAAATGGGTGTGAATAGTAAATTCCGGAGCCGGAAAATCTCCAAACCGCCAGCCCAAACTCCTATCCTAGGTAATACAACCTATTTGGAACAACTTTTGTTCTTGGACCATGGCCAAAAAATGACCGTAAGTGACTGAAACGGAGCTCTCAAACTCGACAGAATTTCAACCCGAATTTTAACCTGTCAAACCTCAAAATCTCTCCAATCCTATCCAACCATCAGCTAGAGCATGAAAATCAGTTGAAAAAAACATACCTCATTTGTCCGATTTGGTGGCCGGATGAGGGAGTTTGAGGGATTTGAAAATTCGGAGAAAATCTGCCGCGATTTCTGGTTTTCCTGGGCAAATTCGTGGCGGCTGAACGGCGGTGCAGGCGGGGCTGGGTTGCGGAGGTGGCGGCGGTGCTTTCTTGGCTGGTCCGGTGAGGTGTGGTGGTGGCTGAAGGTGGTTATGGAGGTTTGGAGGAGCTGCTGGAAATTGTTTTCTAAAGGGGGGAGGGGTTTGCGCGAGGAAGAAGGGAGAGTGAGGAGAGAGAGAAGCAGATTTTTGTTTTAAAAATCTGATTTTTCCGAAATTACAATTTTAGCCCACTTTCGTAAAAAGCTCGTAATTTCTTCGTTACAAGTCCGATTCAAGTCTACTACGTGTCTACGGACTCGTTTCGTCGCGCTCTCACGCAACGGTACAAACGAAATTCCCAAATTCATTCCCGGTCAAAAAGTCAATTTTAATCATAATAAAATATCTCAAGGGCATAATTGTCTTCTCCTCCAATAAATTATTGATTAAATATTAATTAAGGTTTGGGTTGTTACACCATATGCACAACCTTCATATATGTCATATTTCTGTAAGTGCAGGGGAAGAAGTCTAGAACATACCTCAGCGTTCTTTACTACGCTCTCCTGGAGCTCCTTGATGATTGGATGCCTTGGGTTAATCTCAAGTATCCTCTTGCCACACATGTACGCTTGCCTGCTAGCATCTGATAAAGTCTGAGACTGCATGATCTTCACCATGTTTGCACTCCAACCAAAATTTGATGTCACATCCACACAAGGTGTGTCAGCCAATCGGATGGACAGCTTCACATCATCCGCATCGGAACTGGCAAGAGCACTCTTCCACCATTTAGTGAGTTCCTTGTATGATTCCTTGAGTTCCTTGTCTTTTGAGTCTTTACCAAGTTTCAAACCCTCCTTTGACACGTTTGGGAATTTCTTGGCTTCATAGTCCACCAAGTATTTCATCAGATATGCATCAACTGGATCTGTAAAGAAAATAACCTGCAGCAATAGATATAAAAAGGTAAATAGAGAGACAAAAAAAGGCCTTACTCATGAATCAAATAGAACAGTAGGAAAGTAAAAACAGACCTATAAGGATTGAATATCTTTTATATGTACCTCATAATTTTCCTTCTTAAGCCACTCACTGAATGGATATTCTTCCAATTGTTCCCTTGCTGGCTGCTCCAGTAATGTAATATATGTCCCTCTGCCCAGATTTCATCCTTGAAATGTACTGATCTAGTGAAGTCAATTTTCCATCTTACTTGGTGCTGCCAGAGAGTTCAAAGTTCGTCATTCAACCCCATAAAGACAGTATAAGGATGTTTAGTGTTGCCAATAAAACTAAACATAAATAGTACAATAAAATATGTACCAAGTTTAATGGACTTGCCGAATTCATTCCAGAATCTAGTATATTGGCCTATCTTCCCACTACAAAAAAAGTGTCTTTTTATGACACAGATTTAATGACGCATCAAAAATACACGTCATTAAATGTGATAAACTATGACGTGTTTTTAAAATGCGTCGTTGAAATGAGTTTATGACACAGTTATCACGACATTTGCTTGATGCGTCATTAAAATCATTTTCAATGACGCGGAATGTGTGTCATTGATTTGAGTACGTTTAGACGACGCTGATCATACGTCATTAATCCTGTGCATTTAACGGCGTCTTCTACACGTCATGAAGTACTTATACAACGACGCAGGACATGCGTCATAGATTTACCGTATACGACGACGCAGGACCTGCGTCATAGATTTATATTTTTTTCCCCAAAAATCAACGACGTTTGGGAGACGTCATAAAATTAGATTTCGACGACGCATATTCTACGTCATAGATATATTTATTAACGACGTCTTATGCGTGTCATAGATCTGTAATTTCTTTCCCCACAAAATTTTAAGCCTGCGCCCTTTTTTTTTGTCTTTGCGCCACTTCTTCCGCCTCTTTTAATTACGTTTGCTATTTTTTCACGGATAGAAATATTTTCAATAACCTTAACATGACGCGTCTTATGCATCATAAAATCTTTAGCACTTTGACGACGTGGCATATGCGTCATGGATTTATAATTTTTTCCCCAAAAATCAACGACGTTTGGGAGACGTCATGGAAAAGTTTTAACACGACGCTGATTGTGCGTCGTTATTTTCATGACTCGTGTTACGCGTCATAAAATTAGATTTCGACGACGCATATTCTACGTCATAGATGTAAAAAGAATTTAACGACATCTTCAATACGTCATGAATTATTTATACAACGACACATAATGTGCGTCATAGATGTACCCCAAAATTTTTCATCCTCATTAAAAATTTCTTCAATGACACGGGTAAGGTGTCATAGATTCTATTTACTTTAGATGACACAGCTCACACGCCGTTAAAAGTTTTATAGTTTGACGACGTCTTCATTCGCGTCATGGAAAATATTTAACACGACGTTGGGTCTGCGTCATAGAAATAGAACTTCTCTGCCCAATTTTTTTTTCATCCTCTGGCGCTATTTTTTTTCACGGAAATTTAATTCCCCGCTACTTTCTAAAAACCCTCTGGCGCTCTTTTTTTCATCCAACTCCAATTCAGACTCCAAAAACAAATATCGATATTTTTTTCTTTACAACGACGTCTTCTACACGTCATGAAATACTTATACAACGACGTAGGACATGCGTCATAGGTATAAAAAAAATTTAACGACGTCTTCAACATGTCATGAAATATTTGTACAACGACGTATAATGTGCGTCATAGATGTTTTCTTATAGCGCCTTTTTTTCACAAAAATTCTAATTTCGCGCTTTATTCCCTCTGGAATCCTCTCGCACTCTCACCCTAACAAAAATTTCACGCTTGAATCTCAGCTCCATTCAGACAAAAAAAATAAAATCTCAGCCCCAAATCGAAACAACACTCCCTTCCTCCTCCAGACCCAAACCCTTAATCTCTCTCTCTCTCTCTCTCTCTTCCTCCTTCGATGAAAGGTCTGACCTAAGAGCGTTGTAGGTAGGTTCTGTGTCTGCAAGTTCTTTTGCTCCCTCTTTCTCTCCCCGTCTCTGTTTCCTTCTCTTCATTTTGTGTTGGTCGAATCCATCTCTCAGTTTTAATTATGAATCTGAATTTTTTTCCTTTTTGATTCTTTAAATTCCTCTTCCTCTGTAGCTAAGGATCAACGCCACCACCCCATGACCACTGACTGCTCCACGTTTTGGTAAGAATACTTTATTTTTTATTTGAGTTTTATTTTCTTTTGGTGTTTGGGGTTAAATCTATCTGGATTTTCTGGGTTATATTGATTATATGAGTTTTGTGGATTTTCTCGGTTGTATAGGTTATATTTAATTTTTGGGTCACAACATAGTTGATCTTTTTAATTTGACAGTAATATGGTTTTACAGATTTGCATAGGTCTTTTTAATTTGATAGTAGGAGGAGGTACTTCAATCATCATAATTTATGTCTGACCTTCTAGCCAATTGTTTTCGCACATATAATATTGATAACTTCATATATAAGTATAGGTCTTTGTGTGTGCTCTCATGACTCTTAGGGAAGCTTGGAATTCTGATTTCGGTAACTTTTCATTCTTGAAACTATGAGATGTATCCTTTTAGTTTTGTATTTGAAGTGGTCCATTGATGTCAAGAGTTTTTATCAAATCATATATTCCACATGATCAGTTTCACAAGCACTGGATGGTTCTTATTGTAGATCTCTTCAATGACTCTAAAAGGTAAGAAAGACTATAATCTATGTTCCCAGCAGCTGTTAGAAGTCCTTGTACTGATATTGCTTGTGTTTTGCAGTTATGGTTTGCTTCACTTCATTGACAGAGGAAGAGAAGGAAAAAGCAGTGCAGCTTGGGATAAAACCATACTCATGGAACTAGTTCATTGAAATGGTTAGTTTCTCTCTTGTAATTGTAAAATGTATGTCCATGACTATCTTTGTTGCAGCTTGCATATCATTATTGTTTGGTTAATGCAGTGCATGTGGTGTTAATAAATTATTCCATCAAGAATGCCTAGTTATGTATTGAAATAGTTATGTAATAAATGATTATGCTCTGTTTGGTTACAGAGAGAAGTCTTTTTTAGACAAATGGTGACTTGTAGATTCTCTAATTTGTGGTACCCAGCTAGCTACATTTTGGACGAAGACATCCCTTGTGCACATAAACTCTATTTGGTCTATGAGAAAGTCTGGCCTTCGAGTTAAGGAAGGTGAGTTAGTTAAGGAAGGTGAGTTAAGCGTGGCATTTAACTATAGAAGTTCTTAAAATGTTGAATGAATCTGCCTGATATTGTTTCAGAGATGGGCTTTGTGGTTTGATTTGTTAGTCCTCTCTCTCTCTCTCTCTCTCTCTCTCTATTATTGATGATCTTGGCTGACAAGAGCATTGATATTTTGATTGATGAAGAGGCTTCATGTGTTTCAAGCTGTTCATTCAACTAAATTCTTGTGAGTTTCTCATTTTTTTCATTTTCATTCTTTAAAATATCTCTCCATGATCACAGCTAATCTCCAATTGATGGTTTTATTTTCAAGTAGTTCGTAACAAGTCATTTGGTTATCTCCATTTTTTTCCTTCCTTTTTTCCCCTAATGTTGTAGGTCTGCAATATAAATTTAGAAGTCATAACAAGTATTGTTGAAATAGTTTCTTGGAAGACAAATCACAATTTAATTGGTGGTTTATAAAGATTAAAACTTGATGGGATTCATAGCTTTTCAAGCCAATCTACTAGCTTATTCGTACAAAAATAACAGTTTGATTTCGCACTTCATATTAAACACAACCAGAGATGCATTTCCCTGTTTATAGAAAATTCAGAGCACATACTTGCTCTAGTAATTTCTAGACCTTTGGTTTCATTTTCTGATCTTGTGTTTTAATGCAGGTGTGGTTGTGATTATTCTAGTACCATTTACACCCACTTTTGGACATGAAGCATCACATCCTCTCAAACTATCAAGGAGATCATCTTTTTGGATGTTTACTTTGTTTTGGACAGTGCAAAGTATCAAATCTTCTCAAACTTGATAGGATTGACTTTGTGGGATTAGTTAAAGACAATTTTAATGTACTAGAATCATTTTGAATAATAGAAATATAATTTAGAGTACTTTGCCTGTGTCTTCATTTTTGCTTTTATATATTAATTTCTTTTTGCATAATTAAAATGATGGGATATATATATATATATATATATAGATTAAGAATTTTTATTAAAAAAAAATTAAACAATTTCAACGACGTCTAAATTGTGTCATGAAAAATATTTCAATGACGTCTCATCAGCGTCGTTAAGTTCAATGACGCGAAGTCCGCGTCATTGAAACCCCATTCCATGACGCAGAAAAGATGTCATGTTTTGAAAAAGTTTCCACGACATGCTATCTGCGTCATTGAAACACCATTCCATGACGCGCAAAGCAGACGCCATGTTTTGAAAAAGTTTCCACGACACGCTATCCGCGTCATTGAAATCGCATTCCATGACGCAAAACAGACGTCATGTTTTGAAAAAGTTACCACGATACACTATCTCGCGTCATTGAAACCCCATTCCATGACGCGCAAATAGACGTCGTGTTTTAAAACAGTTTCCATGACGCGTTATCTGCGTCATTAAAACCCTATTCCATGACGCAAAACAAACGTCGTGTTTTAAAAAAGTTTCCATGACGCGCTATCCGCGTCATTGATACCCTATTCCATGACGCGGCACAGACGTCGTGTTTTAAAAACGTTTCCATGACGCGGATAGCGCGTCATTGAAACCCTATTCCATGACGCGAAACAACGTCGTGTTTTGAAAAAGTTTCCATGACCCCCCCTTTAGACAACGTGGGTAACGACGCCTGATCCGCGTCATTAAATGCCTTCTATGACGCAAATCAGACGTCATAGAAGGGTTTATGTGTTGTAGTGTCCAATCATCATCACTGGATTTTTCAACCTCTGTTTTCGCATCAAAATTCAACACAAAGCAAAAGTGAACAATTAATGCAAACTTAGTAACTCTCCCCCCTGTTAGCTTTACTAACTTTTACAAAAACAGCAAAACATGAAGCTTAAGTTGTTGGTTTACAAGGGATGGTATTAATGCAAGTTTAACCGGGCAGCAGTAAACATGACATCAATGTACCATAAACAACTTGTACGCTCCGATGGAATACTTCCAGAGTAGTACAAAGAAACCGCTTGCAAATATTAACAAGAAGCAATAATATGCGCACCATACCTTTCTTGTCTTTGTCATTGGACTCATCAGGATCTTCCTCAGCAAGTTTACGGATCGTATCAAGGGCTTTCCGGATGAGCTTCTTCTTAATTGTCTTCAAAATGCTGTGTTGTTGAAGCATTTCTTGTGATACATTGAGTGGCAAGGTGTCAGAATCGACAAGACCCTGATCATAAGATCATCAATGTAAAAACCAGTTTTGGTAAGCATGTAAAAACCAATCTCATAAACCTAATTACAAGAACTTAAACATATCCTGTATTACCTTCAAAAAGTTCAGATACTTTGGCAAAAGCTCATCAAATTAATTTGATATGAAAACCCTTCTAACATACAACTTCAAGTTGGATTTATTGGCATTAGAGTAACTCTCATATAGATCATGAGGAGCCTTAGGAGGCACAAACAGGACAGCCTTGAATTCTACGTCACCTTCAGCCGTAAAGTGGCTCCATGATAAAGGCTTCTCATCACCGGAATCCTGTTGAACAGTGTAAAATGTGCACTTGATGAATCCACAGAATGTGAAAGGTGATTTAGTTCCCAAAAACATTATACAAGGTCATGCAACCATCATACAAGAACATTTATACATCAATCAAGGAATATTATATTTACATCTTCTGAAGATATAATGGTTTACAAAGTGATGTCCAAATTTTCATGTTGAAGTAAAATAAAGTATTATATAATTGACTTCGGTGCTATATCGTTGAACATAGGATCACGATATGATCTAGACTGAACATAGGATCAGAGATGATCTGTCTCAAAGCAACTACTCCCAAGATCAATGATTTTCACCTCACCTACTGTAGCTTTTCACCAGTATATTCTCAGGCTTCAAGTCACAATGTATCAGGCCAAGGCCATGCAAAAACTGAAGCATCTCTAGACACTGAATTGTAATTGACTGCAAAAAAAAAAAATTCAGCAAAGTTTACACGCCAGCAAGGCAAAAAGCTAATGGTCGTCAAGTAGAAAATGGAACCCAACAAACCTGCAGTCTTGGCATTGTGAAGTAGACCTCCTCTCCTGACTCCCGATTAAATTTATGAAATTCATACAAGTTTTCTTTAAGAAGTTCACATACTATCAACAGATGTTCCTACAAAATAAAGTTGAATGCAAATCAAGTTATCATTCATTTCAGATTAATATGCAATGCATCATTCCATAAACAAGATCAATACACTAAACACGAGAAGCAAGTTGTCAATATAATATATGATTGTACGAAACATCCCCCAAAAGGAAGCTCAATCGTATAATGACTAACCAGAAGAAGCCATATACAAAACCTTCAAGTGTTGCGCTCTCCATGCTAGCAGAAAGGCACTGCCCCAAAGCATGGGGGTCATAGGTACACAAGACAATGAAAGACAAGTAATTCAAATCTAGCAAATGTGCACGTATTAAACAAAAATCTATGTCGAAATATTATAAAAGCTCAAAACCAAACAAGATAAGTATCAAAATTGTACATTCCCTTACTCGATACTAGAAGTAATCGTACAAACGTAGAATGTGGTACTTGTCAGCAGGATCATGCTTATTGATGTATTTGAGAAGCTTTATCTCATCAAGGCTCTGATAAAAGAAACCATGGTTGTTATTTATAATTTTCACACAAACATCCATGCCTGTATGCAGATCATGCGCTTGTATAGCTTTGTTGAAAGCAGCTGATCCAAGATATTCGGTGACATGATAGCGTGGCTATCACAGAATTCAACACAACATGAAATTTTTTGTCCTCTTCAAAGCCAGTTCTGTGCAATAAAAACATGAGCTCAAATAGTCTACCAGAAGCAAGTTAAGTAACCAGCGACAGTATAAATGGCAAAGAAGAGCTTCAAGGCAGCAACATTTATCAGAAAAAGCGGAGAGATTAAAGTCCATCAAATAATTACACGCCTCGACAAAATAGCGACCATTACACAAAGCACAATTCTCCCGTAAAGAACCATGATCGATTAATTTATATTTGAGATTAGTGCATAGGTGAAGACATACCTGTCTTTTCTATGCACAATCTTGAGGTTGAAGGTCTCAACTCTTCCTCTTGAGCCTTTATTTGCCTTACTCGCTCTTGCACATCAGCTGCTTCTTCATCCTCAAGTGATGCTCCTGTATCTTCTTCCTAACAGCAGCAATTTTATCATCTTCTTCTTGCTTGGCATGCTCTCTCTCGGCATAAGCATAATTAGAGAGTGTTGAGGGAGTAGAGTTTGTGGATCTAACAGCATTCGCATTTCATCCCTACACCTCATTCTAGGTGAGGAATCATTACTTTTCTGCCTCCATGATGCGAGCATGTTATCAGAACCCACCATACAGTCATCAGTTTCATCAGTGACAACAGCATTGCAGTTGTTTGACCATAAAGATTTACTAGAGCTTGCCTGCACCAACTGTCCATCTCTAAGTGGTGAAGGGAATGAAAATACCCTTCTGTATGATTTTTCTTCTGTCCCAATGTACCCGTATCATTCTCAACTATATATTTATTTGCCTCATGTTTACTAGTTTTCTTTTTGTCCTTGTTAGATCTATCAATGTTTTTCTTATCTGATTCATGACGATGCTTCCGGGACCCACCAATTCCTACATCATGGTCTCGAAAGTATTCTAGATCCCCTTCACTACTGCCTCCAACCAAACTTTACCGTACTTCACTGCCAACATCAGCAGCATCACTATTGATTCCCACACCTATTGATCTTACTGAACCAAACTGATCATCATCCACACAAACATCATCTAGATGTGGCCTTCCACACTAATTCAGAACTTTCCCATCCCCTAACATGATGAGTTCATTAGTCTGAGTGACCAAGCCTTGCCAGACAGGTTCTGCACGCATCAAATTAAGTTCCTCTTCATCCATCAACTGTCCATCATATTGAGCTATTAAATCATTCTCATCACTCCTCCCATACAATTCAGTCTCTGTTAGTTCTATAGGATCATCTGAAGTTACAATTGGTTCAACATTTTTCGCTTGAAAGTACCGCTCACCAGAAAAGTGAGAATCCTCCTCAGCAAAAGATTGGTCATCATCCTCATCTTTGGTTGGACCTCTTTCCTGTGTATCCGGAACACTCCCATGCCCTTTTCCCTTTTCATTGTCACTTGGGTAATCGATTTCATGGGCCAGAAACCAGGCCTCATCTTCAGTAGGTTGTCTCATGTATCCCACATCATCATCATCATCATATTCATCAGAGTCCCAATACTCGTTTGGATAGTCAACAGATTCACTCAATCCGTCACCAACAGTAGCAAAACCAGAAACTGGATCAGATGTATCCTCTGCAATCCCCTGAGTTACAGACAGCCAACTGCCTCCTCCTACATTCCTTTTCCCACCTGAACAATAATTTAAAAACAAGAAATCAGAGACTAGACGTACCAAAATAACCAATATCAAGTGGCAACGGAGTTTGACCCTGAAGAACTTCAGAAATCCAAAAACTTGAGGCCTATTGAAAAGAATCTCTACTGAAATTGAGCAGACAAAATCAAGCATGATTGCAACAGATATATTTGCAACAGAAACATGAGATAGCTGAGAGGCCTATAAGGATAAAAGTGTCTGTAATACTGAGTAAAAAAGGCCATTAAGGAAAATAGCTGAGAAGCCTATAAGGATAAAAGTGACTGCAATGTGTAGAAGTCCTGAAAGCCCAGGCAATAAACTGACTACTGCAATTGCTACTTAAAATTAAAAATATTAGGTGAGGATACAATGCTCTATCAAATTATCAAAACTAACCTGAAGAATTGATTTCTTGTCCAATAGGGACATCCAAATATGACCCAACAAGACGAGCATTATCAGCAGCGCTGAGTTTTGAGCCAGGTACATCTCGCCTGAACTTTTCCTCCCAATTAATATTCAATGGTTTGTCCTCTGACTTGAGTTTGACAGGCGGCAGCCTAGGGAACTCTTCCTTTTGATTCTCATAAAGAATAGGAAAAACTAAGCTACTGATGGTATTTTGCTCGGAACTCCCTTGTGACTTGCTTAGGTATAAAGCTCTTCCCACCTCATCAACCTGCTCCTTTATTGTTGCCCTAATATCAGTCAACTCAGCTTTTCTCTTTCCTTCTTTTTTGTCAGAAGCAGAAGCACTATCATAACTTGTTGGCACGTCCACCTTGGAGAATGGAAATACCGTCTTGACAGAACAATCTTTCCACATCTCTGAAGGTGAATTTGATGGTTCTTCAATTCTTGACCAGAGATTATCTGCTACGTTTTCTTCGAAGAATGAGGTACTTGTCTTAAGTTGTTGGTCAAGTTCCTTAGGTTCACTTGTTTGGGTTCTGTCGTACTTCAATTCCACATTAGCTTTGCTAGTACTTCCAGCCCAAGAAGTTTTCTTTTCACCAGAAAAGATAATCTCTTCTCCATATTTCACAATGGCTTTACCCGAATCAGGAACCTCAGCTGTATGATTCCTTGATTGGTGGGATATCTGAGGCTCTGGGTAGTTATTGATACTACCATCTCCATCATTTTGACAAGGTTCTGCAGGTTCATTGATAGGATTGACCTCCCATGAATATAAATCAAGCATTGTGTCCTCTAAACCTTTAGAGAATGCGGAGCTCTTGTGATTTGTCCCAGCCACCTAAATAGATTTATTCCGCTCCCCAATAGAAGCAGTATTTTTCCATTTGCTTTCAGACCCATTTCTACCAGTTCCGTACTCTCTCTTTCACTATAAGTTCCTTAGAAACTTCACCACCATTCCTAGATCCCAACCCTAGATTTTCCACCACCAATTTGTCCCCATTTTCTGCTTCCAACGAATTACCCAAGTCCTTCTCTTCAAGAGTAAGCTTCTGAAGGAAACCATTCAAATCAGGACGATTACTGAGCTCACGGCGAAGAGCTGCCTCAGCTCTTGAAAACCTATTCTTTCGCAGAAAGTCCAGAATCTCGTCAACGGAGTTTGAGCCCCCCATTTTCAGCCTCCTAAAACCTACAAACATGCATCAAAAAATCACCCACCAAACCTGAGAACATCAATTAACAAAAAGCTCATCGAACAACAACAAAGAGTCAAAAACCCATCTTCCAGTTTGCCCCATTTTTGCTAAGAAAATGAAAAACCAGATTTTCAAGTCTATATATATACAAAGAAAATGAAGTAGATATTATTTCGTCCAAATATAATGACGAAGTTACCTCGTATTAGGCTCAACGACTGGCGCCATTTTGTCCTCTAGTGTCTTCTAGTCACCTATTGCACTGAAATACGTCATATATTTCCAAGAAATAAGAGATATGGCTATTAGGGGTCGTTTGGTAAGGGCAATTGTTGTTACGACTAAACTAAATTCTGGGGCTATTTTTGATTGGCTTGGCCTGGCATAAGTTGGATAACATTTGTACTACGTTTGGTGTAGATTTGATTGGACTGGGACTAAATTTTTTTATAATATTTTTTTTGAAAATTAAGTTTTTTTAATATTTTTCTGTTGACTTTTCTTCTTCTTCCTCACAATGAAAAATGAAACTTCAGTTTTTTTCTCCTCCCCTGCCTTCAGCTCCCCCCTCTCTTTCATCTTATTCTTCTCCATTGTCTCTCTTCTCCTCTTCTTATGTCTAATTTTCTCTTTACTTTTTAGTTCTATTTTTGAAATCATTTATGTTTCTTTTCTGTTTTTGCAATTTGCTTTTTGGATTTACAAAGAGAAGTAGAGAAACGGAGTTGAGGAAGAGGGGCACATCGATGATGCAGTGGGTTTGTGTGTGGTGTTTTTTCTTTGAATTTCGAACTGGGTTATGGCTGATTGGGAACGATGATGTAGTGGCTTTGGCAGACCTGGTGAATATCTGGGTTGTGGCTCCAGGAGAGAGAAAGCATATGTGGTGGTGGGTGAGTCTGTTGGCTCTTGGTGGTTGCGGCGAGTTCGGCGGGTCTCCTGGCTCTTGGCTGCTTGGGTGGTCGGTGGTTGTGGCTGGTTGCTTGCCCTTGGGTGCGGAGGTGTGATAAGGAAGAGAACGCTAGCGAAGCTCAGGCTGTCTACTCCTCCCTTTCCACATGGGTCTCGCTAAGACCACCTAAGGAGGTGTTTTTGGTGGGGCCAGGATTAATAGTCCCACTTAAAACTAGACCCAAATGAAAACAAACAAGGGATAAAAATTTGTCTAGTCCAATCCAAGCTAAGAAGGTGTAACAAACAGGCCCTTAGGGTCTTCTTGAGGTAAACCACAAAAGATTGAGGATTGCTGAATCATTGAAATTATGGCTGGTCTTATTTCAAAATTATTGGCATCAATGGTTGGACGACGAATGCTCGATGGTGATGCTACCACAGATGGGACATTATAGTCCCTTCCTGGGTTCGGTTCCTCGGCCATAGGTGATGGCTTTTCCAATATTGCGTCCTTCCCCCGGTTGAGTTTGTGAAGCGTCCGCTCGATCTCTGGATCTAATGGTATGAACGTAAGACTCTCGAACGTCTCCCAAAGCTCATGCACTAGGTGAAGTACCTGAAAAACAAAACAAAAACAAAATTCAAATTAAAGTCCGAATCAATCTATATTTGACAGGACCAAACCCAAATTCCACTTTGGAATTCGAAGCCGGACCTATGCGTGTCCGACACCTAGCAAGTGCCGGACACAATTGAACTAATTGCCCTTTTAGTCAAATTCCAAATAAAATAATTATACAAGGATAAAATAATTATACAAATCCCTACATTGGTACAAAAGGTGGTGGAAGGTGGGCTCGGCCCGGTGGTGGCGAACATAAGCACGTCTACTACATGGGGGCGCAAAACATTAAAAGGGTGAGTGGACCAAAAAAAAGTTTCTGAAAATAGTATAAGAACATACTAACCCCTCTGTAAAAACAATTATGAAACTATAACATTTCCTTATTTATATTCGTACTTAAATCAATGCATTCATATTTATATCTATAGAATCAATCATAAACTTGATCAAACATTAAGTCTTTGAAATCATTGAAATTACTTTAATCTACCACCTAGGTGTACCCATTTATTATTCCGTCAATTCCACTAGTTTCCGTCAATTCCATCCTTGTGCCACAGGAGTGACACATCCTCACGCCACTGGAGTGACATGTCCTCGCATCACCGAAGTGACACGTCCTAGCAGACCTCGGGAAACACAAAGTAACCCGAGCCGTAATCCTCGCGGATTTCAGGGACATTTAGTCGACCTGACCCGCGTACCTCGCTCCCACGGTCCCTGGTACCTCTAGGACTCGCGAGCGTAAGTCATGCATGCTGACATATCCGAAGGCAACAAATAGAATCCAAAGGCAACATATAGAATCCGAAGGCAACATATAACTGAGGCAACATATTATACTTGGGTACCTAGGGTGGCTTAAAGAATTATAAAAAATTCTGAAAAGATTAATGAATAAACGTATTCCTGTTTAACTTAAAACTCTCCTGCCAATAAACCTGATATTTAATTAGATCTTCCTTTTCCTATATCCTTTAAGGATATCCTCCTCCTCAGCATATAGATCGAAATATTTAATAGCAATAAATCAAATCATAGAACTATCGATCATTTAAACAAACTTATTCAAGATCAAATAATGAATTAAATTGCATAAATTCCTTTATGAAAACAAAAAGTCCACTCACTGGTGATCTGAGCTAGTTGGACCCTTTGAAGGTCCCTCCTGTGAGTCACCTGGTGCCCGGGTGCCTAAATAACCATCATAATATTGTATTAATAAATAGGCTCAATAAAATAATATTAAATTACAACCCTAACCCCCGGCTCCTAAAAGTGCGTGCCTCACTTTAAAGGTCATTCCTAAGTCCACAATATCTTTTCTCTCACTTGGAATGGCTTAGAAGTAACTAGGGACTCAAAAGCGATAAAGTCCCAAAAAGTCAACTAGAGACCACTTGGGGTCCACGACCTCCAAATTTCGATCCGATCATTCCTCAGGGTTCCAACATGCCTAGGACACATGTCCTGAAAGTTTGGCATCGATTCAACGGTCGATTACTCACGATCGTATCGATTTGGGCGGACGAATGATTTTCCGTAATCCTAACCCTAGGGTTGGCATTTTTGGAGCACCCGAGACTTCTGATTTCCGATCCGT
This sequence comes from Prunus fruticosa, assembly GCA_018703695.1. Lineage (NCBI taxonomy): Eukaryota > Viridiplantae > Streptophyta > Magnoliopsida > Rosales > Rosaceae > Prunus > Prunus fruticosa. Next base: position 55,172,058 of record CM031918.1, on the reverse strand, counting down.
AAAGTCCTACATGATCCTGAAATTATCTAGATTGAAAACTCCAGTTTGACTACGATCCAACATTCCAAACGTATTGAGCCCGGAAATCGCACACTATACGAGATCCGTTCGGGTTCAAACGTTATCTGAATTGAGATCTGCGAACTCCTATGAGCTTGTGAGGACACGAGGATGGTTCTGGGACCAAGTCTGGTCCATGCTACCTGGTGTGTATAGAAAATTCCGCGGTCGAAAAATCTCCAAATCGTCGGCCCAAACTCCTATCCTAAGTAAAACACCTAATTTGGAACCACTTTTGTTCTTGGACTAAGGCCAAAAAGTGACTGCAAGTGGCTGAAATCGGAGACACAAAATCGGCAGAATTTCAACTCAAAAATCAACCCTTCAAACCTCAAAATTTCTCAAATTATACCCAACCATCAGTTAGAAAACGAAAAGTAGTCGAAAATTCATACCTTGCTCGTCACGATGGGTGGCCGGATGACGGCGTACGAATGCCGGAAAATCCCGACTGAAACTGGACGGTTGTCGCGATTTTCCAATGGAATCACGGCGGTGGACGGCAGGAAAATTGGCTGGTCTTGCTTGCGGGGTCGATGCCGGTCCTTTCTTGGCCGATCCGGCAGTTGGGGTGGCAGTGTGGGCAGCTGCGGGAAGAAACGGACGCTGGGGGGGGGGTGTTGCATAGATACAGCTGCACCAAAATGGATTCAGTTGCATCCTCAACTTGTGATACTCGCAAGTGTACGAACCGTTGGTAGTTTAGCGTATGTAAGTGCGTGGTCGATTCCACAGGGATTGGTGATTGAATGATCCAATTCGGTTTTCGTACACAAAACAAAAATGAAAACAAAAGAACATAAAACAAGGATTTTGTACAACACTTGAGAACATGGAGAGTTTTTGAAAGAGAAAGTGTTTGGGAAATGTTTGAGAGCATGGAGAACTTTGAAAGAGAATAGAGAAGTGTTTGGAGATTTAATAAAAAGAAAATTTAATAGAAGGATCTTATTACAACAATTGAGAAACTACAAAGGGAAACTAAGAGAATTTGAGGGAGAGAAGGGAAGGGAGCTCTAAAGAAGTGCTTGAGAGCTCCCCCCTTTGGGGTGTGATTACAAGCTTAGAGAACTTCCCTATTTATAGGCCTAGGGGAAGTGAAAATCTGAATTATACAATTGAATTTTCTAAACACACTAACTTCACTAACTTACAACACTTAAAACACTTAACACACTATTGCATTTGAAAACAATTCTTCTTGTCATTAAGCTTAGTGTTGCATCATCCACTTCAACATCTTTTAATTCATTTGGCTGCTGTAAAATTCCACTCAACAATAGGTATTGAATATGCTTCACCAAACTCGTAAGTAGTCATGTAATGGCTTAGCTTAGTGGAAATAGAGTGCCAGGCATAACTTCTCTATCGTGAATAGTTAAGCTCGGCCATACTAAGGTTACAACTGAGATAAAGCACAACATGTTCTCGCTCAAACATATTATTTTGAGCCAACAAGTAGTCGATAAAGTTCTCTAGGGCTGAAATGTAGAGCCTTAGAGGTTTTCCTTTCTTTGGGGGCATAAGAACTGGCGACTGGGAGAGATATTGCTTGATTTCATTAAAAGCCTTTTAATGCTTGCTTTCCCAGACGAACTCGTCCCTCTCCCTCAATCTTAGGGGATGGGATAATGGCCGAATCTTGCCTACCAAGTTGGATATGAAACGTCTTAAAAAGTCACCTTTCCAAGGAAAGATTGGAGTTCTTTCTTGGTTTTCGGTGGGGGTGCGACCATGATTGCCTTGGCCTTGTTCTTGTTCACTTCGATCCTACGTTAGTGAACCAAGAAGCCAATGAGGAAGACTTGACAATAACGTCGTCAATATAAACCTCAATAGTTTGGCCGATTAAGTCGTGGAAGTTGATGTTCATGGTCCGCTGATACGTAGCACCAGCGTTTTTAAGGCCTAAAGGCATGACTACCTATTCATAAGTTCCAATAGCTCTGAGACATCTAAACTCAATTTTGTGAACTTCGCTTTTGGCAATAAATATCTAATTGTACCCAACATAGACGTCCGTAAAGGATAAGAGCTCATGTTCTGCGGCTCCATCCACTGACAGGTCGGCCATGGGCATAGCGTACTCGTCCTTGGGGATTGCAAGATTCAGATTTCTATAATTCGTGCAAACCCTTAGAGCTCCAGTCTTTTTCAACATTGGCACAATGTTGGCCAGCCACTCAACGTATCGGGTGGTACAGATAAAGCTGGCTTTGAGAAGCTGTTAAATTTCTTCTTTGACTTTCAGTTGTACCTCGGCAGAAAATCGCCCATGGTGGTTGTTGGAAAGGTTTGAACTCGTCTTTGATTTTCAATTCATGTTCTACTAAACATCTGGGTAATCCAAGCATCTCACGATAGTCCCAAGCAAAACATTCTTTATATTCGCAGAGGAGGCTAATAATTTCGGCACTCAGCTTCGGGTTCAAAAGATTACTAACAAAGAGAGGTCGTGGTTCGCCCTTAGTTCCTACCTTGAATTCTAACAAAGGATCTTAGACCTCGGGATGGCTGTTTTCCGTCTCAACAGGTGCAGGATCCAGGTCGTCAATGGTTAACACATCACCGTCGTCTGACTCATGTAGGAATTTGATCAAATTAATTAGCGAGTTCGGCCGTAAAGAGTCCTCGGCCTAATATTCCAACAGTCGGTCCATCAGATCGGCCACGACCACTACCCCGTCTTCTCAAGTTGTTGTGTCCGACATTAATAAATGCTTGTTAGATCGATGAGCACCTCTTGCGCCGAATCCTTTCGAACGTTCTCGGCACCTAGCTCTAAGACTTTCTTGGCCGAAGTTCTTGTTGGTTGCTGAAATCCATACTTGCATAGCGTGGGTTTCAAAGGGCTTTTCCTCAGCTGGGTGTATTGACACCTTTTGCCCATCTCGGGCAAGCAATATGTTGTAGTCCACATTCGACTCCACAACATAAAAGGCTGTAACTCTCGTCTATCGGCCACAGTTATTTTCAAAGGCAATACTTCTCCAATGGTTTTGGACTTATCGCTGACAAAGCCGCTCATGGCCACGTCACACGGGATGATATCTTCCTTGGTCTTATTCAGCTTCTTCATTAGGGACTAGGGAAGAACATCAACCGTGGCTCCACAGTCAATAAAATTTTGAAAATTGGCACCCCTTCCATGTGAGCTGAAATGTACAATGGTTTAAGGTGGAGGTATTTATTCGGCTTGTCCCTAGGTATGACTTTGTCGAAAGCAATGGCCAACAATTCCTCCTTCGATCTCGGCCGAATGTTAGACTGTTCCTCTAAGATGTCACTGTCAAGATTACCGCTCTGTCCTTGTAGGGCCAAGAATTCGGAAGTTAAGACCAAGACCATATTGATGTTTATTTCGCTTGGCCTTGATGGATCTTTGCCATCAGTGTCTCCTTCTTCAGCCGTGTCACCTTCTTCGGCCATGTACTCTTCGGTATGACAGCAATCTTTTAGCCCTGGCTTTGTGATTGGCTTGGGGCAAAGCCTTGGTTGCCAACTCCGCAATCACTTGGATCTGACGTTGCCCAAAGGGATTGTGGTCGAGAGAGGAATAGCCATCGACCCCAACCAACATAGGTCATCCTACTTTGTGTTGGATGGGGTGTGCAGGAGAGTGCAAGCTTGGTACCGTTCATTCGAACATGATGTGGATGGATGAATGGATGGGTTGAGTGCGCCTGTTTGGATCTGACTTTGTCCAAAACGATTATGGTTGAGAGAGGAATAGTTTTGGGCCAACAGATTCACGGCCTGAGCTATAAGGCTATTGATTGGGGTCGATGGTGGAAGACGGTCGGTGGATTTAGATGGTACTCCAGCACCTCGCTAGATTGCAAAGGCTATTTGATATATCGGGTGGATGGAAAAGTAACAAGGATGGTTCTCCGGCGCCTTGAAAAGTCGTATGATATATTGATGGATGAAAGAACTTAACTTTACCACTACTCCTAGGAAAGCATTTAAAGATATTGAAAGTGCATTATAGGAAGATAAATGATAGAAAGACAAGTTTCTCTGCGGGAGGCTTGTGTGGTCGAGGACCTAAGCAAATTGACAAAGGTAAATTGTGCATTGCATCACATTGCATTAAATTGATTTCATAAAATGATGACTAGTCATCTGTTTCTCGTATGACTAGTCATCCTTGCTCTGTAGGATTTCCAACTGGATAACCAATCTTTTTGTCCTATTCTCTCTTCTCTCTCTCCTGCCATGTGTCGATTCTGACCTAGGGAATTTTTGTGTGTAAAGGCCAAACAATTCCTCATTTGGTAGCCGTCTCTTAGGTGTGGAAGTTTTGGAAAGTTGTTGCTCTTCTCTTCTTCTTCCTCATGAGAGAACCATTTTATTTTCATCTATGAGTTTTTCCAAATTAATCTTGAAAAACTCCATTTGAAATTCGAATCCGCATCTAGCTCATTAAAACACTCTATCATTTATATCTAGGTCAGATTCAAGACTGATTTCTTCAAGAGTATGGTTTCTTGAAGAAATTGGTCATTTTCCTTTGAATCCATATTTGGTTTATGTCTGAGTTGGAGCTTGCAAGCTAGTGCCATGGGATGAATGAGCGGGAGAAGGAGCTGCCATTGCCATGAAGAACTGAGCTTCAAGCTTTGCTAAGTTGGAGAAGAAGATTGCACAGAGGGAGGTATAGCTCATCTTCCTAAATAGATTTAGGTTTTTCTTGAGCTTGCTTGTGTTCCTTTGTAAGAATCTTTTTCTACTTAGTGGATTGCCTGGTCGGTTAATGACCCCCAATTTTTCCCAATGGTGGGTTTCTGGGTGAACAAATTCCGATTTGCATCTCTTAAATTTTTCTGGGTTTGTGTTCTTGGTGGTTGACTAGTCATCTTATGGATTATGGGTTTATGTTCTTGTAGTTGACTAGTCATCATTATCTGTTGTTTGGTGTTTATTTGATTATGTTGATTTTACACACTTTCACCATAGTTGTTGCTAGCACAAGGGATGCCTAGATTGACGGGTCCTTCTGAATGCCGAGGTTGTCATCAGTAATCTTCTAGGGTTGCAGGTACATTGTTGCATGCTCTGTGTGTATTCTTGATTGTGTTTGTTTATGACTGATAGTTGACTAGTCATAAGTATATTTGGTCAAGTTTTGTTCAAATGTCCTAGAAAATTTACCCATCGTCACCTAAGTACCAATTTCAGTGTTGACAGCCTGAAGATAGTGAACATTTTGGAATCTTATCCTTGGCCGAGACCTGTTCACGGTCGAGGTGAAGGATTTTGGTCAGATGTCCAGAGGGACAACCTTTGTCATTTTATCCTTAATGATGACTTCCTGTAGCTCCACTAACAGATTCCATAACATGTGCTTGTCCTATCGTGGAAAGTCTTCCCCTTTTCCAGAAAATACGTTCCATATTCTCTCTTGGTGCGCCGCTTTGCCAGGCAGAAACCAATCCACTAAGACAAAAGCAGTACAATAGAGACTTAATTGACTCAAACACTTCTTTCTCTGCGGCAGCCAATTCACGCTCTTACTATTACTTTTACACGTCTCTAAATCGATTCCACGTCGTTGATCATGATAGTGGCACAAACCTCCACGATCTTCAATCACCACCAAGGCACAAACACTTCAATGAAGAGAATGATATGATATGGGTGCTAGGTTGAATAGATTCACAAGGAACAATCTAATCAACCTAACAATGTTATGCTCATCAATGAACTCTAGTAAAGATGATGAAGAAAAAACTCAAGAGTTCATACAAATTAACTCCGTGGTCATGATATCCAGCTTTTTTCCAATCGGATTCTTTGTGTAAAGGACAATTGCCATTTTCTGAATAAGCACTTGATGTAATCAGAGAAATCCAACTCAAAGGTTGCAAAGATTCATGACCAATGATGTGCGATAACTTGTATAAAACTATGAATAGCACACAATAAACAACAGAAAGAAGAAACCTTGATACAATTAACATGACTATTGCAAATTCAGAAAGAAATGAATGAGCAAAACTCTCCTGCACTATTCTCTGATCCTTACAAAATCAAAATCTCATTTCTGTCATGTATTCACGGATGAAAAGATCATAAGAAAAAATCCCAAGCATGATAGCAAATGAAGAACCCTTATTTTAGAAACAACACGACATGCAAGAATAATCTAACAAATATGATTAGTTCAAAGAAGAATTCCATTCAAAAAGAAAAAAACCCCCAAAATTAAAGAGAGATACATACCCCTAAAATCAAAACTAATGCTTGCTTCATTGATAACCCGTAGAAAGAAAATATAATATTTGAATAAATTTAATAGAAAGCAGAAAAGAAAATGGGTTAGAGTTTTGCTCAAACAGGTAACATCTAAAGCATTTTAAACTTTTCAGTACAATGCAAACTCAAATAATATGGCAATATAGCACTTACTTCCGTTGTAGTTGTGCACCCAACCTTAGCAAGTATAGCGTAGTATTCGATTTCAAACTTTCGCAGAGGAGGGCAGTTGTTTGAAATTATAATTAACTTCCCTGCAATATTTTGCCCCAAAACAAAACAAATCCATAGGAAAAAAATCAGAAACTAACCCAATACAAAGAAACCAAATCATAGTAAATCAGAAACTAACCCAATACACCAAATTCCTCAAATCAAATTCTCATACCCTCAAATCTTAAACACATACCTCTCAAATCCAATTCCTACATCAAAATTCCTCTAAAAAAAATTCTCATACCTCTCAAATCTTATACACATACCTCTCAAATCCAATTCCTACATCAAATTCATACATCAAATTCCTCAAATCAAATTTCTCAAATCAAAATCCCTCACATTCTCAGATCACATTTTACTTCCGATGTGATGTCAGGAAATCCCTACGATTCTCCCCCTTATTGTAGACTCAGAGAAGCATGTGGTCAATCCTGCTAACCCGGCTACCCGGACTTGTGCTTCTATCAACACCACCAAAGGTTCTACTTTTCATACGTCCTCTCAAAAATCTGCATGGATTATCGACTCGAGTGCTACAAATTTCATGACTCACTTACCAAGTTGGGCATTTGTGACGTATATGCACCAACTTGAGGAGGAGTGTTGAAGTGAGTCTCCTAATTAATCAAGGAGATTTATTTCCTTGATTAATTAAGAGATTTACTTTCCTATTTTTATATAATTATCAAATCATTGTATAATTAGGAGATACTTTCCTAATCCTTTACTATATCTAATTCATGTTAAAGCACTCATATAAACTCTTATATATACCTCCTTATGGAGAAGAATAAAATAAGAACCTAACATATTCAAAACCAAATATCATATTTTAGCATGGAGTTACGACTTTCTTGTACCCCCGAGTGTACTTGCCACTCCTCATCACCAGAGCAATCCTGGTGTTGATGGTCTCATGTGTCTTCTTGGTCTTCTTCACCGCCACCATTTTTGAAGCTTATGAGATTCTTCGCTTTAGCCCTCGAAATGATATCTCACTCTGCTGAAACCAAAAATCCCATTTATGTCAAGTATGCACAGATGAAAAGATCATAAGAAAAAATCCCAAACATGATAGCAGATCAACAAACAACACAACAACATGCAAGAATAATTTAACAAATATGATTAAGTTGAAGAAAGATTCCATTGAAAAAAAAAACCGAAAATTAAAGAGAGACCCGTACACCTAAAATCAAAAGTAAATGCTTGCTTCGTTAATAATCTGCAGAAAGAAAATATAATATTTGAATAAAATTGAATAGAAAGCAGAAAAAGAGAGATCTGTACCTGATTAATGGGATATGATATCAGGCTTGAAGATAAACACCTGAGTTTGAAGCTTGAAGAATATTGTGGTAGTTCTGATTTTCAGAACTTTGTGGAAGAAAGCGTCAACTCCCAACATCACAACGTGGGTTATCCTGCTTTTGTGCAATTATCATCTTTTATTTTATTTAATATTTTTAATAATTTGGTTAACTGTTGAATTTTCCATTTTGTCCTCATAATATTTGTTTTCTTCTCGTGGCCTAGTCATAAATAGCAGATTTCTATTCAACTAATGAACCAGGGCCACACACATAACCAACATAGTGTAAATGTTAGCGGGTACATAAAACACACACTTAGCATTTGAAGTATGAAGACTATTTCTTCTTACTGAAACGGAAAAGAAAAAACAAATCAAAGAAACAACAACATGCAGTATGTTTCAAACCACAACTAGCAAATCAACCAATAAACCCTAATATCTTCTACCAAAAACAAATCCACATACTAAATTGGCAACATACCAGACTTTTTCATTTCAAGAGGAGATATTCGTGCAATATAATATGTTCCTCTTGTGCTAAGTTCCTGGACACTGAATCTACACAAACCTTCAAGGACAACTACATATGTAACCCTCCCACTCGGCTTCTCAACTCCTCTTGAGAGATGAAACGCACGTGCAACAACTCCCCTAAGAATATAAATATCAAATATTAGCAACAAAATTAGTATATAACTACAAAGTGCAAAAACTCCAAATGAAAAACATATGAATAAGATGGAGTTATACACAGAAAACAGAAAGTCAGTGAAATGTAGGCTGAGTCGAAAAATTGTGGCAGCCCATTGAAGAATTAAAGGGCAATTACAGTGATTAAAGAAAATTACAACGCATAACATAAATAGATGGACCACCCTGATAGCTGTAATTTTAAGTAGTTGAACCAAAAAAGCCAAACACTTTCCACTACGCAACAAAATAGAATTTTGGTTCATGTACCTGGTATCCCAATGAATAACTTCCTGCTGATTTTTTCCATCTAGCCTGTGAGAATCAGATGTACCAACTTGAGCTCTCGAGCCTCGTTCTCCAGATTCACTTCCCACACCTAAAATTAGACAAATTACAAGAGAGACTTCCTCTCAGATTTGCCATTAAATATAGGCACCCCCTCATCCTAGTCAAATAGAAAAATCAGCCGAAATCACCTTGAGACAACACAGGACCCACTGATGTCGCCTCAGCAGCATCTCCAATGGTAAGAATAAAGAATACCAACTAATCCCTTCTCTTTACGCTGCCATAATTCTTGCTCCACCAATTTGACACTTCATTAATCAAAATCACCACTTTCATCAATTCCATAATCCAGCACTCACAAATTCACAATTCCACACCTACATAATGATCAATTACCTGAAATGACATAACACCAAATTCTACGAGAAAAAAGAAGTTCGCATTTGAAATTACTAGTAACAAAATTGCAAAAAAAAATATCACACCAACAAAATATGCACAACATTTGATCACAGAAATAGATGGAAAATACCATCAAAAGGAAAAAAAACTAGACCATACAATCTTTCACGACGAAGGTATTCCTCCATTTTGTTCCTATCGAGAATGAAGGAAACATAATTTCCAAACAAGCAGAAGAATTGCATAGCTATCCACTTCAGTATGCACAAATTTTCTCAGAAACCAAACAAGAAAAACAATTTAAAGGAACAGCAAGCAATCAAAAGGAGAAAGTCTACGTTTAAAGGTACATGCTGGGTGAAGTGCAGCGAATTCGAATGATGGCGCCTGGTAAGAGGACCTTGTTTTTGAAAGGAAGGATACCGAGTCGACTTGGAAGCTCCACTGATTCGGCCATGTTTGCAACTGAAGAGAAACCAACAGTTGTTTTGCAGAGAGAGAGAGAGAGAGAGAGAGAAGGAGACGAAGAGTCAGAGGAGGAGGAGAAAGGGAAGGTGGTAAATGCAAACGTGTGGGTTTGGTTTTATTTGGTTTTGGTTTGGTTGGAAGGAATTTGGTTCCGTCAGATTTTTTATTTTTTATTTTTCAAAACGGCGACGGCTTGTTTTTCATTATAAATATTTTTGCTTCCATATTTATTATTATTATTTATACAATAGATATTGGGTGCTATCTAAAGGACTATAAAATTGGGATTTGTACATAAAATTAGGACGTTAAAATTGGGATTTTATTAAATTTTGAAGGACATTAATCTAGATATATTCAAAATGTTATTGATTTTGAAGAATATTCAAAAAGTGGTAGATTTTGATGGCGTTTACCTCAAATTTATTAGCCTCTCAAAATTGTCCAAGAGATTATATTAATCACGAAAATGTCACTATTAGCGGTATAAGATGAATATCTTATATTAATAGGGGCTAAATTGAGAAAATAATGTCTTATGTGCGTCAAGAAATTTGTTTTAATCAAACAATAATTAATTGAGTGAGGTGCTTAAAATATGTTGAAAAAGATGAATTATAAAAGAATTGGGTCGTGAATTTTAACAAATTTTTCTCAATTCTTGCACATGATCAATTAAGCCATAACTGATGACACAACCTTAGCCTTCACCTTCACTGTCACCACTACCCTCACTATCAAGAATGACCACTACCCCTCCTCAAATTTTTTCCTATGAACAATTTCCAGTACATGTTAAAACTTCTTTCTTTAGAGGAAAGAGAAATCTCATTAAAAATTAAATAAACATCTACATAATACAAAGAAAATATTACCACATAAAATATTGTAATAGTCACAAAATACAAAGAAGTGTTTTGACTATTAGCATATGTTTTAGATAATAGCACATTGGCTTATGGCCATTGGTCGGTGCATATACTTTTTTCTTTTTAATTTGCAACATGAGAAAGTACGTAATTAGCTGACAAAAGAAGAACTCTTCTATTCTTTTGTCCCTTATTTTACATGTATGATTGACAAAAGGGTTTTAAAAGAGTTATAAATTGTTGCGATGTTTATGGATTTCAAATGTATTCTATTTTTTAGGGGTGTTCAGGATTATTCCAAAAATTCGACCAAACAGGCCAAAGCAGTTGAACTGGACCGTTTTAGGTGGTTTGATTTGGTTTTTATATTGAAAAATTAAAGAACCGATTAAAAAATGCTGAACTGCCCCTGAATCGGTTTGGACCGGTTTTAATTATCTTTAAACTGGTAAAAACCGATAGACCAGAAATGTTAAAAATTATATTATTTAAAAAATTATTAATACACATGTCGCAGATGATTCGTTCATTTTACAAAATCGCTGCTCCTTGCCATACTCGATCCGGCGAAACCCTAACATTTCTGGGGCTTCGATTTTTTTTTTTTTTCATTCCACCTCTCACTCAGTCTCTCTCAGTCTTAACCTCCTCTCCCCAAATCCGCAGCCAACTTCTTCCCGATTCTCTATCGCTCTCTCTCAGTCACTCTCGCCCTCTCAGTCGCTCCCGCTCTCACAGTTGATCTCGCTATCTTAGTCGTTCTCAGTCTCCCTCTCTCCTTTTTTATGTCTCTTCAGGGTAATATCTCAAAACCCTAATTTTCTGTATTTTGAGCTTAAAAGCATAACAAATTTCTTGATGGGTCGAATGCTAGTTATTGTTACAAAGTTTGAATTACCTAAAAAGCTCACTGGTCAAAATTGCTGGACGGAATTAATTTTTGTCCCGACTCTTGTTGTGATTTTTGTTTTTATGGACAGAATTGATTTCAAATGCTAGTTAGTGTTTCTTTATTATTGTGGCTATGTTTTTGGTTTATTATGTTGTTTATTAGTTTTGTTTATGGTTGTTGGTTTATTTGTAGTTTACATAAATTATTGATGTTAACTTTTTTTTTTCTTTGTGCAGATGTGCTAATTTGATTTTAGGAGTATGAAACTTATGGAATTTGATTTCTATATGCAATGGAAATTTACTTGTTTTAATTTGGATTTTCTTTTAAGTTGCAAATATACAGATTGTGATTGAGATTACTCTCACGAATTGCTATGGTCTGTAATAATGATTTCTATGGATTTGGATATGTGTGGTTGATGATGATTTTCTTACGTTTTTTGTATTTGAATGATGATAAATTGCAAAATATGCAAAACTATAGAAACTGGAAAAACGTATAGGAACCCTAAAACTTGAATGGGCCTAGAAATCTGACCCAAAAAAATAAAGAATGGGCCTGGAAATTTGACAAAAACAAGGGGCTTAGAAAATTAAAAAAAAAACACATTCAATTGCTTTTTTCGGCCTCGGCACACATACACACTATTAAGATGTCATGGGGTTTCAAACTTGAGACCACTCAAAGTCAATGCCCTTTTTCATTGGGCTAGAACCTGTTGACACCATTGTATTATTTTTTAATACAAATGATAGTTTAAACTACAAGAGGGAAAGGAATTTCTCACACACACTACCAAAATGCCATGGGGATTTAAACTTGAAACCACTGGTCCATTGCTGTTATAGTTGTCAGGATAGTTGTTTCAATGACAGTTCTTGAATAAAGATCTAAAAATTAGATGGTTGGGATCATTAGATAACATTGTGGATGAAACCAACAATAGAATACCTTTTGGTTCTCCTCATAAAGGAATTGTATAATTTGTATTATTATTATTATTATTTGTTATCAAAGTGTAACTTTATTAGATAATATTTTTTTTAAAATTTATTAAATAAGAAAATCCATTTAGATGGTAAAATAAGAATTATTAAATTAAAGATATTGAACCAATGGTAATAGAGTGTTAGTTGAATTGACACCAATCTTCGATGTGCTTCCATATTTTAATATTAGATAATGACAATTATCAAAACCAAAAACAAGGAGATAATGGCAATTTTACCTTTTGACAGGATCCGGCCCGAATTCCTCTGAACCCGAGATGAATCTTGTGGAATTTCTGACATCACCCCGATGCCGAGCCCACTTACTATATGGGTAAATTGGACTTTTCCCAAATTTTTCAACATCTTAAAAACATAATTAATATCCACAACTAGCAACATTTATAATCAGAACACTACGTGATAAAGCTACCATCATCACCCCCAAATGATGTTTGTCTAGAGAGAAAAATTTGAACACACATGGATATCCTAACCCTTTATCTGAGAGAGAAACACTAATCCAACCATATAAACAGCTAGAGTACGTGAAGATGATCAAAATCCATACCTGGTTTGTCAAAAACTGTAGCTGGAATTGCCCAGAACGACGATGAGAAATCGAAACGGTCAAGGCCAATCCGAGCTCCAGCGCCTGCCTCAAGCGGCGGTCGTGGCTGGGCTTCTGCCCGGTAGTGATCACTGGCTCCTCACGGTCACATCCCCACCGGTCTCAGCCGTGGGGTGGTCGGACGGCAAAGATAGCCAACCACACAGTGGGCGGGTCTGTGTGTCGCAAAAGGGTGGGGCAGGTCGGGGAAGAGAGAGCGAGAGAGAGAAAATAATTTCTGGTTAAAAAAATAATAATAATTTCAAGAAAATTATGGTTATGCCACTGAGTGTAATTTGATCGTATCTTTTTCGTTACAACTTCGATTCCAGCCCACTACGTGTCTACGGACTCATCTCAGGACGACCTACGTCATAGCACCGATCACTGCCCCAAAATCCTTTCGGATTAAAAAGTGACCAATTTACCCCTACTCTAGGGCAAAATTGTAAATTCATATTTAAATTTCATTAAATAATTGAATGGATAATTAAACTAAGGTCGGGTGTTACAACCTACCCCCTTATAATAATTTCATCCTCGAAATTTTGGTACCTGTCAATTGAAGTGATAAGGATGGTCAAGCCACCTCTGCGCCTCGGGTTTCCACGTTGCTTCATGACATGAGGGGAACTTCACTTCCCTCGTTCCCCGAACCTCATCACACCTTCCAAGGGAAAAATTTCAAGAATACCCACTCATCCACTACAGACTCAATACCCTTGAACCATCTGCTCGCAAATCGCTTCTATCGATATTGGATCCTTTGGGCTTTGCCAACGTCATCTCTTATATAATTAGGCAAAAGCTCACTGGGTCTAGTACTCTCTACCTTTAGAGTTGATGATGGAACTTCAATCCAAGGTTTATTCGATTTCAAACATTTAAATGCTAAGGGTTTCTTGTGACCCAATAGAGATCATTGTTAAAATCTCCACCACCCATTTCACCAGCTACAAAACGTGGGCCTTTGCAAGAGAAGAATATAGCATAATTGGCATTTCCGACAACTTATTCTAACTCCTTCACCCATTTTACTCTTAATTAGGAATTATGATTTAACCCTTAAATCACTATTATAGTCTTACTAATTTGACTTGGTCAAACTATTTGACTCGGTCAATTGCTCCGGTCAAATATGTTGACTTTGACTTGACCATTGACTTTGACCTTTGACTTTTGACTCCTAGTTTCTTTTCTGTTCATTTGTTTCTCTAATCTCATTTCTCAGTGTGCGATCCGTAGGTTTCTTTTAGCAAGGTAGTGGGAGGGCTCCACTTCTATGAGTTTACTTGTGAATTAAATCTCACCATTTAATTCTTCATATTGGTGAAAGTCAATTGAGTTTGATCCTTTCAGGACTTCCACAAACCATGGTTGAAGCCTAGCAGCATGCCATGGTTATTCGAGCTAAATAGGGTGTAGGGCAGAACCTATTCAAATTGGAATGGTCATGCAATTGAACCATTCTCTTAGACAATAATCCTATTCACATTATTAGATAAAGGAATCTAATGTCAAATACCCTGATGTGAATTATTCATTTGTATGATTATTCTGATACGAATTCAAATGTTTGGCCGAACAAGACATCGGCCAGTGTCATCGAAAAGTACGGTTGCAAATATGCCGAGTCGTCCTTGGTGAAGGGGAGCCTTGGCTTCCAACTTTTTCAGGTTAGGCTGGTACGACAGCAACCTTTTAGCCATGGCTTTGTGATTGGCTTGGGGCAAAGCCTTGGTTGCCAACTCTGCAATCACTTGGATCTGATGTTGCCGAAAGGGATTGTGGTCGAGAGAGGAACAACCATCGACCCCAATCAACATAGGTCATCCTACTTTGTGTTGGATGGGGTGTGCAGGAGAGTGCAAGCCTGGTCTACCGTTCATTCGAAGATGATGTGGATGGATGAATGGATGGGTTGAGTGCGCCTGTTTGGATCTGACTTTGCCCAAAAAGATTATGGTTGAGAGAGGAATATTTTTTGGCCAACAGATTCACGGCCTGAGCTATAAGGCTGTTGATTGGGGTCGATGGTGGAAGGCGGTCGGTGGATTTGGATGGTACTCCAGCGCCTCGCTAGATTGCAAAGGCTATTTGATATATCGGGTGGACAGAAAAGTAACAAGGATGGTTCTCCGGTGCCTTGAAAAGTCGTATGATATATTGATGGATGGAAGAACTTAACTTTACCACTACTCCTAGGAAAGCATCTAAAGATATTGAAAGTGCATTACAGGAAGATAAATGATAGGAAAAGACAAGTTACTCTGCAAGAGGCTTGTGTGGTTGAGGACCTTTTAAACGTTGTTGGGGGTCTTGTATTTATAAGAGGAAGATGAAGCTTGTGAAGGCATGATCTGAGGAGCTGCATATGCCTTCTCTTTGTAGTGGCAAGTGCCTTGGATAGCTGGCTCTGGATTTGTTTATTTCAAGTGGCTTGAGTGGTTGTTAATGTATGCATTTTGAGTATTTCTTTTGGCTTCCCTTGACAATTTTGTAATAGGATTTTTATTTCTTTTATCAAGCTCAAGTTTAGATTAAGAATAGCTTCTCTAGGTGTTCTTATCTAACATTTATCCTATGGAGGTTCAAGCAAATTGACAAAGGTAAATTGTGCATTGCATCACATTGCATTAAATTGATTTCATAAAATGTTGACTAGTCATCCTTGCTCTGGAGGATTTCCAGCTGGATAACCAATCTTTTTGTCCTATTCTCTCTTCTCTCTCTTGCCATGTGTCGATTCTGACCTAGGGCATTTTTGTGTGTAAAGGCCAAACAATTCCTCATTTGGTAACCGTCTCTTAGGTGTGGAAGTTTTGGAAAGTTGTTGTTGCTCTTTCTCTTCTTCTTCCTCATGAGAGAACCATTTTATTTTCATCTATGAGTTTTTTCAAATTAATTTTGAAAAACTGCATTTGAAATTCGAATCTACATCTAGCTCATGAATATAAATATTGTTTTGCTTAGGATTATCATGAGATGCCTGGTTTACCGAGAGGTTTGGTCGAGCATGAGTTGAAAATCAAGGAAGGTTTTAAACCATTCCAACAGCCACCGAGGCAATTCTCGACCGACGTACAACTAAAAGTCAAGGAAGAAATTGAACGGCTCCTCAAAGCCGGCTTCATCTGTACGACTCGGTACGTTGAATGGTTGGCTAACATCATGCCAGTTTTGAAAAAGACCGGGGCTTTGAGGGTTTGCACCGATTACATAAATCCCCAAAGACGAGTACCCCATGCCTATGTCCGACCTCTTGGTTGACGAGGCAGCGAAGCACGAGCTCCTTTCCTTCATGGATGGCCATGCTGGCTATAACCAGATCTTTATTGCCGAGGGTGATGTCCACAAAACGGCATTCAAATGCCCGGGGGCTATTGGAACCTACGAATGGGTGGTCATGCCTTTCGGTCTGAGAACGCCGACGCAACATACCAACGGGCCATGAGCCTTATTTTCCACGACCTCATTGGACGAACCGTTGAAGTCAACATCGACGACGTAGTCATCAAATCCCTATCCAAGGCCAACCACGTAGGACATCTCCGTCAGGCATTCGACCGAATGAGAGTGCACGGCCTGAAGATGAACCCTAAGAAGTGCTCTTTTGGCGTCACGGCCGGAAACTTCCTCGGTTTCTTGGTCCATCAACGAGGGATCGAGGTGGATAAAAATAAAGCCAAGGCCATTATGGCAGCGTCATATCCAAAAACCAAAAGGAGCTCCAGTCCTTCCTCGGCAAAGTCAACTTCTTAAGGCGCTTTATATCCAATTTGGTGGGAAAAATCCAGCCGTTGACTCCCTTGCTCAAGCTAAAGGACGTGGAGAGATTCGTATGGGGAGCCGAACATCAGGCGGCCCTCGACGAAATCAAAAGATATTTATCTCAACCGCCAGTTCTTATGCCACAGAGAAGAGGGAAACCCCTGAGGCTCTACATCTCGGCTTCTGAAAGCTCCATTGGCTGTCTGTTGGCGCAGAACAACGAGTCTGAGCGTGAACAAGCTATACACTATCTTAGCCGCACCCTCAACGCGGCTGAGCTAAACTATTCACCAGTCGAAAAGCTGTGCTTGGCACTTTATTTCGCGGCTACTAAATTACGCCATTATATGCTTCCTTCGGTCGTTTAGATTATCTCCAAGACCTATCTTATCAAATACATGCTCACCGGACCGATCATACGCGACCGCATTGGGAAGTGGACGATGGCGTTATCATAGTTCACCTTCCAGGATGTGGCTCAGAAGTCGGTCAAGGGTCAGGCTCTCGGTGATTTTCTGGCTCACCACCCAGCTTAAGGGCAGGAGGAGGAGTTGGAAGTCGAGATCGGCATGGCCCGCATGGAGAAGAACTACTGGACCATGTACTTCGACGGCTCAAGTACCAAGACCACATCTGGGGCCGGGGTCGTGATCGAATCCCTCAGGGACAAAGGTGACAATTCGCGTTCCAACTTGATTTCAAATGCACCAATAATCAGGCCGAGTATGAGCACCAATAATCAGGCCGAGTATGAGGCACTCATCATCGGCCTCGAAATTCTGAAGGAAATGAAGGCGACTCGCGTCTTGGTTTACGGGGATTCTCAGCTAGTGATCAACCAACTGACCGGGGAATACCAATGCACGAGCAAGAATCTAACTACATATTACGTGACGGCCCTCAACACGGCCGAAAACCACGAGGCCAACGATATGGCCCAGGTGGCGTGAGGTGTAAACATTCCGGACGCGACCACGACCGCGTGATCAAAATTGAGAGGCGCACATTGCCAGCTTTGGCAGAACGAGGGATGACAACGCAAGTGTCTTCGGCCGAAATCACCAACGAAGTCAACACGGCCGAAGCGGACTGGCACTACCCTATAGTCATGTATCTGCATCACCCCTCCGGCAACCACGAGAAGACCACACGCTTTCGGGCTCAGTGTTATTTAATTTACCAAAACGAGTTGTATCGAAAGGGGTCGGATGGCCAAGGACTCCATGACCACGAGTTCACCCTCGGCCAATGGCTCCTGAGTCACGGCCACGGCAACTGAGACAATTGGCGGGCTGGACACCACGACGGCCGTGGACAAACGCAGAGACGGTCTGGGGGCTTAGGGCAAGGGTTCGTCAGCTGGAGACTCATAGCGAAATCTAGAAAAGAAATCAACTTATAGTGAAAACAAGTGCTTACCGAGTAGAACACGATGCCACTAGGGCGACATGGGGCGACCAGGGATGGCTCAACTGGAGCCGTGGCGGCCGGTGAAGGAATGGCCGATATTACCGATAGGAACTCAGCCAAGGCCACCAACGGTGGCTCGGAGCCACCACCTCACCAGCCGTTGCCTTTACAATGGTCGCCTCCGCATTTGGCGCCTCCGCAGCGATGACTTCGGCATCTCCGCCGCCGTGCCCTGAAGAGAAAATCAAATTATCAGGATAAGGATGTGGCATGAAGCAGATAGAAAGAAACCAAGGGGCTGTACTTACGGCCTCCAGAGGGACTTCCTCCTCGTCCTCGCCCTCTGAGGAAAGAAGGGACTTCCTCCTTCTTGGCCGCGGCGCTCCCCGCCTACACGGCCTCAACTGTTGTGGCCTCAATACTCACGGCCTCTCTGCCCCTCTTACGGCCTGGAGCATCAAGAAATAAAACAAAGTCAGGCATAGCTCAGAAAGATCGAAGAAAGAGCATTAGAAGATAAGTGCTTACCAAGGTCCTTGGCGTCCCCACCACGCTGTTGCCCTGGAGGTTGGGGTAGTGGCTAAAGCCGCAACCGTCACTCTGGACATGGCCAAGACTAGGGCACTCGACCGAGAAGGCACGGCGGATGCCTTCTTTCCCCTACTAATCTTAGGGGGGGTCCCAATCCGCATTTTTCAAGGCCCCCCTCAGGGCCTCCGCACTGGCCAAAGATATCTGGCTCGAGATAAAATCCTCGTACCAGACCCGCCCATCTTCGTCCATCGTATTACGTTACATCCACGGCGTCAGAGTATGGAAGGTCATCCCCTTCTGGAGCTAAAAGGAGATCCTAACCACGCTATGGTTTTGGGGGACGTCGACCCTCCAGGACGAAAGCTTATTGGTTGACAAAGGAAAGAGGGGGACAGTCTGGATCATGCCGAATTTCCTCGCCACGCAATTCGGCAAATAGACCTCGGCCCCTGCTTTTGGAGATCGCGCGACGACAGGAAGGAATCACAGAGAGGTTGTGCTCTAGAAACAGAGGAAACGGTCGGGTGAGGCACACGCGAAATTCTGACCCCGTCCTCTCGGCCAAGTCGTAGAAGAACTTGAAGCAGAAGGCCGTCGCGTTGTGCTTTCTGGGGGCTCGGACGAATGCTTTGGCCAGCGGCTCGGTGTCGGCGATTGTGACTGCTCCCCTCAGCTCTGGGAAGTAGGCCTAGAGCCAGAATTGGAAGGCCCAAAGTAGACCACCATGCTTCGGCTTCACCCCATCAGTCACGATGTCGTGAAGTGTCTGATAGAAATGGCCGATGAGGAATGGGCCGAGCGCTAATCTTCATCCTTGCACTAGGTAGTCGGCCAATTTGGCGAACTCCAGAGTCACCTTGTTCGCCTGAGTACAAAACACGAACTTGCACAACCAGTATAGCAAGAACACCTAGGTTGACCCTAGGTTGCCTACGTACCGCTTTTGAGGGATCAAGCCACTCGTAGTAGGTCGGGTACAGTTTTCGATACGAAGAACTGGTGGAGTTAGAGACATTTGGAATTCACGGATGCCCTCAGCAATTAGTGTCCTTATTTCTTGATGTGTAATATAACTTGAGCAATCCTTCATTTCCTTAAATTGTCCACCTGAGGAACCCCTCTTTTCCTCCAGCTGTCCACCATCAATGTTAGCCTTAATGGCTAATTGAGCATTCAAAGATGCAATTTCCGCATCCTTTTCAGCTAGCTTCTTTTGCATTTCTTGAATTTGTTCCTCTAGACTTGATGTGCCAATGACCATGACTGACATTGACTCTATCTCTTTATTTTTATTTAGCCCTTGGAAGGCATCAGTTGAGGCCACTACTTTATCATGAGTCGTAGGAGCATTATAGATTTTTGACATAACTTGGGGTTTGAGGGGTGCCCCCTGTGATAAGCAAGTTTTGAGTCTCATCACTTGCCTGTTTACCTTGTCTAGAGACTCCAAATTTGCCCCCTGTGACATGTGAATTTGAGATTTCACTTTTGGTTGGATGAACCTCTCATTCTTTTGTTTCGCCTTCTTGGACTTGTCAAAAACAATCATCCTTGATTGCCCCCAGAGGTGGGATGTGTTATCCTGATCCCCTACTTGAGATTTGAGATTTGAGATTTGTGATAGTGATGTTTTCCTTGGCGAGTTGTGGAAGCATTGTAGCTGTTTGCCATGAAATTTGAGCCTTCTGTTTTGTTGGAATGTCACATTCTCTTGCAGAAGTCACTATCACATATTCTTTGGTGGTTAAGGTGATTGGAATTGATCCAATCATGATCTGAGCATTGATGTAGGCTTTAGAAGCCGTATATGATGTCGTCTTGATGATTCTGTGATTTGTGGATGTAGCCTTAGCAGCTACCAATGGGATGTCTTCAATAGCAGCTTCCCCTGAGATTTCTGTACATGTCTTCCTACTCAAAGCTCTTGCAACCCTTTTCTTTGCATTCTTGATGGAGTTCTTTGACGAAGTCCTTTTTAGCTGAGTCTTTGTGACTTTGACAGCTAGCTTGTTGGCCTTGACTCCAAGGTTGGGTTGTTGGACATTTAATGAGACTGGTGCTCGATCAACAGTTAATGACACTTGATAAACGACTCGGTTTGCACATCCAGCCTTGTCAATTGTTGTTGGAAGATCATGGAAGTAAACAGTGATTTGTGGTGCCATCTTGTTTCCTGCTTTACATATAGACAACACATGAAATTAGTTTCATCATAGCTGGAGATGAAAGGGAGAATGGGTCCCACTGGGCCTAAACCCTAAACCCTGCTTTACATATAGACAACACATGAAATTAGTTTCATCATAGCTGGAGATGAAAGGAAGAATGGGTCCCACTGGGCGTGCCAAAAATTATGTTAGATAAAAAATGTAATATAGTAATTAAAAATTCACCCAACATAATCTCACTCTTATTTACAAATAAGAGTTTTTATTATTAATTGAGTACGACCAATTCAAGATGAAAATATCTCTAATTATAATCTCTTTGGAAAGAGAACACCCTTTGATTCCAACATGGATTAAACTTTAAATGGGGGTTTTGTATGTTTGTTTAAGTTTGTGGCTGCACCTAGGTTAACCCTAGGTTGCCTACGTACCCCTTTTGAGGGATCAAACCACTCGTAGTTCTTTGGAGAATTTGATTGGATTTTCAAGGAAGGAAAGACCCCTTGAAAGAATTTGTGGTGTGAGAAATATTTTATGGAATTTGGATGAATGTGGTTGAACCAGGGATTCAATTTGATTTGTGGTTGGAAAAGTATTTGGGGCGAATTTGGTTAAGGTAAACCAAGGATTCTGTTCGGACTTGCGATTGTATCTGGATTGAATTTCCAAATTGCCTACGTATCCTTGGCGGAATCAAACCAGATGTAGTTCAGAAAATTTGATTGGACTTTCAAGGAGTGAATGACTCCTTGAAAGAATTTGTGGTTGAGAGATTTAAATTTGATCTCATTGAAATTTGTATCGGTAGATGACCCATGAGAAAATTTGGAATGGTTTTGTACCATATTTGTTTATTGTCAATGTCCAAAGAAAATTAACAGGCATTTCAATGAGCCTATTAATTTTGCTCACATATGGTTTTGAGGATTTAAAAATTAATCCATTAACCACATAATTTATTTGGACACCCATCAAATATTTTGGACTTTTGAGAATTAATGGGTAATTTGTTTTGTTAACCCATTAATTTGTTTATGGGCCTTGACATTTCCATTAGTTGGACCACAAACAAAGGGTCCATGTCAGAAAGGCTTTGAGAGCCAGTTGCATTTGAAACCGATATCTATTTGGAGTAGTAGAGATCAATCCAAACTGAGCCAATCCCATCTTTATATGGAGTAGTTCAAATTAACTCAAACTGGACCAAACCATATATTTTCAGTTACCCATCAGCCACAAATGATAAAAAGCTTTGAGTTTGAGACGCCAAAACCAAGGAGAAGTCAAAACAAGGTTAGTCTTTTCCTTTCCTCCTTTCTGTCAAAGTTAGACTATATGGCCCATTAAACTATTAATTGAAAGTATGGGAACCTAAAGAGGCAGCGTCTGTTTGTCAAAGTACAGAGCTACTTTTTCTTCTCTTTGTCTTTTCTTCCTTGCTTTTGCTGGTTTCATCCTATTCTTCCAAACTCCTTTTTTTGTTGCTTTCTTCTTCCATCTCAGACATGGCAGGAGGTGGAGGCTTCTTGGCTTGAAATTGACGAGCCATCTTTCTCTTTTTGCTTTTTGCCTGAACCATTAATTTGCAGCCCTGTGTACTTGTTCTATCCCACGAGTCTCCACACTAAAAATGGATTTGGTTGATTACCCTATGTCTTGTTTGAAACAGCAGTGCGTTCCTTCTTTGATTTGTGACTGGAGCTTTGACAGACAACAGCAGAAGGGGGACTTTGAACTTTGACAGGAGATCTATCATCAATTTGGTGCGCCATGACTGTTATTTTAAAAGTCGACTTCTGTGTGATGCGTAGGAAACGACATTTGCAGAGGCTTAAGTTTTGAGCCGTAAGAGAATATACTGCACAAAGAGACATGATGAAATTTTCCAAAGAAGAAATAAACTTTATACCTTGCCTTTCTTCTACCCTTTTCTTTCTCTTCTTCCTCAATCAGGAATCCTAGCAGCCTCTTCGTTTTCTCTCTCGGACTACTTATGCCTTCTTTTCTCCAGCGCTTCGTTCCTCCTTCAGACTTCTCGCCTCTGCTTCTGCCTCCTTTTTTTTTTTCTCTTTGGTTCATGCCTTTTTATAGGCAAGCAAGTGAGTGGCAGTTGAGGGAGACCGTTTCTTCCCAAATTGTGCCTTTATTTTGATAAATGGAGTAATGGGAGATAAACTGCCAGGCACGATGTCACCCTAACATTCTTTTAATTTCTTTTGAGAGTGGGGCTGTAGTGGGACTTTTCTCTTAGAGATAAATATATGGGATTTTATCTCTAGGCACGTCACGTTTGCTGTTGTTGAGTTCTTCATTTTGGGCCTTACTTGATTTAGAATTAATTTGTTACAGCCCAAAATAACTTAACTGAACAACTTTTCATTCTCTTGGTCTCGTGGTTGCACCTGGAAACTTTAGGTTGCCTACGTACCATTAACAAGGGATCAAGCCACACGTAATTTTTTCCTTTTAATAATGTATTTTAATATCTTATTCAGTCATCATATTGCCATGTGTTTTGCCAATCAAATTGAGTTCTCATGTGCACGATGTACTCAATCATATTCATAACTCTAAAACAATACTTTGCACTTCTCAATACTCGTAACAGTCATATACTGAATATAAATAAGCCATACACTGAACTCCCTCTAATTCATGAATAAATTTGTATATTATTGTCTTAAATTATATATATATATATATAAGATAAAAAAAGTAAAAATAACAATAACAATATTAAAAATAAAAGGAAATATAATTATATATGTGTCAACGGCTTAACTGAAATATATATACATATATCCCTCTCTTTTACCTGGTAAAACAACCTCATCACTTAAGAAAATAATAATAACTTTATTAAACCCTTAAAACTTGTAACCATTCATTCTTTGTCTTATAATGTCAAGATAATAAATATTAAAACCTTTGCCCATAAAATACCAACATAAAATCCTCAATTGTAATTTAAAAACATCTAAAAACTTATATTTTCTCCACCTAGGCGTACCCCAATCCTGATTCGTCAATTCCAAATATCCATTCATTCCATATATCCGTCAATTCCATCATCGCAGGCCTCGGAAACACAAAGCTAACCGAGCTGCATTCCTCGCAGGCCTTGGAGACACAATTCTATTTCCTCTTGTATATATATTCGTACAAGAATTTCTAAAACTTATTAATCACGTCTTGTAAGTTTGGTTCGAATCGAACGGTCGGATTGCTCACGGTTGTGTGATCGAACGGTTATCGTTTAATTAAACTTATTCTCTCAATTCTGTTGGTGCTATTCTGTACGGCTCCTGAGAAATGGGATTCGTTCCTAGAATGAGTTCAATAGTAAATTCAATCTCCCGTTAGGAGGTAATCCAAGAAGATCTTCCTGGAAATACATCTGGAAATTCCCGTACCACTGGAATATCTTCTAACCGCAATCCATTATCTCGTGTATCAATTACATGGGCCAAGTATCCTGAGTATCCCTTCCTAAGTAACTGTCTCGCCGTCGTGGCTGAAATGCGGCAAGATGGAAGAACCCTTCGCTCCCCATAGAAAGTCACCTCATGTCGTCCGGGACTATGGAATACGAGCCACAAAAACATCCCCCGTGGGTATAGAAACAGCAAGCTCCTCACGTAGGGCGATGAGTCTCACATCCGCATTATGGGCAAAATTATGTGCAACAAAAGAATGTGTAGCCCCGGGTCGATCAAGACACGGCAGGAATTCCAAAGACCGGTAACATACCTATGATGACGTATGGGGACGCCTGTGCCTCCTGCGAGTCATATTGTACACCCTCCAGTTGCTCTGGAACGTCCACCACATCCCCTCTACCTCGATTTCCTCCTTTGCTAACTGAGCTAGTCTGGGCCACATTGCTAGATGAGGCTCCCACAAACTAAGATGTACCCTGCACTTGACTTTGTACTCGACTCCCTGGGTTGTGTTTGTGCCTAATAAATCACGGCCACGAATCGGCCGAGGGAACACCCCTTCTCGGCTGTGTCTCTCTCTCGAGAAGTTAGAACGCAGCGTTTTGCCAGGATGCTTGGCGCACCAGAGAAAAACAAGAGAAAAATTGCTAAGGCACGATTATCTCGGCCTCGAATTGTAGGCCGAGGCCGAGATCGAGCAAAATCACGGCCAAAGGCATTAAAGTCAGATCATCACGTGATAGCAGGGTCCCACGCTTCATTTAATGAACCAATGCCTCTGTTTATTGCAGTCATTGGTCACGAGACCACCACCAAAAGGATCGGCCCGGCCTCCTCTTTCCATTCCTCCCCTTCTCAGATGAGCCCAACCTCTCCAGTGTTGGTGCGAGCTTGAAAAAGGGCCAATTTTCTCCTTAGTTTTAGACGCTTTTTCGACGGCTCCAACGACCGAATTTCGTCGATCCAGATATACTTTCTCACCCTCTCAACGAGCTCTAGCTTTCTATTCAGGTGGTTTGGGTCAATGTTGGGTTTTTGAAGCTCGAACTAGAACCTAGGTTTTGTTCGGTTTTTGTTGATTTTTCGGCAAGCTCCAGCCACCTTTTGGCCGTGGTGTTGGCTGCGCAAATCTCACGGCCTGGTGCTCCGAGCCGAGGGGATATGCGTCAACACGTGACGTCCTTCTTTTGGATGCGGTGCGGTTGTGCGCGGGTGTGTGCCAGCACGGTCTCCGTGCGTCGAGATGGTGATGTGGTTTGGATAAAATGTTTAAGTGATGTGCCTGTTTGAGTTCGACTCCTAATCAAACCATTGTGGCCGAGAGAGGAACTTATCTCGGCCGTCGAGGTTCACAACCTGAGCTACAAGGCCGTTTAGTGGTGGTGTTGATGGTGGGTTTTGGGCGGTGGTCCTGCGCGTTGCTCGGGAGCCATGGTCGTATGATATATGGGGTGAATGGGAGAGTAACAGAGATGGTGCTCCAGCGCCTTGAAAATCAAGGGTCGTATGATATATTGATGTATAGATTTTCCTTACAATCTATCACTAAATGATTTGCACTTGCCAGTTGTTTCTTAATTTTCCAATTAAAGGATTTGCATGACCCAAAGAATTGTATCAAGCATAAATTAGACTTATATAACCATATAATGTGAGCTTTTGAGCCTTGTGCTTCATTTCATGAGTGTTATACACATACTCCTATTTTCTTGTCATCAAAGTTGTTGTTTGATCTCATTATTCTTTGATTTGGTTGAACACTTAAAGGTTATTCATTCTTATGCAATTTGATTTCATGACATTTAAGAAATGATATTAAGGCCCTCTTTGGATCGTTTGTGCCTTTCAAGCTAACCTTATGCATGCTTAAGCATGATTTTCCATTGTTAACCATTTTGAGCCAACATATAAACCTTTTCTTTCATTTTACCAATTATATTTCCTCACCTTAGCCCGAAAAACAAATATTTACCTTTCTAAGGAACTCATGAGCTCTAATTCGGATGTGTTTTTCATGCTAAGTTTGGGAAGGGATATTACTAAAAGAAAAAAAAAAAAAAAAAAAGAAAGAGAACTTCACTCAATTGGTGAAAGAAAAGAAAAAAAAAATTGTGATTAAATGGTAGTTGAATGAAATTTCATTTTTGGGTTTCATTGGTGTTTGGAAAGGAGTGTAAACCATTGTAAATGAAGGTATAAGGAGTTTGATCATGTAAAAGAAAATCTAATCGTGATGATTCAAGTCTTGTAAACAATTGTTTTATGCTCTTATATTTTGAGTTCCTTGGACTTTGTTTTATCCATACCTTTCATTTCTTACTCACCTTACACCATTGGCCCCATTACAACCTATAATAAAGACCTAAATTGATCTTAAATGTCATATTGTTGAATTGCATGCATTTTCTTACTTTTAAGTGTTTGGCATCCTTCTTGAGATCATATTAATGCAAGTTCTTCATCTTCCTATTTTGAGTTAAGTCCCTTATGGTTTAACTCTAATCTCATGTTTATAACTGAGTGTTGCATTGTAGTCCTCTTCTGAGTGATTCATTTGTGAGAGGACAACTTTGGTGAGATTTGAAGTTGTATTTGTGTTTGGTATGATTTTTGAAATTGTGTGAAAACTAAGATTGGGGAATTTGTTGCATTTGGCTATCACACTACTACACTTTGAGCATGTTGTGTTTTGAACTTTGCCGCCTTGTAAATTATGTCTAAAATTAAGTTTTTATTGTTAAAACTTTTGAGTCATGTCATTTCTCTTCAGAAAATGTTCGGAAAGATTGTTTTGAGTTTTATTTTCACTTTATTTATTTATTTATTTATTTGTTATTGTTTTTGTAATTATTTTTGTTGTTTTTGTGTTTCTTTTATTTTGCTTAAGGACTAACAAATCTAATAAGTTTTCTAACCACCTTGTCTTGTAGAGTTAGTAAAACGTTTGTGGGTATCGTTTCTGTTAAACCCTCAGGAGACACAACTCCTCCTACTAGGGATGCCTAGAGGATTAAAGGCTTGTTGCATACGCTCAATGCAATCGAGTTACCTACGGAAGTGGTTTAGTTAACTTCTTGTTTTATTTTTAACTTTGTTTTGTGTTGTTTTGCTCGAGGACTAGCAAAATCTAGGTCTGGGGGTATTTGATCGGTTCATAATTGTATATCATTTTGTACCCTTCTAGCTTATGATTTGGTTATGTTATTGAGTTAAACTTGTGCTTTTAATTCATTTTCTGTTTTGATAAGTCCATAATTTCATACACTTGCATGCCTTCTTTACTTAGTG
Source organism: Prunus fruticosa (assembly GCA_018703695.1). Taxonomy (NCBI): domain Eukaryota; kingdom Viridiplantae; phylum Streptophyta; class Magnoliopsida; order Rosales; family Rosaceae; genus Prunus; species Prunus fruticosa. The sequence goes on along the minus strand of CM031918.1, from coordinate 55,144,381 downwards.
ATTTTGCTTAGTTTCTCTTTATTTTGAGTCACTTACCTTTGTTTGTGTGTTTTGTAGGTTAAGATAGCAAGAGATAACATTTGATGCAATCCATGCATGTTATGGGCTGATTGCATATGAGGAATATGAGCTTAAAGACAAACACATTTTGGCTACAACCCCTTTCCAGCCCAATTTCGTAGGTCAACTTCTTGGCCTTGGATCAGCATGCTATGGGGCTCGAATGAGGTGAAGATCTTCATAAAACTTGTTCCAATGGGTGTCTACTACAACATATCCAAATTTCAGCCCAATTGGAAATTTGTGGAGTGCTCAGCCCATCCAACACCCAACCTTGCTCAGCAGGATTTGTAGCTGCCAGCATTTTGCCATGTGACTCCTTTTAGCCATGTGCCTCACCCCAGCTGCAACTGAGTTTGTACCCAACATAATGAGTGAAGTTGGGAGGCTTTCCAGCTATGAATTTCTGAAGGAGCAAGTTGGCACATGTTGGAGCTATTATAGAGAAAGCATGTGCATGTGAAGCAAAGAGAAAGGAGAGAGAGAAGAAGAGGAATGATGAGAGGCATTTTTGCTCAGCCTTTGAACATGAGAATTAAATTGGCAGATCACTTTGGAGCTGGAGATCAGCTTTTGAGCTATTAAAGAGAAGCATGTGCATGCATGTAAAGCAAAAAGAAAGAAAAGAAATGAAATGAAGTCAATTTCAGTCTCTGTTCGGCAGCCAACTTTCAAGGTCCAAAACGCACACTTCTCCTGCTCCGATGGGAATACTTTCTTCATAGACGTTGTTCCAATGGGTGTCTACTACAACATATCCAAATTTCAGCCCCATTGGATACGTTTTGAGACCTATGACCTTCCTACACCATGCCTGGTTCAGAAACTCGTTTTTCCAGCAGCAAAAGGCAACCACATGGGTTGGCAGCAAAAGGCACCACATGGGTTGGCAGCAAATCTGATCACCTTTGAACCCATGTGAAGAAAGCTTGTCCAGCAGCAAAAGATGAAGGATGGTGTGGGAATCCATCATGATGTTCCTCCCTCTTAGCCCTATAAATAGAGAAGCCTTCAAGCTTCAAAACACACCCCAAGGGGGGAGCTCTCAAATACTTCTCTAGAGCTCCCTTCCCTTCTCTCCCTCAAATTCTCTTAGTTTCCTTTCAAGTTGTTAATTGTTGTAGTAGAATGAGTTTACTGAATTTTTCTTTAAGTTTTCAAGTTCTACTTTAATTTTATTTGTAATGTACATTCTTTCTTAAGTATTCAAGTTTAATTAGTTTCCAAGTTTCAATTATGGTTTTTGTTCTTATTCATTATGCTTATAAGTTAATATGCTAGTTTGAATGATTGATCACCATTTAGGCTTGCATGTTAGCTATCTTGGTTTGAATTAAGAGTAGACACCATGCTTTAATTCGAATTGAACTATGAATAGGAAGAGTATGTATGGACATTCGACAACAGGGATTAGATACATACTTGGTTGTTTAAATTGTTCTTCTATGCTTAATGGGTTCCTAATGCTTAATTTTAGGTTAGACAACAAATGATCAAATTAGGGAATTAGGAACACAAGGTTATGACCACACACCATGGCTTAATCATACTTTAGCTAGAATCAATCCATTAATCTAATTGAACTTGGGAACTTATTTGCTTGAGTTATTTCCTTTTTATTGTTTTATTTATTTTCTTTTCCATTTCTCTTTTTTGTAGGGAAAATGAATTGGATCATTCAATCACCAATCCTCGTGGGATCGACCTCGCACTTACATATGCTATACTACCGAACGGCTCGTGCACTTGCGAGTATCACAAGTTGAGGATGAAGCTGAATCTATTTTTGGTGCAGTGAATCCGACACAACACAATACACCCAGCTGAGGAAAAGCCCTTTGAAACCCACGTTGTGCAAGTATGGATTTAAGCAACCAACAAGAACTTCGGCCAAGAAAGTCTTAGAGCTAGGTGCCAAGAACGTTCGAAAGGATTCAGCACAAGAGGTATTCATCGATCTAACAAGCATTTATTAATGTCGGATACAACAACTAGAGAAGAAGGGGTAGTGGTCGTGGCCGATCTGATGGACCGACTGTTGGAATATTGGGCCGAGGACTCTTTACGGCCGAACTCGCTGATTAATTTGATCAAATTCCTACATGAGTCAGACGACGGTGATGTATTAACCATTGACGACCTGGATCCTGCACCTGTTGAGATGGAAGACAGCCATCCCGAGGTCTAAGATCCTTTGTTAGAAATCAATGTAGGAACTAAGGGTGAACCACGACCTCTCTTTGTTAGTAATCTTTTGAACCTTAAGCTGAGTGCCAAAATTATTAGCATTCTCTACGAATATAAAGAATGTTTTGCTTGGGACTATTGTGAGATGCTTGGATTACCCAGATGTTTAGTAGAACATGAATTGAAAATCAAAGACGAGTTCAAACCTTTCCAACAACCACCACGGGCGATTTTCTGCCGAGGTACAATTGAAAGTCAAAGAAGAAATTTAACAGCTTCTCAAAGCCAGCTTTATCCGTACCACCCGATACGTTGAGTGGCTGGCCAACATTGTGCCAATGTTGAAAAAGACTGGAGCTCTAAGGGTTTGCACGAATTATAGAAATCTGAATCTTGCAATTCCCAAGGACGAGTACGCTATGCCCATGGCCGACCTGTTAGTGGATGGAGCCGCAGAACATGAGCTCTTATCCTTTACAGACGTCTATGTTGGGTACAATTAGATATTTATTGCCAAAAGGGAAGTTCACAAAATGGCGTTTAGATGTCTAGGAGCTATTGGAACTTATGAATGGGTAATCATGCCTTTAGGCCTTAAAAACACTGGTGCTACGTATTAGTGGGCCATGAACATCATCTTCCACGACTCAACCGGCCAAACTATTGAGTTTTATATTGACGACGTTGTCTTCAAGTCTTCCTCATTGGCTTCTTGGTTCACTAACGTAGGATCAAAGTGAACTAGGCCAAGGCAATCATGGTCGTACCCCCACCGAAAACCAAGAAAGAACTGGGAAAGCAAGCATCAGATGGCCATTATCCCATCTCCTAAGATTGAGGGACAAGGACGAGTTCGTCTAGGAAAGCAAGCATCAGAAGGCTTTTAATGAAATCAAGCAATATCTCTCCCAGCCGTCAGTTCTTATGCCCCCAAAGAAAGGAAAACCTCTAAGGCTCTACATTTCGGCCCTAGAGAACTTTATCGACTACTTGCTGGCTCAAAATAATATGTCTGAGCGAGAACATGTTGTGCATTATCTCAGCTGCAACCTTAGTATGGCCGAGCCTAACTATTCACGATATAGAAGTTATGCCTGACACTTTATTTCCACTAAGCTAAGCCATTACGTGACTCCTTATTGCGTAATGGCACTCAATACGGCTGAAGGATTCTTTAGGATCTCTTTTGAAAAGCGTAACTTGTCAAACCTTGGCAGCCGAGACATTCTGGAATGGCCAAGACGGCCAAAGGAGACTGGCAATATCCCATCGTCAAATATCTTCGTGATCCTTTCGGGCAATCACGAAAAAGCTATAGGTTTTCGGGCTCTTCTTGATTCCGAGGAGCCCAAAGGTGTCCCTCCTTCCCCTAATATCATTCTGATCAGCCCTTTTATTGCCTTAATATGGTTACGGTAAGCCACAATATTGTTATGGTAAGCCATAATACGGCTATCGTGGACCATAATATGGTTTTAATGAGCCACAATATTGTTATGATGAGCCCTAATATGGTTCTGGTGAGCCTTAGTACAGTTATGGTAAGCTTTAGTACGATTCTACTAAACCTTAGTACAATTCTAGTAAGCCTTAATATGGTTCTGGTTAGTCATAATATGATTCTAGTAAGACAAAATATGGTTTCGGTGAGCCAGAATATGGTTTTGGTGAACCATAATATGGTTCTGGTGTGCGTTAATACGTTTTTGGTTAGCCTTTGTATGGTTCTGGTAAGCCTTAGTATAGTTCTAGTACACCTCATATGGCTTAGATAATTCATAATATAAATTTTATAAGCCATGTTATTGTTCTAATAAGCCATAATATGGTTCTGGTTAGCCCTCATATCATTTTGGTAGACATTGTTATGGTTCTAGTAAGTCACAAAATGGTTCTAGTGAGCTTTAATGTCGTTTTTGGGAGCCTTAATATGGTTCTAATGATCTTTAATAATCTGGTTATGGCCCAGTTTGGAATCTATGTCGAACCCCGTGCGTGTCCAACCCCTGGCAATGTCTGGCACAAACGACCAAAATACCCATCTTGCCCTAATCCAAAAATTGTTTTAGGGTCTGGCTTCTACCGGAAAACTAAAGAGTCTCCCTGAAAAAGACTCAAAAACTTAGAATTTTACCTGCATAGCAAACTCAAATAATTGCTCAAGCGTTCAACAAATTCAACTTTACAAAACTGATCATAACAAACCAATCATAAACTTGCGGCTGCACAAAGGTTAGCTTAGGCTGCCTACGTACCCTTCCTGAGGGATCAAGCCACACGTAGTTCTTTATACAAGAAACAAAGTTCAACCCATATGTAAGCACATGAATTAAATATTCCTTCACACTTTCGTAAAACCAAAAGCTTCAAACTCTAATCAATCTGCTGAAACTTAAGCAAAATATATTGATTTCAGAACTATCTTCCACCCATCACATATGTGCATATACAAATACATATGTATAATAGCTCATTACAGATAAGTAGGAAAACGAGAAAATTATTAAAATAACATTGGCCACGTGAAACCTTAATATCAATATCAACGATTTGAATAGAGCATACTTCAATCAATTTTTCACATGTAAAAACAAACTCATCTCTTAAGAAAGTAGTTGTCAATATTATCATTCACTCAACCAAACATCACATCATTTTGGCCTCAGGCCTCTTTAACATGAATAAATCGTTTTGTCATCTAAACTTATCTCGACTTTTAGAACATCAAGAGTACGTTAACAAATTTCAAAATAGCTTAGCAGAACAACTTTTCAATCACTTAGTCTCGCAGCTTCACCTAGTAACTCTAGGTTGCCTACGTACCCTTAACAAGGGATCAAGCCACACGTAGTTCTTTCCAACTTTCCCAATTCTCAAAACAGCTCATACTTGCACATACATAGGCTACTCACTGAATTTCCTCTAATTCTTAAATCAATTTATATATTACTTGCTTAAATTATATATATAGCAAAATAAAAATAAAAATAAAACAAACAAGCTCCAAAGACACTTTTAGCATTTCCTTCGAAACTCACATAAGGCTCATTTATAAATGCACATATATATATATATATATATAAATAGATATATAATTAACTTATTACAAATAAATAGGAAAACGAGAAATTTATTTAAATAGCATTAACCTCGTGAAATCTGAATGTCAACATCTCCAATTTAAATAGATTATATTTCCATTTGTTTTCCACATTAAATCGTCAATTCCTTGTGTCTCATAATGTGACACATCCTCGCAAGCCTCGGTAACACAAAGTCGACCCGAGCCGTATTCTTCGCAGGCCTCGGCGACACAAGGTCAACCCGAGTCGCATTCCTCGCAGGCCTCGGCGACACAAGGTCAACCCGAGCAGCAATCCTCGTAGAACTCGAGGGACATGTAGTCAGCTCGAGAATGCACATCCTCGCACCACAAAGTTCAGGCGTCCCTGAAACTCGTGGGGCATTTTTGTAAATAACAAAACTATTTCAAAGGCAACTGGGGGAGGTACTCCCATGATGGGTTTGAAAACCATTTTCCAAGATTATCAAAAACTATCCCTTATTCCACAATCCATTTTCAAGCCACTGAGTATATATACATTAAATTTAAACATATAATAAGATATCTAATTAATTTTCTCGTCCACTCCAAACCAATTAATAAGCCGTTCCTAGCTTCACACAATTTTACTTAATATAATATCCTTAGAAAGTAAAAGCGATTACGTTTAAATTCATAAGCAATAAAGCATCCACTAACACACCATCTGATACCTTAATAATAATCCCAATAATAATAATAAATAGATAAATGGACAAACAAATAAATAACTAGATAAGTAAATAAATAAATAAATAAATAAATAAATAAATAATTAATAAATAATCTCAAAAGATTCCATCAGTTCTAATAATACGTACTCTTTCGAATATCAAACGAACATCCAGGAAAACCAAAAGTATTATAATACAATCTCAAAGTCCAACCCTAATCAAAATAGTTCACAAACAATCAAGTCTCGTTTATACGGTCGTTCTAGCACTTCTCGAAGAGTAAAACTACCTCGGAAGACTCACGGTCATTCAAGGGATCAAACTACTCGAAAGGGATCAACCGGGCCCACGGGGCCAACCACCTCCGATTTCCGATCCGAAAGTTCCTATGGGTTCCACAAGGTTTAGGACACACGTCCTTCAAGTTTGGTCCGAATTCGGGCGGTCAAATCGCCTTACGATCGCACGATTTGAACTGTTAATATTTAACGCAAACTTTAAGTTATTGAATATGAACATCCAGGCTCTGATTCATGATCTGCGAATTCCTACATGATCCTAGGGATGTCTAGATCAACATATATTGAAATGGAGTTGATCCAACGGTCCGAACATGAACCCAGATAACGTCTAATATGCGATATTCGATCGATGATCAAACAATAACCAAAATCACATCCGAGCATACCGTCGTACTTTGGACGACATGAGGGTTATTTTTGGACCAAGAAGGACACCCAAACAGTGCTCATGCGCCGCCACACCCGCCGGCAGTGCATGGGTGTCTAGAGAAATTTCGACGACCGAAAAATTCTCGAAACACCCTACAGTACATATACCAATACATTCAGACCGAAGCCAAAACTAACCGGAACTAGCCGAAACCATCGGCATAATATGGGTATATGGAACAATCTGTACAACTTCAAGATCAAGCTACAATCTGTACCTAATAAATCACGGCCAAGAACTGGCTGATGGAGCTCATTTCTCGGCCCTAGTACTTACTCGTGGAACTAAAATGCGGCGTTTTGCCGAGGTACTTGGCCTTCCTGAAGACAGAAGAAAAGTTGCTAAGGCACGATCATCTCGGCCTCGATTATAGGCCGAGGCCGAGGCCGAGCAAAATTAAGGCCAAAGGCATTAAAGTCAGATTATCAAGTGGCAGCAGGGTCCCACGCTTCATTTAATGAGGTAGTGCCTCTGTTTATTGCAGCAAACCCACTGGCCAAGAATAGGCATTTAGTGAACGACGGAAGGTGGGAAGTGACTGAAGTCAGGGATTGGCGACAGAAAAACAGAGTGATTAGACAGCAGACATTCTCACAATAATTCTTGCAGCTTGAAAAAGACTGGAGCTCTAAGGGTTTGCACGAATTATAGAAATCTGAATCTTGCAATCCCCAAGGACGAGTACGCTATGCCCATGGCCGACCTGTTAGTGGATGGAGCCGCAGAACATGAGCTCTTATCCTTTACGGACGTCTATGTTGGGTACAATTAGATATTTATTGCCAAAAGAGAAGTTCACAAAATTGAGTTTAGATGTCTCAGAGCTATTGGAACTTATGAATAGGTAGTCATGCCTTTAGGCCTTAAAAACGCTGGTGATACGTCTGAACGGGCCATGAACATCATCTTCCACGACTTAATCGGCCAAACTATTGAGGTTTATATTGACGACGTTATCGTCAAGTCTTCCTCATTGGCTTCTTGGTTCACTAACGTAGGATCGAAGTGAACAAGAACAAGGCCAATGCAATCATGGTCGCACCCCCACCGAAAACCAAGAAAGAACTCCAATCTTTCCTTGGAAATGTGACTTTTTAAGACGTTTCATATCCAACTTGGTAGGCAAGATTCGGCCATTATCCCATCCCCTAAGATTGAGGGACAGGGAAGAGTTCGTCTGGGAAAGCAAGCATCAAAAGGCTTTTAATGAAATCAAGCAATATCTCTCCCATTCGCCAGTTCTTATGCCCCCAAAGAAAGGAAAACCTCTAAGGCTCTACATTTCAGCCCTAGAGAACTTTATCGACTACTTGTTGGCTCAAAATAATATGTCTGAGCGAGAACATGTTGTGCATTATCTCAGCTACAACCTTAGTATGGCCGAGCTTAACTATTCACGATAGAGAAGTTATGCCTGGCACTCTATTTCCACTAAGCTAAGCCATTACATGACTACTTATTGCGTAATGGCCCTCAATATGGCTGAAGGATTCTTTAGGATCTCTTTTGTTAATGTGCCAAGCACAAAAAATATAGCAATGAAATCCATGAGGCGGACAATAGGGTTCAAATGGCCCATATAGCATACATCCAAAACGCGCGGCCGGTGTATTATCGTCAATATGGTGATCCTTGGGCAATCTGAAAAAGCTATAGGTTTTCTCGTCTTGTTGGTGTCCCTCCTTCCCTAATTTTATGATAGCCCTTTATTGCCTTTTGGTTGTAGCCACTTTGTTTGGTAGCATTCGCTTCGTGGCCTATATGGTTTTAATGAGCCTTTGGTTTGGTGGCCTTGCTTGTACGTTCTCTAAACCTTAGTAATTCTGGTAAGCCTATATCGATTCTCTAAACCTTAGTACAGTTCATAGTAAGCCTTAATATGGTTCTGGTTTGTCATAATATGATTCTAGTAAAACATAATATGGGTCTGGTGAGCCAGAATATGGTTTTGGTGAACCATAATATGGTTCTGTGTGCGTTAATACGTTTTTGGTTAGCCTTTGTATGGTTTTGATAAGCCTTTGTATGGTTCTGGTAAGCCTTAGTACAGTTCTAGTACACCTCATATGGCTTAGATAATTCATAATATAAATTTGATAAGCCATGTTATTGTTCTGATAAGCCATAATATGGTTCTAGTAAGCCCTCATATCATTTTGGTAGACTTTGTTATGGTTCTAGTAAGTCACAAAATGGTTCTAGTGAGCTTTAATATCGTTTTTGGGAGCCTTCATATGCTTCTAATGATCTTTAATAATATGGTTATGGCCCATGTCGAACCCTGTGCATGTCCAACCCCTGGCAGTGTCTGGCACAAATGACCAAAATACCCATCTTGCCCTAATCCAAAAACTGCTTTAGGGTCTGGCTTCTACCGGAAAACTGATAGAGTCTCCTTAAAAAAGACTCAAAATCCTAGAATTTTACCTGCACAGCAAACTCAAATAATTTCTCAAGCGTTCAACAAATTCAACTTTACAAAATTGATCGTAACAAACCAATCATAAACTTGTGGCTGCACCAAGGTTAGCTTAGGCTGCCTGCGTACCCCTGCTGAAATTTAAGCAAAAGATATTGATTTCAGAACTATCTTCCACCCATCACATATGTGCATATACAAATACATATGTATAATAGCTCATTACAAATAAGTAGGAAAGCGAGAAAATTATTAAAATAACATTGTCCACATGAAACCTTAATATCAATATCAACGATTTGAACAGAGCATACTTCAATCAATATCAACGATTTGAACAGAGCATACTTCAATCAATCTTTCACCAATAAGTACCAAGACCAACAGTGCGGAGCGAGGATGCAGCTTAGGTTGACCAAGCGTCTCCTGGGACTTGCGAGGAATACGGTATGGGTGACTTTGTGTTTCCGAGACCTTCGAGAATGTATCACGTTTTGCTAGGATGTGTCACGTTTCGATTGAAGATTTTCATGTTTTGGGTAACGTGCATTTACAGGAGAGACTTCACTGAATTATTGGCAGAAGTCAAACCCTAAAGAATCGGTTAGAAGGGCAATTTGGTCATTTATGCCCGACACCCGCCAGGTATCGGACACGCACAGGGTTCGGCTTAGATTCCAAAGTGGAATTTGGGTTGGGTCTTGTCATAATTTCTATTGGTCCACAACCAAAAAGTTAAACCCATCCAAGAAATCTCGTCACGATCCAACGGTCGCAGAATGGTGACGAAATCACCTTTTGAAACAGCGGCGTCACATGGAGAGAGAGAGAGAGAGAGAGAGAGAGAGAGAGAGAGAGAGAGAGAGAGAGAAAACAGTCGGGGAGAGAGAGTGTCGTGAAAGAGAGAAACTAGATATGGTTCTAGTGATCATAATTTACGGTTGTGCCACTGCACTTTTGTAGATCATAACTTCTTCGTTTGAGCTCCGAATTGAACATGCCACTTGTCTATCAACTCATATCATCGAGCTCTGCACAACGATGACACTCAATTCTCCAAATTCCTTCCCGAATAAAAAGTGACTAAAGTAGGTATGTAGGTGCTTGCAGGAGAACAAGTACACTGAATGCGATCAAATACATGAGTTCTAGAATGGAAGTCTTTACTCACATGTCAAACTAGAACTCATGGATTGCAATTATGCAAACCAATCTTTCGACCTGAGACATCATAGATGTTTTATGGCTATGTTGTTTGTCTTTGAGATCACTGTACTGTTGTGTTGAAGAAGACATGACTTAAAAGTGTTTATCAGAACTCTCAATAAAGTCATGGAGGCAAATGAATGTACGACATGGGATCTCTACTCTTAGTAAAGAGAGTGAATACTCCGAAGATATGATTGATCAAATCTTTGCGCAAAGTAGAAGATAAGATTTGAAAGAATAGGTCTTCAATTCTTATCAGAAGAATCTTATAAATGAATAATTCACATTAGGGTATTTGACATTAGATTCCATTATCTAATAATGTGAATAGGACTATTGTACAAGAGAAGGATTCAATTGCATGACCATTCCAATTTGAATAGGTTCTACCCTACACCCTATTTAGCTTGGATAACCATGACATGCTGCTAGGCTTCAACCATGGTTTGTGGAAGTCCTGAAATGATCAAACTCAATTGACTTTCACCAATATGAAGAATTAAAAGGTGAGATTTAATTCACAAGTCAACTTATAGAAGTAGAGCCCTCCCATTACCTTGCTAAAAGGAACCTATGGATCGCACACCGAGAAATGAGAGTAGAGAAACAAATGAACAAAAATGAAATTAGGAGTCAAAAGTCAAAGGTCAAAGTCAACATATTTGACCGGAGCAATTGACCAAGTCAAATTAGTAAGACTATAATAGTGATTTAAGGGTTAAATCATAATTCATAATTAAGAGTAAATTATGAAATTAACTTTGACATAAGTGTTGTATGGCAACATAAATCCAAGGACCCAACTCAAACGCACACTTCTACCCATGGCCGGCCATAAGAGAGTGTAAGTCGACACCAAGACTGCGGTTTCTGCTCAAATTTCAAGCCTTCTTTGAGGCTTGCTTCTTGTGATTAGGAGGCGAAGAAGGTAGGACAAAGAAGGTATTTATTAAAATACTTTGTTTGATGATGCAAATCTTAACAAAAACAAAAACGTGAAAAATGTACTAGAAATCACACATAAACTAAAAACAAAAGCGAAAACAAAAGTGGAGAATGCTTGGGTTGCCTGCTAAGAAGCGCTTCTTTATAGTCATGAGCTAGACTTTTCGAATGTCTGTGGTGGTGCGGAAGTAGCACTTCCATGTAGTGGTTGGGATGTTTTCCAAGTAGTTGACATGTACAATTGGGTCAAGAAGATCTATGCAGCTGCCCTCTTCCAAGTCCCCTGGTTTTTTAACAGCCTCAAACACCTTAAACTCAATGGATTCGCCCTGAACTCTCAAAGTTAAAGTTCTTTGTTGTACATCAATCGATGTACCAACAGTAGCAAGGAAGGGCCGGCCTAGCAAGGGTGGGATGTCGTGCTCTTCCTCCATGTCAAGAACAAAGAAATCAGCCGGAAACAAAAATTTCTTCACTCTGATCAACACATCTTCAATGATTCCTTTAGGATATGTGACTGATCTATCCGCAAGTTGAAGAGAAACAGGAGTGCTCTTGAGCTCTCCAATACCTAGTCGATGAAAAATAGACAAAGGCATAAGGTTAATGCTTGAGCCTAAATCTAAAAATGCTTTATCAAATTAAACATCACCAATAATACAAGGAATTGTAAAACACTCTGGGTCCTTCAGTTTGGAGGCAATTTCTTGAGCAACACCACACTGCACTCTTGATCATCATTAGAGGAAGGCATCATTAAGGATAAAATGACAAAGGCTGAAACCATCGGCATGTATATATAAATAGATATATAATTAACTTATTACAAATAAATAGGAAAACGAGAAATTTATTTAAATAGCATTAACCTCGTGAAATCTAAATGTCAACATCTCCAATTTAAATAGATTATATTTCCATTTGTTTTCCACATTAAATCGTCAATTCCTTGTGTCTCATAATGTGACACATCCTCGCAGGCCTCGGTAACACAAAGTCGACCTGAGCCGCATTCTTCGCAGGCCTCGGCGACACAAGGTCAACCCGAGTCGCATTCCTCGCAGGCCTCGGCGACGCAAGGTCAACCCGAGCCGCAATCCTCGCAGAACTCGAGGGACATGTAGTCAGCTCGAGAATGCACATCCTCGCACCACACAGTTCCAGGCGTCCCTGAAACTCGTGGGGAATTTTTGTAAATAACAAAACTGTTTCAAAGGCAACTGGGGGGAGGTACTCCCGTGATGGGTTTGAAAACCATTTTCCGAGATTATCAAAAACTATCCCTTATTCCACAATCCATTTTCAAGCCACTGAGTATATATACATTAAATTTAAACATATAATAAGATATCGAATTAATTTTCTCGTCCACTCCAAACCAATTAATAAGCCGTTCCTAGCTTCACACAATTTTACTTAATATAATATCCTTAGAAAGTAAAAGCGATTACGTTTAAATTCATAAGCAATAAAGCATCCACTAACACACCATCTGATACCTTAATAATAGTCCCAATAATAATAATAAATAGATAAATGGATAAACAAATAAATAACTAGATAAGTAAATAAATAAATAAATAATAAATAATCTCAAAAGATTCCATCAGTTCTAATAATACATACTCTTCGAATATTAGACGAACATCCAGGAAAACCAAAAGTATTATAATACAATCTCAAAGTCCAACCCTAATAAAAATAGTTCACAAACAATCAAGTCTCGTTTATACGGTCGTTCTAGCACTTCTCAAAGAGTAAAACTACCTCGGAAGACTCACGGTCATTCAAGGGATCAAACTACTCGAACTTGGTCAACCGGGCCCACAGGGCCAACCACCTCCGATTTCCGATCTGAAAGTTCCTATGGGTTCCACAAGGTTTAGGACACACGTCCTTCAAGTTTGGTCCGAATCGGGCGGTCAAATCACCTGTGATCGCACGATCGGACTTTAATATTTAACGCGAACTTTAAGTTATTGAATATGAACATCCGGGCTCCGATTCATGATTTGCGAATTCCTACACGATCCTAGGGATGTCTAGATCAACATATATTGAAATGGAGTTGATCCAACGGTCCGAACATGAACCCAGATAACGTCTAATATGCGATATCCGATCGATGATCAAACAATAACCAAAATCACATCCGAGCATACCGTCGTACTTTGGACGACATGAGGGTTATTTTTGGACCAAGAAGGACACCCAAACAGTGCTCATGCGCTGCCACACCCGCCGGCAGTGCATGGGTGTCTAGAGAAATTTCGACGACCGAAAAATTCTCGAAACACCCTACAGTACATATACCAATACATTCAGACCATCAAGGGGAGTATTTTTGTTCTTGGACCAAAGCCAAAACTAACCGGAACTAGCCGAAACCATTGGCATAATATGGGTATATGGAACAATCTGTACAACTTCAAGATCGAGCTACAACTCTGTACCTAATAAATCACAGCCAAGAACTGGCCGATGGAGCTCCTTTCTCGGCCCTAATACTTACTCGTGGAACTAAAACGCGGCGTTTCGCCGAGGTACTTGGCCTTCCTGAAGACAGAAGAAAAGTTGCTAAGGCACGATCATCTCGGCCTCGATTATAGGCCGAGGCCGAGCAAAATTACAGCCAAAGGCATTAAAGTCAGATTATCAAGTGGCAGCAGGGTCCCACGCTTCATGTAATGAGGTAGTGCCTCTGTTTATTGCAGCAAACCCACTGGCCAAGAATAGGCATTGTAGCTCATGCCGTGAACTTGACGGCCTTGTAGCTCATGCCGTGAACTTGACGGCCGTGATTAGTTCCTCTCTCGGCCACAATCGTTTCAATAAAAGTCAAGTCCAAACAGGCGCACCATTTCACCACTTCCATCTCGACGTACGGTAGACCGTGCTGGCACGCCCGTGCACAACCGCACCGCACCCAAAAGCAGGAAGCCACGTGTCCACGCATATCCCCTTGGCCCGGAACTCCAGGCCGTGAGATTTGCGCGGCGGACACACTGGAGCACGGTACCTGTAGCTACTATACAAACTAAAAAAATTCCAGTTATGTCCCTTTAGTTTCTAGACCTTTCCTCATTCGTTACAACTCGGAATCGGGCGTGCCGCATGTTTACGAACTCGTATCGTCGAGCTCTACGCAACGGTATCACCAACACCCCAAACTCCTTCCCAAACAAAAAGTCAACTTTTAAACCTATTAAAATATTCCTTGGGTAAAGTTGTCTTTTACTTGAATAAATTAATAATGAATTAATAATTTAGAATCGGGTTATTACACCTGTCACTAAAAAGATAAGGCAGATGCAGCTCCTAGATCATGCCTTCACAAGCTTCATCTTCCACTTAGTGAGCTTTAATATCGTTTTGGTGAAACTTAATATGGTTCTAATAATATTTAATAATTTGGTTATAGCCCAGTTTGGAATCCATGTCGAACCCCGTGTGTGTCCAACCCCTGGCAGTGTTGAGCACAAATGACCAAAATACCCTTCTTGCCCTAATCCAAAAACTACTTTAGGGTCTGGCTTCTACTGGAAAACTGAAAGTGTCTCCCTTGAAAAAGACTCAAAAACCTAGAATTTTACCTGCACAACAAACTCAAATAATTTGTCAAGCGTTCAACAAATTCTTCCTTACGAAACTAATCATAACAAACCAATCATAAACTTGCAGCTGCACCTAGGTTAGCCTAGGTTGCCTATGTACCCTTACTGAGGGGATCAAGCCACACGTAGTTCTTTATACAAGAAACAAAGTGCAACCCATATGTAAGCACATGAATTAAATATTCCTTCACACTTTCATGAATTAAATATAATAGCTCATTACATATAAGTAGGAAAACGAGAAAATTATTAAAATAACGTTGGCCACGTGAAACATTAATATCAATATCAACGATTTGAATAGAACATACTTCAATCAATCTTTCACACGTAAAAACAAACTCATCTCTTAAGAAAGTAGTTGTCAATTTTATAAAATCCTTAAAACTTAGAAAACTCTCAATCGTTGTCTCATAAATTTGAAAACATGCATAAAAACCTTCACCAATAAGTACCAAGATAAAATCATCCATTTTAGTTTCAAGCATCTTAAAACTCAAATACTCTCCACCTAGGCCAATCATAATCCGTCAATTCCAATAATATTTTGTCAATTCAAGTACCATATATGTTACATTTTCGCCGAACTCTGGGGGACACGTAATCAGCCCGAGAACGCATATCCTTGTGGAATCAAGTGATCAGACTGAAATGCATATCCATCAATTCCCCTCACAAGACTTAGGAATATATAATCAACCTGAACGCAAATCCTCGCACCACACAGTTCAAGCATCCCTGAGACTCGTGTGGCATTGTCATAAATGACTAGACTGTTCCGAAGGCAACTGGGGGGGGGGGGGGCAGGTGGGTATCCTATGGTGGGTTTCAAAACCATTTTCTGAAACTTGTCATAAAATTCCTCTTTTTCCCCAAATCCACTTTCATAAATCCATTTTCCAAATCTTTTCTCAACTTTCCAAAAATCCGTTCTTAAATAGATAACCAAAAATCCCTTATGAATTTGACCATGCATAATCTCTCAAAACTATTCTCAAACTACATTCAAATATGTACAACATACTATTGAGAAAACTAGTATTCATAATTCATCGATTTCAAGCCACCAAGCATATATTTAAATACAGATATATAATCAAGCATTTAACTAATTCCTTATTCATGCAAAAGTACAAGCCATTCCCAACTCCACACAAAAACATAATAAAACGTTGGAAGGAAGTGTTAATAAATCATAAGCATTCAATAAAACTCCCATAACACGCTCGGCCACAATCGTTTGATTAGGAGTACGAACTCAAAAAGGCTCACCACTTAACCATTTTATCCAAACCACATCACCATCTCGACGCACGGTAGACCGTGCTGGCACGCCCGTGCAAAACCGCACCGCATCCAAAAGAAGGACGTCACGTGTTAATGCAAATCCCCTCTGTCCGGAGCACGAGGCCGTGAGATTTGCGCAGCCAACACAAGCTAGAGATGGTTCTAGTGATCATAATTTACGGTTGTTCCTCTGCACTTTTGTAGATCATAACTTCTTCATTTGAGCTCCGAATTGAACATGCCACTTGTCTACGAACTCATATCATCGAGCTCTATACAACGATGACACTCAATTCCCCAAATTCCTTCCCGAACAAAAAGTGACTAAAGTGCTCCTAAGCCCAAGGGCAAAAATTTAATTTCACAATAAATAATTAATGGAATAGTCATTTTTGGGATGGGGTGTTACAGTTTTAGTAAGCCTTAATATGGTTCTAGTGATCCTTACTAATATGGTTCTGGTAAGCCCTGTTATGGTTTTGGTAGGCCTTAAATTGTTTGTGGTGAGCCCTGATACCTTTTTGGTGATCCTTAATATCGTTTTGGTGACCCTTAATACAGTTATGGTGAGTCTTAATATGGGTTTGATGAGCCGTAGTATGGTTGTATTGAGTCTTAATATGGTGCTGTTTTTGTTAGATATATGGCCTACCAAGTAATTATGTAATAGTTAGTATTGAGGACATCATTTGTAACGACTTATTAAGTTATTTATGGGCAACACCAGTTGTTTTAATTCATGATTATATGTTACTTATGAAATACAAGACAACTATAGTCTTAGGAATATATATGTAAGTGGACATGAGAACTATGTAATGAGATTGTATACATCGAGACTTATCTTGATCCCTAATCCTAAATATGTTCCTGGTCATATGAGTATCAATTGGGCATTGATATTCCGCTGACGACCAATACACGCAGTATCTTCTCCCTAATAACGAGGTCTCAAGTCATTGAGTGTGGTGTAGGTGCTTGCAGGAGAACAAGTACACTGAATGCGATCAAATACATAAGTTCTAGAATGGAAGTCTTTGCAATGGTGCAGACCAATCTTTCGACCTGAGACATCATAGATGTTTTATGTCTATGTTGTTTGTTTTTGAGATCACTGTACCGTTGTGTTGAGGAAGACGTGACTTAAAGGTGTTTATCAGAACTCTCAATAAACTCATGGAGGCAAATGAATGTACGACATGGGATCTCTACTCTTAGTAAAGGGAGTGAATACTCCAAAGATATGATTGATCAAATCTTTGAGCAAAGTAGAAGATAAGATTTGAAAGAAGAGGTCTTCATTTCTTATCAGAATAATCATACAAATGAATAATTCACATCAGGGTATTTGACATTAGATTCCTTTATCTAATAATGTGAATAGGACAATTGTATAAGAGAAGGATTCAATTGCATGACCATTCCAATTTGAATAGGTTCTGCCCTACACCCTATTTAGCTTGAATAACCATGGCATGCTGCTAGGCTTCAACCATGGTTTGTGGAAGTCCTGAAAGGATCAAACTCAATTGACTTTCACCAATACGAAGAATTAAATGGTGAGATTTAATTCACAAGTAAACTCATAGAAGTGGAGCCCTCCCACTACCTTGCTAAAAGGAACCTACGGATCGCACACCGAGAAATGAGATTAGAGAAACAAATGAACAGAAAAGAAACTAGGAGTCAAAAGTCAAAGGTCAAGTCAAAGTCAACATATTTGACCAGAGCAATTGACCGAGTCAAATAGTTTGACCAAGTCAAATTAGTAAGACTATAATAGTGATTTAAGGGTTAAATCATAATTCATAATTAAGAGTAAAATGGGTGAAGGAGTTAGAATAAGTTGTCGGAAATGCCAATTATGCTATATTCTTCTCTTGCAAAGGCCCACGTTTTGTAGCTGGTGAAATGGGTGGTGGAGATTTTAACGATGATCTCTATTGGGTCTCAAGAAACCCTCAACATTTAAATGTTTTAAATTGAATAAACCTTGGATTGAAGTTCCATCATCAACTCTAAAGGTAGAGAGTACTAGACCCAGTGAGCTTTTGCCTAATTATATAAGAGATGACGTTGGCAAAGCCCAAAGGATCCAATATTGATAGAAGCGATTTGCGAGCAGATGGTTCAAGGGTATTGAGTCTGCAGTGGATGAGTGGGTAGTCTTGAAATTTTTCCCTTGGAAGGTGTGATGAGGTTCGGGAACGAGGGAAGTGAAGTTCCCGTCATGTCATGAAGCAACGTGGAAACCCGAGGCGCAGAGGTGGGCCGACCACCCTTATCACTTCAATTGACAGGTACGTAAATTTTGAGGATGAAATTTTTATAAGGGGGTAGGTTGTAACACCCCGACCTTAGTTTAATTATCCATTCAATTATTTAATGAAATTTAAATCTGAATTTACAATTTTGCCTCAGAGTAGGGGTAAATTGGTCACTTTTTAATCCGAAAGGATTTTGGGGCAGTGATTGGTGACATGACGTAGGTCGTACCTGAGATGAGTTCGTAGACACGTAGTGGGCTGGAATCGAAGTTGTAACGAAAAAATATACGATCAAATTACACTCAGTGGCATAACCG
Source organism: Prunus fruticosa (assembly GCA_018703695.1). Lineage (NCBI taxonomy): Eukaryota > Viridiplantae > Streptophyta > Magnoliopsida > Rosales > Rosaceae > Prunus > Prunus fruticosa. The sequence continues at coordinate 55,125,567 of CM031918.1, read as the reverse complement.
TAATTTTCTTGAAATTATTATTATTTTTTTAACCGGAAATTTTTTGCTCTCTCTCGCTCTCTCTTCCCCAACCCGCCCCTCCCTCTCGCAACACACAGACCCGGCCACTGCGTGGCCGGCTAACTTTGCCGTCCGACCACCCCACGGCTGAGACCGGTGGGGATGTGACCATGAGGAGCCAGTGATCACTACCAGGCAGAAGACCAGCCACGACCGCCGCTTAGGGAGGCGCTGGGAGCTCGGATTGGCCATGACTGTTTCGATTTCTCGTCGTCGTTCTGGGCAATTCCGGCTACGGTTTTTGACGAACCAGGTATGGATTTTGATCATCTTCACGTACTCTAGCTGTTTATATGGTTGGATTAGTGTTTCTCTCTCGGATAAAGGGTTAGGATATCCATGTGTGTTCAGATTTTCTCTTTCAGACAAACATCATTTGGGGGTGATGATGGTAGCTTTATCATGTAGTGTTCTGATTATAATTGCTGCTAGTTGTGGATATTAATTATGTTTTTAACATGTTGAAAAATTTGGGAAAAGTCCAATTTACCCATACAGTAAGTGGGCTCGGCATCAGGGTGACGTCAAAAATTCCACAAGATTCGTCTTCGGTTTCGAGGAATTCGGGGCCGGGTCCTGTCAGCTAATTAAACTTTAATCTCTTATATTTAACAATTGTAGCTCAGAACCTCTGGCAAAAGGGAAAATTGCCATTATCTCCATGTTTTTGGTTATGATAATTGTCATTATCTAATATTAAAATATGGAAGCACACCAAAGATTGGTGTCAATTCAACTAACACCCTGTTGCCATTGGTTCAATATCTTTAATTTAATAATTCTTATTTTACCATCTAAATGGATTTTCTCATTTAATAATTTTTTTTTAAAATATTATCTAATAAAGTTACACTTTGATAACAAATAATAATAATAATACAAATTATACAATTCCTTTATGAGGAGAACCAAAAGGTATTCTATTGTTAGTTTCATCCACAATGTTATCTAATGATCCCAACTATCTAATGTTTAGATCTTTATTCAAGAACTGTCATTGAAACAACTATCCTGACAACTATAACAGCAATGGACCAGTGGTTTCAAGTTTAAATCCCCATGGCATTTTGGTAGTGTGTGTGAGAAATTCCTTTCCCTCTTGTAGTTTAAACTATCATTTGTATTAAAAAATAATACAATGGTGTCAACAGGTTCTAGCCCAATGAAAAAGGGCATTGACTTCGAGTGGTCTCAAGTTTGAAACCCCATGACACCTTACTAGTGTGTATGTGTGCCGAGGCCGAAAAAAGCAATTGAATGTGTTTTTTTTTAAGTTTTCTAAGCCCCTTGTTTTTGTCAAATTTCCAGGCCCATTCTTTATTTTTTTGGGTCAGATTTCTAGGCCCATTCAAGTTTTAGGGTTCCTATATGTTTTTCCAGTTTCTGTAGTTTTGCATATTTTGCAGTTTATCATCATTCAAATACGAAAAACCTAAGAAAATCATCATCAACCACACATATCCAAATCCATAGAAATCATTATTACAGACCATAGCAATTCGTGAGAGTAATCTCAGTCACAATCTGTATATTTGCAAAGTTAAAAGAAAATCCAAATTAAAACAAGTAAATTTCCATTGCATATAGAAATCAAATTCCATGAGTTTCATACTCCTAAAATCAAATTAGCACATCTGCACAAAGAAAAAAAAAGTTAACATCAATAATTTATGTAAACTACAAATAAACCAACAACCATAAACAAAACTAATAAACAACATAATAAACCAAAAACATAGCCACAATAATAAAGAAACACCAACTAGCATTTGAAATCAATTCTGTCCATAAAAACAAAAATCACAACAAGAGTCGGGACAAAAATTAATTCCGTCCAGCAATTTTGACCAGTGAGCGTTTTAGGTAATTCAAACTTTGTAACAATAACTAGCATTCGACCCATCAAGAAATTTGTTATGCTTTTAAGCTCAAAATACAGAAAATTAGGGTTTTGAGATATTACCTCAAAGAGACAGAAAAATGGAGAGAGGGAGACTGAGAACGACTAAGATAGCGAGATCAACTGTGAGAGCGGGAGCGACTGAGAGAGAGCGGGATCGACTGAGAGGGCGAGAGTGACTGCGAGAGAGCGATAGAGAATCGGGAAGAAGTTGGCTGCGGATTTGGGGAGAGGAGGTTGAGACTGAGAGAGACTAAGTGAGAGGTGGAATGAAAAAGAAAAAAAAATCGAAGCCCCAGAAATGTTAGGGTTTCGCCGAATTCGAGTGTGGCAAGGAGCAGCGATTTTGTAAAATGAACGAATCATCCGCTGGCACATGTATTGATAATCTTTTAAATAATATAATTTTTAACATTTCTGGTTTCGATCTGGTTTTTACCAGTTTAAAGATAATTAAACCGGTCCAAACCGATTTTAGGGGCAGTTTCAGCATTTTTTTTATCGGTTCTTTAATTTTTCAATATAAAAACCAAATCAAACCACCTAAAACAGTCCAGTTCAACTGCTTCGGCCAGTTTGGTCAAATGTTCAAATAATCCTGAACACCCCTAAAAAAATAGAATACATTTGAAATCCATAAACATTGCAACAATTTATAACTCTTTTAAAACCCTTTTGTCAATCATACATGTAAAATAAGGGACAAAAGAATAGAAGAGTTCTTCTTTTGTCAGCTAATTACGTACTTTCTCATGTTGCAAATTAAAAAGAAAAAAGTATATGCACCGACCAATGGCCATAAGCCAATGTGCTATTATCTAAAACATATGCTAATAGTCAAAACACTTCTTTGTATTTTGTGACTATTACAATATTTTATGTGGTAATATTTTCTTTGTATTATGTAGATGTTTATTTAAGTTTTAATGCGATTTCTCTTTCCTCTAAAGAAAGAAGTTTTAACATGTACTGAAAATTGTTCATAGGAAAATATTTGAGGAGGGGCAGTGGCCATTCTTGATAGTGAGGGTAGTGGTGACAGTGAAGGTGAAGGTGAAGGCTAAGGTTGTGTCATCAGTTATGGCTTAATTGATCATGTGCAAGAATTGAGAGAATTTTGTTAAAATTCACGACCCAATTCTTTTATAATTCATCTTTTTCAAGGGCCTCGTTCAATGGCGGAGACAAGAGGGTAGCAACTCTTCTGATCAGATTAATTTTATTCGAAGGCAATTGCACTCTGCCTACACATACCCAATTTTTGACGGCTCTAGAGTAAGAACTCTAGAACATGACCTCAAGGGTGCTCTTCGTGAGGAGGAGCTATTCTGGAAACAAAAATCCCGCATACAGTGGTTGAATGCAGGAGAAAGGAATACGAAAATTTTCCACTCTAAGGTGCTCACCCGTCGGCGCCAAAACCGTTTCCTGGGTCTCGAGGATGCAATTGGTGTCTGGTATGAGAAGGGACCTGATATTCAAGCTATTGTTGTGTCCTATTTTCAAGAGCTATATACTACCAGTCACCCATCACAGAGAGTGAGAGCTCAAATTTGCTCAGGCGGTCACCCAGAGGAGGTTTCGAATTTAGAGTTGAGCCCAGCTTCTCGCCGATGGCTTACTTGGGCCTCCATCTTGGCCTGGTAGGTGATGACGTCTTTGGGTAGTTTAGAGCTTCTTCCACTTGGGCAAGTTACGTAGACGGCTGAACACACCCACATCACCCTTATCCCAAACCTGGAGAAGAGGTGAGAGCTCAAGTTGGTACATCTGACTTCTCAGGGCTAGATGGAAAAAATAGAGGAAGTTATTCATTGGGATACCAGGTACATGAACCAAAATTCTATTTTGTTGCGTAGTGGAAAGTGTTTGGCTTTTTTGGTTCTACTACTTAAAATTACAGCTATCAAGGTGGTCCATCTATTTATGTTATGCGTTGTAATTTTCTTTAATCAGTGTAATGCCCTTTAATTCTTCAATGGGCTGCCACAATTTTTGACTTAGCCTACATTTCACTAACTTTCTGTTTTTTGTGTATAACTCCATCTTATTCATATGTTTTTCATTTGGAGTTTTTGCACTTTGTAGTTATATACTAATTTTGTTGCTAATATTTGATATTTATATTCTTAGGGGAGTTGTTGCACGTGCGTTTCATCTCTCAAGAGGAGTTGAGAAGCCGAGTGGGAGGGTTACATATGTAGTCACTACTACATTTAACCATTTCGGACGGATAATAATCGTCGGAAGGCACAATAAGTGCACAAGGTTTGGTGAAGAGACCTAGTCGGCAAAGTTGTAAAGAAAGACTTTCGGACAAATAATTGATTTAGTTGGCATTATGGACAAAGTACAATATTAGTGTGAAAAATAGGACGGGTCATATTGTCGCATAAAATTGTCTCACAACAATATGCGTGACGTCAATTTAGTGACGGAATATAATGGGTATTATACGAGGCCATTTGGGCAGCCATTTGGGTCTTAAGCTGGCACTAGCTTTCAAAGCAATCACTTAGTGTTGATTGAGACGATGAAGGGTCTCTATTCGGTTGGCATTCCCATCCCTCGACAATATGACCCTGGCCTCCTCCCGAGACTCTGATTAAGGTCTCGTAGTATTGAAACCGCATGGTGGAGGATCCACAACATTGAGCGGAGTATGGGAGGAAGTGGAGGAGATTTGAAGAACCAATGGCTTTCTCCATCATGGTCGTTATTTAACATAACATAAAATATTTAACACACATATAATAACCATGAACTTGAATGCGTAAAACAATAATTAAAATTAAAGAATACTTACATGAAGGGACTTCGAACTGATTTTGTTTTAACATAAACGTCGCAAACACGTCGATTTCTGGGAATTTGGACCCTTGATTGAACAAGAGAAGAAAATTGTTAGTACAAAAAAATAAATTCATATTAATGACATATTAAAATTTTTATAAAAAAGACGATTTAATTATTACTTGCGCGCCTCCATCCTATATGAGAAGGGCCTGGAACGGAATGATGGAGAAGAGTCTTTTGTCCTATTGCCCTTATTTGCTTTCGCCTTCTTTGTGATACCAAAAATAAACGTATTAGTTGAAAATTAAATGAAATTAAAACAAAATAAATAAACATTAGTAAGAAACATATAATAAATTTCAACTTAATATAAAAAAATTACCACATAATTAAGAGTCTTGAAAATGACGTAGAGCAGCCAATATCCTCCGCAACCTCTGAAGAGCGACCTGCGGATATCATATGCCATAAAATGGTGGTGCATATTGCTCTTCCATGCTTGTACCTCTCACCAAAGAGTCTATTTACATACCCCAACGACTGATAGGGAGGTTCTCTAAATTGTAGTTCGCCTGAATACATTAATTATATTCATTAAGTATTAGAAGTATATAAAATTTGAAAGCAAAACAATTAAAAGGCATACATACGACAGGTGTTGGACACGTCGCACCTGTAGGCATGACCTTCCATGATTTCCATTTCATTGGACAATGGGCCCGAATGACGTGACCAATGTCGTGAGCCAATGAGCTATGTTGGTCCACGTTGGTGCAGTTGATGTTGCTGTCGTATCGATGTTGACACGAGTGTTGGTCACCCGGGTGGCTTCGCGTCTTCAACTGGCGACAAGGTCCCGGGTGTTCCTTTGCTGCAAACACATATAACATTAACATTAAATATTTAATCCTACCAAAATATTGGTCTGAAATAGCTGGAGTTGAAGGAAATATTTACCTGGTTGTGAATTGAGTAGAGGCAAGGGAACAGTGGTGTTAATCATATGGGGGGGGGATGACGTCGCCTGGCGTAAAGGTTGCGCCACTACTCAGATGAACCGCCACATGGGAGACGTAGGAGGAAGGCATAACATCCACCTGGGTGGGGCAGGAGCAGCGACGTGAAGCTGGGGGAGGCAAAGGCTGTGAGTGTATGCCTTAGAGTTCTGATAAGCTCGGACATCTGCACGAAACAAACATTTAAAGTACCTCTTTGGCCAAAAATTTACAATTTATAACACAAAAAATTTATAATAAAAATAACCCAACAACTAATCAAGAACAAATTCAATATTAAACATATTCATTCACCAAATACCAACAAATAAAATTGCAAAAACTCATGGAATCAATCCTTGATATACTAGAATAATTTCTACCTAAATAAAAAGAAAACACATCATTCCATTATGTGAAGCAAACGAAGAACCTCAATTCCAAACAAATTCAGATTTACAAAATTAAATGGATAAATGCAATATGAACAATAAAACAAACCCAAGAACCACAATTCCAAAAAATTTAGATTTACATAATTAGAAACCTAGGGATTTTGACATATACAATATGTTTTGCTATCAAATAATACAATTTCAACACAATGAGTCACCTAACCAATACAATCAAATTGACATCAAAAGCCAATACAAAAAGGAAAAGACTAAGCAATTTAACATGACAAAATCTAACAAAAAATTGAAATCAACATTTTAACATAAAATCCTAACCAACCATTAGACTAAAGAAATTATAAACATAAAATCCTAACCAACCATAGACTAACAGAAATCACAAACATAAAATCAGAAATCAAATCTGAAACAGAAATCACAAAATTCAAGAAAATTAGAAATGATTAACAAAATTTAAAGAAAAATAAAACAAAAATTATACGTGGATGGAGGAGGTGAGAGGAAGATGGAGATGGCGAGAGAAGTAGAGGGAGGAAACGTGGGATTTTCACCAATGGGGGGTTTGGTGGACAGAGAGGGAGAGAATTTGAGGTAGTGAGGGGGAAAGGGAGAGAGGGTTTGCGGTTTGGTTAGGCGGCGTGAGTGGGCGGAGGTTGGGTTGGAGAGAGAGGGAGAGATTTTGAGGTAGTGAGGGAAGGGAGAGAGGGTTTGTGAAGTTGGGGGAGTGACGGTGGGGCGGGAGTTTTGGTAGAAGAGAGAGGGAGTGAATTTAGGTTAGTGAGGGGGAAAGGGGTCGGGTTTGTGAGGCTGGGTGGGGTGGTTTTGAAGCTGGGATTGGGAGGTGGTGGTCTGGACGTTTGAGAGGCAGGTGGAGGAGGGTGAGAGGTTTGAGAGGAAGAGAGAGAGGAGAGTCGCGTCTTAAGCAAAAAATTAGGACCTTGGTGAGAGTCGGTAACGTGGCAAACTATATTGAACTTTGCGGAGAAACACGAAAGATGTGGCGAAACGTTTATTAATCTTGGGATGAATATTAGTTAGGAGCATATTTTAATGCCTGGGGGGAATTGCACTTGGAGGAGGTTGTGGGGATACTAAACTAACCCAAAGTGCTGAGTTTTGGGGTATTTGTGCTTGTTTTGTGACCACTACCATCTTGTGGAAACCTTAACGTTAATTTTTGTCCCTTTTAGATCTCTGTTTTATTTGGTTTTGGGTTAGTAGTATTACAGTTAGGTTGTTGTGAGGTTGTATTGTGTATGCCATAACAACTAATTTTAACTTGAGTTATACATACGTTATTACTAAGTTTTAGGTACACTTGTGTATCATTATTGAGATATTCAATATTGTTTTGGTTGAGTGTGTTGTAAATTATAAATTTGGAATAAATAAGTTAATGTGTTTTCTTTTAGTAGAATTTTTGTGTTACATGATTTGAATGTTTGTTTTTGAGTTTTTGGGTATGGATTCTAGTATTAAAAAGTTTGAGGATGGATGTTAATAGTTTTATAGAGTTGAATGAACATTTTTAGTTTCAAACATATGGAGGTTGATAACCCTACAAAGTTTGTACGGAAATTGAGAACCTAAATTTATTTGTATGGAGGTTTATAACCCTACAAAAGTTTTTTACCTTTCCATATTAAAGGGTATGCTGATGATCTTCACTAAAATCAATGAAAAACTATGTTTAGATGGATTTAAATTAAGGCTTAGGGTTATGGTTTTGCATTGTGTTTGCGTGACGATTGTCGTCCGCTTCTTGGGTCTTGGGGAATGTGGAAGAGTACTGATATCAATTCATGGAATTTATTTGCGGCGCAGTGTCGCGCAAATTACTATGGCGAACAACATGTGTGGAAGGGCTCGAATTCACATTTGGATAAATTTTACTTTGGGACTATACATTGTGGCAACATGGTGACGGTCTGGGGGAGTCGTTTAGTTAAAATTGACCTTGGGGTAGGGTTAATGGAGGGGTCGTTTTACAAATTTTGGGACGATTTCGTCCTTTAAGTCATTTGTGGTTTGTATCGTGGAAATGTAATTGATTTTTTTATTTAATTCAAAGATTTTGATTATGAATTGTTTTGATTCTGATGATGCCTATCATTGATATAACAGTATACATAATATTAACAAGATATTTCAAAATTTAACTGACATTAAAATTACAAAAATTAATATTCCTCCTTCCTCTATCTAATCTCATATTCTCTCCTCTCCTCTCATAGTCATATGGTTGTGGGGCCATGGTTGGATGTATGGGAGAAGAGGTCAATTGTATTGAGAATTGGTATTCTTTGAAGACACTCCTTAGCTGAAGGGTTCTGTACGACATTTGTATCTAGAAGTGTTTGCATCATGTTCCATGGAAGATTGAAGTTGGTAGGAGTGACGTGTTGAGATGGGTTTGTTTGGTATAGCATACACATTCCTCTGATCCATTGACAACTTTCCACCCGTCCTGCTAGGGTCATCTGTAGATAATTGTTTTGCCATGTTTGCCAAATGTAAGGGTCGCATCATCCAGTTCTGTTGTGTTGATAGTACCCATGACAATTAACACTTCCCTGCTATTTGGGTTGTATAAACCATGACACTTAAACATGATCACTTGGTGCTTTGAAAGCAATTGACGCGTTGTGAGTTTGCCATGAATTATGTCGTATTCGTCCACCTGGAACAAGGACACGTGTTTGCGACACAACTTGTCATCTTGAGTCCCCAAACTGCGCGAACATGACAACCGAGATTAGCGATTGGGCCGAATGCCAAGTAATACTCTTATGTAAGTGGGGATTTGATTCAACTTAGTCACCTAATAAATAATAAAACATTCACAATTAGTTTGAGAATTAAATACTACATATAATGTAAACAAACACTCAAATACATATTCCAAAAACCATTTGGAAACAATTGGTGTTTTGAATACAAATGTGATGGATGTTGCTCATCATTCTTCATGCTATCAAGTTGCATTATCTCATCCAATGTTCAATACGAACCAATGAGCTACCTCCATGTCATTGGAACGACTTCCTGTAGGTTCCAAAGGGTCGTGGTTTGGCCAAATAGAAGTTGTCATTTTGACACCTGTCATTATTGGTGAGGTGATTGAAGCGTGTCCACATCCTTTAAATACATTCAGAAGTAAGCGCCTCATATGAACCCAAGCCTCTACAATTGATCCTGGGTTTGCCTGGTAGTTTAGCTCCAGAGCCTGATTAAAACGAAAATATGCAAATTAGCAAGTAGCAACCATGGGATAAAGATGATAAGAATGATGAGGTATACCTCTAGGATACATACGTAGGATGGACCAGAAGAATGCCTCTTGGCAGTGAACCATCACGTGAATCATACTCGTGAAGAAGGAGGAAATATCATCAAACTTGCATAAGACTGGACAATGTCATGGCGCATTGATCAATGTGTCTTGAACGTTTTTTGGTGAGTTGGGAAAATTGGACAACAATATGATTGGCTTGACTACATCTTGGCAAAGGTGTGAATCCCCAATGAAGTAGGCGTTGCATAAACACATGGGTCATGGCTCTTGAGTAGTAATTTACCCGTCAACATTCACGAAGTGCGATATTAGAAGCATACGTCATGAAACTTCAGAAGATAAACTAGAAACTCTTGTATTGGTTCATGGAAAAATGCAAGATCCTTATAGCTTTATCATCCTTAGCCATAAACCCTTGTATGCCCATTCTTCCAAATAAGACGAGCTTTATCGTATCCTTTGTCTCTCCTGAATCTAGAATCGTTCCCACAATGTGTCAAACACATTTTCTCACATGCATAGTCGAGGTTGTGCCTCTTTTAGTTTGACCTTGGGAGCTCAAAAACATAGACTGTGCGTCCAGTCATATGTGTGGTGGTTCTGTTTCCGAGGACCAAATCAACGGTTTAGTGTTAGTTTAGGACGTTTAGGTCTTGGGACGCTTGTTGAAATACCGCCACTCGTGGTCCCATGGCAACCATCCGATGCCCAAGGTAACACATAGGTGCCAACCAGAAGTCACATCCTTGCATCAGGGCATGCCATATAACCTTTTGTGCTCACCCCGACACCATTGCATATGCGGGAAAATCATTAACAGTCCACATAATGCCGCCGCAAAGTGAACATCTTCAAGTGGATTTATCGTACGCGCGCACACGTTTGTCCACAAATCCTTCATCTCATCAACCAACGGCCTTAATACACATCGATTGACCTCCAGGATCCTAGTTATCAAAAGTCATCATCATGTACTCCTTTTTCATGCACTTCAGGGCGGCAAATTATATGGGAATACGAAAATTGGCCAAGTGCTGTGGTGTTGGTTTAGAACCCCGTACGGATTGAATCCGTCTGTGGCAAGTCCCAATCTAACATTTCGAGGATTAGCAGCAAACTCGGGAACGTTCGATTCGAACTCTTCCATGCCTCCCCATCTCAGGATGCCGTATCATATCGTCGTCTACCGTTTTTCTTATGCCATCTCATGCCTGTGGCAGTATGCGTCGACATATAAAGTCGCTGCAATCTTGGTTTCAGGGGCAAATAACGCATGACTTTTTGTGGAACCAACGTTTCATACTCTTTGTAGAATAACATGACTCATTGCATGACTCATTGCATATAGGACATGTATCCAACGTTTCATACTCTTTGTAGAATAACATGCAATTGTTTTTGCAAGCGTGGATTTTTTCATAACCCAATCCAAGACCACTCAACATCTTCTGCCTGCCTTGGTCTTTCGGCAAACAATTGTCTGTTGGAAGCATTTTCTTGAAAACCCCCAAAAAGTAATCAAAACAAGGTTTCACATCGATACTTTATTTTTCCGTGCATTAGCTCCACAATCGCCGTCAGAACGGAAAAGCTCTTGCACCCGGGTATAACTCTTGGTTGGCATTTCTTACAGGTTTTCATCCTGTTCAAACTCTCACTGTCCATTTGTGTAGGCACATCATCTTCACCTTGCTGATTGCTGCTGGTCGATGCAAATGGAAATGCATCATTTATAATATCCTGACTTGTTCATTAGGATCCACAATGGGTTCAACATTGTCTACTTTTGTGGCCCCTGAAGTTGAAGCAATGTCTAACTGTTCCCCATGATGGTTCCAAGCGATGTATGTCTCAATCATTCCATTCCTCACTAAATGAAATCGAACATTTCAATTGTGTCCCACAACGTGTTGTTACAGCTCCTACAAGGAACCGAATTCTAGTTGCACCCTGGTTGTGTGTCCGTGCAAAGTCAATAAAATCCTCGATTCCATCAGTATTCGTCTGCACCTATTCGGGTTCTGTATCCACCTCCTGCTCATCGTTCCTGAATCACAGTGACAATACAACAATTATGTTGTATTCGTACAAAATCTTTCCTTATGCCTCCGGTAAGGGCCCTATCCCATTCGGAAATGCATAGTCACGTTACGTAATTTACAGCTACATGAGATTAGATTTCACGTGGATGAATTTCGGCAGCATCTCGGTACAGTTCTTGAGGTGTACCATAGATATAAAATACCTACGTACCACCCGAAGAACGTTCCGAGATGACACCGAAATTTCCACATTGAAACCTAATCCTGTAGCTGTAAACTAGTGAACGACTATGCATTTCCAAACTGTCCAAATATGGGACAATTCAAGAATTAATTGGACCGTAGTCGTGTTTACCCACCATGCGCGTCCAACTACCTGAACGGGAACTAAGCTTTACAAAAAAAATGTACGAAGTTAATTTCAATTAACCTCGTACATTAACGTACATACATAATTTAACAACATATTATAAATATAATTTCATAAATAAATATAAATGTAATGTAATAAATTTTTAATTTTAAATTAGAAAACGACGAAAATACCTTATCAATCGTTCTCCACCAATCGCTAATCACATATAATATCCCTATAGACAACGAAATTAATATTGTTAGTATAAATTTACATTAATACTTTTACACTAACGACAAAAAATACATACCGAACAAACTTAGCAGTGGTAGAGGTAGTTCAATTAATATAGGAAACGAAATTGAATACCTTTTTTGGCACAAAACGTTCGAGAGAGAGGAAGAGAGAGGGAGAGGCAAACTGCAATTTTTCTTTGCAGTTTGCCACTTCCATGGCTGAAATCGATAAAGTAGAAGATGACTTTTTTGCGGACGCACAATTTTCGTCGCCAAAAGCCTCTATGGCGTGTCGCAAAGTGTAAGATGTTTGCGCAACGATTTTTTCTCGTCGCATTATTAATATCGTCCGCAAAAATTTCTTATCGTCACGCAAAGATCAGTTTGCCGCAGGGATAATGAGCGACGATTATACTTTTGTCGCGCAGACTTTGGTCGCGCAAATGACGGACTCGTCGTGCAACAGCCATCTTTATTTTCCTCCTCCTTCTTGCGACGGATATCTATATTGTGCACAAAGATCTCTTTTGCGACGAGCTATCGTCGCGCAGTGGTTTGGCGCCAAAATATTTGTTCGCGGGGTTTTTCTCCGTTTTACGCAGTTTTCTTGCCGTCGCGCGAAGTAGTTTAGCGCGACGACTCTGTTGTCGCCAGTTTGGCGCTACGCATATGCTTTGTCGTCGGGCGAAGATATTATGCCGACGATTCTTTTATTGTCGCTCAACTATCGTCGCGCAAATAGTAAAATGTAGTAGTGAGTTGTCCTTGAAGGTTTGTGTAGATTCATGTCCAGGAACTTAGCACAAGAGGAACATATTATACTCTACGGATATCTCCTCTTGAAATGAAAAAGTCTGGTATGTTGCCAATTTAGTATGTGGATTTGTTTTTGGTAGAAGATATTAGGGTTTATTGGTTGATTAGCTAGTTGTGGTTTGAAACATACTGCATGTTGTTGTTTCTTTGATTTGTTTTTTCTTTTCCGTTTCAGTAAGAAGAAATAGTCTTCATACTTCAAATGCTAAGTGTGTGTTTTATGTACCCGCTAACATTTATACTATGTTGGTTATGTGTGTGGCCCTGGTTCATTAGTTGAATAGAATCTGCTATTTATGACTAGGCCACGAGAAGAAAACAAATATTATGAGGACAAAATGGAAAATTCAACAGTTAACCAAATTATTAAAAATATTAAATAAAATAAAAATGATAATTGCACAAAAGGGGATAACCCACGTTGTGATGTTGGCAGTTGACGCTTTCTTCCACAAAGTTCTGAAAATTAGAACTACCACAATATTCTTCAAGCTTCAAACTTGGTGTTTATCTTCAAGCCTGATATCATATCCCACTAATTAGGTACAGATTTCTTTTTTCTGCTTTATGTTCAATTTTATTCAAATATTATATTTTCTTTCTCAGATTATTGATGAAGCAAGCATTTACTTTTGATTTTAGGTGTACGGGTCTCTCTTTAATTTTCGGTTTTTTTTTCAATGGAATCTTTCTTCAACTTAATCATATTTGTTAAATTATTCTTGCATGTTGTTGTGTTGTTTGTTGATCTGCTATCATGCTTGGGATTTTTTCTTATGATCTTTTCATCTGTGCATACATGACATAAATGGGATTTTTGGTTTCAGCCGCGGAGTGAGATATCATTTCGAGGGCTCAAGCGAAGAATCTCATAAGCTTCAAAAATGGTGGCGGTGAAGAAGACCAAGAAGACACATGAGAGCATCAACACTAGGATTGCTCTGGTGATGAGGAGTGACAAGTACACTCTGGGGGTACAAGAAGTCGTAACTCCATGCTAAAATATGATATTTGGTTTTGAATATGTTAGGTTCTTATTTTATTCTTCTCCATAAGGAGGTATATATAAGAGTTTATATGAGTGCTTTACCATGAATTAGATATAGTAAAGGATTAGGAAAGTATCTCCTAATTATACAATGATTTGATAACTATATAAAAATAGGAAAGTAAATCTCTTATTTAATCAAGGAAATAAATCTCCTTGATTAATTAGGAGACTCACTTCAACACTACTCCTCAAGTTGGTGCATATACGTCACAAATGCCCAACTTGGTCACTGAGTCAACTTGGTAACTTGGTAACTGAGTCATGAAATTTGAGGAATTTGATGTAGGAATTGGATTTGAGAGGTATGTGTATAAGATTTGAGAGGTATGAGAATTTGTTTAGAGGAATTTTGATGTATGAATTTGATGTAGGAATTGGATTTGAGAGGTATGTGTTTAAGATTTGAGGGTATGAGAATTTGATTTGAGGAATTTGGTGTATTGGGTTAGTTTCTGATTTACTACGATTTGGTTTCTTTGTATTGGGTTAGTTTCTGATTTTTTTTCCTATGGATTTGTTTTGTTTTGGGGCAAAATATTGCAGGGAAGTTAATTATAATTTCAAACAACTGCCCTCCTCTCTGCGAAAGTTTGAAATCGAATACTACGCTATGCTTGCTAAGGTTGGGTGCACCACTACAACGGAAGTAAGTGCTATATTGCCATATTATTTGAGTTTGCATTGTACTGAAAAGTTTAAAATGCTTTAGATGTTACCTGTTTGAGCAAGACTCTAACCCATTTTCTTTTCCGCTTTCTATTAAATTTATTCAAATATTATATTTTCTTTCTACAGGTTATCAATGAAGCAAGCATTAGTTTTGATTTTAGGGTATGTATCTCTCTTTAATTTTGGGGGGTTTTTTTCTTTTTTGAATGGAATTCTTCTTCGAACTAATCATATTTGTTATATTATTCTTGCATGTCGTGTAGTTTCTCAAATAAGGGTTCTTCATCTGCTATCATGCTTGGGATTTTTTCTTATGATCTTTTCATCCGTGAATACATGACAGAAATGAGATTTTGATTTTGTAAGGATCAGAGAATTGTGCAGCAGAGTTTTGGTCATTCATTTCTTTCTGAATTTGCAATAGTCATGTTAATTGTATCAAGGTTTCTTCTTTCTGTTGTTTATTGTGTGCTATTCATAGTTTTATACAAGTTATCGCACATCATTGGTCATGAATCTTTGCAACCTTTGAGTTGGATTTCTCTGATTACATCAAGTGCTTATTCAGAAAATGGCAATTGTCCTTTACACAAAGAATCCAACTGGAAGAAGCTGGATATCATGACCACGGAGTAAAACTCCGTTTTCATGCCATTTTTTTGGTGTTACACTCCAAAAAACACGGTGCTTCCAGTTTTGATTGTGGACTGACATTGAGTCAGACAAGTTATGTGCCATTCATAGATGACATTTGGAATGTCGAGTGGTATTTTTGCTTTCCGAGTGTTGTATTAATTTGTTTGACTTTTACATAACATGTTATTTGTGTTAGATTTAACGTGTCAATTTCTGTTACAGCAGCCAAGTCCCGCCGTCAGGAGTCGCCAATCAGCCAGAATCCGCTCGAAAATAGCCGATTTTGACAGAAACTTCACACAATTCGATCTTCCTCCTCCAGCCCCCAATTCAGACGAGTGAGGTATGGTTTCTCACCTATTTTTCAAGCCCTAGCTGATGGTTGGGTAGGATTGGATCGATTTCTAGCCTAGGTAATTCAAATTACAACCCTAAGTTTGGCCGGTTTTCAATTTGAAATTCCGGCCACTTCCGCTCATTTTTCTGGGTAGGTCCAAGAACAAGAGTGGCTCCAATGGATGTCCTGAACCTAGGGTAGGAATCTTGGCCGGCGGTTCCGAGATTTTTCGGCCGCCCAAAATTTATCTAGGTACCCAAGCGTTGTCGATGCGTGGGCCATGTGGTGGTCCAGCATTGAATCCTAAAATGATCCTTGTGTTGTCACGAGCGTGTAGGTGTGCTCGGATGTCAATTCGAATATCGTTTGAACCTCGAACAATTTTACGCATATTATGCGTTATCTGGGTTCCATAGGTTTGAACCGTTGGATCAATCTCAATTTTATATATGTTGATCTAGGCACTCCTAGGATCGTGTAGGTTTTCGCAGATCATGAATCAGAGCTGCAGATGTTCCGATTCAATAATTTAAAGTTTAATTAAACTATAACCGTAAGATCGATACGATCGTGAGCAATTCAAACATTCGAAATCGAACCAAACTTACATGATATGATTAATAAAATGTGTGGAACCTATAGGGTCTCTCAAATTGACAATTGAAGGTCGTGGACCCCACGAGGTCCCGGGTTGACATCTCCGAGAAATTATCGCTTATCGAGTTTCAGCTCTTCCAGACCATTCTAACTGCTGAAATGATTAAGTGGGCATAGGAATGGTCTTAAACCATGTACACGCACTTCTAGGAGCCAGGGGTCAGGGTTTTGGACTAAATCATGTTAGGCAATTTTTATTAATTAAATATTTTAATGGCTTAAATAGGTACTCGCCCAGTGAGTGGACTTTTGTTTTACAAATGATTTTATGAAATTAAAATTATATTATTTTTATCTTGAATAAGTATTAATGCCTATTACTTTCCAAGCATAAGTATTTAAAATGCTAATATTTTTCGTTATATATTCTGTTATATTTAAATGAGAGTGGCTTGGAAAGTAGGAAGGATAATGGCAGTAGGATTCAAGAATGGATAAGAAATAGTTTATAATTTACAAGTAAACATTTTTCTTAAAACCACCATAGGTACCCAAGTTGCCTACATATAATATGTTGCCTTCAGAATATATATATTGTTGCCTTCGGTTATGTCAGCGCGTTTGACAATTGCCCCACGAGTCTTAGGGATATTCGGACCGTGCGGAGCGAAGAATGCAGATCAGGTGGACTAAATATCCCCTGAATCCTGCGAAGATTGCGGCTTGGGTCGACTTTGTGTAACTGAGACCTGCCAGGATGTGTCACTACGTGACACAAGGAATTGATAGAAATGGGGGGAAATAAGTATAAGATCATGGAATTGACGGATATATATATATTAATGGGTACACTTAGGTAGAAATGATTTATTTCTTTATAATATTTTCTAAAAGTCCCGACGTTTTGATTTAATGCTTGATTAATAATATGTATGTAAATATGCTTGTTTTAGAAATTCTTGTACGAATATATATATATATATATATATAAGAGGAAATAGAATAGAACTTTCTAAATGGTTTTAACAGTGGGATTAGTATGTCCGTATTCTATTTTCCAAAACTTTATTTTTGTCCACTCACACTTTTAAATGTTTTGCGCCCCCAGGCAGGAGCAGTGAACCAGAGCACCACCAGGCATTCGTCATCACTCGTCCTTCTCTTTCCACTACGTAGGATATGATTACGTTTCTGCACTTCTTTCGTAAATAAGTGGATTAGATTTGCTCTAAAAATTGCCCTAGGATTCTATACGGCCTGAGGCCATATAATTCTGTTATAGGATTGCTTGAATGTAAACTTAAAGCATGCTGAATGTTGGGTTATAAATTGTTTTTCATGCAGGTGTAAATTTTTGGGTAATGTACATTTATAAGGGAGACTCTGCCAAATTTTCGACAGAAGTCAAACTCTAAAGTAACTTAGTTTTAATTAGAAGGGAAATTTGGTCATTTGTGCCCAGAACCTGCCAGGTGTTCAGACACGCACAAGGTTCGGCTCAGATTCCAAAGTGGAATTTGGGTCCAGTCCTGTCAACCTTCACCAATAAATACCAAGACAAAATCATCAATGATTCTTTTAGGATATGTGACTGATCTATCCGCAAGTTGAAGAGAAACAGTAGTGCTCTTGAGCTCTCCAATACCTAATCGCTGAAAAATAGACAAAGGCATAGGGTTAATGCTTGAGCCTAAATCTAAAAATGCTTTATCAAATTAAACATCACCAATAATACAAGGAATTGTAAAACTCCCTGGGTCCTTCAGTTTTGGAGGCAATTTCTTGAGCAACACCGCACTGCACTCTTCAGTTAACATCACTTTTTCATGAGCTGCGAATTTCCTCTTGTTTGTACATGCATTCTTCAAAAAATTTGCATAAGAAAGAATCTGTTTGACGTCCAGCAATGGAATATTGCCAAAATATCCGATTGATCTTTCTTTTGTTTATAGACTGGTTGGGCTATTGGAAACGGAAGTGGGGGAACATAAATCCTTTCTTTGACAGGGGAGATCTGGTCATCATTAGAGGTTCCTTCGGAATCACATGGTTTGCCTTGGGTAGGTGCTGGAAGTAGTCCTTTAGTTTCTTCTCTACCTTCCTCTTCTTTTCCAGCACTTGTCGTGGCTTCTTCTTATTTATTAAATGGCTTGCCACTTCTTAAAGTTCTAATGGACTTGAGGTGCTCCACATTTTGAGGATTAATTTCAGGTTGTCTTGGAAATGTGCCTTGCGCCCTTTCATGCACAATAGTAGCGAGCTGGCCTACTTAAGTTCATAGTATTCTGATTTTGTTGAGAAGTCTGTACAAACTAAGCAATTAAGTCCTCCAACACTAGTTTCTTAGGCTCACTCGAAGGGATGGCTAGAACTAGCTTGTTGTTGCTGGTTGCTCCATGAGAAATTTGAGTGGTTACGCCACCTCTCTGATTATAGGTGTTCAAATATGGATCATTCCGAGGTCGTTGAAACAAATTAACTTGGCGAACTTGATCATAACATTACGTAGTTGATGGACAAAGTTCCATTGGATGAGTTGGGTTAGAACAAATGGCGCAAACTTGCTGTGGGGAGGGTGGAATAACAGCACGCAAAAAAGTTTCTAGTTTTTTTCTCAAGGCTTGAAATTTGAGCAGCAACCGCAGTGTTGGTGTCGACTTCATGAACTCTTGCCTTCTTTGTCCAATTACAGTAAATACCATACTTAATTTGAGGCTTGCTTCTTGTGATTAGGATTTGTAATTCGTCTAGGGTAAATACCATACTCCTAGGGTTTACATGCTAGTTCCAGGTCTTCACTGATCTTAAAGAGTTTCTATGTGTTGATATTTGACCTAAATATCATAGGGGAATTGCATGTAGGAATATGCGAGTTAGCCTAAATACCATAGGTAATTCATGAAGAAGGAAAACTAAGCGGCGACATCAAATGGTTAGTTAATAGGTAGGAAAATAAGAGGCCAGATCGGATTACTAGTGGTGAATTCATTGTCCTAGTACTTTTATCAATTTGAATTTCTCATATGTGGTTTGTCACTTTCTACTTGTTTTGTCTTTTAATTTCTTTGGTAATTAAATCATTCTTTCACAAACCCTTTTTGTGTTTACGTGAGTGTGCTATGTGTTTAATTTTTTGTTTATATAATTAGAGTAGTTAAAGTATTTTGTGAAGTAAATTAGGTTAGACTAGTTGGAAGTTCAACTCAATCCTCATGGGAATGACCTCGTATTTGCCATACTAAATTACGATTGACCTTGTGCACTTGCGAGTATAATTTGTGTTTAGACTAATCTTTATAATCTCTGTTTTTCAGGTTCTCTAAAATTCACAACAACATAGGAAGAGAGATGCAAATAGAAGATTGAAGTTGCACATATACTCATTTCACATATTCTGAAATTGGCTTTTGCATCCAACCCTCGTGAGTTAATTTGTATGAACTCTTGAGTTTTTTCTTCATCATCTTTACTAGAGTTCATTGATGAGCATAACATTGTTAGGTTGATTAGATTGTTCCTTGTGAATCTATTCAACCTAGCACCCATATCATATCATTCTCTTCATTGAAGTTTTCGTGCCTTGGTGGTGTTTGAAGATCGTGGAGGTTTGTGCCACTATCATGATCAACGACGTGGAATCGATTTAGAGAAGTGTTTGAGTCAATTAAGTCTCTTTTGTACTGCTTTTGTCTTAGTGGATTGGTTTCTGCCTGGCAAAGCGGCGCACCAGAGAGAATATGGAACGTATTTTCTGGAAAAGGGGAAGACTTTCCACGATAGGACAAGCACATGTTATGGAATCTGTTAGTGGAGCTACAGGAAGTCATCATTAAGGATAAAATGACAAAGGTTGTCCCTGTGGACATCTGACCAAAATCCTTCACCTCGACCGTGAACAGGACTCGCCCAAGGATAAGATTCGAAAATGTTCACTATCTTCAGGCTTGTCACCATTGAAATTGGTACTTAGGTGACGATGGGTAAATTTTCTAGGACATTTGAACAAAACTTGACCAAATATACTTATGACTAGTCAACTATCAGTCATAAACAAACACAATCAAGAATACACACAGAGCATGCGACAATGTACCTGCAACCCTAGAAGATTACTGGTGACAACCTCGGCATTCAGAAGGACCCGTCAATCTAGGCATCCCTTGTGCTAGCAACAACTATGGTGAAAGTGTGTAAAATCAACATAATCAAATAAACATCAAACAACATATAATGATGACTAGTCAACTACAAGAACATAAACCCATAATTCATAAGATGACTAGTCAACCACCAAGAACACAAACCCAGAAAAATTTAGAGATGCAAATCAGAATTTGTTCACCCAGGAAACCCACCATTGGGAAAAATTAGGGGTCATTAACCGACCAGGCAATCCCCTAAGTAGAAAAAGATTCTTACAAAGGAACACAAGCAAGCTCAAGAAAAACCTAAATCTATTTAGGAAGATGAGCTATACCTCCTTTGTGCAATCTTCTTCTCCAACTTAGCAAAGCTTGAAGCTCAGTTCTTCATGGCAATGGCAGCTCCTTCTCCCGCTCATTCATCCCATGGCACTAGCTTGCAAGCTCCAACTCAGACATAAACCAAATATGGATTCAAAGGAAAATGACCAATTTCTTCAAGAAACCATACTCTTGAAGAAATCAATCTTGAATCTGACCTAGATATAAATGATAGAGTGTTTTAATGAGCTAGATGCAGATTTTCAATTTCAAATGCAGTTTTTCAAAATTAATTTGGAAAAACTCATAGATGAAAATAAAATGGTTCTCTTTTGAGGAAGAAGAAGAGAAAGAGCAACAACTTTCCAAAACTTCCACACCTAAGAGACGACTACCAAATGAGGAATTGTTTGGCCTTTACACACAAAAATTCCCTAGGTCAGAATCTACACATGGCAGGAGAGAGAGAAGAGAGAATAGGACAAAAAGATTGGTTATCCAGCTGGAAATCCTCCAGAGCAAGGATGACTAGTCATACGAGAAACAGATGACTAGTCATCATTTTATGAAATCAATTTAATGCAATGTGATGCAATGCACAATTTACCTTTGTCAATTTGCTTAGGTCCTCGACCACACAAGCCTCCCGCAGAGCAACTTGTCTTTCTATCATTTATCTTCCTATAATGCACTTTCAATATCTTTAAATGCTTTCCTAGGAGTAGTGGTAAAGTTAAGTTCTTTCATCCATCAATATATCATACCACTTTTCAAGGCGTCGGAGAACCATCCTTGTTACTTTTCCATCCACCCGATATATCAAATAGCCTTTGCAATCTAGAGAAGAAGGGGTAGTGGTCGTGGCCGATCTGATGGACCGACTGTTGGAATATTAGGTCGAGGACTCTTTACGGCCGAACTCGCTGATTAATTTGATCAAATTCCGATATGAGTCAGACGACGGTGATGTGTTAACCATTGACGACCTGGATCCTGCACCTGTTGAGATGGAAAACAGCCATCCCGAGGTCTAAGATCCTTTGTTAGAATTCAAGGTAGGAACTAAGGGCGAACCACGACCTCTCTTTGTTAGTAATCTTTTGAACCCGAAGCTGAGTGCCGAAATTATTAGCCTCCTCTGCTAATATAAAGAATGTTTTGCTTGGGACTATCGTGAGATGCTTGGATTACCCAGATGTTTAGTAGAACATGAATTGAAAATCAAAGACGAGTTCAAACCTTTCCAACAACCACCATGGGCGATTTTCTGCCGAGGTACAACTGAAAGTCAAAGAAGAAATTTAACAGCTTCTCAAAGCCAGCTTTATCCGTACCACACGATACGTTGAGTGGTTGGCCAACATTGTGCCAATGTTGAAAAAGACTGGAGCTCTAAGGGTTTGCACGAATTATAGAAATCTGAATCTTGCAATCCCCAAGGACGAGTACGCTATGCCCATGGCCGACTTGTTAGTGGATGGAGCCGCAGAACATGAGCTCTTATCCTTTACGGACGTCTATGTTGGGTTCAATTAGATATTTATTGCCAAAAGAGAAGTTCACAAAATTGAGTTTAGATGTCTCAGAGCTATTGGAACTTATGAATAGGTAGTCACGCCTTTAGGCCTTAAAAACGCTGGTGCTACGTCTTGAGCGGGCCATGAACATCATCTTCCACGACTTAATCGGCCAAACTATTGAGGTTTATATTGACGACGTTATCGTCAAGTCTTCCTCATTGGCTTCTTGGTTCACTAACGTAGGATCGAAGTGAACAAGAACAAGGCCAAGGAAATCATGGTCGCACCCACCAAAAACCAAGAAAGAACTCCAATCTTTCCTTGGAAAGGTGACTTTTTAAGACGTTTCATATCCAACTTGGTAGGGAAGATTCGGCCATTATCCCATCCCCTAAGATTGAGGGACAGGGATGAGTTCGTCTGGGAAAGCAAGCATCAAAAGGCTTTTAATGAAATCAAGCAATAGCTCTCCCAGTCGCGCCAGTTCTTATGCCCCCAAAGAAAGGAAACCTCTAAGGCTCTACATTTCAGCCCTAGAGAACTTTATCGACTACTTGTTGGCTCAAAATAATATGTCTGAGCAAGAACATGTTGTGCATTATCTCAGCTGCAACCTTAGTATGGCCGAGCTTAACTATTCATGATAGAGAAGTTATGCCTGGCACTCTATTTCCACTAAGCTAAGCCATTACATGACTAATTATTGCGTAATGGCCCTCAATATAGCTGAAGGATTCTTTAGGATCTCTTTTGTTAATGTGCCAAGTGCGAAAAATCACGAGTCCAATGAAATGGCCCATATAGCATCAAGCGTAAACATACTTGATGGAGAGTACAACCGGGTGATCAAAATTGAAAAGCGTAACATGTCAACCTTGGCGGCCGAGACATCCGAAATGGCCAAGACGGCCAAAGGAGACTGGCAACATCCCATCGTCAAATATCTCCGTGATCCTTTCGGGCAATAACGAAAAAGCTATAGGTTTTCGGGCTCGTCTTGATTTCGAGGAGCCCCAAAGGTGTCCCTCCTTCCTCTAATATCATTATGATGTAGAAGTTATGCCTGGCACTCTATTTCCACTAAGCTAAGCCATTACATGACTACTTATTGCGTAATGGCCCTCAATATGGCTGAAGGATTCTTTTGGATCTCTTTTGTTAATGTGCCAAGCACAAAAAATCATGAGGCCAATGAAATGGCCCATATAGGATCAGGCGTAAACATCCCTGATGGAGAATACAATAGGGTGATCAAAATTGAAAAGCGTAACTTGTCAACCTTGGCGACCCAGGACATCCAAAATGGCCAAGACGGCCAAAGGAGACCGTCAATATCCCATCGTCAAATATCTTCGTGATCCTTTCGGGCAATCATGAAAAAGCTATAGGTTTTCGAGCTCGTCTTGATTCCAGGAGGAGCCTGAAGATGTCCCTCCTTCCCCTAATATCATTATGATCAGCCCTTTTATTGCCTTAATATGGTTACGGTAAGCCACAATATTGTTATGGTAAGCCATAATACGGCTATCGTGGACCATATTATTTTTTTAATGTGCCCTAATATGGTTCTGGTGAGCCTTAGTACAGTTCTGGTAAGCTTTAGTACGATTCTACTAAACCTTAGTACAATTCTGGTAAGCCTTAATACGATTCTACTAAACCTTAGTATAGTTCTAGTAAGCCTTAATATGGTTTTGGTTAGTCATAATATGATTCTAGTAAGACATAATATGGGTCTGGTGAGCCAGAAATATGGTTTTGGTGAACCATAATATGGTTATGGTGTGCGTTAATACATTTTTGGTTAGCCTTTGTATGGTTCTGATAAGCCTTTGTATGGTTCTGGTAAGCCTTAGTACAGTTCTAGTACACCTCATATGGCTTAGATAATTCATAATATAAATTTGATAAGCCATGTTATTGTTCTGATAAGCCATAATATGGTTCTAGTAAGCCCTCATATCATTTTGGTAGACTTTGTTATGGTTCTAGTAAGTCACAAAATGGTTCTAGTGAGCTTTAATATCGTTTTTGGGAGCCTTCATATGGTTCTAATGATCTTTAATAATCTGGTTATGGCCCATGTCGAACCCCGTGCATGTCCAACCCCTGGCAGTGTCTGGCACAAACGACCAAAATACCCATCTTGCCCTAATCCAAAACTGCTTTAGGGTCTGGCTTCTACCGGAAAACTGATAGAGTCTCCTTAAAAAAGACTCAAAATCCTAGAATTTTACCTGCACAGCAAACTCAAATAATTTCTCAAGCGTTCAACAAATTCAACTTTACAAAATTGATCGTAACAAACCAATCATAAACTTGTGGCTGCACCAAGGTTAGCTTAGGCTCCCTACGTACCCTGCTGAAACTTAAGCAAAAGATATTGATTTCAGAACTATCTTCCACCCATCACATATGTGCATATACAAATACATATGTATAATAGCTCATTACAAATAAGTAGGAAAGCGAGAAAATTATTAAAATAACATTGTCCACATGAAACCTTAATATCAATATCAACGATTTGAAAGAGCATACTTCAATCAATCTTTCACACGTAAAAACAAACTCATGTCTTAAGAAAGTAGTTGTCAATTTTATAAAATCCTTAAAACTTAGAAAACTCTCAATCCTTGTCTCATAAATCTGAAAAACATGCATAAAAACCTTCACCAATAAGTACCAAGACCAACAGGTACGGAGCGAGGATGCGGCTCAGGTTGACCAAGCGTCTCCTGGGACTTGCGAGGAATACGGTATGGGTGACTTTGTGTTTCCGAGACCTGCGAGAATGTGTCACGTTTTGCTAGGATGTGTCACGTTTCGATTGAAGATTTTCATGTTTTGGGTAACGTGCATTTACAGGAGAGACTTCACTGAATTATTGGCAAAAGTCAAACCCTAAAGAATCGGTTAGCAGGGCAATTTGGTCATTTATGCCCAACACCTGATTTTTGATCCAAACATTCCTATGAGTCCAACAAAGTCTACCTAACAAGTTCTGATAGCTTGGTCTCAATCGAGTGGTTGGATCACTCTCTATTCGCACGATTTTAATCGATAACCCGGTTACTTAACCCTAGAATCATTGATTCGGAGTATTTGGGACTCCGATTCTCGATCAACTAGTTTCTACACGATCCTAGAGGTAAGAGGAACAAAATATTTGAATTTGTGACCGATTGAACTATTCCGAACCTATCGAACTCGGATATCGAATAATAAGTGCAATATCCTTTCGATTGTCAACAATGAGTGTCTTGAGAGATTTTCCGACGAAATAAAATCTCCAAACCACCAGCCAAAACTGATGCCAACAGATTCAAACTAACTAAAGGGTATATTGAACGATCTGTAAAATCTCAAAATCGATCCAAGGTACCAACAAAGACAGCTAGACCAAGTGGAGGGGATGAAGATTCATACATGGATCGACGAAACCAGCCTTCGAAATCCAAAGAGACGGCCTCGAAAATCTGCCCAGTTTACAAGTCGATATCGCCCAAGTCCCCTGGTTTTTTAACAGCCTCAAACACCTTAAACTCAATGGATTCGCCCTGAACTCTCAAAGTTAAAGTTCCTTGTTGTACATCAATCAATGTACCAGCAGTAGCAAGGAAGGGCCGGCCTAGCAAGGGTGGGATGTCGTGCTCTTCCTCCATGTCAAGAACAAAGAAATCAGCCGGAAACAAAAATTTCTTCACTCTTGATCAACACATCTTCAATGATTCCTTTAGGATATGTGACTGATCTATCCGCAAGTTGAAGAGAAACAGTAGTGCTCTTGAGCTCTCCAATACCTAATCGATGAAAAATAGACAAAGGCATAAGGTTAATGCTTGAGCCTAAATCTAAAAATGCTTTATCAAATTAAACATCACCAATAATACAAGGAATTATAAAACACTCTGGGTCCTTCAGTTTTGGAGGCAATTTCTTGAGCAACACCACACTGCACCGTTGATCATCATTAGAGGTTCTTTTAGAATCGCCTGGTTTGCCTTGGAAGTATTCCTTTAGTTTCTTCTCTACCTTCATATGTGTTTCGTCAGTTTCTACTTGTTCTGTCTTTTAATTTCGTTGGTAATTAAATCATTCTTTCACAAACCTTTTTTGTGTTTACGTGAGTATGCTATGTGTTTAATTTCTTATTTATATAATTAGATTAGTTAAAGTATTTTGTGAAGTAAATTAGGTTAGACTAGTTGGAAGTTGAACTCAATCCTCTTGGGAATGACCTCGTATTTTCCATACTAAATTACGATTGACCTTGTGCACTTGCAAGTATAATTTGTGTTTAGACTAATCTTTATAATCTCCATTTTTCAGGTTCTCTAAAATTCACAACAACATAGGAAGAGAGATACAGATTGAAGATTGAAGTTGCACATATACGACCGCTCATCATCAAACAAGGCTTCATATGCATTTAGGTGAGGTAAGTTAAACTTAGATACTATACATGCATTTCTAGGCAGTTAGCGTCATTTAGAATAAGCTTAAAATGTTTTTAAATTACATTTATGCATTCATAAGTGTTTTGGTATTCAATAATTCATATTTACATTGACTTTAGATCAATTTATGTTCACTACTGCTCAAGCGGTGCATGCGTCTGAATATTCAGTGTTCTACCGCTCAGCGCGACTCCTGGCACTCGAGCAAGACAATTTTCCGAATTCTGGCGCTCGAGCAGCCAGGATTTCAGTTTTCCTGTTTTGTTTTTCACGCGTTGCTTCTTGTAATATTTCTTCTAATTTTATTGGGTCTTTTTACCTTTTCTTAGTCTTAACCTACAATAAGTTTTAGATCATATAAATACTTTGTTTTCGTAAACATAAAATTGGGAACTCACATATTCTGAAATTGGCTTTTTGCATCCAACCCTCGTGAGTAAATTTGTATGAACTCTTGAGTTTTTTCTTCACCATCTTTACTAGAGTTCATTGATGACCATAACATTGTTAGGTTGATTTGATTGTTCCTTGTGAATCTAATCAACCTAGCATCCATATCATATCATTCTCTTCATTGAAGTGTTCGTCCCTTGGTCGTGATTAAAGATCGTGGAGGTTCGTGGAAGATGTGGAATCGATTTAGAGACGTGTCAAAGTAATAGCAAGAGCGTGAATTGGCTGCCGCAGAGAAATAAGTGTTTGAGTAAATTAAGTCCCTTTTGTACTGCTTTTATCTTAGTGGATTGGTTTCTGCCTGGCAAAGCGGCGCACCAGAGAGAATATGGAACGTATTTTCTGGAAAAAGGGAAGACTTTTCACGCAGGACAAGCACATGTTTTGGAATCTGTTAGTGGAGCTATAGGAAGTCATCATTAAGGATAAAATGACAAAGGCTGTCCCTCTAGACATCTGACCAAAATCCTTGACCTCGGCAATGAACAGTACTCGGCCAAGGATAAGATTCCAACATGTTCACTATCTCCAGATTGTCACCACTCTAGCCACTTGAAATAAACAAATCCAGAGCCAGTTGTCCAAGGGACCTCCTGAGCAGGACCTGACCCAAATTCCACTTTGGATTCTAAGCCGAACCCTATGCGTGTCCGACACCTGGCAAATGTCAAGCACTCTTGACCAAAATGCCCTTTAAGTTTCCCAAAATTCTTCTCTTCAAGTTGGACTCCTGCCAAAAATTCGATAAAGTCTCCCCTGTAATTCGCTCGTTTTCCAAAAAATTTACCTGTATAAAACATGATTTTTATAATCCCAAACATTTAGCATGCACAATATTACCATTCATGCAACCAAACATCACATCATTTTGGCCTCATGCCTCTATAACCCGAATAAATCGTTTTGTCATCTAACCTTATCTCGACTTTTAGAACATCAAGGGTACGTTAACAACTTTTCAATCACTTAGTCTCGCAGCTACACCTAGTAACTCTAGTTTGCCTACGTACCATTAACAAGGGATCAAGCCACACGTAGTTCTTTCCAACTTTCCCAATTCTCAAAACAGCTCATACTTGCACATACATAGGCTAGTCACTGAATTTCCTCTAATTCTTAAATCAATTTATATGTTACTTGCTTATATTATATATATAGCAAAATAAAAATAAAAATAAAACAAACAAGCTCCGAAGACACTTTTAGCCTTTCCTTCGAAACTCACATAAGGCTCATTTATAAATGCATATATATATATATATATATATCTAAATAGATATATAATTAACTTATTACAAATAAATAGGAAAACGAAAAATTTATTAAAATAGCATTAACCTCGTGAAATCGGAATGTCAACATCTCCGAATTTAAATCGATTATATTTCCATTTGTTTTCCACTTTAAACCGTCAATTCCTTGTGTCTCATAATGTGACGCATTCCTCGCAGGCCTCGGCAACAAAAGGTCAACTCGAGCCACAATCCTCGCAGAACTCGAGGGACATGTAGTCAGCCCGAGAATGCACATCCTCGCACCACACGGTTCAGGCGTCCCCAAAACTCGTGGGGCATTTTTGTAAATAACAAAACTGTTTCAAAGGCAACTGGGGGAGGTACTCCCATGATGGGTTTGAAAACCATTTTCCGAGATTATCAAAAACTATCCCTTATTCCACAATCCATTTTCAAGCCACTGAGTATATATACATTAAATTTAAACATATAATAAGATATCTAATTAATTTTCTCGTCCACTCCAAACCAATTAATAAGCCGTTCCTAGCTTCACACAATTTCACTTAATATAATATCCTTAGAAAGTAAAAGCGATTACGTTTAAATTCATAAGCAATAAATCGTCCACTAACACACCATCTGATACC
Organism: Prunus fruticosa; assembly: GCA_018703695.1. NCBI lineage: Eukaryota > Viridiplantae > Streptophyta > Magnoliopsida > Rosales > Rosaceae > Prunus > Prunus fruticosa. Next base: position 55,096,585 of record CM031918.1, on the reverse strand, counting down.
TTAATAATAATCCCAATAATAATAAATAGATAAATAGATAAACAAATAAATAACTAGATAAGTAAATAAATAAATAAATAATAAATAATCTCAAAAGATTCCATCACTTCTAATAATACATACTCTTCGAATATTAGACGAACATCCAGGAAAAACAAAAGTATTATAATACAATCTCAAAGTCCAACCCTAATCAAAATAGTTCACAAACAGTCAAGTCTCGTTTATACGGTCGTTCTAGCACTTCTCGAAGAGTAAAACTACCTCGGAAGACTCACGGTCATTCAAGGGATCAAACTACTCGAACTTGGTCAACCGGGCCCACGGGGCCAACCACCTCCGATTTCCGATCCGAAAAGTTCCTATGGGTTCCACAAGGTTTAGGACACACGTCCTTCAAGTTTGGTCCGAATTCGCGGTCGAATCGCCCGCGATCGCACTATCGGACAGTTAATATTTAACGCGAACTTTAAGTTATTGAATATGAACATCCGGGCTCTGATTCATGATCCGCGAATTCCTACATGATCCTAGGGATGTCTAGATCAACATATATTGAAATGGAGTTGATCCAACGGTCCGAACATGTCGAACCCAGATAACGTCTAATATGAGATATCCGATCGACGATCAAACAATAACCAAAATCATATCCGAGCATACCGTCGTGCTCTGGACGACATGAGGGTTATTTTTGGTCCAAGAAGGACACCCAAACAGTGCCCACACGCCGCCACACCCGCCGGTAGTGAGTGGGTGTCTAGAGAAATTTCGACGATCAAAAAATTCTCGAAACACCCTACAATACATATACCAATACATTCATACCATCAAGGGGAGTATTTTTGTTCTTGGACCAAAGCCAAAACTAACCGGAACTAGCCGAAACCATCGACATAATATGGGTATATCGAACAATCTGTACAACTTCAACATCGAGCTACAATACCTACATAAATGGATAGAGCACGAAGATTAGATGAAGTTTCATACCTCACTCGACGAAAACGGTGGCCAGAGTAGCCGGAAAACGCTAAAACATCATCGGAAAATTTGAAAATCACCACCACTTCCAGTCGTTCCAGCCGCAAATCCTTGGGTTTTTGAGTTGGAAAATCACAAGGCCAATGAAATGGCCCATATAGCATCATGCGTAAACATCCTGGTAAGTCATAGTATATGGCTATGGTGGACCATAATATGGCTATGGTGGACTGCATATGATAAGAAAATAGATATATGGTCACTTGGCTGCATCTTTGCCGAACTTTGTACTGGCAATGTAAGTGCTATGCATCCATATATACTTGTGATTAGATTTCTGTTTTTATTATCTAATACAAACATGTGGATAATGGATTATAGCATGTGGTTGTCATTTTAATTCTGTTTTCTTGTCTTCTCTTCTTATTCTCTTTTGGTGAGTAGTTACAAACAAGATAAAACTAAAAATAATATTTTTGACTTTGTTTGCTTGTTAGCAAACAACACAATTATCTGTTATTTGTGATCTGTTAATATTAAGCTCTAACCTGACTGCTAGTTGAAGTAAATCCCAGCTTCCGTACAACCTGGTTTACGTGTTTGTGTCCATGTGCCTGTACGTAAAGCAACGACTATCATTGATTGACTAATTGTTATCATTCTGTATTAATGTCTGTGTTAAGTTTCCATTCATCCACAAATTCATTTTAGTAGATCTAGACATGAAAATTGTAACATGGATTCGTGAGATTGTATTTTGATATATTACAAAACAAAAGCAAAAAAGTGTGCTTTTAATATTTTGTTTTACAGACTTGTCTAGTCAACGATATAGCACCGAAGTCAATTATATAATACTTTATTTTACTTCAACATGAAAATTTGGACATCACTTTGTAAACCATTATATCTTCAGAAGATGTAAATATAATATTCCTTGATTGATGTATAAATGTTCTTGTATGATGGTTGCATGACCTTGTATAATGTTTTTGGGAACTAAATCACCTTTCACATTCTGTGGATTCATCAAGTGCACATTTTACACTGTTCAACAGGATTCCGGTGATGAGAAGCCTTTATCATGGAGCCACTTTAGAAGGGTTTTCATATCAAATGAATTTGATGAGCTTTTGCCAAAGTATCTGAACTTTTTGAAGGTAATACAGGATATGTTTAAGTTCTTGTAATTAGGTTTATGAGATTGGTTTTTACATGCTTACCAAAACTGGTTTTTACATTGATGATCTTATGATCAGGGTCTTGTCGATTCTGACACCTTGCCACTCAATGTATCACAAGAAATGCTTCAACAACACAGCATTTTGAAGACAATTAAGAAGAAGCTCATCCGGAAAGCCCTTGATACGATCCGTAAACTTGCTGAGGAAGATCCTGATGAGTCCAATGACAAAGACAAGAAAGGTATGGTGCGCATATTATTGCTTCTTGTTAATATTTGCAAGCGGTTTCTTTGTACTACTCTGGAAGTATTCCATCGGAGCGTACAAGTTGTTTATGGTACATTGATGTCATGTTTACTACTGCCCGGTTAAACTTGCATTAATACCATCCCTTGTAAACCAACAACTTGAGCTTCATGTTTTGCTGTTTTTGTAAAAGTTAGTAAAGCAAACAGGGGGGAGAGTTACTAAGTTTGCATTAATTGTTCACTTTTGCTTTGTGTTGAATTTTGATGTGAAAACAGAGGTTGAAAAATCCAGTGATGATGATTGGAAGATAGGCCAATATACTAGATTCTGGAATGAATTCGGCAAGTCCATTATGTTTAGTTTTATTGGCAACACTAAACATCCTTATACTGTCTTTATGGGGTTGAATAACGAACTTTGAACTCTCTGGCAGCACCAAGTAAGATGGAAAATTGACTTCACTAGATCAGTACATTTCAAGGATGAAATCTGGGCAGAGGGACATATATTACATTACTGGAGCCAGCAAGGGAACAATTGGAAGAATATCCATTGAGTGAGTGGCTTACGAAGGAAAATTATGAGGTACATATAAAAGATATTCAATCCTTATAGGTTTGTTTTTACTTTCCTACTGTTCTATTTGATTCATGAGTAAGGCCTTTTTTTGTCTCTCTATTTACCTTTTTATATCTATTGCTGCAGGTTATTTTCTTCACAGATCCAGTTGATGCATATCTGATGAAATACTTGGTGGACTATGAAGCCAAGAAATTCCCAAACGTGTCAAAGGAGGGTTTGAAACTTGGTAAAGACTCAAAAGACAAGGAACTCAAGGAATCATACAAGGAACTCACTAAATGGTGGAAGAGTGCTCTTGCCAGTTACGATGCGGATGATGTTAAGCTGTCCATCCGATTGGCTGACACACCTTGTGTGGCTGTGACATCAAATTTTGGTTGGAGTGCAAACATGGTGAAGATCATGCAGTCTCAGACTTTATCAGATGCTAGCAGGCAAGTGTACATGCGTGGCAAGAGGATACTTGAGATTAACCCAAGGCATCCAATCATCAAGGAGCTCCAGGAGAGCGTAGTAAAGAACGCTGAGGTATGTTCTAGACTTCTTCCCCTGCACTTACAGAAATATGACATATATTAAGGTTGTGCATATGGTCTTTGTGCATTCATGATCTTGTTCACTTTTTAAATGGTCTACCAACATTTATAAATGACTGGTGGGTCCTGCTTGCAAAATATTTTAAAGAAATCTGGACCTTTGTAAGTTGGATTTCTCTATCATTGGTTAGAATTGTTCATTTCTGATTGTTTCTCATTTGGGGATCTGATCTTTGTCCTAGTTATGAAATCTAAATGGTTCTTCATTTAGGTGGTTTAGATGAATAAATAGGCACATTGTTATCACAGGTCTGTTAAGAAATGGAAAGAAGCCAAGGCCTATGCGTACTCTTATGGTTGAGTCTAAAAGCATGTCGTAGAAAATCCATTTGTTGAATTGTTGGTGAATCTGGTTTATCTCAATCGATTATTTGCTTGCTCTTCAGGATGAGAGTGTAAAGCAGACAACACGGCTTATTTACGAGTTTGCACTCGTGGAGGGTGTTTACAATTTTCCAGACCCTAAGGATTGTGCCTCTCACTTCTACAGTTTAGTGAAGTCTATCCTAAACATCTACCCTGATCTTGAAGTTGAGGAGGAAGATGTTGAAGAGGTTGAGACAGAAACTGCAAAGCCCTACCAATAACACACCTCTAACCACCCCAAGACATCATTGTGAGTTGTTATGGACAATTTAATGGTGTTTTGCTCTTTTTGTTCCTTATGCAGCTGACTTGATGAGATTGATTATCTTCTATGAGTTTGAGACTAAAGATGAAGTGGTGCTAAAGCCAAGACAAAAGGAAGCCATGAATGATGATCAATTCATGGTTGTACTATGTACATCACATACAATACAAAGCTTGGTAAGATTTACTCCTCTACAACATTTAAATTTTATTTTTGAAAACTACGATGAATTTTTTTTTTCCTTCGGTGTCGGGTAATCCCAAAAAAATTTGTGCAAAAGACAGAAATAAACAACTTGTGCACAAATTCCATACTATTTTCTCGCCTCCATGAAATATTAAAAGAAGGTCAAGACACGAGGGATTTCTCTTGTTCTTCGTACGTGTAGAACCAGAAATATGTGTAGGTGAATGAGAGAACAAAATGTGGAAAGCAGAGATCAAACATGAATTGTGAAAACCTTACAGAACCATTTTAATTAGGGTCTGACTAACATTCTCAAGGGAAAATCAACTGGAACTCACTGGAGAACGACAACCAAAACCAAAACCAGGGAGGAGGGAAGGAGTTTTAAAATGAGGCGGTCACCAACTTCCAATTGATTTTCCCTTGAGAACGTTAGCCAGTCCCTAGTTAAAATGGTTCTGTAAGGTTTTCGCAATTCTTGTTTGATCTCTGCTTTCCTCCTTTTGTTCTTCCATTCACCTACACGTATTTCTGCTTCTACACGTAGGGAGAACAAGCGAAATCCTTCGTGCCTTGACCTCTTTTTAATATTACGTGGAGGCGAGAAAATGGTATGGAATTTGTGCACAAGTTGTTTATTTCTGTCTTTTGCACAATTTTTTTTTGGGATTAACCAACACCAAAGGAGAAAAAAAAATCATCATACTTTTCAAAAAATAAAATTTAAATGTTGTGGAGGAGTAAATCTTACCAAGCTTTGTATTTTATGTGATGTACTTAGTACAACCATGAATTGATCATTATTTGTGGCTTCCTTTTGTCTTGCTTTTAGCACAACGTCATCTTTAGTCTTGAGCTCGTAAAAGATAATCGATCCCATCAAGTCAGCTGCACAAGGAACAAAAAAAGCAAAACACCATTACAATTCACAATGATGTCTTGGGGTGGTTAGAGGTGTTATTGGTAGGGCTTTGCGAACTTACCTTCCATAGTTAACATTTTGAAGCCTATAGACCGATTTTGGTACAAAAACATATTCATGGTGACAAAGAAATTCAATAAAACATATATGCACGTGTTTCAGAGAATAGACCCATTCAAATGTTGCAATTAGATTCAGTCACTTTGCTAAATTATGAATTTTCCTTTGCTACCCATAAGTGAAGGGGAAAAAAAACCTAGAAGAGATAAGAGAGAGGACTTGAGTGCCCAATATTGGGAGGAGAGAGATGCAGAGGCAACTGACTGAACTGGTCAGCTGAGATCGAGAGGCGACGCCGATAACAGAGGAGAGAGAGGGGCTGGCTTCGTCCCGTATACTAAAACAGAAAAAGGAACTAGGGTTTACAAATTCTATAATTGACCCATAAATTTTCGATAACGCACAAAAAAAGCAGCAAAATGTTGAAGATTTCACTAACCTCTTCAGAGAGAAATCGGGCCTAAGATGAGAGCCAACAATGGGTAGAGAGAGACTACAAGGCGACAAAGAGTCGGCGACGATTCACTTAGATTGAGAGAGAGAGAGACGAAGGTGGAGTGCGAGGCGGTGATCTCGTTCAAGAAATGAAATGAATGTGGTAATCTCTTTCACGAAATGAAATGAATACCCTGATCTCTTTCATAGTCATAGGAGGAAATGAAATATCTATGCTATGTTGTTCTTTTTAATTTTGTTTTAAAAGAAAATTGTGAGATGACATTATTGTCAAATAGATAGTTGTTTCACCGCCAAATGTGTTAGTGTCAATTTGGTAAATAAATATATAACCATCCAACTAAGATTTCAGTGTGTTTGTTTACTTGGTGTACTTTTTTTCGGTTGAATTTTGATTTCATTAGAGAAACCCAGAGGGAAGAGAAAACAAACAGAGCCCGAAAAGCTCAGACAACAAGACACAAGAATTGGGTAGAAGTAGCTAGGGTTTTTTCAAAGGTCTTTTTCCAAGCGACTGTTAGTGCAACCATTCTGTTTGTTGATCACAAAATTTGGGATTTTAATGATTATAAATTTAGACCTTGAATATGTACTCGACTCAACCTTTTAAGGAAAAACCTTGAAGTAATACAATATATATATATATATATACACACCATATCAAACCATGTAAGAGTAAACATTTCTTGTTCCATAGTTACTATACTAGCTTTCATACCATACCACAAGTCTAATCAATACAATTGAAAAAGAAAAATAAAAGGATGAGCAAGAGGCCATCTTAACTTAAGTAGCTATATAAGTTTCTCAAAATACACATGATTAACAGAAGAGAAAAGTTTCAATCAATCTAAACATAATCAAGTTGTACCCTAGAGCTGTTAGTAAGTATTTAACCTTCTCTCCTGATCCAGGATCAACAACAGGCAGGGTTATTGACCACAACTTGCTTCATAAACACATTACCCTTGGTCGCATGAAACAAAATCCTTTCAATTCAAAGGCCATTGATTTTTCTCTAGGAACAAGACCACTAAGGCCATCTCTAGCAGTGGAGGGCTAAACATAGGCCGCCCATAAAATTTAGCCTATCATTTATAATTTTTTAAGAAATAGTGTTGGGCTATATTTTTACCGTATTCAGCAATGCAGGCATAAATCATAGCCCCCTCAATATTTTATTAGTTTTTAGTATATTCTTTAAATATATTGGATAATTTAATTAAGTACTATTTTAGATCCTATTTAAAATTTACTTTAAAAGACAAAAATATTTTCGAATAGGATTTTTGACATCCACGAAATAGGATTTTAGAAAAGAAAAATATTTTCGGATATGAAAGGATTGATGTAAAAACAACAACAATCCACCCAAGAAACTAAAACAACAACAACAATACTTTAATTTAAAAACAACTGGCCCACCTAAGAAATAATAAAATAAGATACAGCCCACCGAAGAAGAGAAAGTGCCACATTTGGCCTACCATTTGGCCTTTTTGGCCTGCTGACTCGGCTTGACCAGGTGACATGACACATTTAGCCCACTTGCTGAAGATGAGTTTTGGGTGTAAATGGGCTAAATTTGAGGATTTAGCCCACTGTTGGAGATGACCTAACAAACCCCAACTTAACATGCTTTGATGTGTCTGTTGTCATTTCATACAACAGATAAAGCGCTAAGCATGCCATCCACCACACAGAACAAAGAAAGAAAGAAAAAAGAATTTCATCTGAAACCAAAAAATGCCTATCATTTGTTCACCCGTTTTGATTGTGTTCCTGTGATGGTAGGTTAAAATTTCCCATTGGCTTGAAAACCATTTGTGGTGAACAAGTCAACTTTCTTTGGTGTGCGAGCGTGCCACTGTTAGCACTAAAAACGCTAAAAAACTTATGAAAACTTGCGCCCCAAGTTACTGATTTAAAACAAGTGATTGTGAATTTAAGTGAGGAATATCTCCCAAGTAAGTTCTTTTCTTGCCTCGAACTAATTAGGACTTCACAATTTCTCACAGTAAAACTGGTAGTTCTGGCCAAAATGAATACTTAAAAATAAATCAAATTGTTTTAAGGAAAAATTCATGTTACACGACTTTTAAAACAAAAGGGAACTGCCATGTTTGAAGGGGCAACAAAACATTGGGGTTCGATTTCTACTTAGATTAGTTTTGTGACTGAGGCTGGACTAGATGTATTTGTACTGGAATTGCACGTCAGGACCTTCAATTGATGAGATTCAGCTGGAAATCGATACCAATGTAGAGATTGGAAAAGCTTTTAATCTATTCTATCCATGGGAAGGCGTGTCCTGAATGGGCAGAATTGAGATTTCTTCAGTCTGGACAGGACTGGAAGTGGCTGGATTGATGATTGCTAGCCTGGAGCTGAACCACAGGACCTGTTCTGCTTGATTATGAATCATCCAAGAGCTATTCTGGCAATTCTGAGAGTTCCAGACATCTCTGTAAATTTGTTGAGGTTTTCATATTATGAAAAACCGAATTCTGCTCGATTTGGCTTGAGCTGAACCAAATTTGTAACGAGAGAAGTCTCATTTCCTTTGCAAACTGTTTCTTTGAATGGAACTGGAGTCAAAAACTTAAGTTCTGGCTGATCTGTCTTTTGTGAATCAAAGAGTTTGGTTGCTTCGAAGTTCTGAAGATTTTTGAGATCAATTGATCTTTTTTTGAATTTTGTCAGTGTGACATTTTGAGAGTTTTTGTTTTGATGGAGATTTTGGTTGTCCTCTTTATGTTCCCATCCTCCTCAATTTATAGGCAATCCCAGAGTGATTTATTCCTTGATATCCGAAAGCCACTTGTTGAGATTATTTTATATTATATATATGAGTTCGTGAAATGAACCATCATATGTACCTCCCTGACACTTGGACTGGAAACAATGGTTACTTGGTTACTTTGGAATCTGAGCACCTTCTGATCGGGTGTGTTGTAGGCCTTGATGGGCAGTCTATGCGTGTAGGACTTTTCATAGTCACACAAGTATTCTCCTGTGTGGTCTGGTGAGTGCAGTCCCCCGGTTGGATGGCTAGTTCCCTAGCCACATGGTTATTGAGGATTCTTCCATGTGGTCTAGTCAGATAATCCCTGTGTTGGATTGTTTTCCTCCAGTACATGATATGCACTATCATATGTACCTCCCCTTGGATACCTGATACTTGAAAACAATGGATATGTATACTTGGATATGTCGGAACTTCGAGCACCCTTGGCGGGGTGTTTCGTAGGCCCTTGGCCAAGCAGTCTGCGCACATAGGACTTTGCACAGACGCACGATTATTAAGGATTCTGTTGTGCGGGTTGGTGAGCCTAGTCCCCCAGTTGGACGGCTTGTTCCCTAGCCACATGGTCAATTGAGGATTCGTCCTTGTGGTTTAGTCAAACAAACCCCGCGTTGAATTGGGCCTAACCACTCTGATTTTTATCACCAAATCCAGACTTTAGTCACTTCCCTTCTTCCCTCGTGCATTAAATGCTTTTTTGCGGCTAGTGGGTTTGCTAGTCAGAGGCGTTACTTCATTAAATGAAGTGTAGGACCCTGCTGCCACGTGGTGATTTGACTCTAATATCTTTGGCCGTGTCTCTTTCGTCCTTCGGCCTCTGCCAAAGATGCCGCGGTTGAGGCCGAGATGATTATGCCTTCGTAGCTTTTCCTTTGTCTTTGGGAAGGAAAAACACCTGACGAAACGCCACGTCCTAGCTTATGAATAGGTGCTAGGGCCGAGACGGGCAAAAGGTGTCAATACACCCAGCTGAGGAAAAACCCTTTGAAACCCACGCTGTGCAAGTATGGATTTAAGCAACCAACAAGAACTTCTGCCAAGAAAGTCTTAGAGCTAGGTGCCAAGAACGTTCGAAAGGATTCGGCGCAAGAGGTGCTCATCGATCTAACAAGCATTTATTAATGTCGGATACAACAACAAGAGAAGAAGGGGTAGTGGTCGTGGCCGATCTGATGGACCGACTGTTGGAATATTGGGCCGAGGACTCTTTACGGCCGAACTCGCTGATTAATTTGATCAAATTCCTACATGAGTCAGACGACGGTGATGTGTTAACCATTGACGACCTGGATCCTGCACCTGTTGAGATGGAAGACAGCCATCCCGAGGTCTAAGATCCTTTGTTAGAAATCAATGTAGGAACTAAGGGTGAACCACGACCTCTCTTTGTTAGTAATCTTTTGAACCTTAAGCTGAGTGCCAAAATTATTAGCATTCTCTTAAAATATAAAGAATGTTTTGCTTGGGTCTATTGTGAGATGCTTGGATTACCCATATGTTTAGTAGAACATGAATTGAAAATCAAAGACGAGTTCAAACCTTTCCAACAACCACCACGGGCGATTTTCTGCCGAGGTACAATTGAAAGTCAAAGAAGAAATTTAACAGCTTCTCAAAGCCAGCTTTATCCGTACCACCCGATACGTTGTGTGGCTGGCCAACATTGTGCCAATGTTGAAAAAGACTGGAGCTCTAAGGGTTTGCACGAATTATAGAAATCTGAATCTTGCAATCCCCAAGGACGAGTATGCTATGCCCATGGCCGACCTGTTAGTGGATGGAGCCGCCGAACATGAGCTCTTCTCCTTTACAGACGTCTATGTTGGGTACAATTAGATATTTATTGCCAAAAGGGAAGTTCACAAAATGGCGTTTAGATGTCTAGGAGCTATTGGAACTTATGAATGGGTAGTCATGCCTTTAGGCCTTAAAAACATTGAGCTACGTATTAGTGGGCCATGAACATCATCTTCCACGACTCAATCGGCCGAACTATTGAGGTTTATATTGACGACGTTGTCTTCAAGTCTTCCTCATTGGCTTCTTGGTTCACTAACGTAGGATCAAAGTGAACTAGGCCAAGGCAATCATGGTCGTACCCCCACCGAAAACCAAGAAAGAACTCCAATCTTTCCTTGGAAAGGTGACTTTTTAAGACGTTTCATATCCAACTTGGTAGGCAAAATTCGGCCATTATCCCATCTCCTAAGATTGAGGGACAGGGACGAGTTCGTCCTGGGAAAGCAAGCATCAGAAGGCTTTTAATGAAATCAAGCAATATCTCTCCCAGCCGCCGCAGTTCTTATGCCCCCAAAGAAAGGAAAACCTCTAAGGCTCTACATTTCGGCCCTAGAGAACTTTATCGACTACTTGCTGGCTCAAAATAATATGTCTGAGCGAGAACATGTTGTGCATTATCTCAGCTGCAACCTTAGTATGGCCGAGCTTAACTATTCACGATAGAGAAGTTATGCCTGACACTTTATTTCCACTAAGCTAAGCCATTACGTGACTGCTTATTGCGTAATGGCCCTCAATACGGCTGAAGGATTCTTTAGGATCTCTTTTGAAAAGCGTCACTGGTCAAACCTTGGCAGCCGAGACATCCGAAATGGCCAAGACGGCCAAAGGAGACTGGCAATATCCCATCGTCAAATATCTTCGTGATCCTTTCGGGCAATCACGAAAAAGCTATAAGTTTTCAGGCTCGTCTTGATTACGAGGTGCCCAAAGGTGTCCCTCCTTCCCCTAATATCATTCTGATCAGCCCTTTTATTGCCTTAATATGGTTACGGTAAGACACAATATTGTTATGGTAAGCCATAATACGGCTATCGTGGACCATAATATGGTTTTAATGAGCCACAATATTGTTATGATGAGCCCTAATATGGTTCTGGTGAGCCTTAGTACAGTTATGGTAAGCTTTAGTACGATTCTACTAAACCTTAGTACAATTCTAGTAAGCCTTAATATGGTTCTGGTTAGTCATAATATGATTCTAGTAAGACAAAATATGGTTCTGGTGAGTCAGAATATGGTTTTGGTGAACCATAATATGGTTCTGGTGTGCGTTAATACGTTTTTGGATAGCCTTTGTATGGTTCTGGTAAGCCTTAGTACAGTTCTAGTACACCTCATATGGCTTAGATAATTCATAATATAAATTTTATAAGCCATCTTATTGTTCTGATAAGCCATAATATGGTTCTGGTTAGCCCTCATATCATTTTGGTAGACTTTGTTATGGTTTTAGTAAGTCACAAAATGGTTCTAGTGAGCTTTAATGTCGTTTTTGGGAGCCTTAATATGGTTCTAATGATCTTTAATAATTTGGTTATGGCCCAGTTTGGAATCCATGTCGAACCCCGTGCGTGTCCAACCCCTGGCAGTGTCTGCACAAACGACCAAAATACCCATCTTGCCCTAATCCAAAAACTGTTTTAGGGTCTGGCTTCTAACGGAAAACTAACAGAGTCTCCTGAAAAATACTCAAAAACCTAGAATTTTACCTGCATAGCAAACTCAAATAATTTCTCAAGCGTTCAACAAATTCAACTTTACAAAACTGATCATAACAAACCAATCATAAACTTGCGGCTGCACAAAGGTTAGCTTAGGCTGCCTACGTACCCTTACCTGAGGGATCAAGCCACACGTAGTTCTTTATACAAGAAACAAAGTTCAACCCATATGTAAGCACATGAATTAAATATTCCTTCACACTTTCATAAAACCAAAAGCTTCAAACTCTAATCAATCTGCTGAAACTTAAGCAAAATATATTGATTTCAGAACTATCTTCCGCCCATCACATATGTGCATATACAAATACATATGTATAATAGCTCATTACAGATAAGTAGGAAAACGAGAAAATTATTAAAATAACATTGACCACGTGAAACCTTAATATCAATATCAACGATTTGAATAGAGCATACTTCAATCAATTTTTCACATGTAAAAACAAACTCATCTCTTAAGAAAGTAGTTGTCAATATTATCATTCACGCAACCAAACATCACATCATTTTGGCCTCAGGCCTCTTTAACCTGAATAAATCGTTTTGTCATCTAAACTTATCTCGACTTTTAGAACATCAAGAGTACGTTAACAAATTTCAAAATAGCTTAGCAAAACAACTTTTCAATCACTTAGTCTCGCAGCTTCACCTAGTAACTCTAGGTTGCCTACGTACCCTTAACAAGGGATCAAGCCACACGTAGTTCTTTCCAACTTTCCCAATTCTCAAAACAGCTCATACTTGCACATACATAGGCTACTCACTGAATTTCCTCTAATTCTTAAATCAATTTATATATTACTTGCTTAAATTATATATATAGCAAAATAAAAATAAAAATAAAACAAACAAGCTCCAAAGACACTTTTAGCATTTCCTTCGAAACTCACATAAGGCTCATTTATAAATGCATATATATATATATATATAAATAGATATATAATTAACTTATTGCAAATAAATAGGAAAATGAGAAATTTATTTAAATAGCATTAACCTCGTGAAATCTGAATGTCAACATCTCCAATTTAAATAGATTATATTTCCCTTTGTTTTCCACATTAAATCGTCAATTCCTTGTGTCTCATAATGTGACACATCCTCGCAGGCCTCGGTAACACAAAGTCGACCCGAGCCGCATTCTTCGCAGGCCTCGGCGACACAAGGTCAACCCGAGTCGCATTCCTCGCAGGCCTCGGCGACACAAGGTCAACCCGAGCCGCAATCCTCGCAGAACTCGAGGGACATGTAGTCAGCTCGAGAATGCACATCCTCGCACCACACAGGTTCAGGCGTCCTGAAACTCGTGGGGCATTTTTGTAAATAACAAAATTGTTTCAAAGGCAACTGGGGGGAGGTACTCCCATGATGGGTTTGAAAACAATTTTCCAAGATTATCAAAAACTATCCCTTATTCCACAATCCATTTTCAAGCCACTGAGTATATATACATTAAATTTAAACATATAATAAGATATCTAATTAATTTTCTCGTCCACTCCAAACCAATTAATAAGCCGTTCCTAGCTTCACACAATTTTACTTAATATAATATCCTTAGAAAGTAAAAGCGATTACGTTTAAATTCATAAGCAATAAAGCATCCACTAACACACCATCTGATACCTTAATAATAATCCCAATAATAATAAAAAATGGATAAATGGATAAACAAATAAATAACTAGATAAGTAAATAAATAAATAAATAATAAATAATCTCAAAAGATTCCATCAGTTCTAATAATCTCAAAAGATTCCACGGGGCCAACCACCTCCGATTTCAGATCCGAAAGTTCCTATGGGTTCCACAAGGTTTAGGACACACGTCCTTCAAGTTTGGTCCGAATTCGGGCGGTCAAATCGGACGATCGAAACTGTTAATATTTAACGCGAACTTTATATTGAAATGGAGTTGATCCAACGGTCCGAACATGAACCCAGATAACGTCTAATATGCGATATCCGATCGATGATCAAACAATAACCAAAATCACATCCGAGCATACCGTCGTTCTTTGGACCAAGAAGGACACCCAAACAGTTCTCATGCGCTGCCACACCCGCCGCGCAGTGCATGGGTGTCTATAGAAATTTCGACGATCGAAAAATTCTCGAAACACCCTACAGTACATATACCAATACATTCAGACCATCAAGGGGAGTATTTTTGTTCTTGGACCAAAGCCAAAACTAACCGGAACTAGCCGAAACCATCGGCATAATATGGGTATATGGAACAATCTGTACAACTTCAAGATCGAGCTACAATCTGTACCTAATAAATCACGGCCAAGAACTGGCCGATGGAGCTCCTTTCTCGGCCCTAGTACTTACTCGTGGAACTAAAACGCGGCGTTTCGCCGAGGTACTTGGCCTTCCTGAAGACAGAAGAAAAGTTGCTAAGGCACGATCATCTCGGCCTCGATTATAGGCCGAGGCCGAGGCCGAGCAAAATTACGGCCAAAGGCATTAAAGTCAGATTATCAAGTGGCAGCATGGTCCCACGCTTCATTTAATGAGGTAGTGCCTCTGTTTATTGCAGCAAACCCACTGGCCAAGAATAGGCATTTAGTGCACGAGGGAAGGTGGGAAGTGACTGAAGTCAGGGATTGGCGACAGAAAAAGAGTGATTAGACGCAGACATTCTCACAAGAATTCTTGCAGCTTGAAGGATTAGGTGACTAACTATCAGAGCAATAAATGCGTCCCCACGGCCAGTTGCACAGAAACCATGATTAGGGCGGCGGTCGAGATTTACCAGGATTTATGGGGTCACACCACCATGCTTCACGACAAATGTCGATTGGACTACCCACTTGCGCTAATCAGACTCCACTATGCAGGATTTCAGCCTCGATTACTCATCCAGGAACTCTTCCTATAAATACAAGGCTCAAGCTACGTTCAAAGGGTTCAAACACCAAACCAAAGCCTCCCACGGAGCAACTTATATTTTCCTGTAATGCACTTTCAATATCTTTACATGCTTTTCTAGGAGTAGTGTTAGTCTGTAAGGAAAATCCATTCATCAATATATCATACGACCCTAGATTTTCAAGGCGCCGGAGCACCATCTCTGTTATTCGCTCATTCACCCCATATATCATACGATCGTCGCTCACTGAGCAGCGCGCGAGCACCGCCCTAAAAACCACCATAAACACCACCACTAAACGGCCTTGTAGCTCATGCCGTGAACTGACGGCCGAGATTAGTTCCTCTCTCGGCCACAATCGTTTGATTAAAAGTCAAGTCCAAACAGGCGCACCATTTCACCACTTCCATCCAAACCACATCTCGACGCACGGTAGACCGTTCTGGCACGCCCGCACAACCGCACCGCACCCAAAAGCAGGAAGCCGCGTGTCCACGCATATCCCCTCGGCCCGAAACTCCAGGCCGTGAGATTTGCGCGGCAGACAACTGTAGCACGGTCCTGTACAAACTAAAAAAATTCCAGTTATGTCCCTTTAGTTTCTAGACCTTTCCTCCTTCGTTACAACTCGGAATTGGGCGTGCCGCATGTTTACGAACTCGTATCGTCGAGCTCTACGCAATGGTATCACCAACACCCCCAAACTCCTTCCCAAACAAAAAGTCAACTTTTAAACCTATTAAAATATTCCTTGGGTAAAATTGTCTTTTACTTGAATAAATTAATAATGAATTAATAATTTAGAATCGGGTTATTACACCTGTCACTAAAAAGATAAGGCAGATGCAGCTCCTCAGATCATGCCTTCACAAGCTTCATCTTCCACTTATAAATACAAGACCCCCAACCACGTTTAAAGGGTCCTTGACCACACAAACCTCCCACAGAGCAAC
Organism: Prunus fruticosa; assembly: GCA_018703695.1. NCBI lineage: Eukaryota > Viridiplantae > Streptophyta > Magnoliopsida > Rosales > Rosaceae > Prunus > Prunus fruticosa. The sequence continues at coordinate 55,080,572 of CM031918.1, read as the reverse complement.
TTGTCTTTTCCTATCATTTATCTTCCTGTAATGCACTTTCAATATCCTTAAATGTTTTCCTAGGAGTAGTGGTAAAGTTAAGTTCTTCCATCCATCAATATATTACACGACCCTTGATTTTCAAGGCTTCGGAGCACCATCCTTGTTACTTTTCCGTCCACCCCATATATCAAATAGCCTTCGCAATCTAGCGAGGCATTGGAGTACCATCCAAATCCACCGACCGTCTTCCACCATCGACCCCAATCAACGGCCTCATAGCTCAGGTCGTGCACCTGCCTGGCCGAGAACCGTTCCTCTCTCGACCACAATCTCTTTGGGCAAATTCAGATCCAAACATACGCACTCAACCCATCCATTCATCCATCCACATCATCTTTGAATGCACAATCTCTTGCACGCTCCTGCACACCCCATCCAACACAAAGTAGGATGACTTATGTTAGCACATATCCCCTCGGCCCGGAGCACTAGGCCATAAGATTTTACACATCCAACATCTTTGGCATGCCCAGTGGGACTCTTTTCTAACCATCTGCGAGCACTATTTGGTGGGGTTTTGTCAAAAGTTTATGGTTGAAACTTGGTGATAGGAATTTAGCAAACTGCAAAATAGAGGTTAAAACGCTATATATACTCGAAATAGAACAAGGCTCTTATTAGTATAGCAAAGGTAAACACGAGGTCATTCCCACGAATTGGAAAGAAAGTTTTGAAGGATTATTAATTGGTTGAGAAAATCAGGAAGATAAGACACTAAGGCTAGGCGTCCACTAGAAGCAATCCAATATAGCACTTTATTGCCGAAACTGAAGTTCACAAAACGGCGTTTAGATGTCTAGGAGCTATTGGAACTTATGAATGGGTAGTCATGCCTTTAGGCCTTAAAAACGCTGGTGCTACGTATCAATGGGTCGTGAACATCATCTTCAACGACTTGATCAGCCGAACTATTGAGGTTTATACTGACATGTTGTGCATTATCTCAGCTGAACCCTTAATATGGCCGAGCTTAACTATTCCACTAAGCTACGCCATTACATGACTACTTATTGCTTAACGGCCCTCAATATGGCTGAAGGATTCTTTAGGATCTCTTTTGTTCATGTGCCAAGCGCGAAAATCACAAGACCAATGAAATGACCCATATAGCATCATGCGTAAACATCCCTAATGGAGAATACAACCGGGTGATCAAAATTGAAAAGCGTAACTTGTGAGCCTTGGTGACCGAGACATCCAAAATGGCCAAGCCGGCCAAAGGAGACTAGCAATATCCCGTCATCAAATATCTCCATGATCATTTCGGGCAATCACAAAAAAGCTATAGGCTTTCGAGCTTGTCTTGAATCCGATGAGCCCGAAGGTGTCCCTTCTTCCCCTAATATCATTCTGATGAACCCTCTTATTGCCTTAATATGGTTATGGTAAGCCACAATATGGTTATCGTAAGCCATAATATGGCTATGGTGGACCATAATATGGTTATGATGAGCCCTAATACGGTTCTTCTGGTGAGCCTTAGTACAGTTCTGGTAAGTCATAGTACGGTTCTACTAGACCTTAGTATAGTTCTGATAAGCCTTAATATTATTTTGGTTAGTCATAATATGATTCTAGTAAACCATAATATGGTTCTGGTGAGCCAGAATATGGTTTTGGTCAACCATAATATGGTTTTGGTGTGCGTTAATACGTTTTTGGTTAGCATTTGTATGGTTCTGGTAAGACTTAGTACAGTGTTGAGCAGTGTTGAGCACAAATGACCAAAATACCCTTCTTGCCCTAATCCAAAAACTACTTTAGGGTCTGGCTTCTACTGGAAAACTGAAGTGTCTCCCTTGAAAAAAACTCAAAAACCTAGAATTTTACCTGCACAACAAAGTCAAATAATTTGTCAAGCGTTCAACAAATTCTTCCTTACGAAACTAATCATAACAAACCAATCATAAACTTGCAGCTGCACCTAGGTTAGCCTAGGTTGCCTATGTACCCTTACTGAGGGGATCAAGCCACACGTAGTTCTTTATACAAGAAACAAAGTGCAACCCATATGTAAGCACATGAATTAAATATTCCTTCACACTTTCATGAATTAAATATAATAGCTCATTACATATAAGTAGGAAAACGAGAAAATTATTAAAATAACGTTGGCCACGTGAAACATTAATATCAATATCAACGATTTGAATAGAACATACTTCAATCAATCTTTCACACGTAAAAACAAACTCATCTCTTAAGAAAGTAGTTGTCAATTTTATAAAATCCTTAAAACTTAGAAAACTCTCAATCGTTGTCTCATAAATTTGAAAACATGCATAAAAACCTTCACCAATAAGTACCAAGATAAAATCATCAATTTTAGTTTCAAACGTCTTAAAACTCAAATACTCTCCACCTAGGCCAATCATAATCCGTCAATTCCAATAATATTTTGTCAATTCAAGTACCATATATGTTACATTTTCGCCGAACTTCGGGGGACACGTAATCAGCCCGAGAAATAATATCCTTGTGGAATCAAGTGATCAGACTGAAATGCATATCCATCAATTCCCCTCACAAGACTTAGGAATATATAATCAACCTGAACGCAAATCCTCGCACCACACAGTTCAAGCATCCCTGAGACTCGTGTGGCATTGTCATAAATGACTAAAAATAGATAACCAAAAATCCCTTTTTAAAACGAGATCAATCCCAACATTCCTTAATTTGAATTTGACCATGCATAATCTCTCAAAACTATTCTCAAACTACATTCAAATATGTACAACATACTATTGAGAAAACTAGTACTCATAATTCATCGATTTCAAGCCACCAAGCATATATTTAAATACAGATATATAATCAAGCATTTAATTAATTCCTTATTCATGCCAAAACCCGGTTACCCAAGCCATTCCCAACTCCACACAACTAAACATAATATAACACGCTTGGAAGGTAAAAGTGATTGTATAATAAATCATAAGTATTCAATAAAACTCCCATAACACGCTCGGCCACAATCGTTTGATTAGGAGTCGAACTCAAAACAGGCTCACCACTTAACCATTTTATCCAAACCACATCACCATCTCGACGCACGGTAAACCATGCTGGCACGCCCGCGCACAACCGCACCGCATCCAAAAAAAGGACGTCACGTGTTAACGCAAATCCCCTCGGTCCGGAGCACGAGGCCGTGAGATTTGCGCAGCCAACACAAGCAAGAGATGGTTCTAGTGATCATAATTTACGGTTGTTCCTCTGCACTTTTGTAGATCATAACTTCTTCATTTGAGCTCCGAATTGAACATGCCACTTGTCTACGAACTCATATCATCGAGCTCTATACAACGATGACACTCAATTCCCCAAATTCCTTCCCGAACAAAAAGTGACTAAAGTGCCCCTAAGCCCAAGGGCAAAAATGTAATTTCACAATAAATAATTAATGGAATAGTCATTTTTGGGACGGGGTGTTACAGTTTTAGTAAGCCTTAATATGGTTCTAGTGATCCTTAATAATATGGTTCTGGTAAGCCCTGTTATGGTTTTGGTAGGCCTTAAATCGTTTGTGGTGAGCCCTGATACCTTTTTGGTGATCCTTAATATCGTTTTGGTGACCCTTAATACAGTTATGGTGAGTCTTAATATGGTTTTGATGAGCCGTAGTATGGTTGTATTGAGTCTTAATATGGTGCTGTTTTTGTTAGATATATGGCCTACCAAGTAATTATGTAATAGTTAGTATTGAGGACATCATTTGTAACGACTTATTAAGTTATTTATGGGCAACACCAGTTGTTTTAATTCATTATTATATGTTACTTATGAAATACAAGACAACTATAGTCTTAGGAATATATATGTAAGTGGACATGAGAACTATGTAATGAGATTGTATACATCGAGACTTATCTTGATCCCTAATCCTAAATATGTTCCTGGTCATATGAGTATCAATTGCGCATTGATATTCCGCTACGGCCAATACACGCAGTATCTTCTCCCAAATAACGAGGTCTCAAGTCATTGAGTGTGGCGACACCAAGATATGTATGTAGGTGCTTGCAGGAGAACAAGTACACTGAATGCGATCAAATACATGAGTTCTAGAATGGAAGTCTTTGTAATGGTGCAGACCAATCTTTCGACCTGAGACATCATAGATGTTTTATGTCTATGTTGTTTGTTTTTGAGATCACTGTACCGTTGTGTTGAGGAAGACGTGACTTAAAGGTGTTTATCAGAACTCTCAATAAAGTCATGGAGGCAAATGAATGTACGACAGGGGATCTCTACTCTTAGTAAAGGGAGTGAATACTCCAAAGATATGATTGATCAAATCTTTGCGCAAAGTAGAAGATAAGATTTGAAAGAAGAGGTCTTCAATTCTTATCAGAATAATCATACAAATGAATAATTCACATCAGGGTATTTGACATTAGATTCCTTTATCTAATAATGTGAATAGGACTATTGTACAAGAGAAGGATTCAATTGCATGACCATTCCAATTTGAATAGGTTCTACCCTACACCCTATTTAGCTTGGATAACCATGACATGCTGCTAGGCTTCAACCATGGTTTGTGGAAGTCCTGAAAGGATCAAACTCAATTGACTTTCACCAATATGAAGAATTAAATGGTGAGATTTAATTCACAAGTAAACTCATAGAAGTGGAGCCCTCCCACTACCTTGCTAAAAGGAACCTACGGATCGCACACCGAGAAATGAGATTAGAGAAACAAATGAACATAAAAGAAACTAGGAGTCAAAAGTCAAAGGTCAAAGTCAATGGTCAAGTCAAAGTCAACATATTTGACCGGAGCAATTGACCAAGTCAAATTAGTAAGACTATAATAGTGATTTAAGGGTTAAATCATAATTCATAATTAAGAGTAAAATGGGTGAAGGAGTTAGAATAAGTTGTCGGAAATGCCAATTATGCTATATTCTTCTCTTGCAAAGGCCCACGTTTTGTAGCTGGTGAAATGGGTGGTGGAGATTTTCACGATGATCTCTATTGGGTCTCAAGAAACCCTCAACATTTAAATGTTTTAAATTGAATAAACCTTGAATTGAAGTTCCATCATCAACTCTAAAGGTAGAGAGTACTAGACCCAGTGAGCTTTTGCCTAATTATATAAGAGATGACGTTGGCAAAGCCCAAAGGATCCAATATTGATAGAAGCAATTTGCGAGCAGATGGTTCAAGGGTATTGAGTCTGCAGTGGATGAGTGGGTATTCTTGAAATTTTTCCCTTGGAAGGTGTGATGAGGTTCGGGAACGAGGGAAGTGAAGTTCCCGTCATGTCATGAAGCAACGTCGAAACCCGAGGCGCAGAGGTGGGCCGACCACCCTTATCACTTCAATTGACAGGTACGTAAATTTCGAGGATGAAATTTTTATAAGGGGGTAGGTTGTAACACCCCGACCTTAGTTTAATTATCCATTCAATTATTTAATGAAATTTAAATCTGAATTTACAATTTCGCCTTAGAGTAGGGGTAAATTGGTCACTTTTTAATTCGGAAGGATTTTGGGGCAGTGATCAGTGACTTGACGTAGGTCGTCCTGAGATGAGTTCGTAGACACGTAGTGGGCTGGAATCGAAGTTGTAACGAAAAATACGATCAAATTACACTCAGTGGCATAACCGTAATTTTCTTGAAATTATTATTTTTTTTTTAACCGGAAATTCTTTTCTCTCTCTCGCTCTCTCTTCCCCAACCCGCCCCTCCCTCTCGGAACACACAGACCCGGCCACTGTGTGGCCGGCTAACTTTGCCGTCCGACCACCCCCATGGCTGAGACCGGTGGGGATGTGCCCATGAGGAGCCAGTGATCACTACCAGGCAGAAGACCAGCCACGACCGCCGCTTAGGGAGGCGCTGGGAGCTCGGATTGGCCATGACTGTTCGATTTCTCGTCGTCGTCTGGGCAATTCCGGCTACGGTTTTTGACGAACCAGGTATGGATTTTGATCATCTTCACGTACTCTAGCTGTTTATATGGTTGGATTAGTGTTTCTCTCTAGATAAAGGGCTTGGATATCCATGTGTGTTCAGATTTTCTATTTCAGACAAACATCATTTGGGGGTGATGATGGTAGCTTTATCATGTAGTGTTCTGATTATAATTGCTGCTAGTTGTGGATATTAATTATGTTTTTAACATGTTGAAAAATTTGGGAAAAGTCCAATTTACCCATATAGTAAGTGGGCTCGGCATTAGAGTGACGTCAAAAATTCCACAAGATTCGTCTCGGGTTCCGAGGAATTCGGGCCGGGTCCTGCGAGCTAATTAAACTTTAATCTCTTATATTTAACAATTGTAGCTCAGAACCTCTGGCAAAAGGGAAAATTGCCATTATCTCCTTGTTTTTGGTTCTGATAATTGTCATTATCTAATATTAAAATATGGAAGCACACCAAAGATTGGTGTCAATTCAACTAACACCCCTTTACCATTGGTTCAATATCTTTAATTTAATAATTCTTATTTTACCATCTAAATGGATTTTCTTATTTAATAAATTTTTAAAAAAATATTATCTAATAAAGTTACACTTTGATAACAAATAATAATAATAATACAAATTCCTTTCCCTCTTGTAGTTTGAACTATCATTTGTATTAAAAAATAATACAATGGTGTCAACAGGTTCTAGCCCAATGAAAAAGGGCATTGACTTCGAGTGGTCTCAAGTTTGAAACCCCATGACACCTTACTAGTGTGTATGTGTGCCAAGCCCGAAAAAAGCAATTGAATGTGTTTTTTTTAAAGTTTTCTAAGCCCCTTGTTTTTGTCAAATTTCCAGGCCCATTCTTTATTTTTTTGGGTCAGATTTCTAGGCCCATTCAAGTTTTAGGGTTCCTATATGTTTTTCCAGTTTCTGTAGTTTTGCATATTTTGCAGTTTATCATCATTCAAATACGAAAAACCGAAGAAAATCATCATCAACCACACATATCCAAATCCATAGAAATCATTATTGCAGACCATAGCAATTCGTGAGAGTAATCTCAGTCACAATCTGTATATTTGCAAAGTTAAAAGAAAATCCAAATTAAAACAAGTAAATTTCCATTGCATATAGAAATCAAATTCCATGAGTTTCATACTCCTAAAATCAAATTAGCACATCTGCACAAAGAAAAAAAAAAGTTAACATCAATAATTTATGTAAACTACAAATAAACCAACAACCATAAACAAAACTAATAAACAACATAATAAACCAAAAACATAGCCACAATAATAAAGAAACACTAACTAGCATTTGAAATCAATTCTGTCCATAAAAACAAAAATCACAACAAGAGTCGGGACAAAAATTAATTCCGTCCAGGAATTTTGACCAGTGACCTTTTTAGGTAATTCAAACTTTGTAACAATAACTAGCATTCGACCCATCAAGAAATTTGTTATGCTTTTAAGCTCAAAATACAGAAAATTAGGGTTTTGAGATATTACCTCAAAGAGACAAAAATGGAGAGAGGGAGACTGAGAACGACTAAGATAGCGAGATCATCCGCTGACACGTGTATTAATAATCTTTTAAATAATATAATTTTTAACATTTCTGGTTCGATCCGGTTTTTACCAGTTTAAAGATAATTAAAACCGGTCCAAACCGATTCAGGGGCAGTTCAGCATTTTTTTATCGGTTCTTTAATTTTTCAATATAAAAACCAAATCAAACCACCTAAAACGGTCCAGTTCAACTGCTTTGGCTGGTTTGGTCGAATTTTTGGAAATCCTAACACCCCTAAAAAAATAGAATACATTTGAAATCCATAAACATTGCAACAATTTGTAACTCTTTTAAAACCCTTTTGTCAATCATACATGTAAAATAAGGGACAAAAGAATAGAAGAGTTCTTCTTTTGTCAGCTAATTACGTACTTTCTCATGTTGCAAATTAAAAAGAAAAAAGTATATGCACCGACCAATGGCCATAAGCCAATGTTTATTATCTAAAACATATGCTAATAGTCAAAACACTTCTTTGTATTTTGTGACTATTACAATATTTTATGTGGTAATATTTTCTTTGTATTATGTAGATGTTTATTTAATTTTTAATGCGATTTCTCTTTCCTCTAAAGAAAGAAGTTTTAACATGTACTGAAAATTGTTCATAGGAAAAAATTTGAGGAGGGGCAGTGGCCATTCTTGATAGTGAGGGTAGTGGTGACAGTGAAGGTGAAGGCTAAGGTTGTGTCATCAGTTATGGCTTAATTGATCATGTGCAAGAATTGAGAAAAATTTGTTAAAATTCATGACCCAATTCTTTTAAAATTCATCTTTTTCAAGGGCCTCGTTCAATGGCGGAGACAAGATGGTAGCAACTCTTCTGATCAGATTAATTTTATTCGAAGGCAATTGCACTCTGCCTACACATACCCAATTTTTGACGGCTCTAGAGTAGGAACTCTAGAACATGACCTCAAGGGTGCTCTTCGTGAGGAGGAGCTATTCTGGAAACAAAAATCCCGCATACAGTGGTTGAATGCAGGAGAAAGGAATATGAAATTTTTCCAGTCTAAGGTGCTCACCCGTCGGCGCCAAACCTGGAGAACGAGGCTTGAGAGCTCAAGTTGGTACATCTGATTCTCACAGGCTAGATGGAAAAAATCAGCAGGAAGTTATTCATTGGGATACCAGGTACATGAACCAAAATTCTATTTTGTTGCGTAGTGGAAAGTGTTTGGCTTTTTTGGTTCTACTACATAAAATTACAGCTATCAGGGTGGTCCATCTATTTATGTCATGCGTTGTAATTTTCTTTAATCAGTGTAACTGCCCTTTAATTCTTCAATGGGCTGCCACAATTTTTCGACTCAGCCTACATTTCACTGACTTTCCGTTTTCTGTGTATAACTCCATCTTATTCATATGTTTTTCATTTGGAGTTTTTGCACTTTGTAGTTATATACTAATTTTGTTGCTAATATTTGATATTTATATTCTTAGGGGAGTTGCTGCACGTGCGTTTCATCTCTCAAGAGGAGTTGAGAAGCCGAGTAGGAGGGTTACATATGTAGTTGTCCTTGAAGGTTTGTGTAGATTCAGTGTCCAGGAACTTAGCACAAGAGGAACATATTATACTGCTACGGATATCTCCTCTTGAAATGAAAAAGTCTGGTATGTTGCCAATTTAGTATGTGGATTTGTTTTTGGTAGAAGATATTAGGGTTTATTGGTTGATTTGCTAGTTGTGGTTTGAAACATACTGCATGTTGTTGTTTCTTTGATTTGTTTTTTCTTTTCCGTTTCAGTAAGAAGAAATAGTCTTCATACTTCAAATGCTAAGTGTGTGTTTTATGTACCCGCTAACATTTATACTATGTTGGTTATGTGTGTGGCCCTGGTTCATTAGTTGAATAGAAATCTGCTATTTATGACTAGGCCACGAGAAGAAAACAAATATTATGAGGACAAAATGGAAAATTCAACAGTTAACCAAATTATTAAAAATATTAAATAAAATAAAAGATGATAATTGCACAAAAGCAGGATAACCCACGTTGTGATGTTGGCAGTTGACGCTTTCTTCCACAAAGTTCTGAAAATCAGAACTACCACAATATTCTTCAAGCTTCAAACTCAGGTGTTTATCTTCAAGCCTGATATCATATCCTACTAATCAGGTACAGATCTCTCTTTTTCTGCTTTCTGTTCAATTTTATTCAAATATTATATTTTCTTTCTGCAGATTATTGATGAAGCAAGCATTTACTTTTGATTTTAGGTGTACGGGTCTCTTTTTAATTTTCAGTTTTTTTTTTCAATGGAATCTTTCTTCAACTTAATCATATTTGTTAAATTATTCTTGCATGTTGTTGTGTTGTTTGTTGATCTGCTATCATGCTTGGGATTTTTTATTATGATCTTTTCATCTGTGCATACATGACATAAATGGGATTTTTGGTTTCAGCCGGAGAGTGAGATATCATTTCGAGGGCTCAAAGCGAAGAATCTCATAAGCTTCAAAAATGGTGGCGGTGAAGAAGACCAAGAAGACACATGAGAGCATCAACACTAGGATTGCTCTGGTGATGAGGAGTGGCAAGTACACTCTGGGGGTACAAGACAGTCGTAACTCCATGCTAAAATATGATATTTGGTTTTGAATATGTTAGGTTCTTATTTTATTCTTCTCCATAAGGAGGTATATATAAGAGTTTATATGAGTGCTTTACCATGAATTAGATATAGTAAAGGATTAGGAAAGTATCTCCTAATTATACAATGATTTGATAACTATATAAAAATAGGAAAGTAAATCTCTTAATTAATCAAGGAAATAAATCTCCTTGATTAATTAGGAGACTCACTTCAACACTCCTCCTCAAGTTGGTGCATATACGTCACAAATGCCCAACTTGGTAACTGAGTCATGAAATTTGTAGCACTCGAGTCGATAATCCATGCGGATTTTTGAGAGGACGTACGAAAAGTAGAACCTTTGGTGGTGTTGATAGAAGCACAAGTCCGGGTAGCCGGGTAGCAGGATTGACCGCATGCTTCTGGAGTCTGCAATAAGGGGGAGAATCGTAGGGATTTTTGACATCACAGCGGAAGTAAAATGTGATCTTAGAATGTGAGGGATTTTGATTTGAGGAATTTGATTTGAGGAATTTGATGTGTGAATTTGATGTAGGAATTGGATTTGAGAGGTATGTGTATAAGATTTGAGAGGTATGAGAATTTGTTTAGAGGAATTTTGATGTAGGAATTGGATTTGAGAGGTATGTGTTTAAGATTTGAGGGTATGAGAATTTGATTTGAGGAATTTGGTGTATTGGGTTAGTTTCTGATTTACAATGATTTGGTTTCTTTGTATTGGGTTAGTTTCTGATTTTTTTCCTATGGATTTGTTTTGTTTTGGGGCAAAATATTGCAGGGAAGTTAATTATAATTTCAAACAACTGCCCTCCTCTGCGAAAGTTTGAAATCGAATACTACGCTATGCTTGCTAAGGTTGGGTGCACCACTACAACGGAAGTAAGTGCTATATTGCCATATTATTTGAGTTTGCATTGTACTGAAAAGTTTAAAATGCTTTAGATGTTACCTGTTTGAGCAAGACTCTAACCCATTTTCTTTTCTGCTTTCTATTAAACTTATTCAAATATTATATTTTCTTTCTACAGGTTATCAATGAAGCAAGCATTAGTTTTGATTTTAGGGTATGTATCTCTCTTTAATTTTGGGGGTTTTTTTTTTCTTTTTGAATGAAATTTTTCTTCGAACTAATCGTATTTGTTATATTATTCTTGCATGTCGTGTTGTTTCTCAAATAAGGGTTCTTCATCTTCTATCATGCTTGGGATTTTTTCTTATGATCTTTTCATCCGTGAATACATGACAGAAATGAGATTTTGATTTTGTAAGGATCAGAGAATTGTGCAGGAGAGTTTTGGTCATTCATTTCTTTCTGAATTTGCAATAGTCATGTTAATTGTATCAAGGTTTCTTCTTTCTATTGTTTATTGTGTGCTATTCATAGTTTTATACAAGTTATCGCACATCATTGGTCATGAATCTTTGCAACCTTTGAGTTGGATTTCTCTGATTACATCAAGTGCTTATTCAGAAAATGGCAATTGTCCTTTACACAAAGAATCCGACTGGAAAGAAGCTGGATATCATGACCACGGAGTAAAACTCCGTTTTCATGCCATTTTTTTGGTGTTACACTCCAAAAAACACGGTGCTTCCAGTTTTTGATTGTGTACTGACATTGAGTCAGACAAGTTATGTGCCATTCATAGATGACATTTGGAATGTCGAGTGGTATTTTTGCTTTTCGAGTGTTGTATTAATTTGTTTGACTTTTACATAACATGTTATTTGTGTTAGATTTAACGTGTCAATTTCTGTTATAGCAGCTAGGGGTGGGCATCTAAAACCAAATACCAAAACCGTACCTAACCGAAAACCGTACCATACCGATTTCATACCGTTTCATTCGGTACCGATCAATATTCGGTACCGTACCGTACAATTACCAATAGAGTATGGTATGGTAGCGGTATCAAGTATTTGGTACCGATCAATAATACCGTACCGTACCGAATAATATATTCAAATATATAATTTTCTATTGAATATGTTGATGGATATTGCATATGTTGATTAGGATTTGGTTGATTTGGATATTGAATATGTTGATGGATATTGAATATGTTATATTCAATGGATATTGAATATGTTGATTAGGATTTAGTTGATTTGGATATTGAATATGTTGATTAGGATTTGGATATTGATAATTGAATATGTTGAATCTTTGAATTTGTAACTTAGGCATCACTTATTTTGGTAAATGAATATGTTGAATATTGAATTGGTTCATTTTTTAGTTGTATCATTTTGGTACCGAAATGGTACCAATACCGTACCAATACCGACACGGTACGGTATGGTGCACGGTACCAATTTTGACAAACGATAATCCCATACCGTACCATACCGATTTAATTTCCGGTATCGGTAGCGGTACGGGCTTAATACCGTACCATACCGTACCGTGCCCACCCCTAATAGCAGCCAAGTCCCGCCGTCAGGTCGCCAATCCACCGGAATCCGCTCGAAAATAGCCGATTTTGACAGAAACTTCACACAGTTCGATCTTCCTCCTCCAGCCCCCAATTCAGACGAGTGAGGTATGGTTTCTCACCTATTTTTCAAGCCCTAGCTGATGGTTGGGTAGGATTGGATCGATTTCTAGCCTAGGTAATTCAAATTACAACCCTAAGTTTGGCCGGTTTTCAATTTGAAATTCCGGCCACTTCCGCTCATTTTTCGGGGTAGGTCCAAGAACAAGAGTGGCTCCAATCGATGTCCTGAACCTAGGGTAGGAATCTTGGCCGGCGGTTCGGAGATTTTTCGGCCGCCGAAAATTTTTCTAGGTACCCAAGCATTGTCGATGCGTAGGCCATGTGGTGGTCCGGCATTGAATCCTAAAATGATCCTTATGTTGTCACGAGCGTGTAGGTGTGCTCGGATGTCAATTCGAATATCGTTTGAACCTCGAACAGATGACGCATATTATGCGTTATCCGGGTTCCATAGGTTTGAACCGTTGGATCAATCTCAATTTTATATATGTTGATCTAGGCACTCCTAGGATCGTGTAGGTTTTCACAGATCATGAATCAGAGATGCGGATGTTCCGATTCAATAATTTAAAGTTTAATTAAACGATAACCGTAAGATCGATACGATCGTGAGCAATTCGAACATTCGAATCGAACCAAACTTACATGACATGATTAATAAAATGTGTGGAACCTATAGGGTCTCTCAAATTGACAATTGAAGGTCGTGGACCCCACGGGTCCCGGGTTACATCTCCGAGAAATTATCGCTTATCGAGTCTCAGCTCTTTCCAGACCATTCTAACTGTCCAAAATGATTAAGTGGGCATAGGAATGGTCTTAAACCATGTACACGCACTTCTAGGAGCCAGGGGTCAGGGTTTTGGACTAAATCATGTTAGGCAATTTTTATTAATTAAATATTTTAGGGGTCGTTTGTTACGCGGACTGTCATGGACTGGACTAAATTCTGGGACTGTCTTGGATTAGCTCGGATTGGACTAAGTTGGATTAAGTATTGACCTACGTTTGGTGCTGCTGTCGGACTAAGAAGTTGGATTGTAAAAATAGTGAAGACCTATGTTTGGTGCTGTGTTTGGACTAAAAAATAATTCTTGTAATATTTAAATTTAATTTGGGATTTTGATCTATAAATAAATAAATGCTACAAAGAAACACAATTCAAAGATTTAAAACAATAAAACAAATAAAATTATGATTGTTTATGAAGAATAAAATTCTGATTTTTTTTTTGGCTTCTCAAGATTTATCTTAGTTGCTCCTTAGCCTTGCCCCAAGACTACTACAAATCTTCTATTTTTTGTTGGTCGAAACATTACTAAGGACCTAAACTCACTCTATATAATTCTACGTCTTTCATGGAAGACCAAGTAAAATATAATTTAAAAAAATAATATATATATATGTATAATTTTTGTATTTTTGACAAATTTGACTTTAAACTGAAAAATATAATTTGACAAGTTAATAATTGCTTGCGATAAAGAAAGCAGCACATCATGAATTATTAAATTTGTTTCAATATAAAAAGAATATCAAGCATTTGTCAATTATTATAGTTTGATTTTCCAAATACAAATGTGGTCAAATGCAATATCAAAATAATTCTTGTAATATTTAAATTTAATTACGGATTTTGACCTAATAAATAAATAAATGCTAAAAATCCCAAATAAAAATTTAAAACAATAATAAAAAGAAAACAAATAAAATCCTAATATTTTTTAAAGAGAGGAGTCAGACTAGCGTGTTCTATTTAGGAACGTGCTATTTAGCGAACCACTTTTCGGGCTCACTATATTAGACGGGCGAGTGAGGCCTTTTTTTCACTATTGGACTATATAGTCTCATTTAAGTTAGTCTCGTCTGTTACCAAACATGGGTTTCGAGTGCTATTTAGCCTAGTCCAGTCCAGTGAAGCGTACCAAACATAACCTTAATGGCTTAAATAGGTACTCGCCCAGTGAGTGGACTTTTGTTTTACAAATGATTTTATGAAATTAAAATTATATTATTTGATCTTGAATAAGTATTAATGCCTATTACTTTCCAAGCATAAGTATTTAAAATGCTAATATTTTTCGTTATATATTCTGTTATATTTAAATGAGAGTATCTTGGAAAGTAGGAAGGATAATGGCAGTAGGATTCAAGAATGGATAAGAAATAGTTTATAATTTACAAGTAAACATTTTTCTTAAAACCACCATAGGTACCCAAGTTGCCTACATATAATATGTTGCCTTCAGAATATATATATTGTTGCCTTCGGTTATGTCAGCGCGTTTGACAATTGCCCCACGAGTCTTAGGGATATTCGGACCGTGCGGAGCGAAGAATGCAGATCAGGTGGACTAAATATCCCCTGAATCCTGCGAAGATTGCGGCTCGGGTCGACTTTGTGTTACTGGAGACCTGCGAGGATATGTCACTACGTGACACAAGGAATTGATAGAAATGGGGGGAAATAAGTATAAGATCATGGAATTGACGGATATATATATATATATATTAATGGGTACACTTAGGTAGAAAGGATTTATTTCTTTATAATATTTTCTAAAAGTCCCGACGTTTTGATTGAATGCTTGATTAATAATATGTATGTAAATATGCTTGTTTTAGAAATTCTTGTACGAATATATATATATATAAAGAGGAAATAGAATAGAACTTTCTAAATGGTTTTAACAATGGGATTAGTATGTCCGTATTCTATTTTCCAAAACTTTATTTTTGTCCACTCACACTTTTAAATGTTTTGCGCCAACAGGGCAGTAGAAGTGAACCAGAGCACCACCACCGGGCATTCGTCATCATTCTTCCTTTTCTTTCCACTACGTAGGATATGATTACGTTTCTGCACTTCTTTTGAAAATAAGTGGATTAGATTTGCTCTAAAAATTGCCCTAGGATTCTATAAGGCCTGAGGCCATATAATTCTGTTATAGGATTGCTTGAATGTAAACTTAAAGCATGCTGAATGTTGGGTTATAAATTGCTTTTCATGCAGGTGTAAATTTTTGGGTAATGTACATTTATAAGGGAGACTCTGCCAAATTTTCGACAGAAGTCAAACTCTAAAGTAACTTAGTTTTCATTAGAAGGGCAATTTGGTCATTTGTGCCCAAACCTCCAGCTGCGAGACTCGCACAAGGTTCGGCTCAGATTCCAAAGTGGAATTTGGGTCGGGTCCTGTCAACCTTCACCAATAAATACCATGACAAAATCATCAATTTTAGTTTCAATCATCAATGATTCTTTTAGGATATGTGACTGATCTATCCGCAAGTTGAAGAGAAACAGGTAGTGCTCTTGAGCTCTCCAATACCTAATCGCTGAAAAATAGACAAAGGCATAGGGTTAATGCTTGAGCCTAAATCTAAAAATGCTTTATCAAATTAAACATCACCAATAATACAAGGAATTGTAAAACTCCCCGGGTCCTTCAGTTTTGGAGGCAATTTCTTGAGCAACACCGCACTGCACTCTTCAGTTAACATCACTTTTTCATGAGCTACAAATTTCCTCTTGTTTGTACATGCATTCTTCAAAAAATTTGCATAAGAAAGAATTTGTTTGACGACGTCCAGCAATGGAATATTGCCAAAATATCCGTTTGATCTTTCTTTTGTTTATAGACTGGTTAGGCTATTGGAAACGGAAGTGGGGGAACATAAATCCTTTCTTTGACAGGGGATATCTGATCATCATTAGAGGTTCTTCCTAAATCACATGGTTTGCCTTGGGTAGGTGCTGGAAGTAGTCCTTTAGTTTCTTCTCTACCTTCCTCTTCTTTTCCAGCACTTGTCGTGGCTTCTTCTTATTTATTAAATGGCTTGCCACTTCTTAAAGTTCTAATGGACTTGACGTGCTCCACATTTTGAGGATTAATTTCAGGTTGGCTTGGAAATGTGCCTTGCGCCCTTTCATGCACAATAGTAGCGAGCTGGCCTACTTAAGTTCATAGTATTCTGATTTTGTTGAGAAGTCTGTACAAACTAAGCAATTAAGTCCTCCAACACTAGTTTCTTAGGCTCACTCGAAGGGATGGCTAGAACTAGCTTGTTGTTGCTGGTTGCTCCATGAGAAATTTGGGTGGTTACGCCACCCCGGATTATAGGTGTTCAAATATGGATCATTCCGAGGTCGTTGAAACAAATTAACTTGGGGAACTTGATCATAACATTACGTAGTTGATGGACAAAGTTCCATTAGATGAGTTGGGTTAGAACAAATGGCGCAAACTTGCTGTGGGGAGGGTGGAATAACAGCACGCATAAAAGTTTCAAGTTTTTTCTCAAGGCTTGAAATTTGAGCAGCAACCGCAGTGTTGGTGTCGACTTCATGAACTCTTTCCTTCTTTGTCCAATTACAGTAAATACCATACTTAATTTGAGGCTTGCTTCTTGTGATTAGGATTTGTAATTCGTCTAGGGTAAATACCATACTCCTAGGGTTTACATGCTTGTTCGAGGTCTTCACTGATCTTAAAGAGTTTCTATGTGTTGATATTTGACCTAAATATCATAGGCGAATTGCATGTAGGAATATGCGAGTTAGCCTAAATACCATAGGTAATTCATTAAGAAGGAAAACTAAGCGGCGACATCAAATGGTTAGTTAATAGGTAGGAAAATAAGAGGGCAGATCGGATTACTAGTGGTGAATTCATTGTCCTAGTACTTTTATCAATTTGAATTTCTCATCTGTGGTTTGTCACTTTCTACTTGTTTTGTCTTTTAATTTCGTTGGTAATTAAATCATTCTTTCACAAACCCTTTTTGTGTTTACGTGTGTGCTATGTGTTTAATTTTTTGTTTATATAATTAGAGTAGTTAAAGTATTTTGTGAAGTAAATTATGTTAGACTAGTTGGAAGTTGAACTCAATCCTCATGGGAATGACCTCGTATTTGCCATACTAAATTACGATTGACCTTGTGCACTTGCGAGTATAATTTGTGTTTAGACTAATCTTTATAATCTCTGTTTTTCAGGTTCTCTAAAATTCACAACATGATCAACGACGTGGACTCGAATTTAGAGAAGTGTTTGAGTCAATTAAGTCTCTTTTGTACTGCTTTTGTCTTAGTGGATTGGTTTCTGCCTGGCAAAGCGGCGCACCAGAGAGAATATGGAACGTATTTTCTAGAAAAGGGGAAGACTTTCCACGATAGGACAAGCACATGTTATGGAATCTGTTAGTGGAGCTACAGGAAGTCATCATTAAGGATAAAATGACAAAGGTTGTCCCTCTGGACATTTGACCAAAATCCTTCACCTCGACCGTGAACAGTACTCGGCCAAGGATAAGATTCGAAAATGTTCACTATCTTCAGGGCTGTCACCACTGAAATTGGTACTTAGGTGACGATGGGTAAATTTTCTAGGACATTTGAACAAAACTTGACCAAATATACTTATGACTAGTCAACTATCAGTCATAAACAAACACAATCAAGAATACACACAGAGCATGCGACAATGTACCTGCAACCCTAGAAGATTACTGGTGACAACCTCGGCATTCAGAAGGACCCGTCAATCTAGGCATCCCTTGTGCTAGCAACAACTATGGTGAAAGTGTGTAAAATCAACATAATCAAATAACCACCAAACAGCAGATAATGATGACTAGTCAACTACAAGAACATAAACCCATAATTCATAAGATGACTAGTCAACCACCAAGAACACAAACCCAGAAAAATTTCAGATATGCAAATCAGAATTTGTTCACCCAGAAACCCACCATTGGGAAAAATTGGGGGTCATTAACCGACCAGGCAATCCACTAAGTAGAAAAAGATTCTTACAAAGGAACACAAGCAAGCTCAAGAAAAACCTAAATCTATTTAGGAAGATGAGCTATACCTCCTTTGTGCAATCTTCTTCTCCAACTTAGCAAAGCTTGAAGCTCAGTTCTTCATGGCAATGGCAGCTCCTTCTCCCGCTCATTCATCCCATGGCACTAGCTTGCAAGCTCCAACTCAGACATAAACCAAATATGGATTCAAAGGAAAATGACCAATTTCTTCAAGAAACCATACTCTTGAAGAAATCAGTCTTGAATCTGACCTAGATATAAATGATAGAGTGTTTTAATGAGCTAGATGCAGATTTGAATTTCAAATGCAGTTTTTCAAAATTAATTTGGAAAAACTCATAGATGAAAATAAAATGGTTCTCTTTTGAGGAAGAAGAAGAGAAAGAGCAACAACTTTCCAAAACTTCCACACCTAAGAGACGACTACCAAATGAGGAATTGTTTGGCCTTTACACACAAAAATTCCCTAGGTCAGAATCTACACATGGCAGGAGAGAGAGAAGAGAGAATAGGACAAAAAGATTGGTTATCCAGCTGGAAATCCTACAGAGCAAGGATGACTAGTCATACGAGAAACAGATGACTAGTCATCATTTTATGAAATCAATTTAATGCAATGTGATGCAATGCACAATTTACCTTTGTCAATTTGCTTGGGTCCTCGACCACACAAGCCTCCCGCAGAGCAACTTGTCTTTCTATCATTTATCTTCCTATAATGCACTTTCAATATCTTTAAATGCTTTCCTAGGAGTAGTGGTAAAGTTAAGTTCTTTCATCCATCAATATATCATACCACTTTTCAAGGCGTCGGAGAACCATCCTTGTTACTTTTCCATCCACCCGATATATCAAATAGCCTTTGCAATCTAGCGAGGTGCTGGAGTACCATCCAAATCCACTGACCGTCTTCCACCATCGACCCCAATCAATAGCCTTATAGCTCAGGCCGTGAATCTGTTGGCCGAAAACTATTCCTCTCTCGACCACAATCATTTTGGGCAAAGTCAGATCCAAACAGGCGCACTCAACCCATCCATTCATCCATCCACATCATGTTCGAATGAATGGTGGACCAAGCTTGCACTCTCCTGCACACCCTATCCAACACAAAGTAGGATGACCTGTGTTGGTTGGGGTCGATGGCTATTCCTCTCTCGACCACAATCCCTTTGGGCAACGTCAGATCCAAGTGATTGCGGAGTTGGCAACCAAGGCTTTGCCCCAAGCCAATCACAAAGCCAGGGCTAAAAGATTGCTGTCATCCTGAAGAGTACATGGCCGAAGAAGGTGACACGGCTGAAGAAGGAGACACTGATGGCAAAGATCCGTCAAGGACAAGCGAAATAAACATCAATATGGTCTTGGTCTTAACTTCCGAATTCTTGGCCCCACAAGGACAGAGCGGTAATCTTGACAGTGACATCTTAGAGGAACAGTCTAACATTCGGCCGAGATCGAAGGAGGAATTGTTGGCCATTGCTTTCGACAAAGTCATACCTAGGGACAAGCCGAATAAATACCTCCACCTTAAACCATTGTACATTTCAGCTCACATGGAAGATATCATCCCGTGTGACGTGGCCATGAGCAGCTTTGTCAGCGATAAGTCCAAAACCATTGGAGAAGTATTGCCATTGAAAATAACTGTGGCCGATTAGACAAGAGTTATAGCCTTTTATGTTGTGGAGTCGAATGTGGACTACAACATATTGCTTGCCCGAGACGGGCAAAAGGTGTAAATACTCCCAGCTGAGGAAAAGCCCTTTGAAACCCACGCTATGTAAGTATGGATTTCAGCAACCAACAAGAACTTCGGCCAAGAAAGTCTTAGAGCTAGGTGCCGAGAACGTTCGAAAGGATTCGGCGCAAGAGGTGCTCATCGATCTAACAAGCATTTATTAATGTCGGACACAACAACTAGAGAAGAAGGGGTAGTGGTCGTGGCCGATCTGATGGACCGACTGTTGGAATATTAGGCCGAGGACTCTTTACGGCCGAACTCGCTGATTAATTTGATCAAATTCCTACATGAGTCAGACAATGGTGATGTGTTAACCATTGACGACCTGGATCCTGCACCTGCCCAGATGGAAAACAGCCATCCCGAGGTCTAAGATCCTTTGTTAGAATTCAAGGTAGGAACTAAGGGCGAACCACGACCTCTCTTTGTTAGTAATCTTTTGAACCCGAAGCTCAGTGCCGAAATTATTAGCCTCCTCTGCGAATATAAAGAATGTTTTGCTTGGGACTATCGTGAGATGCTTGGATTTCCCAGATGTTTAGTAGAACATGAATTGAAAATCAAAGATGAGTTCAAACCTTTCCAACAACCACCATGGCCGATTTTCTGCCGAGGTACAACTGAAAGTCAAAGAAGAAATTTAACAGCTTCTCAAAGCCAGCTTTATCCGTACCACCCGATACATTGAGTGGCTGGCCAACATTGTGCAAATGTTGAAAAAGACTGGAGCTCTAAGGGTTTGCACGAATTATAGAAATCTGAATCTTGCAATCCCTAAGGACGAGTACGCTATGCCCATGGCCGACCTGTTAGTGGATGGAGCCGCAGAACATGAGCTCTTATCCTTTACGGATGTCTATGTTGGGTACAATTAGATATTTATTGCCAAAAGCGAAGTTCACAAAATTGAGTTTAGATGTCTCAGAGCTATTGGAACTTATGAATAGGTAGTCATGCCTTTAGGCCTTAAAAACGCTGGTGCTACGTATCAGCGGGCCATGAACATCATCTTCCACGACTTAATCGGCCAAACTATCGAGGTTTATATTGACGACGTTATCGTCAAGTCTTCCTCATTGGCTTCTTGGTTCACTAACGTAGGATCGAAGTGAACAAGAACAAGGCCAAGGCAATCATGGTGGCACCCCCACCGAAAACCAAGAAAGAACTCCAATCTTTCCTTGGAAAGGTGACTTTTTAAGACGTTTCATATCCAACTTGGTAGGCAAGATTCGGCCATTATCCCATCCCCTAAGATTGAGGGACGGGGACGAGTTCGTCTGGGAAAGCAAGCATCAAAAGGCTTTTAATGAAATCAAGCAATATCTCTCCAAGTCGCCAGTTCTTATGCCCCCAAAGAAAGGAAAACCTCTAAGGCTCTACATTTCAGCCCTAGAGAACTTTATCGACTACTTGTTGGCTCAAAATAATATGTCTGAGCGAGAACATGTTGTGCATTATCACGGCTGCAACCTTAGAATGGCCGAGCTTAACTATTCATGATAGAGAAGTTATGCCTGGCACTCTATTTCCAGTAAGCTAAGCCATTACATGACTACTTATTCCGTAATGGCCCTCAATATGGTTGAAGGATTCTTTAGGATCTCTTTTGTTAATGTGCCAAGCGCGAAAAATCACGAGCCCAATGAAATGGCCCATATAGCATCAAGCGTAAACATACCTGATGGAGAATACAACCGGGTGATCAAAATTGAAAAGCGTAACTTGTCAACCTTGGCGGCCGAGACATCCGAAATGGCCAAGACGGCCAAATGAGACTGGCAACATCCCATCGTCAAATATCTCCGTGATCCTTTCGGGCAATCACGAAAAAGCTATAGGTTTTCGGCCTCGTCTTGATTTTCAGGAGCCCGAAGGTGTCCCTCCTTCCTCTAATATCATTCTGATATAGAAGTTATGCCTGGCACTCTATTTCCACTAAGCTAAGCCATTACATGACTACTTATTGCGTAATGGCCCTCAATATGGCTGAAGGATTCTTTAGGATCTCTTTTGTTAATGTGCCAAGCACAAAAAATCATGAGGCCAATGAAATGGCCCATATAGCATCAGGCGTAAACATCCCTCATGGAGAATACAATAGGGTGATCAAAATTGAAAAGCGTAACTTGTCAACCTTGGCGGCCCAGGACATCCAAAATGGCCAAGACGGCCAAAGGAGACTGTCAATATCCATCGTCAAATATCTTCATGATCCTTTCGGGCAATCATGAAAAAGCTATAGGTTTTCGAGCTCGTCTTGATTTTGAGGAGCCCGAAGGTGTCCCTCCTTCCCCTAATATCATTATGATCAGCCCTTTTATTGCCTTAATATGGTTACGGTAATCCACAATATTGTTATGGTAAGCCATAATACGGCTATCCTGGACCATAGTACGATTTTAATGTGCCCTAATATGGTTCTGGTTAGTCATAATATGGCTACTAAACCTATAGTACGATTCTACTAAACCTTAGTACGATTCTACTAAACCTTAGTATAGTTCTAGTAAGCCTTAATATGGTTCTGGTTAGTCATAATATGATTCTAGTAAGACATAATATGGGTCTGGTGAGCCAGAATATGGTTTTGGTGAACCATAATATGGTTCTGGTGTGCGTTAATACGTTTTTGGTTAGCCTTTGTATGGTTCTGATAAGCCTTTGTATGGTTTTGGTAAGCCTTAGTACAGTTCTAGTACACCTCATATGGCTTAGATAATTCATAATATAAATTTGATAAGCCATGTTATTGTTCTGATAAGCCATAATATGGTTCTAGTAAGCCCTCATATCATTTTGGTAGACTTTGTTATGGTTCTAGTAAGTCACAAAATGGTTCTAGTGAGCTTTAATATCGTTTTTGGGAGCCTTCATATGGTTATAATGATCTTTAATAATCTGGTTATGGCCCATGTCGAACCCCGTGCATGTCCAACCCCTGGGAGTGTCTGGCACAAACGACCAAAATACCCATCTTGCCCTAATCCAAAAACTGCTTTAGGGTCTGGCTTCTACCGGAAAACTGATAGAGTCTCCTTAAAAAAGACTCAAAATCCTAGAATTTTACCTGCACAGCAAACTCAAATAATTTCTCAAGCGTTCAACAAATTCAACTTTACAAAATTGATCGTAACAAACCAATCATAAACTTGTGGCTGCACCAAGGTTAGCTTAGGCTGCCTACGTACCCTGGAAACTTAAACAAAAGATATTGATTTCAGAACTATCTTCCACCCATCACATATGTGCATATACAAATACATATGTATAATAGCTCATTACAAATAAGTAGGAAAGCGAGAAAATTATTAAAATAACATTGTCCACATGAAACCTTAATATCAATATCAACGATTTGAACAGAGCATACTTCAATCAATCTTTCACATGTAAAAACAAACTCATGTCTTGAGAAAGTAGTTGTCAATTTTATAAAATCTTTAAAACTTAGAAAACTCTCAATCCTTGTCTCATAAATCTGAAAAACATGCATAAAAACCTTCACCAATAAGTACCAAGACCAACAGTGCGGAGCGAGGATGTGGCTCAGGTTGACCAAGCGTCTCCTGGGACTTGCGAGGAATACGGTATGGGTGACTTTGTGTTTCTGAGACCTGCGAGAATGTGTCACGTTTTGCTAGGAGAGACTTCACTGAATTATTGGCAGAAGTCAAACCCTAAAGAATCGGTTATAAGGGCAATTTGGTCATTTATGCCCGACACCCGCCAGGTGTAGGACACGCACAAGGTTCGGCTTAGATTCCAAAGTGGAATTTGGGTTGGGTCTTGTCATAATTCCTATTGGTCCACAACCAAAAAGTTAAACCCATCCAAGAAATCTCGTCACGATCCAACGGTCGATTTGGCCCCGATCGTGGAGTTTGACCAATTAGACCTACAAGGCCCACAACCTCTGATTTTTTATCCAAACATTCCTATGAGCCCAACAAAGTCTACCTAACAAGTTCTGATAGCTTGGTCTCAATCGAGTGGTTGGATCACTCTCTTTTATCGTTTCAATCGGATAACCCGGTTACTTAACCCTAGAATCATTTATTCGGAGTATTCGGACTCCGATTCTCGATCAACTAGTTCCTACACGATCCTAGAGGTAAGAGGAACAAAATATTTGAAGTTGTGACCGATTGAAACGGTCTGAACCTATCGAACTCGGATATCGAATAATAAGTGCAATATCCTTTCAATTGTCAACAATGAGTGTCTTGAGAGATTTTCCGAAGACATAAAATCTCCAAACCACCAGCCAAAACTGATGCCAACAGATTCAAACTAACTAAAGGGTATATTGAACGATCTGTAAAATCTCAAAATCGATCCAAGGTACCAACAAAGACAGCTAGACCAAGTGGAGGGGATGAAGATTCATACCTGGATCGACGAAAACCAGCCTTCGAAATCCAAAGAGACGGCCTCGAAAATCTGCCCAGTTTACAAGTCGATATCGCCGAAGCTACGTTGGTTTTCGATCAAAGAAAATGAGTGGGTCAAGTAAGGGGGAGAGAGAGAGAGAGAGAGAGAGAGAGAGAGAGAGAGAGAGAGAGAGATAGATAGAGATAGAGAGAGAGAAAACAGTCGGGGAGAGAGAGTGTCGTGAAAGAGAGAAGCTAGATATGGTTCTAGTGATCATAATTTACGGTTGTGCCACTGCACTTTTGTAGATCATAACTTCTTCGTTTGAGCTCCGAATTGAACATGCCACTTGTCTATCAACTCATATCATCGAGCTCTGCACAACGATGACACTCAATTCTCCAAATTCCTTCCCGAATAAAAAGTGACTAAAGTGCCCCTACGCTCAAGGGCAAAAATGTAATTTCACAATAAATAATTAATTGAATAGTCATTTTTGGGACGGGGTGTTACAGTTTTAGTAAGCCTTAATATGGTTCTAATGATCCTCAATAATATGGTTCTGGGAATATATATATATATATATATATATATATATATAAGTGGACATGAGAACTATGTAATGAGATCGTATACATCAAGACTTATCATGATCCCTAATCTTAAATATGTTCTTGGTCATATGAGTATCAATTGGGCATTGATATTCCGCTATGACCAGTACACGCAGTATCTTCTCCCAAATGACATGGTCTCAAGTCATTGAGTGTGGCGACACCAAGATATGTATGTAGGTGCTTGCAGGAGAACAAGTACACTGAATGCGATCAAATACATGAGTTCTAGAATGGAAGTCTTTACTCACATGTCAAACTAGAACTCATGGATTGCAATGATGCAAACCAATCTTTCAACCTGAGACATCATAGATGTTTTATGGCTTTGTTGTTTGTCTTTGAGATCACTTGGACTGTTGTGTTGAAGAAGACATGACTTAAAAGTGTTTATCAGAACTCTCAATAAAGTCATGGAGGCAAATGAATGTACGACATGGGATCTACTCTTAGTAAAGAGAGTGAATACTCTGAAGATATGATTGATCAAATCTTTGCGCAAAGTAGAAGATAAGATTAGAAAGAATAGGTCTTCAATTCCTATCAGAAGAATCTTATAAATGAATAATTCACATTAGGGTATTTGACATTGGATTCCATTATCTAATAATGTGAATAGGACTATTGTACAAGAGAAGGATTCAATTGCATGACCATTCCAATTTGAATAGGTTCTACCCTACACCCTATTTAGCTTGGATAACCATGACATGCTGCTAGGCTTCAACCATGGTTTATGGAAGTCCTGAAAGGATCAAACTCAATTGACTTTCACCAATATGAAGAATTAAAAGGTGAGATTTAATTCACAAGTCAACTTATAGAAGTAGAGCTCCCATTACCTTGCTAAAAGGAACCTACGGATCGCACACCGAGAAATGAGAGTAGAGAAACAAATGAACAAAAATGAAATTAGGAGTCAAAAGTCAAAGGTCAAAGTCAACATATTTGACCGGAGCAATTGACCAAGTCAAATTAGTAAGACTATAATAGTGATTTAAGGGTTAAATCATAATTCATAATTAAGAGTAAATTATGAAATTAACTTTGACATAAGTGTTGTATGGCAACACAAATCCAAGGACCCAACTCAAACTCACACTTCTACCCATGGCCGGCCATAAGAGAGTGTAAGTCGACACCAAGACTGCGGTTTCTGCTCAAATTTCAAGCCTTCTTTGAGGCTTGCTTCTTGTGATTAGGAGGCGAAGAAGGTAGGACAAAGAAGGTATTTATTAAAATACTTTGTTTGATGATGCAAATCTTAACAAAAACAAAAACGTGAAAAATGTACTAGAAATCACACATAAACTGAAAACAAAAGCGAAAAAAAAAAGTGGAGAATGCTTGGGTTGCCTGCTAAGAAGCGCTTCTTTATAGTCATGAGCTAGACTTTTCGAATGTCTGTGGTGGTGCGGAAGTAGCACTTCCATGTAGTGGTTAGGATGTTTTCCAAGTAGTTGACATGTACAATTGGGTCAAGAAGATCTATGCAGCTGCACTCTTCCAAGTCCCCTGGTTTTTTAACACCCTCAAACACCTTAAACTCAATGGATTCACCCTGAACTCTAAAAGTTGAAGTTCCTTATTGTACATCAATCAATGTACCAGCAGTAGCAAGGAAGGGCCGGCCTAGCAAGGGTGGGATGTCGTGCTCTTCCTCCATGTCAAGAACAAAGAAATCAGCCGGAAACAAAAATTTCTTCACTCTAATCAACACATCTTCAATGATTCCTTTAGGATATGTGACTGATCTATCCGCAAGTTGAAGAGAAACAGTAGTGCTCTTGAGCTCTCCAATACCTAATCGATGAAAAATAGACAAAGGCATAAGGTTAATGCTTGAGCCTAAATCTAAAAATGCTTTATCAAATTAAACATCACCAATAATACAAGGAAGTGTAAAACACTCTGGGTCCTTCAGTTTTGGAGGCAATTTCTTGAGCAACACCACACTGCACTCTTGATCATCATTAGAGGTTCTTTTGGAATCGCCTGGTTTGCCTTGGAAGTATTCCTTTAGTTTCTTCTCTACCTTCATCTGTGTTTTCGTCACTTTCTACTTGTTCTGTCTTTTAATTTCGTTGGTAATTAAATCATTCTTTCACAAACCTTTTTTGTGTTTACGTGAGTATGCTATGTGTTTAATTTCTTATTTATATAATTAGATTAGTTAAAGTATTTTGTGAAGTAAATTAGGTTAGACTAGTTGGAAGTTGAACTCAATCCTCATGGGAATGACCTCGTATTTGCCATACTAAATTACGATTGATCTTGTGCACTTGCGAGTATAATTTGTGTTTAGACTAATCTTTATAATCTCCATTTTTCAGGTTCTCTAAAATTCACAACAACATAGGAAGAAAGATACAGATTGAAGATTGAAGTTGCACATATACGACCGCTCATCATCAAACAAGGCTTCATATGCATTTAGGTGAGGTAAGTTAAACTTAGATACTATACATGCATTTCTAGGCAGTTAGCGTCATTTAGAATAAGCTTAAAATGTTTTCAAATTACATTTATGCATTCATAAGTGTTTTGGTATTCAATAATTCATATTTACATTGACTTTAGATCAATTTATGTTCACTACTGCTCAAGCGGTGTATGCGTCTGAATATTCAGTGTTCTACCGCTCGAGCGTACTCCCTGGCACTCGAGCAAGACAATTTTCCGATTCTAGCGCTCGAGCAGCCAGGATTTCAGTTTTCCTGTTTTGTTTTTCACGCGTTGCTTCTTGTAATATTTCTTCTAATTTTATTGGGTCTTTTTACCTCTTATGAGTCTTAACCTACAATAAGTTTTAGATCATATAAATACCGTGTTTTCGTAAACATAAAATTGGGAACTCACATATTCTGAAATTGGCTTTTTGCATCCAACCCTCGTGAGTTAATTTGTATGAACTCTTGAATTTTTTCTTCATCATCATTACTAGAGTTCATTGATGACCATAACATTGTTAGGTTGATTTGATTGTTCCTTGTGAATCTAATCAACCTAGCATCCATATCATATCATTCTCTTCATTGAAGTGTTCGTGCCTTGGTCGTGATTAAAGATCGTGGAGGTTTGTGCCGCTATCATGGTCAAAGATGTGAAATCGATTTAGAGACGTGTCAAAGATGTGGAATCGATTTATAATCCCAAACGTTTAGCATGCACAATATTACCATTCATGCAACCAAACATCACATCATTTTGGCATCATGCCTCTATAACCCGAATAAATCGTTTTGTCATCTAAACTTATCTCGACTTTTAGAACATCAAGAGTACGTTAAAAAATTTCAAAATAGCTTAGCAGAACAACTTTTCAATCACTTAGTCTCGCAGCTGCACCTAGTAACTCTAGTTTGCCTACGTACCCTTAACAAGGGATTGATCGGTGCATATTTACATATCATTTTGTACCATTTTAACTTATGATTTATTTATGTTTTTGAGTTAAACTTGTGCTTTTAATAAGTTTTGTGTTTGTTTAAGTGTTATAAGCTTGTGACTCACTAATTGCATTTTGGAGACAAATTAGCTCAAAACGGTGTCTGCAGATCAGTCAACTTCACGGATTGGACTGTACTTACTCAAGAAGAACCAGATGATGAGCCATACATCATTGGAAAGATACGGAAGTCTAGTTTCTGTAGAATTTTACGGTTCATGATTCCGAGTCTTCTAGAGAAAGTTATACATGTTTTGGAAACTTAAGGTCAAATTCGGCAGCATCTGCGTTACTGGGCCAAAAATCACATTTGAAGGCCTTCCCGATTTTTCATTGAGCTGGGCTGCATATGCTTGGAAAGATAAGACAAAGAGCTTCACGATCCATATTTTTGCAGAATTTTCAGAATGAAGATACAAGCCCAAAACGAGCCCATAAGCTGGCTGCAATGCATTGTCATGCATGACATATGCATGATGAAGTGTTGTTGATTGTGTGAAAGTTTGGTGAAGCATATTCAATACCTATTGTTGAGTGGAATTTTGCAGCAGCCAAATGCATTAAAATATTTTGAAGTGGATGATGCAACACTAAGCTTAATGACAAGAAGAATTGTTTTCAAATGCAATAGTGTGTTAAGTGATTTAAGTGTTGTAAGTTAGTGAAGTTAGTATGTTTAGAAAATTCAATTGTATAATTCAGATTTTCACTTCCCCTAGGCCTATAAATAGGGAAGTTCTCTAAGCTTGTAATCACACCCCAAGGGGGGAGCTCTCAAGCACTTCTCTAGAGCTCTCTTCCCTTCTCTCCCTCAAATTCTCTTAGTTTCCTTTTGTAGTTCTCAATTGTTGTAACAAGATCCTTGTAGTACTATAAATCTCAAACGCTTTTCTTTTCTCTTCTTCTAAATTCTCCAAACACTTCTTTATTCTCTTTTAAAGTTCTCCATGCTCTAAAACATTTCCCAAATACAATTCCCACTCTCTTCCAAGAATCTCAAAGTTCCCAAACACTTCTCCCATTCCTTCATCAAATTCTCCAAATTTCCCAAACACATTTCCCTTCTCTTCCAAAAGTCTCCATGTCTCAAACACTTCACAAACACCTTTCTCTCCCTTCCCTAAGTTCTCAAATTCTCCAAGTTCACAAACATTGTCCAAGTTCTCAAGCACCTTTCTCTTCCCTTCCAAATTCCTCAAGCTTCCCAAACACCTTCTTTTCTCTTCCAAATTCTCCATGTTCTCAAACACATTCTCTTCCAAAATCCTCAAGTTTCTCAAACACATTCTCTCTTTCTCTCCAAAAACTCTCCATGTTCTCAAGTGTTGTACAAAACCCTTTTTGCTTCTTTTGTTTTCATTTCTATTTTGTGTAGGAAAACTAAACAGGATCATTCAATCACCAATCCCTGTGGAATTGACCTCGCACTTACATACGCTAAACTACCAACGGTTCGTGTACTTGCGAGTATCACAGGTTGAGGATGCAGCTGAATCCATTTTGGTGCAACTGAAATCTACGCAACAAGTTTTTGGCGCCGTTGCCGGGATCGGTAACATTGTTTGATTCTATTTGGTTTTCCTACTTTTTATTTATTTATTTTGATTTTATTTTATTTTTATAACTGGACAGTTTCATGTTTTAAAGTTAATGATGTTAATTGACAAGTTGTGTTTGTAGTCCAACGGACAAGGAGAATTACCTGACCAGCAAGAGGGGGTTAAATTCACCGTGGTTTGTGTTTCGAAATTGTGGGCTTTGGGCTTCAAAATTTTTTTTGGGTTTCAGAATTGTGTGATTAGGGTTTACTGTTTCTTTTTTTTTTTTTTTTTGGTTTGTTTGTTTTGTAATTTTTATTTTGTAATTTTTTTTTTTGTGTTTTGTAATTTTTATTTGCTTTAATACCTTTCATTTGTTGTTATGACATTGTTTGTGGCTAATTTTTAAACATTGAGGACAATGTTCATTTCTAGGTTTGGGGGTATTGGAGTTTAGCATATATTTGTTTTTTTTCTTAATTTTAAAAAAAATAAAAATAAAAAATTCGCTTGTTTTTCTTCTATTTGAGTCTTGTTTTGTTTTGTTTTTGAGTCACTTTCCGAACACATTTGATGAGCTTATGATAAATGTTTGCATGACTTAAATGAAAATTGGATTTCATTTTATTTTAGTGTTTTTTTTCTTTATTAAAAAAAAATTAAAATTTTAAATTGGCACTGTTCTAACATGATATGCTTGAAACCTTCTTTACACTTGCCATTTGTTTCATAATTTTCCAATTAAAGGATTTGCATGATCTAAAGAATTGTATGAAGCATAAATTAGACTTATATAACCAACCATATAAAGTGAGTTTTTGAGCCTTGTACTTCAATTCATGAGTGTTATATATGTACTCTTAATTTCTTGTCATCAAAGTTTTTGTTTGATCTCATTATTCATTGATTTGGTTGAACACTTAAAAGTCATTCATTTTTGTGCAATTTAATTTCATGACATTTAAAGAAATGATATTAAGGCCTTCTTTGGATCGTTTGTGCCTTTCAAGCTAACCTTATGCATGCTTAAGCATGATTTTCCATTGTTAACCATTTTGAGCCTACATGTAAACCTTTTCTTTCATTTAACCAATTTTACTTCCTCGCCTTAGCCTGAAAAACAAATATTTACCTTTCTAAGGAACTCATGAGCTTTAATTGGGATGTGTTTTTCATACTAAGTTTGGGAATGGGTGTTACATTTCGAAGAAAAAAAAAATTCACACAATTGGTGAAAGAAAAGAGAAAATTTAAGTGGTGGTTGAATAAAATTTCATTTTTGGGCCTTCAAAATAAATTGGTGTTTGTTCAATTAAAGGAAAGGAGTATCAATCAATGTAAATGAAGGTATAAGGAGTTTTGATCATGTAAAAGAAAAAAAATCTAATCGTGATGATTCGAAGTCTTGTAAACAATTATTTTATGCTATTATATTTTGAGTTCCTTGGACTTTGTATTATCCATACCTTTCATTTCTTACTCACCTTACACCCTTGGCCCAATTACAACCTATACTAAAGACCTAAATTGATCTTAAATGTCATGTGGTTCAATTGCATCCATTTTCTTACTTTTAAGTGTTTGACATCCTTCTTGAGATCATATTAATGCAAGTTCTTCATCTTTCTATTTCGGAGTTAAGTCCTTTATGGTTTAACTCTATTCTCATGTTTATAACTGAGTGTTGCATTATAGCCCTCTTCTGAGTGATTCTTTTGTGAGAGGACAACTTTGGTGAGATTTGAAGTTGAACTTATGATTTGTATGATTTTTGAAATTGTGTGAAAACTAAGATTGGGAAATTTGTTGCATTTGGCTATCACACTACTACACTTTGAGCATATTATGTTTTGAACTTTGCCGCTTTGTAAATATTGTCTAAAACTGAGCTTTCATTGTTAAAGCGTTTAAGTCATGTGCATGAGTCATTTCTCTTCAGAAAATGTTCGGAAAGATTATTTTGAGTTCTTTTTATTTTTGTAATTGTTTTTTGTTTTTGTTTTTTTTGTTTTGTTTTTGTTAATGTATTTATGTTTGTTTTTGATTTTTTGTTTTTGCTTAAGGACTAACAAATCTAATAAGTTTTCTAACCATTTTATTTTGTAGAGTTAGAAAAACGTTTGTGGGTATTGTATCTTGTTAAACCCTCAGGAGACACAACTCCTCCTACTAGAGATGCCTAGAGGTTTAAAGGCTTGTTGCATATGCTCAATGCAATCGAGTTACCTACGAAAGTGGTCTAGTTAACTTTGTTTTTATCTTTGTTTTCCTTTTGTTTTGCTCGAGGACTAGCAAAATCTAGGTTTGGGGGTATTTGATCGGTGCATATTTACATATCATTTTGTACCATTTTAACTTATGATTTGGTTATGTTTTTGAGTTAAACTTGTGGTTTTAATAAGTTTTGTGTTTGTTTCAGTGTTATAAGCTTGTGACTCACTAATTGCATTTCGGAGACAAATTAGCTCAAAACGGTGTCTGCAGATCAGTCAACTTTACGGATTAGACTGTACTTACTCAAGAAGAACCAGATGATGAGCCATACATCATTGGAAAGATACGGAAGTCTAGTTTCTGTAGAATTTTACGGTTCATGATTCCGAATCTTCTAAAGAAAGTTATACATGTTTTGGAAACTTAAGGTCAAATTCGGCAGCATCTGCGTTACTGGGCCAAAAATCACATTTGAAGGCCTTCCCGATTTTTCCTTGAGCTCGGCTGCATATTCTTGGAAAGATAAGACAAAGAGCTTCAAGATCCATATTTTTCCAGATTTTTCAGAATGACGATACAAGCCCAAAACGAGCCCATAAGCTGGCTGCAATGCATTGTCATGCATGACATATGCATGATGAAGTGTTGTTGATTGTGGGAAAGTTTGGTGAAGCATATTCAATACCTATTGTTGAGTGGAATTTTGCAGCAGCCAAATGAATTAAAAAATGTTGAAGTGGATGATGCAACACTAAGCTTAATGACAAGAAGAATTGTTTTCAAATGCAATAGTGTGTTAAGTGATTTAAGTGTTGTAAGTTAGTGAAGTTAGTATGTTTAGAAAATTCAATTGTATAATTTAGATTTTCACTTCCCCTAGGCCTATAAATAGGGAAGTTCTCTAAGCTTGTAATTACACCCCAAGGGGGGAGCTCTCAAGTACTTCTCTAGAGCTCCCTTCCCTTCTCTCCCTCAAATTCTCTTAGTTTCCATTTGTAGTTCTCAATTATTGTAACAAGATCCTTGTAGTACTATAAATCTCAAACATTTTTATTTTCTCTTCTTATAAATTCTCCAAACACTTCTTTATTCTCTTTTAAAGTTCTCCATGCTCTAAAACATTTCCCAAATACAATTCCCACTCTCTTCCAAGAATCTCAAAGTTCCCAAACACTTCTCCCATTCCTTCATCAAATTCTCCAAATTTCCCAAACACATTTCCCTTCTCTTCCAAAAGTCTCCATGTCTCAAACACTTCACAAACACCTTTCTCTCCCTTCCCTAAGTTCTCAAATTCTCCAAATTCACAAACATTGTCTAAGTTCTCAAGCACCTTTCTCTTCCCTTCCAAATTCCTCAAGCTTCCCAAACACCTTCTTTTCTCTTCCAAATTCTCCATGTTCTCAAACACATTCTCTTCCAAAATCCTCAAGTTTCTCAAACACATTCTCTCTTTCTCTCCAAAAACTCTCCATGTTCTCAAGTGTTGTACAAAACCCTTTTTGCTTCTTTTGTTTTCATTTCTATTTTGTGTAGGAAAACTAAACAGGATCATTCAATCACCAATCCCTGCGGAATCGACCTCGCACTTACATACGCTAAACTACCATTGGTTTGTGCACTTGCGAGTATCACAAGTTGAGGATGCAGCTGAATCCATTTTGGTACAGCTGAAATCTACGCAACAGGGATCAAGCCACACGTAGTTCTTTCCAACTTTCCCAATTCTCAAAACAGCTCATACTTGCACATACATAGGCTAGTCACTGAATTTCCTCTAATTCTTAAATCAATTTATATGTTACTTGCTTAAATTATATATATAGCAAAATAAAAATAAAAATAAAACAAACAAGCTCCGAAGACACTTTTAGCCTTTCCTTCGAAACTCACATAAGGCTCATTTATAAATGCATATATATATAAATAGATATATAATTAACTTATTACAAATAAATAGGAAAACGAGAAATTTATTAAAATAGCATTAACCTCGTGAAAATCTAAATGTCAACATCTCCGATTTAAATCGATTATATTTCCATTTGTTTTCCACATTAAACCATCAATTCCTTGTGTCTCATAGTGTGACACATCCTCGCAGGCCTCAGTAACACAAAGTCGACCCGAGCCGCATTCCTCGCAGGCCTCGGCAACACAAGGTCAACCCGAGCCACAATCCTCGCAGAACTCGAGGGACATGTAGTCAGCCCGAGAATGCACATCCTCGCACCACACGGTTCAGGCGTCCCCAAAACTCGTGGGGCATTTTTGTAAATATCAAAACTATTTCAAAGGCAACTGGGGAGGTACTCACATGATGGGTTTGAAAACCATTTTCCAAGATTATCAAAAACTATCCCTTATTCCACAATCCATTTTCAAGCCACTAAGTATATATACATTAAATTTAAACATATAATAAGATATCTAATTAATTTTCTCGTCCACTCCAAACCAATTAATAAGCCGTTCCTAGCTTCACACAATTTCACTTAATATAATATCCTTAGAAAGTAAAAGCGATTACGTTTAAATTCATAAGCAATAAATCGTCCACTAACACACCATCTGATACCTTAATAATAATCCCAATAATAATAATAAATAGATAAATAGATAAACAAATAAATAACTAGATAAGTAAATAAATAAATAAATAATAAATAATCTCAAAAGATTCCATCACTTCTAATAATACATACTCTTCGAATATTAGACGAACATCCAGGAAAAACAAAAGTATTATAATACAATCTCAAAGTCCAACCCTAAACAAAATAGTTCACAAACAGTCAAGTCTCATTTATACGGTCGTTCTAGCACTTCTCAAAGAGTAAAACTACCTCGGAAGACTCACGGTCATTCAAGGGATCAAACTACTCGAACTTGGTCAACCGGGCGCACAGGGCCAACCACCTCCGATTTCCGATCCGAAAGTTCCTATGGGTTCCACAAGGTTTAGGACAGACGTCCTTCAAGTTTGGTCCGAATAGGACGGTTCAATCGGCCGCGATCGCACATTATCGGACAGTTAATATTTAACACGAACTTTAAGTTATTGAATATGAACATCCGGGGCTCCGATTCATGATCCGCGAATTCCTACATGATCCTAGGGATGTCTAGATCAACATATATTGAAATGGAGTTGATCCAACGGTCCGAACATGTCGAACCCAGATAACGTCTAACATGCGATATCCGATCGACGATCAAACAATAACCAAAATCATATCCGAGCATATCCCACCATAATATGGTTTTGATGGGCCCTAGTACGGTTCTGGTGAGCCCTAGTACAATTCTGGTAAGTCATAGTACGGTCCTACTAAACCTTAGTATAGTTCTGGTAAGCCTTAATATGGTTCTGGTGAGCCACAATATGGTTTTGGTGAACCATAATATCGTTCTAATGTGCGTTAATACGTTTTTGGTTAGCCTTTGTATGGTTATGGTAAGCCTTATTACAGTTCTAGTACACCTCATATGGCTTAGATAATTCATAATATAAATTTGATAAGCCATGTTATTCTTCTTGTAAGCCATAATATGGTTCTGGTAAGCCCTTATATCATTTTAGTAGACTTTGTTATGGTTCTAGTAAGTCACAAAATGGTTCTAGTGAGCTTTAATATCGTTTTGGTGAAACTTAATATGGTTTTAATGATCTTTAATAATATGGTTATGGCCCAGTTTTGGAATCCATGTCGAACCCTTTGTGTCCAACCCCTGGCAGTGTTGAGCACAAATGACCAAAATACCCTTCTTGCCCTAATCCAAAAACTACTTTAGGGTCTGGCTTCTACCTGGAAAGCTGAGAGAGTCTCCATTGAAAAAGACTCAAAAACCTAGAATTTTACTTGCACAGCAAACTCAAATAATTTGTCAGGCGTTCAACAAATTCTACTTTACGAAACTAATCATAACAAACCAATCATAAACTTGAAGCTGCAGCGAGGTTAGCCTAGGTTGCCTATGTACCCTTACTGAGGGGATCAAGCCACATGTTGTTTTCCAGGTTTCTAAGGAGTTTAATAGGTTCTTATTATCTTAATTCCATCACTAGGGATAGAGTGGGTTGGTAATAAGAATACTTTTGGTATAACCAGGGATGGAGTATCGAATAAAGGAGGGAAAATCGACTGTCAACATGGAGAATAATTACGATTAACATGCTAAGGGAATTGGGTATAATTGGCTATGGTGAAATCGGCAGCTCTAGTGCTCTCATAACTTTAATCTTACTACTTTATTTTTCTATGCTTGCTTTTATTCATTGTTTTAGTTAATTACTCAATCAAATCTTATCATTCTTAGCTAGATTGGGAAGAAACCATTAGGGTTTCTTGGAGAAGAACAAACCCCAGCAATTATAAATAGGGCCTCTTCTACCCAACACAACACAACCCACAACCTTCAGAGAGCAAGCTTCCTCTCTCACATGCAAACCCAGTAATTTTCGTGCTATCCTTGCCCATTTCCCCCTATTTCCCATGTTCTGGCAGATTGGCATAGCTTTGACAGAGTCACCGTCAAGCTGCTGGAAATTGCTAAGATTACCCACAATTCTTCACCATCCTTCTCCCCCTTCATCAAACCTCCTTAGAATCCCTTTCTCTTTCCCTTAGAACCTCTGTCTCTCATAGGAACTCACAGCTCTCTCTCCTCAAGTGCTAAACCCATGATAATTTTGCTCCCATGCCATAATCTTCTCATGCAAAGCTAGAAGATTTATCTGTAATTTGTTGTTGTTTTCATCGGTGAAGGTAACCAAAGAGTTTCCTAAGGCGTCATCACCCTTTCGAGACATCTTTTGGGCTTAATCTTCGAACTCGGACACAAAGGGGACACTTGCATCAGATTGCTCTTTACAGCAGCCCAGCCCACTTGCCGTCGGAAGAGAAAGGCCCCTACAACCCCAAAGAAAGGAAAACCTCTAAGGCTCCACATTTCGGCCCTAGAGAATTTTATCGACTACTTGCTGGCTCAAAATAATATGTCTGAGCGAGAACATGTTGTGCATTATCTTAGCTCAAACCTTAGTATGGCCGAGCTTAACTATTCACGATAGAGAAGTTATGCCTGGCACTCTATTTCCACTAAGCTAAGCCATTACATGACTACTTATTGCGTAATGGCCCTCAATATGGCTGAAGGATTCTTTAGGATCTCTTTTGTTAATGTGCCAAGCACAAAAAATCACGAGGCCAATGAAATAGCCCATATAGCATCAGGCGTAAACATCCCTGATGGACAATACAACCGGGTGATCAAAATTGAAAAGCGTAACTTGTCAACCTTGGTGGCCCAAACATCCAAAATGGCCAAGACGGACAAAGGAGACTGGAAATATCCCATCGTCAAATATATTCGTGATCCTTTCGGGCAATCATGAGAAAGCTATAGGTTTCCGGGCTCGTCTTGATTCCAAGGAGCTCGAAGGTGTCCCTCCTTCCCCTAATATCATTCTGATCAGCCCTTCTATTGCCTTAAAATGGTTACGGTAAGCCACAATATTGTTATGGTAAGCCATAATACGACTATCGTGGACCATAATATGGTTATGATGAGCCCTAATATGGTCCTGGTGAGCCTTAGTACAGTTCTGGTAAGCCTTAATACAATTCTACTAAACCTTAGTACAGTTCTAGTAAACCTTAATATGGTTCTGGTTAGTCATAATATGATTCTAGTAAGACATAATATGGGTCTGGTGAGCCAGAATATGGTTTTGGTGAACCATAATATGGTTCTGGTGTGCGTTAATACGTTTTTGGTTAGCCTTTGTATGGTTCTGGTAAGCCCTGATATCATTTTGGTAGACTTTGTTATGGTTCTAGTAAGTCACAAAATGGTTCTAGTGGGCTTTAATATCGATTTTGGGAGCCTTAATATGGTTCTAATGATCTTTAATAATCTGGTTATGGCCCAGTTTGGAATCCATGTCGAACCCGTGCGTGTCCAACCCCTGGCATTGTCTGGCACGAACGACCAAAATACCCATCTTGCCCTAATCCAAAAACTGCTTTAGGGTCTGGCTTCTACCGGAAAACTGACATAGTCTCCTTGAAAAAGACTCAAAAACCTAGAATTTTACCTGCACAGCAAACTCAAATAATTTCTCAAGCGTTCAACAAATTCAACTTTACAAAACTGATCATAACAAACCAATCATAAACTTGCTGCTGCACCAAGGTTAGTTTAGGCTGCCTACGTACCCTTACCTGAGGGATCAAGCCACACGTAGTTCTTTATACAAGAAACAAAGTTCAACCCATATGTAAGCACATGAATTAAATATTTCTTCACACTTTCATAAAACCAAAAGCTTCAAACTCTAATCAATCTGCTGAAACTTAAGCAAAAGATATTGATTTCAGAACTATCTTCCACCCATCACATATGTGCATATACAAATACATATGTATAATAGCTCATTACAAATAAGTAGGAAAACGAGAAAATTATTAAAATAACATTGGCCACATGAAACCTTAATATCAATATCAACGATTTGAATAGAGCATACTTCAATCAATCTTTCACACGTAAAAACAAACTCATCTCTTAATAAAGTAGTTGTCAATTTTATAAAATCCTTAAAACTTAGAAAACTCTCAATCCTTGTCTCATAAATCTGAACACATGCATAAAAACCTTCACCAATAAGTACCAAGACCAACCGTGTGGAGCGAGAATGCGGCTAGGGTTGACCAAGCGTCTCCTGCGAACTTGCAAGGAATACGGTTTGGGTGACTTTGTGTTTCTGTGGCCTGCGAGAATGTGTTTAAACAAATTACAATGAACAAACTTAAATACTGCCACATTACCTTACATTACATTAGCATTACATTACATTACACCAAATTAACTACTGCCGAAGTGCCTTACATTACATTAGCATTTGTTATCAAATTACATTGCCCACTGAACTACTGCTTCTTAATCATATTACACCCACAAGATTACATAACATATTACTCTTAATTACTCCTAATTCCTCCTAATTCATCTTCATGGCAAACACCAACAACCAGGAAAGCAACATAGCAGCCCACAATATTTTTGACTTTGCTCGAATCTTTGCATTTTCCTTCTCCACCCTATCAATCTTCCTCACCAAACCAGGTATCAAAGACTTTGAACGCTCACACATTTCTGCATCAAACCACTGAAAAAACCTACATCCTTTTGCTCCACTTCCCTGTATCAACCAAGAACAATGACTGAAAATTTCCTTAATTTGATCAATGACTGAACATTTCATCAATAAGAACTCTATCAACTTGTGATGCCCAAAACAATGACTGAAAATTTGATCTTAAACATGCTTACCTTTGACTTTGGGCAGACTAGAAATCTCCGCCCTGGGTTTAAACTAGTCCAAGAAGTTTGGATCTGCGCTAACTTCCCACAATGACACCACAGGGCATGCCTTGCTTCTCCTTGCTTCTCTCCTGTTCCCATAAACC
This sequence comes from Prunus fruticosa, assembly GCA_018703695.1. Lineage (NCBI taxonomy): Eukaryota > Viridiplantae > Streptophyta > Magnoliopsida > Rosales > Rosaceae > Prunus > Prunus fruticosa. The sequence continues at coordinate 55,040,701 of CM031918.1, read as the reverse complement.
CAAGTCTTCTACTCCAGAATCTCCCAATTTCAAACTCCACCTCAGATTTTATAAACCACTAATTTCTTCTCAAGATTCTCCCAAAATTGAAGCCCACCTCAGATTTTCACAAACCCCAAGCCCTCTTCTCCAATTTCCCCTTATCACCCAATTTCCACCATTCTTAAAACTGAAAAATCCTTATTTCGCAGAGGTTACAGATTAAAACGAAGTGGGGACCAAAGCACGTAACAGAACGTCAATAATCCTGACGGAATGGGTAACGTGAGACTATTTTCAAAAGTTGGGGGGTATTTTGAGACGTTTGCAAACATAAGTGGTAATATGAGACAAGTTTGAAAGCACATGGGGCATGTACATAAATAAGCCTTTAAATATCTTTCTTGTTTCCTTTTTCTTTTTTCTTTTTTCCTTTAATATTCACTCAGTAAAACCTAACTACTAATCAAAGTGATTAAAAAAGAGAGATACAAATTAAAGGGTATAGTCGAGTGGCTATACGCTTTTAATATATATACTAATAATAAAAATATAAATATGGATTTCTCTATGGGACTGTTTTTTAATATTTTTTATTTTTAAGTGTTTTCACCTGTTAATCTTACTTTGATGCTTTTGTCATTAAATTAGCTTGGCTATAGGCTCGGCTTTGGATTTGGCGCTGATTAATAATAATTATATTAATCAAATACTTGGGCCTTGGGGCTATTGGGCTTTGGAGAACTTTAATTAAGGCACCCAAATGAAAATAAGTAACATATATACATATATATATATATATTCATATATTGAAATATAGGAGATATTAAGGCTAATAAGATATTACTTAATTGCATATATTAAATTAAAGAGGTTAGCCAAAAAAAAATGAGTAAAGAAACTAATTTTATATCTCAAAAATTAATAATTTAAATAAAATAAACATCACACCTTTCCGACGACATTTCATCGGCACAGACCTATGCCGGCAAAACGTTGTAGGATAAGGTTTGTCGCGATGAATAAACTAATTTCGTTGGCAGAGGTCTGTTTACCTTGCGACGAAATTTTGTCGGAAAGGTCCTTTTAAAAAAAATAAATCTAAACTTAGGATATTTGGGATAATTAATTTTTTTTAAATTTTATTATTAGTAATTAAATAGTAGTAATTCAATCTTTCTTGTTTCTTTTTTCCTTTAATATTCACTAAGTAAAACCTAACTACTAATCAAAGTGACTAAAAAAGAGAGATACATATTAAGGGTATAGCCGCGCGGCTATAATTTGAAGATATTCTATCATCTCCCTCCATAACCACCCCCACACCCCACCGCTGGACACGAAACCGGCCAAGATCTAACCGGCCCCGCCCCGCCATCTCACCGCAGCCAAGTCCCGTCGTAGCCGTTGCCAATCCGCCGAGTCTGCTCCGAAAATAGCCAATTTTGTCAGAAACTTCCCACCGTTCGATCTTCCTCCTGCAGCCACCAATTCCGAAGAGTGAGGTATGGTTTCTCGCCTATTTTTCAAGCCCTAGTTGATGGTTGGGTAAGATTGGATCGATTTCTAGCCTGGCAGTTTCAATTTCAACCCAGAGTTTGGCCGATTTTCAATTTGAAATTCCAGCCACTTCTAGTCATTTTTTTTGGTAGGTCTAAGAACAAAAGTTGGTCTGATCGATGTCCTGAACCAAGGGTAGGAATATTGGCCTGCAGTTTGGAGATTTTCCGGTCGCCGAAAATTTATCCTGGTCACCCAAGTGCCGGCGGCGCGTGGGGCGGCTCGTGGGCCATGTGGTGGATGTGATGGATGTTCCACAGGATCGTAGAGTGGTGTTGGTTACTTTCTTTCTATCTAGAAATGCAAGATATTGGTGGGAATCCATCAGGAGACGATATCAAAATCCATCAACCCTCACATGGCAAGTGTTTGGGACGACATTTGACGAGCGGTACTATCCTTTGGCTTATAAAAATATGAAGATGGAAGAGTTTCTTCAGCTGGAACATGGTATTATGACGTTGTTATAGTATGAGAAGAAATTCAATGAATTGTCCAAGTCCTGTGCACCACTTGTGGCGGATGAGAGAAAGAAGTGTCAGCTGTTCACCAAAGGATTGAAAGCATCCATTCGTGATATCATAGTGGGACAACATCTGGCTAATTTTGGAGACTTGGTGATGTCTACTTCGCTAATTGAGAGTAGTCATATGATGGTCCGGGGACGAGGTGATTCCCACAGACGGTAGTATGGTATGGGTGGTCCTAGTTAGGGGTCATCTAAGAGAGGTAGTTTCAGTGGAGGGTCTAATCAGAGAGTAGTAGTTAGGGAACTCGTTCTGGAGGTGGCATAGCCAAAGGCTTAGGGAGACAGTTGCAGCCAGGTTTTAGTGGAAGGAGTCACCCCCAGTGTGCCCTGTGCAACAGATATCATACCAGGGCCTTGTCAGCATGGTGCCTCTAGGTGCTATCATTGTGGATAGTCAGGGCATTTTCAGAGGAAGTGCTCGATGCTACCTGCAAGGTAGAGAAATCACTGTTGGGGCAACCCAGGGGAGTCGAGTACAAAGTCAAGTGCAGGGTACATCTTAGTTTGTGGGAGCCTCATCTAGCAATGGGGCCTAGACTAGCTCAGTTAGCAAAGGAGGAAAGCAGTAGAGGGGATGTGGTGGACGTTCAGGAGCAACTGGTAGGGTGTACAATATGACTCGCAGGAGGCACAGGCGTCCCTGGACATCATCATAGGTATGTTATCAGTCTTTGGAATTCCTGCACGAGTCTTGATCGACCCCAGGGCTACACATTCTTTTGTTGCACATAATTTTGCCCATAATGCGGATGTGAGACTCACCGCCGTACGTGAGGAGCTTGCTATTTCTATACCCACAGGGGATGTTTTTGTGGCTCGTATTCCATAGTCCCGGACGACATGAGGTGACTTTCTATGGGGAGCGAAGGGTTCTTCCATCTTGCCGCATTTCAGCCACGACAGTGAGACGGTTACTTAGGAAGGGATACTCAGGATACTTGGCTCATGTAATTGATACATGAGATAATGGATTGCGGTTAGAAGATATTCCAGTGGTACGGGAATTTCCAGATGTATTTCCAGGAAGATCTTCTTGGATTACCTCCTGAATGGGAGATTGAATTTACTATTGAACTCATTCTAGGAACAAATCCCATTTCTCAGGAGCCGTACAGAATAGCACCAACGGAATTGAGAGAATTGAAAACTCAGTTGTAGGAGTTGGTGGACAAGGGTTTCATCCGACCCAGTTTCTCTCCTTGGGGTACACCGGTTATGTTTGTGAAGAAGAAGGATGGCACCATGAGGTTGTGCATCGATTATAGACAATTGAATAAGGTTACAGTGCAGAACCGATATCCGTTGCCTCGATATTGACGACTTGTTTGACCAGTTGAAGGGAGCTAAAGTGTTTTCTAAGATTGATTTGATATCAGGCTATCATTAGTTACGGATTAGGGAAGAGGATGTTCCGAAGACTGCTTTCCAAATGAGGTATGGCCGTTATGAATTTTTGGTGATGCCTTTTGGCTGACTAATGCTCCAATAGTGTTTATGGATCTCATGAACAGAGTGTTCCAACGTTACTTGGATCGCTTTGTGATTGTATTCATAGACGACATTCTGTTGTACTCTAAAAGCCAAAAGGTGCATATGAAGCACTTGGAAATTGTGCTGAGGACTTTAAGGAGAAGACAATGGCATGCAAAGTTCAGAAAATGTCAATTTTGGTTGGACATAGTGAGTTTCTCTGGGCATGTGATTTCTCCAGAAGGTATTTAAGTGGATCCCCAGAAAGTGGAGGCAATAGTGAATTGGCCACGACCAACTAATGTCACTGAGGTGTGAAGTTTCCTTGGGTTAGCTCGGTATTATCGTCATTTTGTGGAAGGTTTCTCTACCATAGCGACACCGCTCACTCATTTGACAAGAAGGGGAATTAAATTTGAATGGTCAGATGAGTGTGAAGAGAGCTTCAATGAACTCAAAACCAGGTTGACAACTGCTTCGGTATTGACACTTCCGGATGATAGTGGGAACTTTGTCATCTTTGGTGATTGGGTGTTCTTAAAGTTGTCACCTTGGAAAGGTGTGGTAAGATTTGGGAAACGGGGAAAGTTAAGTCCTCGTTAAATGGCGTGAGAAATAACTAACACACAAATTAAACCCTATGAATTATGCAATCGTAGTACGAGTAAGTAGGGATCGTTCTATTCCGGGGATTAGGAGGGATGCTAATCAACACAAATTAAACTTATTAAACTGAAAACTAAGTTAAGGAAAACAATGATTGGGGGAAATTTGGATGATTTAGACTAAAGTAATAATGACAGCAGCAAACAACTAAGTTGTGAATGAAGTATGGATGAAGGGATAGCTAGAGGATCCTTCTCCACACATGGAACATATGCATACAAATCGATCTCCAGTTACTCTTCCTATAAAGTATTAATGACAATGCCCCAAATTAATTGTGAATGCACTAATTAACTCTCAGATTTTCCTAAGTTCATTGAATTGGACTCAGCGACACAATCAAATTATTCTCATCAAGTTTCCTATATGAACAGCATGATAAAGATACATATCAAAGATCATTAAATTCTGTGAAAATCAAAAGCATTGACAAAGCATTCGTAACTATGAAAAGCATGATACTCCTGCCAAGAACTTACTTAACTCAATCATGACTAGTGACTTTTACCACTTGTGAATATAAGTTCATAACGATTAGGTGAAATTCCCTTATATTCTAGCATCAAATCCCTGCATACAAACTAATTATGCATCCTTAATAAGCATACAAGAATAAGTTCTCAATAAAACAGAAAAGTAAATCACATTCATACTTTATAAAACCATAACTGGAAGTAATCAATTCATATAAAACATATGTCCATGGCTTCGATTTCACCCCTAACTAAGAAGAAATTTAGTTACACATGTTCATAATAACTGAAAAGCAATCTAGAATAAACATTTAACTAAAATAGGGAAGAAGAACTCTGAAACCCCAATGGATGCAGCAGGTTGCGTCTCCAAGTTCTTCTCTTTTTTTCCTCTCTTGCTACGGCCCCTCAAAAACACACTCTTTCCTGCGGCAACCCCTCCTTTATATATGTGGTAGATCTAGGGTAAAAGAAACCCTAGAAATTAGGGTTTGTTTGGCAGATTTCTTCTGGAACAAGGATAGGGCCCATGCGCCACCTTTCTTCTAAAAAGCTGACTCTTGAATTAATTTCCCCATCTTTTTAGCATATTCCTAGCCTCTTTGAACTTCAAACACGTCCATCCATCTTGCCCCATGCATATGCTATCCATTCCAAGTCCAAAACTGCTCTAAAATGCCCCAAAATGCCCTTTCTTACCAATCTTGCCATCTGGACCTACAAAAGTACGAAAATAAGCTAAATCACTATAACAAATGGGAATTAACTAAGTAAATGCAAAGAAATAAGATAGCAAAGTCGCATAAATATGCTCCTATCAAATTCCCCCACACTTAGCTTTTGCTAGTCCCTAGCAAAACAATGAAAACAAAATAAAACCTAAACCTTCCAACAATTGCCTCAGGGATTTCCAATGAAACATGACATGTTAAAAATCACTACTCACACAGATTTTAGCCATCCTTACCCTTGAGCTCCTACTTAATCACAGTAACCACTCACTAGCTCGCATTTGATCATTTAAAACAACTTTTTTATTTTTATTTTTTATTTTATTAAATGTAGTAACATGCCTTAGAGAATTCCCTCAATTCCTCACCAGATATACTCTCTATTTTCACGTAGATTTTCTGACTACACTCCCTATACTAAGTATATGTGAGAAGATTAATGTAAACATGTAGACTAGCACTCACATATATTATAACAAAGAAGGCACTTTCTGAAGTTATTAAATTAACATGTATATGATCTCAAGAATGGAATGCTACTACTTAGAAGCGAAAACCAGGGATTCCATATGCTCGTGCCAATTTCAAACTCCACATATTGAAACACATAACAACCAAGATAAAAGTCTAAGGGTTATAACGGGGCTAAGGTATTGGCTAACAAAGAAGGGTTAAGGGTACACAAAGGTTCTTAAAGAAATAGGAAGCAAAGTAATGAAATCCACACTTAGAATTCACTTTTGATTGCAGCATCAAACTTTAAACACAAAGGGAAGATCCGTCCAATTTTAGGGTCAGATCCACATTTTTGGACCCTTCTTCAACAACCAATACTTGTGAACTCATTCTTACTTCTTTTCATCTTCTTTTTCTTCTTCTTTTTTTCTTTCTTTCTTTGTTTTTTGTTTTTTTTTTAATACTGGAACCACACAGAAACTCCTCTTTTCATCAACTCTAAAGAACAATTCCTTCCCCCCAGTTGTTTTTCTGCAAATCGTAGACAAAAGGAATTCCCAACAAGTCATGCTTCACTATTCTCTAAGAACAAGGGTATGGATATTCCTGTACTAGGCTGGGTAAGGATAATGCCGGCTTCACAAAGAAAATAGGCTAAATAAGGCTCAAAGGGGTTATACCTACAATATAAATGCAAGGGATAAGGCTTTTTGGCTCTAGTGGTAACTACACACCTTCATCTTGTTATTTGTTATGCACTTCATTTTACGTTTTGAATGAAACGGGCATGAGTTCTAGTATTTGGAACTGAAATGATGAAAACGCATTCTAAGTAGCAACCAAGCAAAGAACTAATGAGATCATGCAACGACTTTAGAAAACAAGAATATCCAGATTAATAACTCTCCAAACAAAGGCTAGGCTCAAGTCTCACAGGGTTGTAGAGTTAGTTTGAGTTTCTTCCTTCAACAATGTTACAAAAACTGATTTTTTTCTTTTTGTGCTTACATGTGAGTTCGTAAATGATGACTACAACTAAGTATTAACCAAAGAGCATATCAAACTTCCACCCAAGTTTGCAACTTTCCATAACAGTCATGTAATTACAAACCAAATCCTCATCATTGTGTTGGAAGGTACCCTAAAACACAAACAAGCAACAAAAACGACTCTTTTTGGTTATAAATGACACAAAAACACTTGAAAACAGCGAATAACAACATTAGTAGTGATAGGGTGAAATTCAAAAGTAAAACGACTCTTTTTTTAATACTGGAACCACACAGAAACTCCTCTTTTCATCAACTCAAAAGAACAATTCCTTCCGCCCAGTTGTTTTTCTGCAAATCGTAGACAAAAGGAATTCCCAACAAGTCATGCTTCACTATTCTCTAAGAACAAGGGTATGGATATTCCAGTACTAGGCTGGGTAAGGATAATGCCGGCTTCACAAAGAAAATAGGCTAAATAAGGCTCAAAGGGGTTATACCTACAATATAAATGCAAGGGATAAGGCTTTTTGGCTCTGGTGGTAACTACACACCTTCATCTTGTTATTTGTTATGCACTTCATTTTACGTTTTGAATGAAACGGGCATGAGTTCTAGTATTTGGAACTGAAATGATGAAAACGCATTCTAAGTAGCAACCAAGCAAAGAACTAATGAGATCATGCAACGACTTTAGAAAACAAGAATATCCAGATTAATAACTCTCCAAACAAAGGCTAGGCTCAAGTCTCACAGGGTTGTAGCGTTAGTTTGAGTTTCTTCCTTCAAGCATGTTACAAAAACTGATTTTTTTCTTTTTGTGCTTACATGTGAGTTCGTAAATGATGACTACAACTAAGTATTAACCAAAGAGCATATCAAACTTCCACCCATGTTTGCAACTTTCCATAACAGTCATGTAATTACAAACCAAATCCTCATCATTGTGTTGGAAGGTACCCTAAGACACAAACAAGCAACAAAAATGACTCTTTTTGGTTATAAATGACACAAAAACACTTGAAAACAGCGAATAACAACATTAGTAGTGATAGGGGTGAAATTCAAAAGTAAAACGACTCTTTTTTTAATACTGGAACCACACAGAAACTCCTCTTTTCATCAACTCAAAAGAACAATTCCTTCCGCCCAGTTGTTTTTCTGCAAATCGTAGACAAAAGGAATTCCCAACAAGTCATGCTTCACTATTCTCTAAGAACAAGGGTATGGATATTCCTGTACTAGGCTGGGAAAGGATAATGCCGGCTTCACAAAGAAAATAGGCTAAATAAGGCTCAAAGGGGTTATACCTACAATATAAATGCAAGGGATAAGGCTTTTTGGCTCTGGTGGTAACTACACACCTTCATCTTGTTATTTGTTATGCACTTCATTTTACGTTTTGAATGAAACGGGCATGAGTTCTAGTATTTGGAACTGAAATGATGAAAACGCATTCTAAGTAGCAACCAAGCAAAGAACTAATGAGATCATGCAACGACTTTAGAAAACAGGAATATCCAGATTAATAACTCTCCAAACAAAGGCTAGGCTCAAGTCTCACAGGGTTGTAGCGTTAGTTTGAGTTTCTTCCTTCAAGCATGTTACAAAAACTGATTTTTTTCTTTTTGTGCTTACATGTGAGTTCGTAAATGATGACTACAACTAAGTATTAACCAAAGAGCATATCAAACTTCCACCCATGTTTGCAACTTTCCATAATAGTCATGTAATTACAAACCAAATCCTCATCATTGTGTTGGAAGGTACCCTAAGACACAAACAAGCAACAAAAACGACTCTTTTTGGTTATAAATGACACAAAAACACTTGAAAACAGCGAATAACAACATTAGTAGTGATAGGGGTGAAATTCAAAAGTAATTCATGAAAAACACTTTGTTTACCCCCCCACACTTAAACCAAACATTGTCCTCATTGTTTCAAAAATAAACTTAAATAAGAAAGCAATAAAAGATAGCTAGCAAACAAGACAATCTTGGCAAAGTAAAAACAATAAAGAGAAGGGTAAAAGAGAGCAAATCGGGTTGTAGGAGCCGGATATTCCAAAGTCCTTTTATTCGAACACATGGGTTGCCTCCCAAGAAGCGCTTGCTTTAACGTCTTCCAGCCGGACGATACCTCCTTTTAAGCTCCATGAGGTCCTACGGCACGGAGGGGTACATCCTCCACAACATGCTCTTCAAAACACTCATAAAAAGGCTTCAAACGGTGTCCATTGACTTTGAATTCATGTCCTGTCTTTAAACTTTGAATTTGGACTGCACCATAAGGGAAGACATTAGTAACAACAAAAGGACCAATCCATTTGGTGATTGGATTTCCCTTGATGATTTCCCTTTGTTGATCTCCTCTTGATCTTTCTCCTCCTTGTGAGCCACAAAAGTATATGGCCTCTAAGTCTCCACACCAATGGAACCTTGAGATGAGAAGAAGTATCTTGAGAATACAAGGCTGCTAGTACAAGATTCTCAAGATTGGTTTCAATCTAAACCCCTTTGAAAGAAGATAGTGTTTCACTCTTGAAAACTCACAACTATCTCTCTTTGATCTCCCAAACCTATTTGGTTGATGTTGGATTGTGTTTGTTGTGTTAATTAGCTTATGGAAACAATTCCCATACACATTTACTTAAGCATTTTCGGCCAAACCCCATTGGGCTTCCAAAAATGGGCCTTATGACACTTAAGCCATAATTTAGGTGTCTTAAGTCCATGGGCTTGATACCCAACCATTTGGGCTTCCCTCTAACTATTATCGAGGCCCAAATACGTTTTTATACGTAGTAAATCATCCACATCAAATCAATCAAATTGATTTCCTCATTCTCATTTGTATTACTCAAAGTTAACCATTTAAGGTGTGCGATCCATTAGGTTCTAATTTAGCAAGGCAGTGGGAAAACATTAGAACTCTTTCTAACCAACTGGAATTAAAACCCCCTTTTAATTCTTCCTTTATTTGGATCGATCATAATCAATCCTAGGACTTCCACAAGCCAAGAGTGACATCTAGCAATATACCATGGCTACCCAAGCTAATTAGAATAGATGAAGAACCTATTTAGTTGAAATTGCAATGCAATACGGTCCTTCTCTTATACAATGTTTCCAATCATATTATTAGGGTACGGATTGATAATGTCAAACTCCTAATATGATTAACCTCATATGATTCAATAGAACATAATTAAAAACACTTTCTAAATCATGTTCAAGTACTTCGGCCGAAGATTCACTGAATCATATCTTGAAACATTCTCCTTTTCTTATCAAAGGTAGAGATTCCTTATTGTACATTCACATGCCTCCATGATGAATTAAGAGATCCCAATAACACATAAGGAAAATCTTTTACGACTTGCCTTTGTGAGCTATCAAAGATCAATAACGCATCACAAGACAACCATGATTCCTCAGGTCTAAGGACTAATTTGCATTATTGCAACTATGAGTTCTCATTTGACATATAGATAAATACTCCATCATCATTATGCCTTGGACCGACGACGACGGCGCCGCCACAGATTCCTGTGTCCTCGGCCCTTCCTTGGAGGGTGGCATGCCAGAGAGGCCGTGAGTACTGAGGGCGAGGGCGAGGACGAGGGGCAGAGAGGCCGTGTAGGCGGGGAGCGCCGCGGCCAAGAAGGAGGAAGTCCCTTCTTTCCTCAGAGGGCGAGGGCGAGGACGAGGAGGAAGTCCCTCTGGAGGCCGTAAGTACAACCCCTTGGTTTCTTTCTATCTGCTTCATGCCGCATCCTTATACGGATAATTTGATTTTCTCTTCAGGGCACGGAGGCAAATGCCGAAGTCGTCGTTGCGGAGGCGCAAAACGCCGAGGCGACCATTGCAGAGGCGTTGGATGCTGAGGCAGTCGTTGTTGAGGCGGCAGATGGTGAGGCGGCGGTCGGAGAGCCGACGACTGGTGGGGTAGCCGTTGTAGAGGCAACGGCTGGTGAGATGGTGGCTGCCGAGCCACCGTTGGTGGCCTTGGCTGAGTTCCCATCGGTAATATCAGCCGTGCCTTCACCGGCCGCCACGACTCTAGTTGAGCCGTCCCTGGTCGCCCCACATCGCCCTAGTGGCATCGTGTTCCGCTCGGTAAGCACTTGTTTTCACTATAAGTTGGTTTCTTTTCTAGATTTCACTATGAGTCTCCAATCTACGAACCCTTGCCCTCAGCCCCCAGACCGTCTCTGCCTTTGTCCACGGCCGTCATGGTGTCGAGCTCACCAATTGTCTCAGCTGCCGAGGCCGTGACTCAGGAGCCATTGGGCGAGGGTGAACTCGTGGTCATGAAGTCCTTGGCCATCCGACCCCTTTCGATACACCTCGTTTTGGCAAATCAAATAACACCGAGCCCAAAAGCGTGTGGTCTTCTCGTGGTTGCCGGAGGGGTCACGCAGATACTTGACTATAGGGTAGCGCCAGTCCGCTTCGGCCGTGTTGACTTCGTTGGTGATTTCGGCCGAAGACACTTGCGTTGTCATCCCTCGTTCGGCCAAAGCTGGCAATGCGCCCCTCTAGATTTTGATCACGCGGTTGTGGTCGTGGTCGCTCGTGCATTGGTATTCCCCGGTCAGTTGGCTGATCACCAGCTGAGAATCTCCGTAAACCAAAACGCGAGTCGCCTTCATTTCCTTCAGAATTTCAATGCCGATGATGAGTGCCTCATACTCGGCCTGATTATTGGTGCATTTGAAATCAAGTTGGAACGCGAATTGCCACCTTTGTCCCTGAGGGATTCGATCACGACCCCGGCCCCAGATGTGGTCTTGGTACTTGAGCCGTCGAAGTACATGGTCCAGGAGTTCTTCTCCATGCGGGCCATGCCGATCTCGACTTCCAACTCCTCATCCTGCCGACTTCTGAGCCACATACCTGGAAGGTGAACTCTAATAACCCCATCGTCCACTTCCCAATGCAGTCGCGCATGATCGAGTCTGGTGAGCATGTATTTGATAAGATCGGTCTTGGAGATAATCTAACGACCGAAGGAAGCATATAATGGCGTAATTTAGTAGCCGCGAAATAAAGTGCCAAGCACAGCTTTTCGACTGGTGAATAGTTTAACTCAGCCGCGTTGAGGGTGCGGCTAAGATAGTGTACAGCTTGTTCACGCTCGTTCTCGATTGTCCTGGGCCAGCAGACAGGCCCCAATGGAGCTTTCAGAAGCCGAGATGTAGAGCCTCAGGGGTTTCCCTCTTCTCGGTGGCATAAGAACCGGCGGTTGAGATAAATATCTTTTTTTCTTTCATCTAGGGCCGCCTGATGCTCGCGTCCATACGAATCTCTCCACATCCTTTAGCTTGAGCAAGGGAATCAACGGCTGGATTTTTCCCGGCAAATTGGATTTTTCCCGCGTTCTTCAAACCGAAAGGCATGACCACCCATTCGTAGGTTCCAATAGCCCCCGGGCATTTGAATGCCATTTTGTGGACATCACCCTCGGCAATAAAGATCTAGTTATAGCTAGCATGGCCGTCCATGAAGGAAAGGAGCTCGTGCTTCGCCCCTCGTCAACCAAGAGGTCGGACATAGGCATGGGGTACTCATTGACAAGCTCATATTTATATATATTTTACATCAAATTCACTTGCCTTTTCTTAGTTAGTTCCTTATATCTTTGAGCTATTTACTTTATTTTTGTGTTTTGTAGGATCTGTCAAGCAAGAAAAGAAAAATAGCATAAGTGGGATTTTTAAGTAACAAATTCGTCAAAACTGCCTGTGCAGATCAGCTGATTTTGGAAGCAAGTTGCGAACAGCTCAGAATGAATTAGAGCACGTACCTTATATGCTTGGAAAGCTACAGATGTCTATTTTCTGGAGAAACTCGCGGATTGTTCATATCATTTTTCTAGAAGAAGTTATGGCCGTTTTAACAATTAAAGGTCCACAAGAGGCTGAGCAGTTTGTAACTGCAAGGAAAGCAATAAACCCAATGAATCTAGCAGCCAAAATGGATGCAGCCAAGAACAAGCCAACGGACACCTACTCACATATCTGAGGAAATGAAATTAAAGATGAGGATTAGGTGGGAGTAATGAGCATAACGGCTGCCCAAAGAGTTACAATTGTTTACCATTTTTTCTCACTTAGTCATCAATAAATTGCTATTTAGAGGGAGGAATATGGGGGGTGAGAGGAGAGTTTTTGGAGTGAGAAGGCAGCAACGTTGGGCAAGATAGGATTCCGGAGAAAATCTTGAAATTCTCTTCTTTCGGTTTTACCTTCTCAAACTCATGTCTTTCTTTTGGTTTTATTTAAGAATAATGTGTAGCTAAATTCTTAGTAGTTAGGGGCTGTTTTGAAGCCCCTGATATGATTGCAAATGTGTTATGACATTTCATTTCAATTTCTTTTATGAAAGGATGAAAATTGATTCACTACTTGTCTCATTGATGAATTCTTTATGTGTTTTCTACGGATGCATACTTAGTAAGCATATTTAAGATTCTAATGCTATGAATATGTGTGTGCCTGCCCTTGACGAATGAGGACCTACATATGTTCTAGAGTAGTACTTGTTAATTGCGATTAACATATGAACCAATTTCTAGGATAAGTAAGACAACGCTAGTACTTACGATGCCTTGTGATGACTCAAACTCTTCTTGTTCTTAATGATTTCTACTTGTTAAATCTATGAACACGCCAATCTAGATTGCATGCTAGGGACTAAGTTAAGTTGAAAACGTCATTCTCTTAACATACTACTTAAGAAAGAGTAATAGGTTGAGTTCTAACATTGAGCCAATTTGAGCATCTTCATCCGGAAATGAAAGGAATTTGAATGAAACATAACATGTTGCATGATTGTTTGGTGGTGGATAGCACTTCCCCTAACTCATTTTCTTAATTGTGAAATACAATCTGTTTTTATAATTCAGAATCCATTTCTGTCCTGCTGTTGTCCGATTTAATTTATATAGCAAATCAACTCTAAAAATCCCAAACATTTGTGTACGTGTAGCTCTACGTGTCTAGTATCTGCGTATAAAATTTTGTAGACTTTAGATAGGTGTAAGCAGGTTTAATAATTATTCTTCGGTGGCTGGTCAGGAGGGACAGCAGCCCAGTCTTTGTGACATTTTAAGTAGTGAGAAATCAATGTATGAACTAAGGGTGAACCACGACCTCTCTTTATTAGTAATCTTTTGAACCTGAAGCTGAGTGCCGAAATTATTAGCCTCCTCTGCGAATATAAAGAATGTTTTGCTTGGGACATTCGTGAGATGCTTGGATTACCCAGATGTTTAGTAGAACATGAATTGAAAATCAAAGACGAGTTCAAACCTTTCCAACAACCACCACGGGCGATTTTCTGCCGAGGTACAACTGAAAGTCAAAGAAGAAATTTAACAGCTTCTCAAAGCCAGCTTTATCCGTACCACCCGATACGTTGAGTGGCTGGCCAACATTGTGCCAATGTTGAAAAAGACTGGAGCTCTAAGGGTTTGCACGAATTATAGAAATCTGAATCTTACAATCCCCAAGGACGAGTACGCTATCCCATGGCCGACCTGTTAGTGGATGGAGCCGCGGAACATGAGCTCTTATCCTTTACGGACATCTATGTTGGGTACAATTAGATATTTATTGCCAAAAGTGAAGTTCACAAAATGGCGTTGAGATGTCTAGGAGCTATTGGAACTTATGAATGGGTAGTCATGCCTTTAGGCCTTAAAACGCTGATGCTACGTACTCAGCGGGCCATGAACATCATCTTCCACGACTTAATCGGCCGAACTATAGAGGTTTATATTGATAACGTTGTCGTCAAGTCTTCCTCATTGGCTTCTTGGTTCACTAACGTAGGATCAAAGTGAACTAGGCCAAGGCAATCATGGTCGCACCCCACCGAAAACCAAGAAAGAACTCCAATCTTTCCTTGGAAATGTGACTTTTTAAGACGTTTCATATCTAACTTGGTAGGCAAGATTCGGCCATTATCCCATCTCCTAAGATTGACTGACGGGGACGAGTTCGTCTGGGAAAGCAAGCATCAGAAGGCTTTTAATCAAATCAAGCAATATCTCTCACAGCCGCCAGTTCTTATGCCCCCAAAGAAAGGAAAACCTCTAAGCCTCTACATTTCGGCCCTAGAGAACTTTATCGACTAATATGTCTGAGCGAGAACATGCTGTGCATTATCTCAGCTGCAACCTTAGTATGGACGAGCTTAACTATTAACGATAGAGAAGTTATGCCTGGCACTGTATTTCCACTAAGCTAAGCCATTACATGACTGCTTATTGCGTAATGGCCCTCAATACGGCTGAAGGATTCTTTAGGATCTCTTTTGTTAATGTGCCAAGCATAAAAAATCACGAGGCCAATGAAATGGCCCATATAGCATCAAGCGTAAACATACCTGATGGAGAATACAACCGGGTGATCAAAATTGAAAAGCATAACTTGTCAACCTTGGCAGCCGAGACATCCAAAATGGCCAAGACGGCCAAAGGAGATTGGCAATATCCCATCGTCAAATATCTTCGTGATCCTTTCGGGCAATCACGAAAAAGCTATAGGTTTTCGGGCTCGTCTTGATTTTAGGAGCCCGAAGGTGTCCCTCCTTCCCCTAATATCATTCTGATCAGCCCTTTTATTGCCTTTATATGGTTAC
Source organism: Prunus fruticosa (assembly GCA_018703695.1). Classification (NCBI taxonomy): domain Eukaryota; kingdom Viridiplantae; phylum Streptophyta; class Magnoliopsida; order Rosales; family Rosaceae; genus Prunus; species Prunus fruticosa. Next base: position 55,025,197 of record CM031918.1, on the reverse strand, counting down.
GGTAAGCCACAATATTGTTATGGTAAGCCATAATACGGCTATCGGGGACCATAATATGGTTATGATGAGCCCTAATATGGTTCTGGTGAGCCTTAGTACAGTTATGCTAAGCTTTAGTACGATTCTACTAAACCTTAGTACAGTTTTAGTAAGCCTTAATATGGTTCTGGTTAGTCATAATATGATTCTAGTATGACATAAGGTTAATATTCTAGTAAGGATATGTGACTGATCTATCCGCAAGTTGAAGAGAAACAGTAGTGCTCTTGAGCTCTCCAATACCTAATCGCTGAAAAATAGACAAAGGCATAAGGTTAATGCTTGAGCCTAAATCTAAAAATGCTTTATCAAATTAAACATCACCAATAATACAAGGAATTGTAAAACTCCCTGGGTCCTTCTGTTTTGGAGGCAATTTCTTGAGCAACACCGCACTACACTCTTGATCATCATTAGAGGTTCTTTCGGAATCGCACTGTTTGCCTTGGAAGTATTCCTTTAGTTTCTTCTCTACCTTCATTCTGTCTTTCGTCACTTTCTACTTGTTCTGTCTTTTAATTTCATTGGTAATTAAATCATTCTTTCACAAACCTTTTTTGTGTTTACGTGAGTATGCTATGTGTTAATTTCTTGTTTATATAATTAGAGTAGTTAAAGCATTTTGTGAAGTAAATTAGGTTAGACTAGTTGGAAGTTGAACTCAATGCTCATGGGAATAACCTCGTATTTGCCATAGGAAGAGAGATGCAGATTGAAGATTGAAGTTGAACATATACGACCGCTCATCATCAAACAAGGCTTCATATGCATTTAGGTGAGGTAAGTTAACCTTAGATACAATACATGCATTTCTAGGTAGTTAGCGTCATTTAGAATAAGCTTAAAATGTTTTTAAATTACATTCATGCATTCATAAGTGTTTTGGTATTCAATAATTCAGATTTACATTGACTTTAGATCAATTTATGTTCACTACTGCTCAAGCAGTGTATGCGTCTTGAATATTCAGTGTTCTACCGCTCGAGCGGACTCCTTGGCACTCGAGCATGACAATTTTCCGATTCTAGCGCTCGAGCAGGCAGGATTTCAGTTTTGCTGTTTTGTTTTTCACACGTTGCTTCCTGTAATATTTCTTCTAATTTTATTGGGTCCTTTTACCTCTTCTTAGTCTTAACCTAAAATAAGTTTTAGATCATATAAATACCTTGTTTTCGTAAACATAAAATTGGGAACTCACATATTCTGAAATTGGATTTTTGCATTCAACCCTCGTGAGTTAATTTGTATGAACTCTTGAGTTTTTTCTTCATCATCTTTACTAGAGTTCACTGATGACCATAACATTGTTAGGTTGATTTGATTGTTCCTTGTGAATCTAATCAACCTAGCATCCATATCATATCATTCTCTTCATTGAAGTGTTCGTGCCTTGGTGGTGATTAAAGATCGTGGAGGTTCGTGCCGCTATCATGATCAACGACGTGGAATCGATTTAGAGACGTGTCAAAGTAATAGCAAGAGCGTGAATTGGTTGCCGCAGAGAAATAAGTGTTTGAGTCAATTAAGTCTCTTTTGTACTGCTTTTGTCTTAGTGGATTGGTTTCTGCCTGGCAAAGTGGGGCACCAAAGAGAATATGGAACGTATTTTCTGGAAAAAGGGAAGACTTTCCACGACAGGACAAGCACATGTTTTGGAATCTGTTAGTGGAGCTATATGAAGTCATCATTAAGGATAAAATGAAAAAGGCTGTCCCTCTGGTCATTTGACCAAAATCCTTGACCTCGGCAGTTAACAGGTCTCGGCCAAGGATAAGATTCCAACATGTTCACTATCTCCAGATTGTCACCACTCTAGCCACTTGAAAGAAACAAATCTAGAGCCAATTGTCCAAGGGACCTGCTAACAGGCCCCGACCCAAATTCCACTGTGGATTCTAAGGCGAACCCTATGCGTGTCCGACACCTGGCAAATGTCGGGCACTCTTGACCAAAATGCCCTTTAAGTTTCCCAAAATTCTTCTCTTCAAGTTGGACTACTGCCGAAAATTCGACAAAGTCTCCCTTGTAATTCGCTCGTTTTCCAAAAAATTTACCTGTATAAAACATGATTTTTATAATCCCAAATGTTCAGCATGCACAATATTATCATTCACGCAACCAACCATCACATCATTTTGGCCTCAGGCCTCTTTAACCCGAATAAATCGTTTTGTCATCTAAACTTATCTCGACTTTTAGAACATCAAGAGTACGTTAACAAATTTCAAAATAGCTTAGCAAAACAACTTTTCAATCACTTAGTCTCGCAGCTGCATCCAGGAACTCTAGGTTGCCTACGTACCCTTAACAAGGGATCAAGCCACACGTAGTTCTTTCCAACTTTCCCAATTCTCAAAACAGCTCATACTTGCACATACATAGGATACTCACTGAATTTCCTCTAATTTTTAAATCAATTTATGTATTACTTGCTTAAATTATATATATAGCAAAATAAAAATAAAAATAAAACAAACAAGCTCCAAAAACACTTTTAGCCTTTCCTTCGAAACTCACATAAGGCTCATTTATTATTTGTACCATATATGACCCTTCACTCATACAACGACAAGTGGATCAGAGAAACTGACCCAAGTACCCAAGGCCTCGAACAATCGGCATCGGCTACCGATAGCAGTGTCTCAAAGCTGCAAACAGCCGCTATAGGCCCAACACAGTCTACAATCGGTACCCGTACCGATTCTGGAGAATCAACCTCGAAACACCCGCCCCAAATATCTAAGGACTCGTGTCAACCTCAGGGCCCTCCCACGAGTCCCACATTGAAAATAAGCACTAAGAGCATCCAAAATGCCCTTTATAAATAGGCCCCTTCACTACAATACAGGGGTAAGACTTTTCAGCTTGACTTTTATACTATTATATTGTCAACAGCAAAAGCTCTTAGAAAACAAACTTACTTTGGCATCGGAGGGTCTTAGGCTGGTTCCACAACGGTTCCTTAGACCTCACGAGTCTCAGTTTCCTTCCATTCAGGATCAGCATCTAGGACACATGAAGAATCAGCATCCAAACACTCAATCGATCTCTCGATCGTCCATCTCACTTGTAAGTTGCACTCATCTCTATCCGTTCAGTTTTTAGTGCCAACATTTATAAATGCATATATATATATATAAATAGTTATATAATTAACTTATTACAAATAAATAGGAAAACGAGATATTTATTAAAATAGCATTAACCTCGTGAAATCTAAATGTCAACATCTCCGATTTAAATAGATTATATTTCCAGTTGTTTTCCACATTAAACCGTCAATTCCTTGTGTCTCATAATGTGACACATCCTCGCATGCCTCGGCAACACAAAGTCGACCCGAGCCGCATTCCTCACAGGCCTCGGTGACACAAGGTCAACCTGAGTCGCATTCCTCGCAGGCCTCGGTGACACAAGGTCAACCCGAGCCGCAATCCTCGCAGAACTCGAGGGACATGTAGTCAGCCCGAGAATGCACATCCTCGTACCACACAGTTCAGGCGTCCCCGAAACTCGTGGGGCATTTTTCTAAATAACAAAACTGTTTCAAAGGCAACTGGGGGACGTACTCCCGTGATGGGTTTGAAAACCATTTTCCGAGATTATAAAAAACTATCCCTTATTCCACAATCCATTTTCAAGCCACTGAGTATATATACATTAAATTTAAACATATAATAAGATATCTAATTAATTTTCTCGTCCACTCCAAACCAATTAATAAGCCGTTCCTAGCTTCACACAATTTCACTTAATATAATATCCTTAGAAAGTAAAAGCGATTACGTTTAAATTCATAAGCAATAAATCATCCACTAACACACCATCTGATACCTTAATAATAATCCCAATAATGATAATAAATAGATAAATGGATAAACAAATAAATAACTAGATAAGTAAATAAATAAATAAATAATAAATAATCTCAAAAGATTCCATCACTTCTAATAATACATACTCTTCAAATATCAGACGAACATCCAGGAAAACCAAAAGTATTATAATACAATCTCAAATTCCAACCCTAATAAAAATAGTTCACAAACAGTCAAGTCTCGTTTATACGGTCGTTCTAGCACTTCTCGAAGAGTAAAACTACCTCAAAAGACTCACGGTCATTCAAGGGATCAAACTACTCGAACTTGGTCAACCGGGCCCATAGGGCCAACCACCTCCGATTTCCGATCCAAAAGTTCCTATGGGTTCCACAAGGTTTAGGACACATGTCCTTCAAGTTTGGTCCGAATTCGGGCGGTCAAATCGCCAGCGATCGCACGATCGGACGGTCAATTTTTAACGCGAACTTTAAGTTATTGAATATGAACATCCGGGCTCTGATTAATGATCCGCGAATTCCTACACGATCCTAGGGATGTCTAGATCAACATATATTGAAATGGAGTTAATCCAACGGTCCGAACATGAACCCAGATAACGTCTAATATGCGATATCCGATCGATGATCAAACAATAACCAAAATCATATCCGAGCATACCGTCGTGCTCTGGACGACATGAGGGTTATTTTGGGACCAAGAAGGACACCCAAACAGTGCTCACGCGCCGCCACACCCGCCGGCAGTGCATGGGCGTCTAGAGAAATTTCGACAACCGAAAAATTCTCGAAACACCCTACAATACATATACCAATACATTCATACCATCAAGGGGAGTATTTTTGTTGTTGGACCAAAGCCAAAACTAACCGGAACTAGCCGAAACCATCGGCATAATATGGGTATATGGAACAATCTGTACAACTTCAACATCAAGCTACAATACCTACATAAATGGATAGAGCACGAAGATTAGATGAAGTTTCATACCTCACTCGACGGAAACGGTGGCAAGAGTCGCCGAAAAACGCTAAAATATCGTCGAAAAATTTGAAAATCACCACCACTTCCAGTCGTTCCAGCCGCATATCTTTGGGTTTTTGAGCTAGAAAATGGGCTGGGTTAGGTAGAGGGGATCGAATACGAAACATTTGCAACAAAATCGCCAATTGAAAGTGAGTATGTGATGTGGAGAGGGAGAGAAAAAGAGAGAGAGAAACCAGATCGCGAGGAAGAAATAGGGCAAACTGTAGCACGTTCCTATCAGCTAGCAGTACAAACTAAAAAAATTCCAGTTATGTCCCTTTCGTTTCTAGACATTTCTTCCTTCGTTACAACTCGGAATTGGGCGTGCCGCATGTTTACGAACTCGTATCGTCGAGCTCTACGCAACGGTATCACCCAAACCCCCAAACGCCTTCCCAAACAAAAAGTCAACTTTTAAACCTATTAAAATATTCGTTGGGTAAAATTGTCTTTTACTTGAATAAATTAATAATTAATTAATAATTTAGAATCGGGTGATTACACCTGTCACTAAAAAGATAAGGCAGATGCAGCTCCTCAGATCATGCCTTCACAAGCTTCATCTTCCACTTATAAATACAAGACCCCCAACCACGTTTAAAGGGTCCTCGACCACACAAACCTCCCACAGAGCAACTTGTCTTTTCCTATCATTTATCTTCCTGTAATGCACTTTCAATATCCTTAAATGTTTTCCTAAGAGTAGTGGTAAAGTTAAGTTCTTCCATCCATCAATATATCACACGACCCTTGATTTTCAAGGCTTCGGAGCACCATCCTTGTTACTTTTCCGTCCACCCCATATATCAAATAGCCTTCGCAATCTAGCGAGGCATTGGAGTACCATCCAAATCCACAGACCGTCTTCCACCATCGACCCCAATCAACGGCCTCATAGCTTAGACCGTGCACCTGCTTGGGCGAGAACTGTTCCTCTCTCGACCACAATCGCTTTGGGCAAAGTCAGATCCAAACAGACGCACTCAACCCATCCATTCATCCATCCACATCATCTTTGAATGCACGGAGACCGTGCTTGCACGCTCCTGCACACCCCATCCAACACAAAGTAGGATGACCTATGTTAGCACATATCCCCTCGGCCCGAGCACCAGGCCATAAGATTTTGCACATCCAACATCTTTGGCATGCCCAGTGGGACTCTTTTCTAACCATCTGCGAGCACTATTTAGTGGGGTATTTGTCAAAAGTTTATGGTTGAAACTTGGTGATAGGAATTTGGCAAACTGCAAAATAGAGGTTAAAACGCTATATATACTCGAAATAGAACAAGGCTCTTATTAGTATAGCAAAGGTAAACACGAGGTCATTCCCACGAATTGTAAAGAAAGTTTTGAAGGATTATTAATTAGTTGAGAAAATCAGGAAGATAAGACACTAAGGCTAGGCATCCACTACAAGCAATCCAATATAGCACTTATGTTCATTCATCCATTATGAGGTAATTCCATATTGAAGATTGGTTACCTTACGTTTATTTCCCTATGGAATTTAGGCTAGATTAATTCTTACAACATGTAATCTCCCTATGGCATTTAGGAATCGAAGGGACAGGATTCGTCGACGTCTACCGCGAGAAGGATCCCCCTTTCTCATTAGCTAGATTATTGTTCCTGGAGAAATTCCACAAAAGACACTCGGCTATTGATCTATATTAGGAACCGAAAGGGTGAAAAAAATCCTCATCACTAAGAGTTCTAACCTGGCAACCAAGGCTTTGCACCAAGCCAATCACAAACCCAGGGCTAAAGGGTTTCCGTCGTACTAGCCTGACCTGAAAAAGTTGGAAGCCAAGGCTCCCCTTCACCAAGGAAGACTTGGCATTTTTGCGACAGTACTTTTCAGTGACCTTGGCCGATGTCTTGTTCGGCCCAAGCATTTATTAATGTCAGACACCACAACCAGGCCGCAAAAACATGAGCTCTTATTCTTTACAGACGTCCTTCCTGGGTACAATTAGATCTTTATTGCCGGAAGTGAAGTTCACAAAACGGCGTTTAGATGTCTAGGAGCTATTCGAACTTATGAATGGGTAGTCATGCCTTTAGCCCTTAAAAACGCTGGTGATACATATCAACGGGCCATGAACATCATCTTCCACGACCTGATCGGCCGAACTATTGAGGTTTATACCTGACATGCTGTGCATTATCTAGCTGAACCCTTAATATGGCCGAGCTTAACTATTCCTCTAAGCTACGCCATTACATGACTACTTATTGCTTAACGGCCCTCAATATGGCTGAAGGATTCTTTAGGATCTCTTTTGTTCATGTGCCAAGCGCGAAAATCACAAGGCCAATGAAATGGCCCACATAGCATCATGCGTAAACATCCCTAATGGAGAATACAACCAGGAGATCAAAATAGAAAAGCGTAACTTGTGAGCCTTGGTGACCGAGACATTTGAAATGGCCAAGACGGCCAAATGAGACTAGCAATATCCCATCTTCAAATATCTCCGTGATCATTTCGGGCAATCACAAAAAAGCTATAGGCTTTCGAGCTCGTCTTGAATTTTAGGAGCCCGAAGGTGTCCCTTCTTCCCCTAATATCATTCTGATGAGCCCTCGTATTGTCTTAATATGGTTATGGTAAACCATAATGAGGCTATGGTGGACTATAATATAGTTATGATGAGCCCTAATACGGTTCTGGTGAGCCTTAGTACAGTTCTGGTAAGTCATAGTACGGTTCTACTAAACCTTAGTATAGTTCTGGTAAGCCTTAATATTATTTTGGTTAGTCATAATATGATTCTAGTAAACCATAGTATGGTTCTGGTGAGCCAGAATATATGTTTTCGAGTAAACCATAATATGGTTCTGGTGTGCGTTAATACGTTTTTGCTTAGCCTTTGTATGGTTCTGGTAAGCCTTAGTACGGTTCTAGTACACCTCATATGGCTTAGATAATTCATAATATAAATTTGATAAGTCATGTTATTATTCTAGTAAGCCATAATATGGTGCTGGTAAGCCCTTATATCATTTTGGTAGACTTTGTTATGGTTCTAGTAAGTCACAAAATGGTTCTAGTAAGCTTTAATATCGTTTTGGTGAAACTTAATATGGTTCTAATGATCTTTAATAATATGGTTATGGCCCACTTTGGAATCCATGTCGAACCCCGTATGTGTCCAACCCTTGGCAGTGTTGAGCACAAATGACCAAAATACCCTTATCGCACGACGTGCTTGCGCATTAAATGCGCCAACCGACCCTGCGCATTTAAGACACCAACTGTCAATCACTTCAGAAGGAATGCAAAGGGTTCATCCCCCTGGAATCCATTCGGCCCCTACCCATGCTGAGACCGAAGAATTCGGGGATGTCGGGGCAATGTTTGTACCTAATAAATCACGGTCGTAAACTGACCAAAGGGGCTTCCTCTAGGCCCTAGCACCTATTCATGAGCTGGAATGTGGCGTTTCGTCAGGTGTTTTGCCTTCCCAAAACCAATGGAAAAGCTGCGAAGGCATAATCATCTCGTCTTCGACCGCGGCATTGTTGGCCGAGGCCGAAGGACGAAAGAGACACGACCGAAGATATTAGAGTCAAATCGCCACGTGGCAGCAGAGTCCCACGCTTCATTTAATGAAGTAACGCCTCTGACTAGCAAACCCACTAGCCGCAAAAAGGCATTTAATGCACGAGGGAAGAAGGGAAGTGACTAAAGTCAGGATTTGGTGATAAAAATCAGAGTGGTTAGGCGCAAATATTCTTACAAATATTCTTACAACTAAAGGTCAGATCACCAACCATCAGACCAGGGCATTAAATGCGTCCCCACGGCCAGAGGGCGCAAAACCCACGATCAGGGCGGCGGCCGAGATTTACCAGGATTTATGGGGTCACACCACCATGCTCTGATCAAGCTCCACCAGGCAAATTTTCAGCCTCGATTACTCCTCCAAGAGCTCTTCCTATAAATACCAAGCTCAAGCTACATTGAAAGGGTTCAAACACCAAACCAAAAGCCTCCCACGGAGCAAATTATATTTTCCTGTAATGCACTTTCAATACCTTTACTTGCTTTCCTAGGAATAGCGATAGATTGTAAGGAAAATCCATTCATCAATATATATCATACGACCCTTGATTTTGAAGGCGCCGGAGCACCATCTCTGTTACTCTCTCGTTCACCCCATATATCATACGACCGTCGCTCTCCGAGCAACGCGCCGAGCACCGCCCAAAACCCACCATCAACACCACCACTAAACGGCCTTGTAGCTCAGGCCGTGACCCTGACGGCCGAGATCAGTTCCTCTCTCGGCCACAATCGTTTGATTAGGAGTCGAACTCAAAAGAGGCGCACCACTTAACCATTTTATCCAAACCACATCACCCTCTCGACGCACGGTAGACCGTGTGCCTGGCACGCCCGCGCACAACCGCACCGCATCCAAAAGAAGGACGTCACGTGTTAACGCATATCCCCTCGGCCCCGAGCATCAGGCCATGAGATTTGCGCAGCCAACACATTGGGGTTAGGGTCTCGGCCAGCGTTCCAATCACCTCACCAATAACTTTTGCCGAGACGGAACATGCGGTTAGGGTCTTGGCCAGCGTTCCAATCACCTCCCTAGCGTTCCAATAACGACGGATCGCACGGCCGAGTCCATGCAAGAGCAAGCAGTGGTGGAGGATCTGTTGTCTAAGCAGGGCCTACAGGATAGAGACATCCTTTATGGGCGCAATGGATAGATTTTCCTCGGAGCTGCGGACGCTTTTTTAGGAGAGGATGCTGGGAACCTCGCCCGCGACACCTCCCAGAACTGGATAGAGAGGCCAAGAGCACGAGAAGATTGAGCCTTACGGCGAAAGCAGGCAGCCTCGGCGCCTGCCCGTACCCAAGCGTCAGGCTGCGGCCAGCATTCTCAGCCTGCCAACGAGTAGCTGAGGGCAGTCCCAGCCCACATGGGCGAATCCCGGACCAACCTACCCGGAGAAATAGCGTACGGCCCACTCCATGCTTTGGCCGTATCATTAGGGCAAAGTAGCCCCAATCTTTCCACGATCCAGCAACTCGGCCCAGTTCATACTTTGGCCGTCCAGACCCATCCTGGCCCAAGCAACGCGACCGCTGCTTCATCACAAAAGTACGGTCAGAGCAATCCGACCGTTGCACCACCATTGCAGGCGTCGTTATTTCCATTAGGCTCCCACCTTCAGTATGGTTCGGCCATTCCGACGGTAACACACACGCACCCTGGACAAACCCATGGCGCTTATCTAGTGCCGCCAGGCTGGTCAGCGCGACCGAGCCCCTGTTCAAGTGGCCCAGCAGATAAGGCCACATAATGATGTGCAACAGGCCCCGCGTCGTTTGCGGCCCAACAAGAAACGCCCCCCAAGGGCTTCAGTTATAAGACGTCCGGTGAATGATTGAGGACAGCCTGGGTCAGAGGCGGCCGGAAGCGCCAAGGTACAAAGCCGTACCCGCCAGAAATTTATTGAACCCCTCTTCCCCCGGAACTATCGGTTGCCAGAATTCATGCTATTCTCCGAGGATGGGCAGACCTCCTCCATTGAACACATAGGCCGCTTCACGGCCCAGTGTGGAGAGGCCGATTCGGACGCCCAAAAGCTCCGTTTATTTGTTCACTCTCTGACCGGCCCGGCGTTCTCATGGTTCATAAACCTTCCACCGAATTCGATAAGGGATTGGTCTGACTTGGAAATGATATTCCATGAACATTTCTATCAGACCAACCGAGAGATAACGGTCGCGAGCTAGCAAGGATGAGCCAGGCGTCAGACGAATCACCTCGCGACTACCTCCAGCAGTTCAAAACATGCAGGAACTGGTGCCGCACAAACCTACCAGAGAGGGAATTTGTCAAGATGGCCGAAGAAGAGTTGGAATTCGAATACCATAAAAAATTCCAGGGAATTCGAATTCCGGGACATGCATGACTTGATCAACAAGGTGGACAGATACGCATCCTTGTTGAAGGAAGAAATGCAGAAGAAGACGGCTTTAAAAGGGACTTACTATAGGAATCCCATTGTCAGCTATGCCGAAGCGGGACGGCCCCACGTGCCCGAGAGCGACGAAGTCGAGATGAGCTCAGCTGAAGTCAGCATAGACAAACCATTCGTCTGCAAAGGACTTGTCAAGGCCGACAATAGCCGCACAAAGATTCCCAACGCCAAGTTCACGGCTCAAGAAACGAAGGCCAATACTTTCGATTTGACAAGGGCCGAGGCTATCTTCGACCTACTATTGTTCGAGAAAAAGGTCAAGTTGTCTTTCGGCCATAAAATTCCGAAACCCGACAAACTCAAAGGAAAGACGTTCTGCAAATACCACAGTTCTTGGTCTCACAACACCAACAACTGTGTTGTCCTGCGAGACGTCATCCAGATTTTGATAGACGAAAAGAAGCTCCAATTCCCGAAAAAGGCGGCCATGCAGGTTGTGTTGTGAAATGGCTCACATTTAAGGTTGCAGGTGTCTTAGGATGCGACCGGTCGCAAGGGATTTGCGACCGGTCGTTTTTACATAGAGTCGAAGAAGTTTGAGAAAAGCTGGAGCGACTGGTCGCAAGGTATCCTGCAACCGGTCGTAATGTATCCAAAAGGTATCCGCGACCGGTCGCCCGTGTGCTGTGCTGATGGTTTCTTACGTGTTTTCAACTACTTTTTCGGTGGCTATCACTTTCCACAAGATTACAGGGGCTTAATGGGTCACTTCTAGGTAAAAGAAGGTGGACTACCTGCTGGATAGTTGGGAGAGCACTCATTGCTAATTGGTTGTCTTGTTTTGAAGGATTCACTCTCCATTTTCTGGTTTAGTGGAAGGTGGATGAAGTGGGATTTGATTACTTACATGATCTTATCTTTAGTGTAAGTGGGTGACTAAAGAAGGAACGTGGAGGACAAAGATGATGCCTTATCTTATGTCCATTGGTCTGTGTAGGTAATGGGGTTTGAAGCAAGACATTATAAGTTGAGAAAGCAAGTTGAAGTTAGGTGTGGTTAATCTCAAGGTGGCCAAGTAGCTGGGAGCTATTGTGTTCAAAGGAGGTTAATTCACCAAGGGAGAACGTGAGAGAGAGCAATCAGTTCAAGTTTAGAGCTGAGTTGGGGTCTTGAGAGTTTAGACACCAAGGAAGGAAACACCAAGAGTTGTGAGAGTGTTCACAAGTGCATCAAAGTGTTGAGCAAGGGATGTGAGAGAAAAGAGAGCTTGGGGAGAGAATAGAGTTCTAAGGGGGTTTTCTGTGTAAAACCAAAGTTGTAACTTATTCTTTCATGAAGTGAATTTCTCAAGGGGATCACCAAGAGGATGTAGGCAATTGCTGAACCTCTATAAATTCTTGTGTCACTTTGTGCTTGGTTGTTGTCTCAAGTGTGTGTGTGTGTGATTCATCCATCATTGTGTGTGTCACAAAGTCCATCAAAAATAAGATCATTAGGGGAGTAAGTGAAAGTGTTTGTCCATTTTTCACAACAGGTTGACTCCAAGCCGTTCCCTCCACATGTCAGTTTCTCGAGAAAGTGCTAGGGCCGAGAAAAGGGGCTCTTTCGGCCAGTTCATGGCCGTGATTTATTAGGCACAAACATTGCCCCCACATCCCTGAATTCTTCGGCCTCGGCATGGGTAGGGGCCGAATGGATTCCAAGGGATGGACCCTTTGCATATATCTGTATGCGGCTATGTACAAAAAAAGAAGAAGACAAAATATGTTTAATTATTCATCCCAAAATCTTTAAAACGGCCGCCCCCCTAGACTCCCTCGCAGAACATCCCCCAGATCAGGCAAGTGATCCTTCTCCAAGCGATGTCCGCTTACCACCTCGCCCGCCACCTCGCCCAAAATTAAAAATGTTTAATTTTTAAACCGTCTATATCCGCCTGCCACCTCGCCCGGATCAGCTTCCTCTCGGCCAATGCCTTATTCTTCTCATTGCCGCTTTGGGGATTTTCTTGGCCGAAGACTTCAGCTCGACTCCAACCGCAACCGCGTCGTCTCGGCTCTAATTCGCAACCGCATCGTTCTCCCTTTCGACAACGAGGTCATTTTCCTTTAATTGCGCCATCAGAGGTCGGACTTGCTCCTTTATCACCACCAACTCCTGCTCGATCGAGCATCCCTCGGTCATTCTCATAGTGGCTTCAGCGTCCCGGCCGATCATTTCCTCTCCTTCGGTCAGATGGGCCTGCAACTCATCCAGCTGGGCCGAGCTCAGCAGACCGAGCGCCATAGCCGTATCCAGGCAGGACCTGAACTCCATGAGCACCTCGGCGGCGGTCATTTGATGAACCCCAAGGAAGAGGAACTCTCGAGCCGTTCAACGACGGCCTTCGAATCCTCGTCCAGGGGAGCCGAGGTTGAGCTACCTCCTTCCTCATGGAGGCTGGCGTATAGCTCCTCGAGATCATCAGAGGATGTGGTCTCCTGAAAATGGAAAAAGAGGTTTAGGTGAGAAACAACCAGCTGGGACATGAGGAATGACAAGATGAAGAAAAAGAAAAGGGGGCCGAATGCTCACTGCAAAGGCAAGCGGCGCGGCAGGAGCTTCTGCGACCGAAGCTCGGTCAGGACCGCCGAAGTAGCCCGCAGAGGGACTCGGCACACTGACGACTGTGGCCCCGATTATCGCCAGCTCGGTCACAACCATCGAGTCCTGGGACAACGGCGTTGGGGGCATGGTCGCAGCAACCATGGACAGCGGCGGCGACGACGGGAGGCAGGAAGAAAAAAAATTCGGTAAAAAAGCACGTAGCGCAATTCTAAAAATAAAGCTAAGTATGATAAAAGCAAACGCTTACCGAGTGGATCACAATGCCACTTGGACGGCGAGGAGCGGACAGCAACGGCTCGGCAGACGGGGTAACTGCCAAGGAGGGCACGGCAAAAGTAGCCGAAAGAACTTCCACCGGGGCGGTCCGCGTGGGTTCCACAACAATAACCTCGTCATCTGACATGTCCGCAGCGGCCTCCGGGCGGGTGGCTGGCACCTCTGGAGCTATTGCCTCGGCATCCAGCGTTTCTGCCACCTCCTGGTAGTGGCCGCTTCCTCGACCACCTTCTCCGCGGCGCCCACCTCTTCGATCACCACCTCGGCTACGGCCACTTCCTCGACCATCATCTCGGCAGCGGCCACTTCCTCGACACTCGGCACTTCGGCGGTAGCTTCCTCCTCGACCACTACCTCATCCTCGAGAAAAGAACCAGATTATTAAAATATATAGAGAAGGAGGAGAGGGGTGACCTAGAGAATAAAGAAAAGAGAAAGGAATCAAGGATAAGTACTCGGCCGCTCTAACGTCGCAGGAGGGGCTTCCTCCTCATCCTCGCCCTCCGAGAGAACAAGGAGGATCCTTTTCCTCGGCCGCTCTAACGTCGCCGTCTCGACCACAACACTTCAGGCCGGTGCAGCCTCAGTGCTTGGAGCCTCTCGACCCCTTTGCGACCCGGGGGCTGCGTATCAGAGAGAGAAGAGGCAAAAGAAGTAAGGAGTAGGATAAACGAGGGCAAAGGTGGCATAAGTAGGTCGAAGGAAATAACATATATTGTAAAAAAAAAAAAAAAAAAAGGGGAGTGCATACCAGGAGGAGCCCTGCCGAACGAGAGGAGAGGACGGCACGGTCCTGCGCGCGATGTCTTCGTACCTCCACCACAGCCGTCGCCCTGGAAGTTGGGGCCGCGGTTGAGGCCACGACCGTTGCTCCAGCCAAAGGAGGGGCCGTCATCCTAGGTACGGCCACGGCCGGGGTACTCGGTCGGGGAGGCACGGTTGAGGCCTTTTTCCCTGGAAGTTGGGGGGGAGGGGGTCCCAATCAGCGTTCTCGAGGGCCACCCTCGCGGCCTCTTCAACAGGCCGAATGAAATCTAGCCGAGATGCACTCCTCGTACCAGACCCTTCCATCCTCGTCATACGCATTTCGAAGCAACCAAGGCGTCAGAGTGAGGAAGGTCATCCCCTTTTGGAGTTGGAAGGAAATACCAGCTACGCCGTGTTGCTTGGGCGACATCGGCCCTCCAGGACGAAAGCCGATTGGTTGACAAGGGGGGAAGTAAGGCCGTCCTGGGTCAGGTCAAATTGCCGCGCCACGAAGTTTGGTAAATAAACCTCAGCCTCGGCCTTGGACAAGCCGCAGTGAAGATCGCGCGTGACTAGGAAGGAGCCCCAGATCTGCCTCAAGTCATTCTCCGTCTTGCCATCAGGAATGATGGAGAGGTCATGTGCCAAGAACAGAGGGAATGGCCGGGCAAGGCAGACGCGGAACTACGTGCCAGTTCTCTCGACCAATCCATAGAAAAATTTGTAGCAGAGGGCCGAGGTGTTATGCTTCCTGGGGGCTCGGGCAAATGCATTGGCCAACGGCTCGATGTCGGTGATATTGGCCACCCCCTCAGCTCAGGGAAGTAAGGTTGCAGCTAGAACTGGAAGGCCCATAGTGGACCACCGTGCTTCGGCTTCATCCCATCGGTGACGATGTCGTGAAGCGTGCGGTAGATGTGGCCGAGCAGGAATGGACCGAGCGCTAGCCTGCCACCCTGCGCAAGATAATCGGCCAAGAATACGACATGCTCAACTTCGCCGAGGCGGGCGATGGCGTCGTCTTCGCGCGCTGTCCTCTACACCGAAGTTGCTGGAGAAACTGGAGTAGTTGAGAATGTTCTACGCCTTGCTCCCAGCGACTCTCGTAAGAGTGGGCCATGTGGCTTTAAAACTCCCTTCCACCTTGGGAGCAACAATTGCGGCGTTCACTTCTACGCCGAGAGGAGAGAGGCCGAATAAGGCGGCCATGTCTGAGAACGGTCGGCGTCATCATGCCGAACCTGAAGTTCATGATATTGGTGGCCGACGACCAGAAGCATAGGGCCGCGGCCAAGAGCAACCGGTCCATGACGATCGGCCGATCAAACAGCTTGATCAAGTGGTAAATACATTGATCCTTCCATTGCTGGCCGAAGAAGTGCTCCATCCTCGACAACCATTTTTCCCAATCCGGGGTCGAGGTTGGCCATTGGGGCTGCGGCCTGGCGACAATCCAATCTTGGAATTCCCCCCGTCAAAGGCCGAGTGATCCACCAGATGAGCCACTAGCCTCTCTGGCATTCTGCCATCAACAGAGGGGCCGAGAACGCAGGAATCGGTGGCAACATCGTCATCATCAGTCCAGGGCATGATGATGTTAGGCAGAACCCAGCCCTGGATTTCTCGGCAAATTTCTTCAAACTCAGTCTGAAAGGCTTGGGACCGAGCTTCAACAGATGTAAAGGTGCTGGAGGCCATTGAAATAGATCGAGGTTGGGTGTTTGGAAGAAAAATGAGAGAAAGAGCAACGAACGCAAAGAACACCGAAGGAAACCCCAGAAAAAGTTGAGAATTGGTGGATTCTTGGAAAGCCGAAACTCAAGAGTAAAAGAGAGTCGTGGTTACAAGCAAGATTCACTGGTAAACTTGGAGGATTGAGAAAGAACTTTGACAAAGCTTGGGCATCTGAGAAACGAAGAAGTTTGGGCTTTTATATTGGCACTAGAATTCGAAACGAAAGGGCATGGCTCTCTCGAAAGACGCAACGATCTGACATCGTGCTAAAAAAGAGCGATGACGTGTCGAAAGCCCAGACGCGTCGTTTCCTCTGACGAAACAAAGCGACGCCTCGCGTAAGTCTGGGCAATGATGGTCTGCACGACGTGCTTAGGCATTAACTACGCCGACTGACCTGCACATTTAATGCACCAGTTGTCAATCACTTTAGAAGGAATGCAAAGGTTCCATCCCCTGAAATCCATTCGGCCCCTACCCATGCCGAGACCAAAGAATCCGGGGATGTGGGGGCAATGTTGGTGCCTAATAAATCACGGCCATAAAACTGGCCGAAGGGACCTCCCTCGGCCCTAGTACCTATTCGAGATCCAAAAGCGCGGCGTTTTGTCTCCTAATTATAAAATGATTTGATAACTATATAAAAAAAGGAAAGTAAATCTCTTAATTAATCAAGGAAATAAATCTCCTTGATTAATTAGGAGACTCACTTCAACACTCCTCCTCAAGTTGGTGCATATACATCACAAATGCACAACTTGGTAAGCGAGTCATGAAATTCGTAGCACTCGATTCGATAATCCATGCGGATTTTTGAGATGACGTATGAAAAGTAGAACCTTTGGTGGTGTTGATAGAAGCACAAGTCCGGGTAGTCGGGTAGGATCGCAGATTGACCGCATGCTTCTGTGAGTCTGCAATAAGGGGGATAATCGTAGGGATTTCTGACATCACAGCGGAAGTAAAATGTGATCTGAGAATGTGAGGGATTTTGATTGGAGGAATTTGATTTGAGGAATTTGATGTATGAATTTGATGTAGGAATTGGATTTGAGAGGTATGTGTATAAGATTTGAGAGGTATGAGAATTTGTTTTGAGGAATTTTGATGTATGAATTTGATGTAGGAATTGGATTTGAGAGGTATGTGTTTAAGATTTGAGGGTATGAGAATTTGATTTGAGGAATTTGGTGTATTGGGTTAGTTTCTAATTTACTATGATTTGGTTTCTTTGTATTGGGTTAGTTTCTGATTTTTTTCCTATGGATTTGTTTTGTTTTGGGGCAAAATATTTCGGGGAAGTTAATTATAATTTCAAACAACTGCCCTCCCCTGCGAAAGTTTGAAATTCGAATACTACGCTATGCTTGCTAAGGTTGGGTGCACCACTACAACGGAAGTAAGTGCTATATTGCCATATTATTTGATTTTGCATTGTACTGAAAAGTTTAAAATGCTTTAGATGTTACCTGTTTGAGAAAGACTCTAACCCATTTTCTTTTCTGCTTTCTATTAAATTTATTCAAATATTATATTTTCTTTCTACAGGGTATCAATGAAGCAAGCATTAGTTTTGATTTTAGGGGTATGTATCTCTCTTTAATTTTGGGGGTTTTTTTTCTTTTTGCATGGAATTCTTCTTCGAACTAATCATATTTGTTAGATTATTCTTGCATGTCGTGTTGTTTCTCAAATAAGGGTTCTTCATCTGCTATCATGCTTGAGATTTTTTCTTATGATCTTTTCATTCCGTGAATACATGACAAAAATGAGATTTTGATTTTGTAAGGATCAGAGAATTGTGCAGCAGAGTTTTGGTCATTCATTTCTTTCTTGAATTTACAATAGTCATGTTAATTGTATCAAGGTTTCTTCTTTCTGTTGTTTATTGTGTGCTATTCATAGTTTTATACAAGTTATCGCACATCATTGGTCATGAATCTTTGCAACCTTTGAGTTGGATTTCTCTTATTACATCAAGTGCTTATTCAGAAAATGGCAATTGTCCTTTACACAAAGAATCCGACTGGAAGGAAGCTGGATATCATGACCACGGATTAAAACTCCGTTTTCAGGCCACTTTTTTGGTGTTACACTCCAAAAAACATGGTGCTTCCAGTTTTTGATTGTGTACTGACATTGAGTCAGACAAGTTATGTGCCATTCATATATGACATTTGGAATGTCGAGTGGTATTTTTGCTTTTCGAGTGTTGTATTAATTTGTTTGACTTTTACATAACATGTTATTTGTGTTAGATTTAACGTGTCAATTTCTGTTATAGCAGCCAAGTCCCGCCGTCCAGCGTCGCCAATCCGCCGAATCCGCTCAAAAATAGCCGATTTTGACAGAAACTTCACACCGTTCGATCTTCCTCCTCCGGCCCCCAATTCAGACGAGTGAGGTATGGTTTCTCACCTATTTTTCAACCCTAGCTGATGGTTGGGTAGGAATCTTGGATGGCGGTTCCGAGATTTTTCGGCCGCTGAAAATTTATCTAGGTACCCAAGCGTTGTCGATGCGTGGGCCATGTGGTGGTCCGGCATTGAATCCTAAAATGATCCTTATGTTGTCACGAGCGTGTAGGTATGCTCGGATGTCAATTCAATATCGTTTGAACCTTCGAACAGATTTACGCATATTATGCGTTATCCGGGTTCCATAGGTTTGAACCGTTGGATTGATCTCAATTTTATATATGTTGATCTAGGCACTCCTAGGATCGTGTAGGTTTTCGCAGATCGTGTATTAGAGTTGCAGATGTTCCGATTCAATAATTTAAAGTTTAATTAAACGATAACCGTAAGATTGTACGATCGTGAGCAATTCGACCATTCGAACCGAACCAAACCTACAGGACATGATTAATAAAATGTGTGGAACCTATAGGGTCTCTCAAATTAACAATTGAAGGTCGTGGACCCCACAGGGTCCCGAGTTGACTTTTCCGAGAAATTATCGCTTATCGAGTCTCGGCTCTTTCCAGACCATTCTAACTGTCCAAAATGATTAAGTGGGCATAGGAATGGTCTTAAACCATGTACACGCACTTCTAGGAGCCAGGGGTCAGGGTTTTGGACTAAATCATGTTAGGCAATTTTTATTAATTAAATATTTTAATGGCTTAAATAGGTACTTGCCCAGTGAGTGGACTTTTGTTTTTCAAATGATTTTATGAAATTTAAATTATATTATTTGATCTTGAATAAGTATTAATGCCTATTACTTTCCAAGCATAAGTATTTAAAATGCTAATATTTTTCGTTATATATTCTGTTATATTTAAATGAGAGTGGCTTGGAAAGTAGGAAGGATAATGGCAGGAGGTTTCAAGAATGGATAAGAAATAGTTTATAATTTACAAGTAAACATTTTTTCTTAAAACCACCATAGGTACCCAAGTTGCCTACATATAATATGTTGCCCTCAGAATATATATATATTGTTGCCTTCGGTTATGTCAACGCGTTTGACAATTGCCCCACGAGGCTTAGGGATATTCGGACCGTGGAGCGAATATCAGTGAGGTGGACTAAATATCCCCTGAATCCTGCGAGGATTGCGGCTCGGTTCGACTTTGTGTTACTAAGACCTGCGAGGATGTGTCACTACGTGACACAAGGAATTGATAGAAATGAGGGAAATAAGTATAAGATCATGGAATTGACGGATATATATATATTAATGGGTACACTTAGGTGGAAATGATTTATTTCTTTATAATATTTTCTAAAAGTCCCGAAGTTTTGATTGTAAATATGTTTTAGAAATTCTTGTACGAATATATATATATATATAAGAGGAAATAGAATAGAATTTTCTAAATGGTTTTAACAGTGGGATTAGTATGTTTGTATTCTATTTTCCAAAACTTTATTTTTGTCCACTCACACTTTTAATGTTTTGCGCCCCGGCGGAGGTGAACCGCACCGGGCATTCGTCATCACTCTTCCTTCTCTTTCCACTACGTAGGATATGATTCGTTCTTGGTCTTGGTCAGGCCAAGCCAGCGATAAATATCAATATGGTCTTGGCTTAACTTCCGATTCTGGCCCCACAAGGACGCGTAATCTGCGTGACATCTTAGAGCGGTTCATTGCCGAGTTGAAGGAGAATTGTTGCATTGCTTCGACAAAGTCATACCTAGGACAAGCCGATAATACCGCTTACCATTGTGTTTCGGCTCACATGGAAGGGGTGCCAATTTTCAAAATTTTCATTGACTGTGGAGCCACGGTCGATGTTCTCCCCTAGTCCCTGATGAAGAAGCTGAATAAGACCAAGGAAGATATCATCCCGTGTGACGTGGCCATGAGAGGCATTGTCGGCGATAAGTCCAAAACCATTGGAGTAGTATTGCCTTTGAAAATAACTATGGCCTATCAAACAAGAGTTACGGCCTTTTATGTTGTGGAGTCGAATGTAGACTACAACATATTGCTTGCCCGAGACGGGCAAAAGGTGTCAATACACCCAGCTGAGGAAAAGCTCTTTGAAACCCACGCTGTGCAAGTATGGATTTAAGAAACCAACAAGAACTTCAGCCAAGAAAGTCTTAGAGCTAGGTGCCGAGAACGTTCGAAAGGATTCGGAGCAAGAGGTGCTCATCGATCTAACAAGCATTTATTAATGTCGGACACAACAACTAGAGAAGAAGGGGTAGTGGTCATGGCCGATCTGGTGGACCAACTGTTGGAATATTAGGCCGAGGACTCTTTACGGCCGAACTCGCTGACTAATTTGATCAAATTCCTACATGCGTTAGACGACGGTGATGTGTTAACCATTGATGACCTGGATCCTACACCTGTTGAGATGGAAAACAGCCATCCCAAGGTCTAAGATCCTTTGTTAGAAATCAAGGTAGGAAGTAAGGGTGAACCACGAACTCTCTTTGTTAGTAATCTTTTGAACATGAAGCTGAGTGTCGAAATTATTAGCCTCCTCTGCGAATATAAAGAATCTTTTGCTTGGGACTATCGTGAGATGCTCAGATTACCCAGATGTTTAGAAGAACATGAATTGAAAATCAAAGACGAGTATAAACCTTTCCAACAACCACCACGGATGATTTTTTGCCGAGGTACAACTGTTAGTGGATGGAGCCACAGAACATGAGCTCTTATCCTTTACGGACGTCTATGTTGGGTACAATTAGATATTTATTGCCAAAAGCAAAGTTCAAAAAATGGCGTTTAGATGTCTTGGAGCTATTGGAACTTATGAATGGGTAGTCATGCCTTTAGGCCTTAAAAACGCTGGTGCTACGTATCAGCGGGCCATGAACATCATCTTCCACGATTTAATCGGCCGAACTATTGAGGTTTATATTGACGACGTTGTGGTCAAGTCTTCCTCATTGGCTTCTTGGTTCACTAACGTAGGATCGAAGTGAACAAGAACAAGGCCAAGGCAATCATGGTCGCACCCCCACCGAAAACCAAGAAAGAACTCCAATCTTTCCTTGGAAATGTGACTTTTTAAGACGTTTCATATCCAACTTGGTAGGCAAGATTCGGCCATTATCCCATCTTCGAAGATTGAGGGACAGGGACGAGTTTGTCTGGGAAACCAAGCATCAGAAGGCTTTTAATGAAATCAAGCAATATCTCTCCCAGGCGCCAGGTCTTATGCCCCCAAAGAAAGGAAAACCTCTAAGGCTCCACATTTCGGCCCTAGAGAACTTTATCGACTACTTGCTGGCTCAAAATAATATGTCTGAGCGAGAACATGTTGTGCATTATCTCAGCTGCAATCTTAGTATGGCCGAGCTTAACTATTCCCGATAGAGAAGTTATGTCTGGCACTCTATTTCCACTAAGCTAAGCCATTAAATGACTACTTATTGCGTAATGGCCCTCTATATGGGTCTGGTGATCCAGAATATGATTTTGGTGAACCATAATATGGTTCTGGTGTGCGTTAATACGTTTTTGGTTAGCCTTTGTATGGTTCTGGTAAGCCCTTATATCATTTTGGTAGACTTTGTTATGGTTCTAGTAAGTCACAAAATGGTTCTAGTGAGCTTTAATATCGTTTTTGGCAGCCTTAATATGGTTCTAATGATCTTTAATAATCTGGTTATGGCCCAGTTTGGAATCCATGTCGAACCCCGTGCGTGTCCCACCCCTGGCATTGTCTGGCACAAACAACCAAAATACCCATCTTGCCCTAATCCAAAAACTGCTTTAGGGTCTGGCTTCTACCGGAAAGTTGAGAGTCTCCTTGAAAAAGACTCAAAACCCTAGAATTTTACCTACAGCAAACTCAAATAATTTCTCAAGCGTTCAACAAATTCAACTTTACAAAACTGATCATAACAAACCAATCATAAACTTGCGGCTGCACCAAGGTTAGCTTAGGCTGCCTACGTACCCTTACCTGAGTGATCAAGCCACACGTAGTTCTTTGTACAAGAAACAAAGTTCAACCCATATGTATGCACATGAATTAAATATTTCTTCACACTTTCATAAAACCAAAAGCTTCAAACTCTAATCAATCTGCTGAAACTTAAGCAAAATATATTGATTTCAGAACTATCTTCCACCCATCACATATGTGCATGTACAAATGCATATGTATAATAGCTCATTACAAATAAGTAGGAAAACGATAAAATTATTAAAATGACATTGGCCACATGAAACCTAAATATCAATATCAACGATTTGAATAGAGCATACTTCAATCAATCTTTCACATGTAAAAACAAACTCATCTCTTAAGAAAGTAGTTGTCAATTTTATAAAATCCTTAAAACTTAGAAAACTCTCAATCCTTGTCTCATAAATTTGAAAACATGCATAAAAACCTTCACCAATAAGTACCAAGACCAACCGTGTGGAGCGAGGATGCGGCTAAGGTTGACCAAGCGTCTCCTGGGACTTGCAAGGATTGCGGTTTGGGTGACTTTGTGTTTCCGATGGCCTGCGAGAATGTGTCAAGTTTTGCTAGGATGTGTCACATTTCGATTGAAGATTTTCATGTTTTGGGTAACGTGCATTTATAGGGAGACTTCGCGAATTATTGGCAAAAGTCAAACCCCAAAGAATCGGTTAGAAGGGCAATTTGGTCATTTATGCCCGACACCCGCCAGGTGTCGGACACGGGACAGGGTTCGGCTTAGATTCCAAACTGAAATTTGGGTTGGGTCTTGTCATAATTCCTATTAGTCCACAACCAAAAAGTTAAACCCATCCAAGAAGTCTCGTCACGATCCAACGGTCGGTTTGGCCCCGATCATGGAATTTGACCAATTAGACCTACAGGGCCCACAACCTCTGATTTCCGATCCAAACATTCCTATGAGTCCAACAAAGTCTACCTAACAAGTTCTGAGAGCTTGGTCTCAATCGAGTGGTTGGATCACTCGTCGAATTTGGTCACAGAATGGTGACGAAATCGCCTTTTGAAACAGCGGCGTCGCACGGAGGAGAGAGAGAGAGAGAGGGATAGAGAGAGAGAGAGAGAGAGAGAGTCGTGAAAGAGAGAAGCTAGATATGGTTCTAGTGATCATAATTTACGGTTGTGCCACTGCACTTTTGTAGATCATAACTTCTTCGTTTGAGCTCCGAATTGAACATGCCACTTGTATATAAACTCGTATCATCGAGACTCTGCACAAGGATGACACTCAATTCTCCAAATTCCTTTCTGAATAAAAAGTGACTAAAGTGCCCCTACGCCCAAGGGCAAAAATGTAATTTCACAATAAATAATTAATTGAATAGTCATTTTTGGGACGGGGTGTTACAGTTTTAGTAAGCCTTAATATGGTTTTAATGAGATTGTATACATTGAGACTTATCATGATCCCTAATCCTAAATATGTTCCTGGTCATATGAGTATCAATTGGGCATTGATATTCCGCTACGACCAATACACGCAGTATCTTCTCCCAAATAACGAGGTCTCAAGTCATTGAGTGTGGCGACACCAAGATATATATGTAGGTGCTTGCAGGAGAACAAGTACACTGAATGCGATCAAATACATGTGTTCTAGAATGGAAGTCTTTACTCACATGTCAAACTAGAACTCATGGATTGCAATGATGCAAACCAATCTTTCAACCTTAGACATCATAGATGTTTTATGGCTATGTTGTTTGTCTTTGAGATCACTGTACTGTTGTGTTGAAGAAGACATGACTTCAAGGTGTTTATCAAAACTCTCAATAAAGTCATGGAGGCAAATGAATGTACGACATCGGATCTCTACTCTTAGTAAAGAGAGTGAATACTCCGAAGATATGATTGATCAAATCTTTGCGCAAAGTAGAAGATAAGATTTGAAAGAATAGGTCTTCAATTCTTATAAGAAGAATCTTATAAATGAATAATTCACATTAGGGTATTTGACATTATATTCTTTTATCTAATAATGTGAATAGGACTATTGTACAAGAGAAGGATACAATTGCATGACCATTCCAATTTGAATAGGTTCTACCCTACACCCTATTTAGCTTGGATAACCATGACATGCTGCTAGGCTTCAACCATGGTTTGTGGAAGTCCTGAAAGGATCAAAGTCAATTGACTTTCACCAATATGAAGAATTAAAAGGTGAGATTTAATTCACAAGTCAACTCATAGAAGTTGAGCCCTCCCATTACCTTGCTAAAAGGAACCTACGGATCACACACCGAGAAATGAGATTAGAGAAAACAAATGAACAAAAAAGAAATTAGGAGTCAAAAGTCAAAGGTCAAAGTCAACATATTTGACCGGAGCAATTGACCAAGTCAAATTAGTAAGACTATAATAGTGATTTAAGGGTTAAATCATAATTCATAATTAAGAGTAAATTAACTTTGACATAAGTGTTGTATGGCAACACAAATCCAAGGACCCAACTCAAACACACACTTCTCCCCATGGCCGGCCATAAGAGAGTGTAAGTCGACACCAACACTGCGGTTGCTGCTCAAATTTCAAGCCTTCTTTGAGGCTTGCTTCTTGTGATTAGGAGGCGAAGAAGGTAGGACAAAGAAGGTATTTCTTAAAATACTTTGTTTGATGATGCAAATCTTAACAAAAAAAAACGTGAAAAATGTACTAGAAATCACACATAAACTAAAAACAAAAGCGAAAACAAAAGTGGAGAATGCTTGGGTTGCCTGCTAAGAAGCGCTTCTTTATAGTCATGAGCTAGACTTTTCGAATGTCTGTGGTGGTGCGGAAGTAGCACTTCCATGTAGTGGTTGGGAAATTTTCCAAGTAGTTGACATGCACAATTGGGTCAAGAAGATCTATGCAGCTGCACTCTTCCAAGTCCCCTGGTTTTTTAATAGCCTCAAACACCTTAAACTCAATGGATTCGCCTTGAACTCTCAAAGTTAAAGTTCCTTGTTGTACATCAATCAATGTACCAGCAGTAGCAAGTTAGGGCCGGCCTAGCAAGGGTGGGATGTCGTGCTCTTCCTCCATGTCAAGAACAAAGAAATCAGCTGGAAACAAAAATTTCTTCACTCTGATCAACACATCTTCAATGATTCCTTTAGGATATGTGATTGATCTATCCGCAAGTTGAAGAGAAACAGTAGTGCTCTTTAGCTCTCCAATACCTAATCGATGAAAAATAGACAAAGGCATTAGGTTAATGCTTGAGCCTAAATCTAAAAATGCTTTATCAAATTAAACATCACCAATAATACAAGGAATTGCACTGCACTCTTGATCATCATTAGAGGTTCTTTCGGAATCGCCTGGTTTGCCTTGGAAGTATTCCTTTAGTTTCTTCTCTACCTTCATCTGTGTTTTCGTCACTTTCTACTTGTTTTGTCTTTTAATTTCGTTGGTAATTAAATCATTCTTTCACAAACCTTTTTTGTGTTTACGTGAGTATGCTATGTGTTTAAACAAATTACAATGAACAAACTTAAATACTGCCACATTACCTTACATTACATTAGCATTACATTACATTACACCAACTTAACTACAGCCGAAGTGCCTTACATTACATTAGCATTTGTTCTCAAATTACATTGCCCGCTGAACTACTGCTTCTTAATCATATTACACCCACAAAATTACATAACATATTACTCTTAATTACTCCTAATTCCTCCTAACTCATCTTCATGGAAAACACCACCAACCAGGAAAGCAACATAGCAGCCCACAATATTTTTGACTTTGCTCGAATCTTTGCATTTTCCTTCTCTACCCTATCAATCTTCCTTAGCAAACCAGGTATCAAAGAATTTGAACGCTCACACATTTCTGCATCAAACCACTGAAAAAACCTACATCCTTTTGCTCCACTTCCTTGTATCAACCAAGAACAATGACTGAAAATTTCCTTAATTTGATCAATGACTGAACATTTCATCAATAAGAACTCTATCAATTTGTGATGCCCAAAACAATGAGTGAAAATTTGATCTTAAACATGCTTACCTTTGACTTTGGGCAGACTAGAAATCTCCGCCTTGGGTTTGAACTAGTCCAAGAAGTCTGCATCTATGCTAACTTCCCACAATGACACCACAGGGCATGCCTTGCTTCTCCTTGCTTCTCTCCTGTTCCCATAAACCCAAATCTTCTACTCCAGAATCTCCCAATTTCAAACTCCACCTTAGATTTTATAAACCACTAATTTCTTCTCAAGATTCTCCCAAAATTGAAGCCCACCTCAGATTTTCACAAACCCTAAGCCCTCTTATCCAATTTCCCCTTCTCACCCAATTTCCACCATTCTTAGAACTGAAAAATCCTTATTTCGCAGAGGTTAAGATTAAAACGAAGTGGGGACCAAAGCACGTAACGGAACGTCAATAATACAAACGGAATGGGTAACGTGAGACTGTTTTCAAAAGTTGGGGGGTATTTTGAGACGTTTGCAAACATAGGTAGTAATCTGATACAAGTTTGAAAGCACAGGGGGCATGTACATAAATAAGCCTTTAAATATCTTTCTTGTTTCTTTTTTCTTTTTTCTTTTTTCCTTTAATATTCACTAAGTAAAACCTAACTACTAATCAAAGTGATTAAAAAAGAAAGATACAAATTAAAGGGTATAGCCACGCGGCTATACGCTTTTAATATATATACCAATAATAGAAATATAAATATGGATTTCTCTATGAGACTATTTTTTAATATTTTTTATTTTTAAGTGTTTTCACCTGTTAATTTTACTTTGATGCTTTTGTCATTAAATTAGCTTGGCTATAGGCTCGGCTTTGGATTTGGCGCTGATTAATAATAATTATATTAATCAAAGACTTGGGCCTTGGGGCTCTTGGGCTTTGGAGAACTTTAATTAAGGCACCCAAATGAAAATAAGTAATATATATATATATATATTCATATATTGAAATATAGGAGATATTAAGGCTAATAAGATATTACTTAATTGCATATATTAAATTAAAGAGGTTAGCCAAAAAAAAAAAGTAAAGAAACTAATTTTATATCTCAAAAATTAATAATTTAAATAAAATAAACATCACACCTTTCCCGGCGACATTTCGTCGGCACAGACCTATGCCGGCAAAACGCTGTAGGATAAGGTTTGTCGCGACGAATAAACTAATTTCGTCGGAGAGGTCCGTTTACCTGCGCGATGAAATTTTGTCGGGAAAGGTCCTTTTTAAAAAAATAAATCTAAACTGAGGATATTTGGGATAATTAATTTTTTTTAAATTTTATTGTTAGTAATTAAATAATATATTTGCTTTATCTAACTAGTTAAGTTAGTAATTATATTTTAATTATTATTTATTTAGTGAATAATTAGTATTAAATTTTTTAATTAACTTCATGAATTATGTTACTTAATAAATAGTAATTCAATCTTTCTTGTTTCTTTTTTCTTTTTTCCTTTAATATTCACTAAGTAAAACCTAACTACTAATCAAAGTGACTAAAAAAGAGAGATACATATTAAAGGGTATAGCCGCGCAACTATACTTTAAAGATATTCTATTTATGCAGGTATAGCTGCGCGGCTATACGCTTTTAATATATACACCAACAATAAAAATATAAATATGGATTTCTCTGTAGGCTTAGCTTTTGAGGTGCCTTTTGTGAACACCCGACATCGAAAATCCACTCCTATAGAGGTCTTTATAAACAAAGCACTATGATGGTTTGCTAGAAGCGGCTTGAGTCCTCCAAACCCCTAAAAAACATTGTTTTCTGCTGTAAAATTGGATTACATCTTCCAATGTAACAACACAGACATGTTTTCCTTACATTTTCTTAATGTCATGCAAACTAAACTTCTATTTTGAACATAGGAGACAGTAAGTGGTGGGGCGGACACATTTAAAACGTTTAATATTAGATGGAAAGCGGTGTTCCAGTAGCAATATAGTATGGAGAGTGGTGTTCAAGTAAATATAACGAGCAACAATATTAAAATGTTTAATATTAGATGGGCTGGTTTTTGTTTTAATTATTAACTTCAGGGTCCAGGGTTCAAGTCACCGAGAGGGCACACTTGGGTTTTTTTAAAATATTTTTTATTTTTAAGTGTTTTCACCTGTTAATCTTACTTTGATGCTTTTGTCATGAAATTAGCTTGGCTATAGGCTCGGCTTTGGATTTGGCTCTGATTGATAATAATTATATGAATCAAAGACTTGGCCCTTGGGGGTCTTAGGCTTTGGAGAACTTTAATTAAGGCATCCAAATGAAAATAAGTAATATATATATATATATATATATTTTTTGAAATATAGGAGATATTAAGGCTAATAAGATATTACTTAATTACATATATTAATTTTATATTTCAAAAATTAAGAATTTAAATAAAATAAACATAACACCTTTCTCGACGGAATTTCGTCGGACAGACCTATGCCGGCAAAATGTTGTCGGATAAGGTTTGTAGCGACGAATAAACCTCTGCGACGATATTTCGTCGGAGAGGCTTGTTCACCTGCGCTGACGAAATTTTCTCTGGAAAGGTCCTTTTAAAAAAAATAAATCTAAACTTAGGATATTTGGGGTAATTAATTTTTAAAAAAATTTATTGTTAGTAATTAAATAATATATTTGATTTATCTAACTAGTTAAGTTAGAAATTATATTTTAATTATTATTTATTTAGTGAATAATTAGTATTAAATTTTTTAGTTAACTTCATGAATTATGTTACTTAATAAATAGTAATTCAATCTTTCTTGTTTCTTTTTTCATTTTTCCTTTAATATTCGCTAAGTAAAACCTAACTACTAATCAAAGTGATTAAAAAAGAGAGATGCATATTAAAGGGTATAGCCGCGCGGCTATACTTTGAAGATATTCTATTTATGCAGTATACCCGCGCGGCTATACGCTTTTAATATATACACCAACAATAAAAATATAAATATGGATTTCTCTATAGGCTTAGCTTTTGAGGTGCCTTTTGTGAACACCGCACGTCGAAAATCCCCTCCTACAGAGGTCTTTATAAACAAAGCACTATGATGGTTTGCTAGAAGCGGCTTGAGTCCTGGAGACCCCTAAAAAACGTTATTTTCTACTGTAAAATTGGATTACATCTTCCAATGTAACAACACAGACAGGTTTTCCTTACATTTTTTTAATGTCATGCAAACTAAACTTCAGTTTTGAACGTAGTTGACAGTAAGTGATGGGGCGGACTCATTTAAAATGTTTAATATTAGATGGAAAGCAGTGTTACAGTAGCAATATAGTATGGAGAGTGATGTTCCAGTAAATATAACGAGCAACAATTTTAAAATGTTTACTATTAGACGGGCTGTTTTTTGTTTTAATTATTAACTTCAGGGTTAAGGGTTCAAGTCATAGAGAGGGCACACTTGGGTAGTTTTTTAATACTTTTTATTTTTAAGTGTTTTCACCTATTAATCTTACTTTGATGCTTTTGTCATTAAATTAGCTTGGCTATAGGCTGGGCTTTGGATTTGGCGCTGATTAATAATAATTGTATTAATCAAAGACTTGGGCCTTTGAAATTTCGTCGGAGAGGTCTATTGACCTTCGCCAATGAAATTTTATCGGGGAAAGGTCCTTTTAAAAAAAATAAATCTAAACTTAGGATATTTGGGTTAATTAATTTTTTTTAAAATTTTATTGTTTGTAATTAAATAATATATTTGCTTTATCTAACTAGTTAAGTTAGTAATTATATTTTAATTATTATTTATTCATTGAATAATTAGTATTAAATTTTTTAATTAACTTCATGAATTATATTACTTAATAACTAGTAATTCAATCTTTCTTGTTTTTTTTTCTTTTTTCCTTTAATATTCACTAAGTAAAACCTAACTACTAATCAAAGTGATTAAAAAAGAGAGATACATATTAAAGGGTATAGCCGCGCGGCTATACCTGGAAGATATTGTATTTATGCAGTATAGCCGCGCAGATATTGTATTTAAGGTGCCTTTTGTGAACACCCCACATCGAAAATCCACTCCTCAAGAGGTCTTTATAAACAAAGCACTATGATGGTTTGCTAGAAGCAGCTTGAGTCCTCCAGACCCCTAAAAAACGTTGTTTTCTCCTGTAAAATTGGATTACATCTTCCAATGTAACAACACAGACAGGTTTTCCTTACATTTTCTTAATGTCATGCAAACTAAACTTCAATTTTGAACATAGGAGACAGTAAGTGATGGCGCGGACTCATTTAAAATGTTTACTATTAGATAGAAAGCAGTGTTCAGTAGGAGCAATATAGTACTTACCAGGCGCGACGCTCGGTCAAACCGGTGGAGGAGATGGCACGGTCCTAAGAGCCAAGGTCCTTGGCATTGCCACCACGACCGTCGCCCTGGAGACCGAGACTGTGGTTGAGGCTGTGGCCGGTGCTCTTGTCATAGGTACGGCCTAGACACTCGGCCGAGCAAGCACAGCGGGTGCCTCTCTTCCCCTGCTGGACTTAGGGGAGGGGGTCCCGATCTGCCTTTTTAAGGCCCCCCTCAGGGCCTCCCTCGCTGACCGAACATATCTGGCAAAGATAAAGTCCTCGTACCAGACCCGCCCATCCTCGTCGACCGCGTTATGACGCATCCACGGAGTCAGAGTGATGAAGGTCATCCCCTTTTGAAGCTGGAAGGAGATACCGGCCACACCGTGATTCTTGGCGACGTCTGCCCTCCAGGATGAGAGCCTGTTGGTTGGCAGAGGAAAGAGGGGGACTGTTTGGATTAGGCCGAATTGCCTCGCCACACAATGCGGCAGTGAACCTCGGCCTCGGCCTTGGAGAGACCGCAGTGGAGATCGCGCACGACCAGGAAGGAGCCCCAGATCTCCCTCAAGTCATTCTCCGATCTCGCCGTCGGGAATTACGGAGAGGTCGTGCGCCAAGAATAGAGGGAACGACCGGGTAAGGCACAAGCAAAATTCTGACCCCGTCATCTCGACCAAGTCGTAAAAGAACTTGAAGCAGGAAGGCCGTCGCGTTGTGCTTCCTGGGGGCATGGGTAAGGGCATTGGCCAACGGCTCGGTGTCGGCGATTGTGAACGTTCCCCTCAACTATGGGAAATAGGCCTGGAGCCAGAACTCGAAGGCCCAGAGTGGACCACCATGCTTCGGCTTCATCTCGTCGGTGACGACGTCATGTAGTGTGCTGTAAATATGGCTGAGAAGGAATGGGTCGAACGCCAGCCTTCCGCCCTGCGCAAGATAGTCAGCCAGGTGGGCGAACTCCAAGGTTACTTTGTTTGCCTGGGTACAGAACACGAACTTGCACAACCAGCACGGCAAGAAGACGCGGCATGCTCGACTTCGCTAAGGGGGGCGATGGCGTCATCTTCAGCGCTACCCTCCACGCCGAAGTTGTTATTGAAGCTGGAATAGTTGAGCATGTTCTTCGCCTTGCTCCCAGCAAGCTTGGCGACTGTAGGCGCTCCCTTCAGCCTCGGGAGAGGCCGAACAGGCGGCCATGTCAAGTACGGTCGGTGTCATCATGCCGAACCGAAGGTTCATGGTGTTTGTAGCCGAAGACCAGAAAACCCAGAGCCGCGGCCAAAAGCGATCGGTCTAGGGTGCGAAAATCAGGGATTAGGTGCGAAAATCTCATGACTTGTAAGATTAAGTCACCAACCCTCGGACCAGGGCATTAAATGCTCCTCAAAGGCCCGAGATACAGAGCCCACCACCAGGGCGGCGGCCGGGGTTTATGGCGGTCACACCACCAAGCTTCACATTCCCAAATGTTGATTCGACTACCCATACAGATTTTCAGCCTCATTGTCTTCTCAAAACCTTCTCTATAAATACCAGGCTCCAACTACATTTGAAGGGTTCAACACCAAACACAAGCCTCACACGGAGCAGATTATATTTTCTGTCATTTACTTCCTCTCATTTATTTTCTTGTAATGCATTTTCAATATTCTTACTTGCTTTGTAGGAGTAGTGGCATTTTGTAGGAAAATCCATTCATCAATATATCATACGGCCCTTGATCTTCAAGGCGCCGGAGCACCATATTTGTTACTCTTTCGTTCATCCCATATATCATACGACCGTCGCCACCCGCGACGCGCCGGAGCACCACCTAAAGACCACCATCAGCATCACCATTTACAACCTTGTAGCTCAGGCCGTGAACCTGACGGCCGAGAGTCAGTTCCTCTCTCGACCACAATCACTCTCGATTAGAAGTCAAACTCAAAACAGGCGCACCCCCCTCTCCCCATCTATTCACCCAATCAACTCACTCTCAAACGCACGGCAAACCGTGCCTGGCACGCCCGCGTACTACCACACGACACCAAAAGAAGGACGACTTGTGTTGATGCAGATTCCCTCGTCTTGGAACACTAGGCCAGGAGATTTGCGAGGCCAACATAGGCTTAGCTTTTGAGGTGCCTTTTGTGAACACCCCACATCGAAAATGTACTCCTCCAGAGGTCTTTATAAACAAAGCACTATGATGGTTTGCTGGAAGCGGCTTGAGTCCTGGAGACCCCTAAAAAACACTGTTTTCTGCAGTAAAATTGGATTACATCTTCCAATGTCACAACACAGACATGTTTTCCTTACATTTTCTTAATGTCATGGAAACTAAACTTTAGTTTTGAACATAGGAGACAGTAAGTGATGGGGCGGACTCATTTAAAATGTTTAATATTAGATGGAAAGCGGTGTTACAGTAGCAATATAGTATGGAGAGTGGTGTTCAAGTAAATATAACGAGCAACAATATTAAAATGTTTAATATTAGATGGGCTGGTTTTTGTTTTAATTAGAAGGCTTTTAATGAAATCAAGCAATATCTCTCCCAGCCACTAGTTCATATGCCCCCAAAGCAAGGAAAACCTCTAAGGCTCTACATTTCGGCCTCAGAGAACTTTATCGGCTACTTGCTGGCACAAAATAATAAGTCTAGCGAGAACATGCTATGCATTATCTCAGCTGAACCCTTAATACGGCCGAGCTTAACTATTCCTCAATAGAGAAGTTATGCCTGACACTTTATTTCCACTAAGCTACACCATTACATGACTACTTATTGCGTAACGGCCCTCAATATGGCTGAAGGATTCTTTAGGATCTCTTTTGTTCATGTGCCAAGTGCAAAAAATCACGAGGCCAACGAAATGGCCCATGTAGCATCAGGCGTAAACATCCCTGATGGAGAATACAACTGGGTGATCAAAATCGAAAAGTGTAACTTGTCAGCGTTAGCGACCGAGACATCCGGGATGGCCAAGACAACCAAAGGAGACTGGCAATATCCCATCGTCAAATATCTCCGTGATCCTTTCGGGCAACCACGAAAAAGCTATTGGCTTTCGGGCTCGTTTTTGATTACGAGGAGCCCGAAGGTGTCCCTCCTTCCCCTAATATCATTCTGATGACCCTCTTATTGCCTTAATATGGTTATGGTAAGCCACAATATGGCTATGGTAAGCCATAATACGGCTATGGTGGACCATAATATGTTTTTGGTGAGCCTTAGTACGGCTCTACTAAACCTTAGTACAGTTTTGGTAAGCCTTAATACGGTTCTAGTGGGCCATTATATGATTCTAGTATGCCATAATATGGTTCTGGTGAGCCATAATATGGTTTTGGTGAACCATAATATGGTTCTGGTGTGCGTTAGTACATTTTTGGTTAGCCTTTGTACGGTTCTGGTAAGCCTTAGAACAGTTCTAGTACACCTCATATGGCTTAGATAATTCATAATATAAATTTGATAAGCCATGTTATTGTTCTGGTAAGCCATAATATGGTTCTGGTAAGCCCTCATATCATTTTGGTAGACACTGTTATGGTTCTGGTAAGCCCTCATATCATTTTGGTAAACTTTGTTATGGTTCTAGTAAGTCACAAAATAGTTCTAGTGAGCTTTAATATCGTTTTGGTAAGCCGTAATATGGTTCTAATGATCTTTAATAATATGGTTGTGGCCCACTTTGGAATCCGTGTCAAACCCCGTGCATGTCCAACCCCTAGCAGTGTCGGGTACAAATGACCAAAATACCCTTCTTTCCCTAATCCAAAAACTGCTTTAGCGTCTGGCTTCTACCATAAAACTGAGAGTCTACCCTAAGAGAGACTCAAAAACCTAGAATTTTACCTGCACAACAAACTGAAATAATTTCTCAAGCGTTCAACAAATTCAGCTTTAATATTGGCCTGCAGTTTGGAGATTTTCCGCGTTGCCGAAAATTCTGTCTAGTCACCCAAGTGCTGCCGGCGCGTGGGGCGGCTCGTGGGCCATGTGGTGGTCCAAAATTGAGACCTAAAATGATCCTTATGTTGTCATGAGAGCATAGGTGTGCTCGGATGTCAATTCAGATATCATTTGTTGGATCGATATCCGGGTTCTATAGGTATGAATTGTTGGATCGATCTCAATTTTATATATGTTGATCTAGGCACTCCTAGGATCGTGTAGGTTTTCGCAGATCATGAATCGGAGTCCCGGATGTTCCGATTCAATAATTTAAAGATTAATTAAACGATAACCGTTCGATCGTATGATCCTGAGCAATCTGACCGTTTTCTAAATGGTTTTAACAGTGGGGTTAGTATGTTCGTATTCTATTTTCCAAACCTTTATTTTTGTCCACTCAAACTTTTAAATGTTTTGCGCCCCCAATCAGTAGAAGTGAACTAGAGCAACATCACCGGGTATTCGTCATCACTCTTCCTTCTCTTTCCACTATGTAGGATATGATTACGTTTCCGCACTTCTTTTGTAAATAAGTAGATTAGATTTGCTCTGAAAATTGCCCTTGAATTCTGGAACGCCTGAGGCCATATAATTATGTTATAGGATTGCTTGAATGTAAACTTAAAGCATGTTGAATGTTGGGTTATAAATTACTTTTCATGCAGGTGTAAATTTTTGGGTAACGTACATTTATAAGGCATAAGACAAACCCTAAAGTAACTTAGTTTTCATTAGAAGGGCAATTTGGTCATTTGTGCCCGGCACTTGCCAAGTGTCGAACACGCACAGGGTTCGGCTCAAATTCCAAAGTAGAATTTGGGTCGGGTCATGTCAACTTGGTATCAGGAACAGGTCTAGCAATCATTCGTAGGAGGTTAAGGGCAGGGGCTGTACCTGGTGATGCCCACTCTGCCAATTGACCCAAATTTTCAGGAGACATTGGAGTTGTTGACTCAGGCCTTATCCAGGACTGGGCATTCTAGAAATCCATCTTTGAATTATGCTGATCAGGCTAGGAGAATTGGGGTCGTAGAGTTTGATGGTGATGGCGACCCCGCTATGGCAGAGGAGTGGATAGAAAAGATGAAAAGAATCATGGATGTGATGGATGTTCCACAGGAGCGTAGAGTGGTGTTGGTTACTTTCTTTCTGTCTAGAAATGCAAGATATTGGTGGGAATCCATCAGGAGACGATATCAAGATCCATCAACCCTCACATGGCAAGTGTTTGGGACAACATTTGACGAGCAATACTATCCTTTGGCTTATAAAAATATGAAGATGGAGGAGTTTCTTCGGTTGGAACATGGTATTATGACGTTGTTAGAATATGAGAAGAAATTCAATGAATTGTCCAAGTCCTGTGCACCACTTGTGGCGGATGAGAGAAAGAAGTGTCAGCTGTTCATCGAAGGATTGAAAGCATCCATTCGTGATATCATAGTGGGACAACATCTGGCTAATTTTGGAGACTTGGTGATGTCTACTTCGCTGATTGAGAGCAGTCAGATGATGGTCCGGGGACGAGGTGATTCCCGCAGACGGTAGTATGGTATGGGTGGTCCTAGTCAGGGGTCATCTAAGAGAGGTAGTTTCAGTTTTGCATCGTCCAATGGTCGTAGTTATGGAGGTTTTCGAGCTGGAGTCAATTCCAGCGGAGGGTCTAATCAGAGTAGTGGTTCGGGATCTCGTTCTGGAGGTGGCATAGCCAGAGGCTTAGGGAGACAGTTGCAACCAGTTTTTAGTGGAAGGAGTCACCCCCAAGTGTGCCCTGTGCAACAGATATCATACCGGGCCTTGTCGCAGGGTGCCTCTAGGTGCTATCATTGTGGACAGTCAGGGCATTTTCAGAGGAAGTGCTCGATGCTCCTGCAAGGTAGAGTTGGGCCAACTTGTCCGCGCAAATCTCACGGCCTGGAGTTCCGGGCCGAGGGGATATGCGTTGACATGCGGTTTCCTGCTTTTGGGTGCGGTGCGGTTGTGCGCGGGCGTGCCAGCATGGTCTCCGTGCGTCGAGATGTTTGAAGTGGGTGAAAAGTGTTTAGATGGTGCGCCTGTTTGAACTCGTCTTCTAATCAAACGATTGTAGCCGAGAGAGGAACAAGTCTCGGCTGTTAGGTTCACGACCTGAACTACAAGGCCTTTGAGTGGTGGTGTTGATGGTTTTAGGGCGGTGCTCCGAAGCGCTGCTCAAAGAGCGGCGGTCGTATGATATATGGGGTGAATGAGCGAATAACAAGGATGGTGCTCCGGCGCCTTGAAAATCAAGGGTCGTATGATATATTGATGAATGGATTTTCCTTACAAACTAACACTACTCCTAGAAAAGCAAGTAAAGATATTGAAAGTGCATTACAGGAAAATATAAGTTGCTCCGTGGGAGGCTTTTGTTTGGTGTTTGAACCCTTTGAAAGTGGTCTTGAGTCTTGTATTTATAGGAGAAGTCCCTGGAGGGATAATCGAGGCTGAAAATCTGCATGATGGAGCCTGATTGGCGCAAGTGGGTAGTCTAATCGACATTTGGGATCCTGAAGCATGGTGGTGTGAGCCCATGAATCCCGGTGAATCTCGGCCGCCCCTGGTCGTGGGTTCTGCGCTTCTGGCCGTGGAGACGCATTTATTGCTCTGATGGCTGTTCACCTAATCTCTCAAGCTGCAAAGAGTTTTGTGAGAACGTTGACGTCTAATCACTCTGCCTTCTGTCACCAAAACCTGACTTCAGTCACTTCCCACCTTTCCTCATGCATTAAATGTTTATTCGTGGTCAGTGGGTTTGCTGCAATAAACAGAGGCATTGCTTCATTAAATGAAGCGTGGGACCCTGCTATCACGTGATGATCTGACTTTAATGCCTTTGGCCTTAGCAATTTTTCTCTTGTTTTCTCTGGTGCGCCAAGCATCCTGGCAAAACGCTGCGTTCTAGCTTCTCAAGAGAGAGACACAGCCGAGAAGGGGTGTTCCCTCGGCCGATTCGTGGCCGTGATTTATTAGGCACAAACACAACCCAGGGGAGTCGAGTACAAAGTCAACTGCAGGGTACATCTTAGTTTGTGGGAGCCTCATCTAGCAATGTGGCCCAGACTAGCTCAGTTAGCAAAGGAGGAAATCGAGGAGAGGGGATGTGGTGGACGTTCCAGAGCAACTGGAGGGTGTAGAATATGACTCGCAGGAGGCACAGGCGTCCCCAGACGTCATCATAGGTATGTTACCGGTCTTTGGAATTCCTGCACGTGTCTTGATCGACCCCGGGGCTACACATTCTTTTGTTGCACATAATTTTGCCCATAATGCGGATGTGAGACTCATCGCCCTACGTGAGGAGCTTGCTGTTTCTATACCCACGGACGACATGAGGTGACTTTCTATGAGGAGCGAAGGGTTCTTCCATCTTGCCGCATTTCAGCCACGACGGCGAGACAGTTACTTAGGAAGGGATACTCAGGATACTTGGCTCATGTAATTGATACACGAGATAATGGATTGCGGTTAGAAGATATTCCAGTGGTACGGGAATTTCCAGATGTATTTCCAGAAGATCTTCTTGGATTACCTCCTGAACGGGAGATTGAATTTACTATTGAACTCATTCTAGGAACGAATCCCATTTCTAGGAGCCGTCAGAATAGCACCAACAGAATTGAGAGAATTGAAAACTCAGTTGCAGGAGTTGGTGGACAAGGGTTTCATCGAACCCAGTTTCTCTCCTTGGGGTACACCGGTTCTGTTTGTGAAGAAGAAGGATGGCACCATGAGGTTGTGCATCGATTATAGACAATTGAATAAGGTTACAGTGCAGAACCGATATCCGTTGCCTCGTATTGATGACTTGTTCGACCAGTTAAAGGGAGCTAAAGTGTTTTCTAAGATTGATTTGAGATCAGGCTATCATTAGTTACGGATTAGGGAAGAGGATGTTCCTAAGACCGCTTTCCAAATGAGGTATGGCCATTATGAATTTTTGGTGATGCCTTTTGGGCTGACTAATGCTCCAATAGTGTTTATGGATCTCATGAACAGAGTGTTCCAACGTTACTTGGATTGCTTTGTGATTGTATTCATAGATGACATTCTGGTGTACTCTAAAAGCCAAAAGGTGCATATGAAGCACTTGGAAATTGTGCTGAGGACTTTAAGGAGAAGACAATTGCATGAAAAGTTCAGAAAATGTCAGTTTTGGTTGGACATAGTGAGTTTCTCTGGGCATGTGATTTCTCCAGAAGGTATTTAAGTGGATCCCCAAAACTGGAGGCAATAGTGAATTGGCCACGACCAACTAATGTCACTGAGGTGTGAAGTTTCCTTGGGTTAGCTGGGTATTATCGTCATTTTGTGGAAGGTTTCTCTACCATAATGACACCGCTCACTCGTTTGACAAGAAGGGGAATTAAATTTGAATGGCCAGATGAGTGTGAAGAGAGCTTCAATGAACTCAAAACCAGGTTGACAACGCTTCGGTATTGACACTTCCAGATGATATTGGGAACTTTGTCATCTTTGGTGATTGGGTGTTCTTAAAGTTGTCACCTTGGAAAGGTGTGGTAAGATTTGGGAAACGGGGAAAGTTAAGTCCTCGTTAAATTGGACCATATGAGATTTTGGAACGTGTGGGCCCAGTAGCTTACAGACTTGCTTTGTCTTTAGACATTTCCTGGTTACATAATGTGTTTCACGTCTCCATGCTCCGGAAGTATATTGCTGATCCTTCTCAAGTTCTGGAGGAGCAACCGATAGAATTGAAGGATTATTTGAGTTATGTGGAGCAACCTGTTCAGATTTCATATTGGAAGATCTGCCGGAATCCACTTGAAAATAGCCAGTTTGACAGAAACTTCCCACCGGTTATGGTTGGGTTGGATTGGATCGATTTCTAGCCTAGGTAGTTCGAATTACAACCCTAAGTTTGGCCGATTTTTAATTTCAAATTTCGGTCACTTTTGATCATTTTTTGGGGTAGGTCCAAGAACAAAAGTGGCTCCAATCGATGTTCTGAACCGAGGGTAGGAATCTTAGCCGGCGGTTTGGAGATTTTCGTGCCGCCGGAAATTTATCTTGGAAACCATGTGGTGGTCTGACATTGAATCCTAAAATGATCCTTATGCTGTCACGAGCACGTAGGTGTGCTCGGAGTTAATTCGATATCGTTTGAACCTCGAACGGATTACGCATATTATGCGTTATCCGGGTTCTATAGGTTTGAACCGTTGGATCGATCATCTCAATTTTTTATATGTTGATCTAGGCACTCCTAGGATTGTGTAAGTTTTTGCGGATCGTTAATCAGAGCGCCAGATGTTCATATTCAATAATTTAAAGTTTAATTAAACGATAACCGTTCGATCACACGACCGTGAGCAATCCGACCGTTCGATTTCGAACCAAACTTACAAGACATGATTAATAAGTTTTAAAAATTCTTGTACGAATATATATACAAGAGGAAATAGAATTGTGTCTCCAAGGCCTGCGAGGAATGCAGCTCGGTTAGCTTTGTGTTTTCGAGGCCTGCGATGATGGAATTGACGAATATATGGAATGAATGGATATTTGGAATTGACGAATCAGGATTGGGGGTACGCCTAGGTGGAGAAAATATAAGTTTTTAGATGTTTTTAAATTACAATTGAGGATTTTATGTTGGTATTTTATGGGCAAAGGTTTTAATATTCATTATCTTGACATTATAAGACAATGAATGAATGGTTACAATTGTGAATTTAATATTCAGTGATATGACCTTTTACGAGTATTGAGAAGTGCAAAGTATTGTTTTAGAGTTATGAATATGATTGAGTACATCGTGCACATGAGAACTCAATTTGATTGGCAAAACACATGGCAATATGATGACTGAATAAGATATTAAAATACATTATTAAAAGGAAAAAATTACGTGTGGCTTGATCCCTTGTTAATGGTACGTAGGCAACCTAAAGTTTCCAGGTGCAACCACGAGGCCAAGAGAATGAAAAGTTGTTCAGTTAAGTTATTTTGGGCTGTAACAAATTAATTCTAAATCAAGTAAGGACCAAAATGAAGAACTCAACAACAGCAAACGTGACGTGCCTAGAGGTAAAACCCCATATATTTATCTCTAAGAAAAAGTCCCACTACAGCCCCACTCTCAAAAGAAATTAAAAGAATAAAAAAGAAATAAAAAAAGAATGTTAGGGTGACATCGTGCCTGGCAGTTTATCTCCCATTACTCCATTTATCAAAATAAAGGCACAATTTGGGAAGAAACGGTCTCCCTCAACTGCCACTCACTTGCTTGCCTATAAAAAGGCATGAACCAAAGAGAAAAAAAAAAGGAGGCAAAAGAAAAGGCGAGAAGTTTGAAGGAGGAACGAAGCTGCTCCAGAAAAGAAGGCATAAGTAGTCCAGAGAGAAAACGAAGAGGCTGCGGGATTCTGATTGAGGAAGAAGAGAAAGAAAAGGGTAGAAGAAAGGCAAGGTATAAAGTTTATTTCTTCTCTGGAAAATTTTATCATGTCTCTTTGTGCAGTATATTCTCTTGCGGCTCAAAACTTAAGCCTCTGCAAATGTCGTTTCCTGAGCATCACACAGAAGTCGACTTTTAAAATAACAGTCATGGCGCACCAAATTGATGACAGATCTCCTGTCAAAGTTCAAAGTCCCCCTTCTGCCGTTGTATGTCATAAAGCTTTGAGAATGTGCACTGCAAAATTTCTCCATGTCCTTGATGTAAAGGAGGTCTCATGAGACTCCTGCAGGCAAAAGAAATTCATCATTCTCAAAAAATAATTGAAGAAATCATATCTCTGCTATTTCACACAAGAGGGAGCTCTCGCACCTATTGTGAAAATATAGAGGTGCTTTTGAGTAACAAACAGAAAGACAAAGATATTCAAGAGGTTTCTGTACAAAAAGAAAGCTATTTTCTTATCAGACCAAAACTCCTCCAAGTCAAGCACAAGTGAATTAATTTGCACCTCTCAATTTCCTTGGAGCCTTGGAGTCTTTAACAAATAAAGAAGAAAATGTATGCACAAGTGGGCAGCAAGCCTTTCTCTGGCATCCTACAAGCCAAGCTAAATGGGACTTTGTCCCAGCAAAAGCTCCAGTCACAAATCAAAGAAGGAACGCACTGCCGTTTCAAACAAGACAGAGGGTAATCAACCAAATCCATTTTTAGTGTGGAGACTCGTGGGATAGAACAAGTACACAGTGCTGCAAATTAATGGTTCAGCCAAAAAGCAAAAAGAGAAAGATGGCTCGTCAATTTCAAACCAAGAAGCCTCCACCTCCTGCCATGTCTGAGATGGAAGAAGAAAGCAACAAAAAAAAGGAGTTTGGAAGAATAGGATGAAACCAGCAAAAGCAAGGAAGAAAAGCCAAAAAAGACAAAGAGAAGAAAAAGTAGTTCTGGACTTTGACAAACAGACGCTGCCTCTTTAGGTTCCCATACTTTCAATTAATAGTTTAATGGGCCATATAGTCTAACTTTGACAGAAAGGAGCAAAGGAAAAGACTAACCTTGTTTTAATGGATTAATTTTTAAATCCTCAAAACCATATGTGAGCAAAATTAATAGGCTCATTGAAATGCCTGTTAATTTTCTTTAGACATTGACAATAAACAAATATGGTACAAAACCATTCCAAATTTTCTCATGGGTCATCTACCGATACAAATTTCAATGAGATCAAATTTAAATCTCTCAACCACAAATTCTTTCAAGGAGTCATTCACTCCTTGAAAGTCCAATCAAATTTTCTGAACTACATCTGGTTTGATTCCGCCAAGGATACGTAGGCAATTTGGAAATTCAATCCAGATACAATC
The DNA here is from genome assembly GCA_018703695.1 of Prunus fruticosa. Classification (NCBI taxonomy): domain Eukaryota; kingdom Viridiplantae; phylum Streptophyta; class Magnoliopsida; order Rosales; family Rosaceae; genus Prunus; species Prunus fruticosa. Next base: position 54,982,540 of record CM031918.1, on the reverse strand, counting down.
GCAAGTCCGAACAGAATCCTTGGTTTACCTTAACCAAATTCGCCCCAAATACTTTTCCAACCACAAAATCAAATTGAATCCCTGGTTCAACCACATTCATCCAAATTCCACAAGGGGAAGCTGCTATTGAAGACATCCCATTGGTAGCTGCTAAGGCTACATCCACAAATCACAGAATCATCAAGACGACATTATATACGGCTTCTAAAGCCTACATCAATGCTCAGATCATGATTGGATCAATTCCAATCACCTTAACCACCAAAGAATATGTGATGGTGACTTCTGCGAGAGAATGTGACATTCCAACAAAACAGAAGGCTCAAATTTCATGGCAAACAGCTACAATGCTTCCACAACTCGCCAAGGAAAACATCACTATCACAAATCTCAAATCTCAAATCTCAAGTAGGGGATCAGGATAACACATCCCACCTCTGGGGGCAATCAAGGATGATTGCTTTTGACAAGTCCAAGAAGGCGAAACAAAAGAATGAGAGGTTCATCCGAACCAAAAGTGAAATCTCAAATTCACATGTCACAGGGGGCAAATTTGGAGTCTCTAGACAAGTTAAACAGGCAAGTGATGAGACTCAAAACTAGCTTATCACAGGGGGCACCCCTCAAACCCCAAGTTATGTCAAAAATCTATAATGCTCCTACGACTCATGATAAAGTAGTGGCCTCAACTGATGCCTTCCAAGGGCTAAATAAAAATAAAGAGATAGAGTCAATGTCAGTCATGGTCGTTGGCACATCAAGTCTAGAGGAACAAATTCAAGAAATGCAAAAGAAGCTAGCTGAAAAGGATGCGGAAATTGCATCTTTGACTGCTCAATTAGCCATTAAGGCTAACATTGATGGTGGACAGCTGGAGGAAAAGAGGGGTTCCTCAGGTGGACAATTTAAGGAAATGAAGGATTGCTCAAGTTATATTACACATCAAGAAATAAGGACACTAATTGCTGAGGGCATCCGTGAATTCCAAATGTCTCTAACTCCACCAGTTCTTGGGTATCGAAAACTGTACCCGACCTACTATGAGTGGCTTGATCCCTCAAAAGCGGTACGTAGGCAACCTACGGTCAACCTAGGTGTAGCCACAAACTTAAACAAACACACAAAGCCCCAATTTAAAGTTTAATCCATGTTGGAATCAAAGGGTGTTCTCTTTCCAAAGAGATTATAATTAAGAGATATTTTCATCTTGAATGGGTCGTACTCAATTAATAATAAAAACTCTTATTTGTAAATAAGAGTGAGATTATGTTGGGTGAATTTTTAATTACTATATTACATTTTTTATCTAACAGCCGGAAACTGAGAGTCTCCCCTGAAAAAGACTCAAAAACCTAGAATTTTACCTACAGCAAACTCAAATAATCTCTCAAGCATTCAACAAATTCAACTTGACAAAACTGATCATAACAAACCAATCAAAAACTTGCGGCTACACCTAGGTTAGCCTAGGTTGCCTATGTACTCTTACTGAGGGATCAAGCCACACGTAGTTCTTTATACAATAAACAAAGTTCAACCCATGTGTAAGCACACGAATTAAATATTCCTTCACACTTTCATAAAACCAAAAGTTTCAAACTGTAATCAATCTACCTGAGACTTAAACAAAAGATATTGATTTCAGAACTATCTTCCACCCATCACATATGTGCATATACAAATACATATGTATAATTGCTCATTACAGATAAGTTGGAAAACGAAAAAATTATTAAAATAACATTGGCCATGTGAAAACTTAAAATCAATATCACCGATTTGAATAGAACATACTTCAATCAATATTTCACACGTAAAAACAAACTCATCTCTTAAGAAAGTAGTTGTAAATTTTATAAAAGATTGATTCAATTGCTTGACCATTCCAATTTGAATAGATTCTGCCCTACACCCTATTTAGCTCGGATAACCATGACATGTTGCTAGGCTTCAACCATGGTTTGTGGAAGTCCTAAAAGGATCAAACTCAATTGACTTTCACCAATATGAACACCATTAACCTACGATTCGGCATGATGATGCCGACCGTCCTTGACATGGCCGCCTTGTTCGGCCTCTCCCCTCTCGGCGTGGAAGTAAACGCTGCGCTGGTTGCTCCTGAGGCTGAAGGGAGCTTTAAGGCCGCATGGACTACAGTCGCCAAGCTTGCTGGGAGCAAGGCGAAGAACATGCTCAACTACTCCAGCTTCTACAATAACTACGGCGTGGAGGACAGCGTCGAAGAGGACGCCATCGCCCCCCTCGGCGAAGTTGAGCATGCTGCGTTCTTGCTATACTGGTTGTGCAAGTTCGTGTTTTGTACTCAGGCGAACAAGGTGACTCTGGAGTTCGCCAAATTGGCAGACTACCTAGTGCAAGGCGGAAGATTAGCGCTCGGCCCATTCCTCCTTGGCCATTTCTATCAGACACTTCACGACGTCGTGACTGATGGGGTGAAGCCGAGGCATGGTGGTCTACTTTGGGCCTTCCAATTCTGGCTCCAGGCCTACTTCCCACAGCTGAGGGAGCAGTCACAATCGCCGACACCGAGCCGCTGGCCAACGCATTCGTCCGAGCCCCCAGAAAGCACAATGCGACGGCCTTCTGCTTCAAGTTCTTCTACGACTTGGCCGAGAGGACGGGGTCAGAATTTCGCGTGTGCCTCACCCGGCCGTTTCCTCTCTTTCTAGCGCACAACCTCTCTGTGATTCCTGATGGTGAGACGGAGAATGACTTGAGGAAGATCGGGGACTCCTTCCTGGTCGCGCGCGATCTCCAAAGCAGGGGCCGAGGTCTATTTGCCGAATTGCTTGGCGATGCAATTTGGCATGATCCAGACTGTCCCCCTATTTCCTTTGTCAACCAATAAGCTTTCGTCCTGGAGGGTCGACGTCCCCCAAAACCATGGCGTGGTTGGGATCTCCTTTCAGCTCCAGAAGGGGATGACCTACCTTACTCTCGACGCCGTGGATGTAACGTAATGCGATGGACGAAGATGGGCGGGTCTGGTACGAGGATTTTATCTCGGCCAGAATCTTTTGGCCAGTGCGGAGGCCCTGAGGGGGGCCTTGAAAAATGCGAATTGGGACCCCCCTAAGATTAGTAGGGGAAAGAAGGCATCCGTCGTGCCTTCTCGGTTCGAGTGCCCCAGTCGTGGCCATGTCCAGAGTGACGGTTGCGGCTTCAGCCACTACCCCAACCTCCAGGGCAACAGCTGTGGTGGGGACGCCAAGGACCTTGGCGCTCGGGACCGTGCCATCTCCTCCGCCAGTTCGACCGAGCGCTCCTCTTGGTAAGCACTTATCTTCTTATGCTCTTTCTTCGATCTTTCTGAGCTATGCCTGACTTCGTTTTATTTCTTGATGCTCTAGGCCGTAAGAGGGGCAGAGAGGTCGTGAGTCCTGAGGCCACAACGTTGAGGCCGTGTAGGCGGGGAGCGCCGCGGACAAGAAGGAGGAAGTCCCTTCTTTCCTCAGAGGGCGAGGACGAGGAGGAAGTCCCTCCTGGAGGCCGTAAGTACAGCCCCTTGGTTTCTTTCTCTATCTGCTTCATGCCACATCCTTATACTGATAATTTGATTTTCTCTTCAGGGCACGGCGGCAGATGCCGAAGTCATCGCTGCGGAGTCGCCAAATGCCGAGGCGACCATTGTAGAGGCAACGACTGGTGAGGTGGTGGCTGCCGAGCCACCGTTGGTGGCCTTGGCTGAGTTCCCATCGGTAATATCGGCCATTCCTTCACCGGCCGCCACGGCTCCAGCCCGAGCTGTCCCTGGTCGCCCCACGTCGCCCTAGTGGCATCGTGTTCTACTCGGTAAGCACTTGTTTTCACTATAAGTTGGTTTCTTTTCTAGATTTCGCTATGAGTCTCCAACTGACGAACCCTTGCCCTCAGCCCCAGACCGTCTCTAAGTTTGTCCACGGCCGTCGTGGTGTCCAGCCCGCCAATTGTCTCAGTTGCCGTGGTCGTGACTTAGGAGCCATTGGCCGAGGGTGAACTCGTGGTCATGGAGTCTTTGGCCATCCGACCCCTTTCGATACAACTCGTTTTGGTAAATTAAATAACACCAAGCCCAAAAGCGTGTGGTCTTCTCGTGGTTGCCGGATGGGTCATGCAGATACATGACTATAGGGTAGTGCCAGTCCGCTTCGGCCGTGTTGACTTCGTTGGTGATTTCGGCCGAAGACACTTGCGTTGTCATCCCTCGTTCTGCCAAAGCTGGCAATGTGCGCCTCTCGATTTTGATCACGCGGTCGTGGTCGCTGTCCCGGAATGTTTACACCTGACGCCACCTGGGCCATATCGTTGGCCTCGTGGTTTTCGGCCGTGTTGAGGGCCGTCACGTAATATGTAGTTAGATTCTTGCTCGTGCATTGGTATTCCCCGGTCAGTTGGTTGATCACTAGCTGAGAATCGCCGTAAACCAAAATGCGAGTCGCCTGCATTTCCTTCAGAATTTCGAGGCCGATGATGAGTGCCTCATACTCAGCCCTGATTATTGGTACCTCATACTCGGCCTGATTATTGGTGCATTTGAAATCAAGTTGGAACGCGAATTGTCACCTTTGTCCCTGAGGGATTCGATCACGACCCGGCCGCAGATGTGGTCTTGGTACTTGAGCCGTCGAAGTACATGGTCCAGGAGTTCTTCTCCATGCGGGCCATGCCGATCTCGACTTCCAACTCCTCCTCCTGCCCTTAAGCTGGGTGGTGAGCCAGAAAATCACCGAGAGCCTGACCCTTGACCGACTTCTGAGCCACATACTGGAAGGTGAACTATGTTAACGCCATCGTCCACTTCCCAATGCGGTCGCGTGTGATCGGTCCGGTGAGCATGTATTTGATAAGATAGGTCTTGGAGATAATCTGAACGACCGAAGGAAGCATATAATGGCGTAATTTAGTAGCCGCGAAATAAAGTGCCAAGCACAGCTTTTCGACTGGTGAATAGTTTAGCTCAGCCGCGTTGACGGTGCGGCTAAGATAGTGTATAGCTTGTTCACGCTCAGACTCGTTGTTCTGCGCGGCGGACAGCCAATGGAGCTTTCAGAAGCCGAGATGTAGAGCCTCAGGGGTTTCCCTCTTCTTGGTGGCATAAGAACTGGCGGTTGAGATAAATATCTTTTGATTTCGTCGAGGGCCGCCTGATGCTCGGCTCCCCATACGAATCTCTCCACGTCCTTTTGCTTGAGCAAGGGAGTCAACGGCTGGATTTTTCCCGCCAAATTGGATATAAAGCGCCTTAAGAACTTGACTTTGCCGAGGAAGGACTGGAGCTCCTTTTGGTTTTTGGATATGACGCTGCCATAATGGCCTTGGCTTTATTTTTATCCACCTCGATCCCTCGTTGATGGACCAAGAAACCGAGGAAGTTTCCGGCCGTGACGCCAAAAGAGCACTTCTTAGGGTTCATCTTCAGGCCGTGCACTCTCATTCGGTCGAATGCCTGACGGAGATGTCCTACGTGGTTGGCCTTGGATAGGGATTTGATGACCACGTCGTCGATGTTGACTTCAACGGTTCGTCCAATGAGGTCGTGGAAAATAAGGTTCATGGCCCGTTGGTATGTTGCGTGACGTTCTCAGACCGAAAGGCATGACCACCCATTCGTAGGTTCCAATAGGCCCAGGGCATTTGAATGCCATTTTGTGGACATCACCCTCGGCAATAAAGATCTGGTTATAGCCAGCATGGCCATCCATGAAGGAAAGGAGCTCGTGCTTCGCTGCCTCGTCAACCAAGAGGTCGGACATAGGCATGGGGTACTCGTCTTTGGGGATTTATGTAATCGGTGCAAACCCTCAAAGCCCCGGTCTTTTTCAAAACTGGCATGATGTTAGCCAACCATTCAACGTACCGAGTCGTACAGATGAAGCCGGCTTTGAGGAGCCGTTCAATTTCTTCCTTGACTTTTAGTTGTACGTCGGTCGAGAATTGCCTCGGTGGCTGTTGGAATGGTTTAAAACCTTCCTTGATTTTCAACTCATGCTCGACGAAACCTCTCGGTAAACCAGGCATCTCATGATAATCCCAAGCAAAACAATCTTTATATTCATGAGCTAGATGTAGATTCGAATTTCAAATGCAGTTTTTCAAAATTAATTTGAAAAAACTCATAGATGAAAATAAAATGGTTCTCTCATGAGGAAGAAGAAGAGAAAGAGCAACAACAACTTTCCAAAACTTCCACACCTAAGAGACGGTTACCAAATGAGGAATTGTTTGGCCTTTACACACAAAATTCCCTAGGTCAGAATCGACACATGGCAACATAGAGAGAAGAGAGAATAGGACAACAAGATTGGTTATCCAGCTGGAAATCCTCCAGAGCAAGGATGACTAGTCATACGAGAAACAGATGACTAGTCAACATTTTATGAAATCAATTTAATGCAATGTGATGCAATGCACAATTTACCTTTGTCAATTTGCTTGAACCTCCATAGGATAGATGTTAGATAAGAACACCTAGAGAAGCTATTCTTAATCTAAACTTGAGCTTGATAAAACAAATAAAAATCCTATTACAAAATTGTCAAGGGAAGCCAAAAGAAATACTCAAAATGCATACATTAACAACCATTCAAGCCACTTGAAATAAACAAATCCAGAGCCAGCTATCCAAGGCACTTGCCACTAAAAAGAGAAGGCATATGCAGCTCCTCAGATCATGCCTTCACAAGCTTCATCTTCCTCTTATAAATACAAGACCCCCAACAACGTTTAAAAGGTCCTTAACCACACAAGCCTCTTGCAGAGCAACTTGTCTTTTCCTATCATTTATCTTCCTGTAATGCACTTTCAATATCTTTAGATGCTTTCCTAGGAGTAGTGGTAAAGTTAAGTTCTTCCATCCATCAATATATCATACGACTTTTCAAGGCACCGGAGAACCATCCTTGTTACTTTTCTGTCCACCTGATATATCAAATAGCCTTTGCAATCTAGCGAGGCGCTGGAGTACCATCCAAATCCACCGACCGTCTTCCACCATCGACCCCAATCAACAGCCTTATAGCTCAGGCTGTGAATCTGTTGGCCAAAAACTATTCCTCTCTCGACCACAATCTTTTTGGGCAAAGTTAGATCCAAACAGGCGCACTCAACCCATCCATTCATCCATCCACATCATCTTCGAATGAACGGTAGACCAGGCTTGCACTCTCCTGCACACCCCATCCAACACAAAGTAGGATGACCTATGTTGATTGGGGTCGATGGTTGTTCCTCTCTTGACCACAATCCCTTTCGGCAACATCAGATCCAAGTGATTGCGGAGTTGGCAACCAAGGCTTTGCCCCAAGCCAATCACAAAGCCAGGGCTAAAAGGTTGCTGTCGTACCAGCCTGACCTGAAAAAGTTGGAAGCCAAGGCTCCCCTTCACCAAGGATGACTCGGCATATTTGCGACCGTACTTTTCGATGACCCTGGCCGATGTCTTGTTCGGCCAAACATTTGAATTCTTATCAGAATAATCATGGCATGCTGCTAGGCTTCAACCATGGTTTGTGGAAGAGAATGGTTCAATTGCATGACCATTCCAATTTGAATAGGTTCTGCCCTACACCCTATTTAGCTCGAATAACCATGGCATGCTGCTAGGCTTCAACCATGGTTTGTGGAAGTCCTGAAAGGATCAAACTCAATTGACTTTCACCAATATGAAGAATTAAATGGTGAGATTTAATTCACAAGTAAACTCATAGAAGTGGAGCCCTCCCACTACCTTGCTAAAAGAAACCTATGGATCACACACTGAGAAATGAGATTAGAGAAACAAATGAACAGAAAAGAAACTAGGAGTCAAAAGTCAAAGGTCAAAGTCAAAGGTCAAAGTCAAAGTCAACATATTTGACCGGAGCAATTGACCGAGTCAAATAGTTTGACCAAGTCAAATTAGTAAGACTATAATAGTGATTTAAGGGTTAAATCATAATTCATAATTAAGAGTAAAATGGGTGAAGGAGTTAGAATAAGTTGTCGGAAATGCCAATTATGCTATATTTTTCTCTTGCAAAGGCCCACGTTTTGTAGCTGGTGAAATGGGTGGTGGAGATTTTAACAATGATCTCTATTGGGTCTCAAGAAACCCTCAGCATTTAAATGTTTGAAATTGAATAAACCTTGGATTGATGTTCCATCATCAACTCTAAAGGTAGAGAGTACTAGACCCAGTGAGCTTTTGCCTAATTATATAAGAGATGACGTTGGCAAAGCCCAAAGGATCCAATATCGATAGAAGCGATTTGCGAGCAGATGGTTCAAGGGTATTGAGTCTGTAGTGGATGAGTGGGTATTCTTGAAATTTTTCCCTTGGAAGGTGTGATGAGGTTCGGGAACGAGGGAAGTGAAGTTCCCGTCATGTCATGAAGCAACGTGGAAACCCGAGGCACAGAGGTGGGCCGACCATCCTTATCACTTCAATTGACAGGTACGTAAATTTCGAGGATGAAATTTTTATAAGGGGGTAGGTTGTAACACCCCGACCTTAGTTTAATTATCCATTCAATTATTTAATGAAATTTAAATATGAATTTACAATTTTGCCTCAGAGTAGGGGTAAATTGGTCACTTTTTAATCCGAAAGGATTTTGGGGCAGTGATCGGTGCTATGACGTAGGTCGTACTAGAGATGAGTCTGGAGACACGTAGTGGGCTGGAATCGAAGTTGTAACGAAAAAGATACGATCAAATTACACTCAGTGGCATAACCATAATTTTCTTGAAATTATTATTATTTTTTTAACCAGAAATTATTTTCTCTCTCTCGCTCTCTCTCTTCCCCGACCTGCCCCACCCTCTTGCGACACACAGACCCGCCCACTTTGTGGCCGGCTAACTTTGCCGTCCAACCACCCCCACGGCTGAGACCGGTGGGGATGTGACCGTGAGGAGCCAGTGATCACTACCAGGCAGAAGCCCAGCCACGACCGCGCGCTTAGGGAGGCCCTGGAGAGCTCGGATTGGCCGTGACTGTTTTGATTTCTCATCGTCGTTCTGGGCAATTCCAGCTACGGTTTTTGACAAACCAGGTATGGATTTTGATCATCTTCACGTACTCTAGCTGTTTATATGGTTGGATTAGTGTTTCTCTCTCAGATAAAGGGTTAGGATATCCATGTGTGTTCAGATTTTCTCTCTAGACAAACATCATTTGGGGGTGATGATGGTAGCTTTATCACGTAGTGTTCTGATTATAAATGTTGCTAGTTGTGGATATTAATTATGTTTTTAAGATGTTGAAAAATTTGGGAAAAGTCCAATTTACCCATATAGTAAGTGGGCTCGGCATCGGGGTGATGTCAGAAATTCCACAAGATTCGTCTCGGGTTCCGAGGAATTGGGCCGGATCCTGTCAGCTAATTAAACTTTAATATCTTATATTTAACAATTGTAGCTCAAAACCTGTGGCAAAAGGGAAAATTTCCATTATCTCCTTGTTTTTGGTTCTGATAATTGTCATTATCTAATATTAAAATATGGAAGCACACCGAAGATTGGTGTCAATTCAACTAACACTCTGTTACCATTGGTTCAATATCTTTAATTTAATAATTCTTATTTTACCATCTAAATGGATTTTCTTATTTAATAAATTTTTTAAAAAATATTATCTAATAAAGTTACACTTTGATAACAAATAATAATAATAATACAAATTATACAATTCCTTTATGAGGAGAACCAAAAGGTATTCTATTGTTGGTTTCATCCCCAATGTTATCTAATGATCCCAACTATCTAATTTTTAGATCTTTATTCAAGAACTGTCATTGAAACAACTATCCTGACAACTATAACAGCAATGGACCAGTGGTTTCAAGTTTAAATCCCCATAGCATTTTGGTAGTGTGTGTGAGAAATTCCTTTCCCTCTTGTAGTTTAAACTATCATTTGTATTAAAAAATAATACAACGATGTCAACAGGTTCTAGCCCAATGAAAAAGGGCATTGACTTTGAGTGGTCTCAAGTTTGAAACCCCATGACATCTTACTAGTGTGTATGTGTGCCGAGGCCGAAAAAAGCAATTGAATGTGTTTTTTTTTTAAGTTTTCTAAGCCCCTTGTTTTTGTCAAATTTCCATGCCCATTCTTTATTTTTTTGGGTCAGATTTCTAGGCCCATTCAAGTTTTAGGGTTCCTATACGTTTTTCCAGTTTCTATAGTTTTGCATATTTTGCAGTTTATCATCATTCAAATACAAAAAACGTAAGAAAATCATCATCAACCACACATATCCAAATCCATAGAAATCATTATTACAGACCATAGCAATTCGTGAGAGTAATCTCAATCACAATCTGTATATTTGCAAAGTTAAAAGAAAATCCAAATTAAAACAAGTAAATTTCCATTGCATATAGAAATCAAATTCCATGAGTTTCATACTCCTAAAATCAAATTAGCACATCTGCACAAAGAAAAAAAAAAGTTAACATCAATAATTTATGTAAACTACAAATAAACCAACAACCATAAACAAAACTAATAAACAACATAATAAACCAAAAACATAGCCACAATAATAAAGAAACACTAACTAGCATTTGAAATCAATTCTGTCCATAAAAACAAAAATCACAACAAGAGTCGGGACAAAAATTAATTCCGTCCAGCAATTTTGACCAGTGAGCTTTTTAGGTAATTCAAACTTTGTAACAATAACTAGCATTCGACCCATCAAGAAATTTGTTATGCTTTTAAGCTCAAAATACAGAAAATTAGGGTTTTGAGATATTACCTCGAAGAGACATAAAAAAGGACAGAGGGAGACTGAGAACGACTAAGATAGCGAGATCAACTGTGAGAGCGGGAGAGACTGAGAGGACGAGAGTGACTAGAGAGAGGCGATAGAGAATCGGGAAGAAGTTGGCTGCGGATTTGGGGAGAGGAGGTTGAGACTGAGAGAGACTGAGTGAGAGGTGGAATGAAAAAGAAAAAAAAATTCGAAGCCCCAGAAATGTTAGGGTTTCGCCGGATTCAAGTATGGCAAGGAGCAGCGATTTTGTAAAATGAACGAATCATCTGCTGACACATGTATTAATAATTTTTTAAATAATATAATTTTTAACATTTCTGGTCTATCCGGTTTTTACCAGTTTAAAGATAATTAAAACCGGTCCAAACAGATTTTAGGGGCAGTTCAGCATTTTTTAATCTGTTCTTTAATTTTTCAATATAAAAACCAAATCAAACCACCTAAAACGGTCCAGTTCAACTGCTTTGGCCGGTTTGGTCGAATTTTTGGAATAATCCTAACACCCCTAAAAAATAGAATACATTTGAAATCCATAAACATCGCAACAATTTTTAACTCTTTTAAAACCCTTTTGTCAATCATACATGTAAAATAAGGGACAAGAATAGAAGAGTTCTTCTTTTGTCAGCTAATTACATACTTTCTCATGTTGCAAATTAAAAAGAAAAAAAGTATATGCACCGACCAATGGCCATAAGCCAATGTGCTATTATCTAAAACATATGCTAATAGTCAAAACACTTCTTTGTATTTTGTGACTATTACAATATTTTATATGGTAATATTTTCTTTGTATTATGTATATGTTTATTTAATTTTTAATGAGATTTCTCTTTCCTCTAAAGAAAGAAGTTTTAACATGTACTGGAATTGTTCATAGGAAAAAATTTGAGGAGGGGTAGTGGCCATTCTTGATAGTGAGGGTAGTGGTGACAGTGAAGGTGAAGGCTAAGGTTGTGTCATCAGTTATGGCTTAATTGATCATGTGCAAGAATTGAGAAAAATTTGTTAAAATTCACGACCCAATTCTTTTATAATTCATCTTTTTCAACATATTTTAAGCACCTCACTCAATTAATTATTGTTTGATTAAAACAAATTTCTTGACGCACATAAGACATTATTTTCTCAATTTAGCCCCTATTAATATAAGATATTCATCTTATACCGCTAATAGTGACATTTTCGTGATTAATATAATCTCTTGGACAATTTTGAGAGGCTAATAAATTTGAGGTAAACGCCATCAAAATCTACCACTTTTTGAATATTCTTCAAAATCAATAACATTTTGAATATATCTAGATTAATGTCCTTCAAAATTTAATAAAATCCCAATTTTAACGTCCTAATTTTATGTACAAATCCCAATTTTATAGTCCTTTAGATAGCACCCAATAACTATTGTATAAAAAATAATAATAATAATGGAAGCAAAAATATTTATAACGAAAAACAAGCCGTCGCCATTTTGAAAAATAAAAAATAAAAAATCTGACGGAACCAAATTCCTTCCAACCAAACCAAAACCAAATAAAACCAAACCCACACGTTTGCATTTACCACATTCCCTTTCTCCTCCTCTGACTCTTCGTCTCCTTCTCTCTCTCTCTCTCTCTCTCTCTGCAAAACAACTGTTCGTTTCTCTTCAGTTGCAAACATGGCAAAATCGGTGGAGCTTCCAAGTCGACTCGGTATCCTTCCTTTCAAAAACAAGGTCCTCTTACCAGGCGCCATCATTCGAATTCGCTGCACTTCACCCAGCATGTACCTTTAAACGTAGACTTTCTCCTTTTGATTGCTTGCTGTTCCTTTAAATTGTTTTTCTTGTTTGGTTTCTGAGAAAATTTGTGCATACTGAAGTGGATAGCTATTTCTTTGAACTCAGCTGAACCTTATAGCTATGCAATTCTTCTGCTTGTTTGGAAATTATGTTTCCTTCATTCTCGATAGGAACAAAATGGAGGAATACCTTCGTCGTGAAAGATTGTCTGGTCTAGTTTTTTTTCCTTTTGATGGTATTTTCCATCTATTTCTGTGATCAAATGTTGTGCATATTTTGTTGGTGCGATATTTTTTTTTGCAATTTTGTTACTAGTAATTTCAAATGCGAACTTCTTTTTTCTCGTAGAATTTGGTGTTATGTCATTTCAGGTAATTGATCATTATGTAGGTGTGGAATTGTGAATTTGTGAGTGCTGGATTATGGAATTGATGAAAGTGGTGATTTTGATTAATGAAGTGTCAAATTGGTGGAGCAAGAATTCTTTATTCTTTATTCTTACCGTTGGAGATGCTGCTGAGGCGACATCAGTGGGTCCTGTGTTGTCTCAAGGTGATTTCGGCTGATTTTTCTATTTGACTAGGATGAGGGGGTGCCTATATTTAATGGCAAATCTGAGAGGAAGTCTCTCTTGTAATTTGTCTAATTTTAGGTGTGGGAAATGAATCTGGAGAACGAGGCTCGAGAGCTCAAGTTGGTACATCTGATTCTCACAGGCTAGATGGAAAAAATCAGCAGGAAGTTATTCATTGGGATACCAGGTACGTGAACCAAAATTCTATTTTGTTGCGTAGTGGAAAGTGTTTGGCTTTTTTGGTTCTACTACTTAAAATTACAGCTATCAGGGTGGTCCATCTATTTATGTTATGCGTTGTAATTTTCTTTAATCAGTGTAATTGCCCTTTAATTCTTCAATGGGCTGCCACAATTTTTCGACTCAGCCTACATTTCACTGACTTTCTGTTTTCTGTGTATAACTCCATCTTATTCATATGTTTTTCATTTGGAGTTTTTGCACTTTGTAGTTATATACTAATTTTGTTGCTAATATTTGATATTTATATTCTTAGGGGAGTTGCTGCACGTGTGTTGTCCTTGAAGGTTTGTGTAGATTCAGTGCCCAGGAACTTAGCACAAGAGGAACATATTATACTGCACGGATATCTCCTCTTGAAATGAAAAAGTCTGGTATGTTGCCAATTTAGTATGTGGATTTGTTTCAAGGGGTCCTGTGTTGTCTCAAGGTGATTTCGGCTGATTTTTCTATTTGACTAGGATGAGGGGGTGCCTATATTTAATGGCAAATCTGAGAGGAAGTCTCTCTTGTAATTTGTCTAATTTTAGGTGTGGGAAATGAATCTGGAGAACGAGGCTCGAGAGCTCAAGTTGGTACATCTGATTCTCACAGGCTAGATGGAAAAAATCAGCAGGAAGTTATTCATTGGGATACCAGGTACATGAACCAAAATTCTATTTTGTTGCGTAGTGGAAAGTGTTTGGCTTTTTTGGTTCTACTACTTAAAATTACAGCTATCAGGGTGGTCCATCTATTTATGTTATGCGTTGTAATTTTCTTTAATCAGTGTAATTGCCCTTTAATTCTTCAATGGGCTGCCACAATTTTTCGACTCAGCCTACATTTCACTGACTTTCTGTTTTCTGTGTATAACTCCATCTTATTCATATGTTTTTCATTTGGAGTTTTTGCACTTTGTAGTTATATACTAATTTTGTTGCTAATATTTGATATTTATATTCTTAGGGGAGTTGCTGCACGTGTGTTGTCCTTGAAGGTTTGTGTAGATTCAGTGCCCAGGAACTTAGCACAAGAGGAACATATTATACTGCACGGATATCTCCTCTTGAAATGAAAAAGTCTGGTATGTTGCCAATTTAGTATGTGGATTTGTTTCAAGGGGTCCTGTGTTGTCTCAAGGTGATTTCGGCTGATTTTTCTATTTGACTAGGATGAGGGGGTGCCTATATTTAATGGCAAATCTGAGAGGAAGTCTCTCTTGTAATTTGTCTAATTTTAGGTGTGGGAAATGAATCTGGAGAACGAGGCTCGAGAGCTCAAGTTGGTACATCTGATTCTCACAGGCTAGATGGAAAAAATCAGCAGGAAGTTATTCATTGGGATACCAGGTACGTGAACCAAAATTCTATTTTGTTGCGTAGTGGAAAGTGTTTGGCTTTTTTGGTTCTACTACTTAAAATTACAGCTATCAGGGTGGTCCATCTATTTATGTTATGCGTTGTAATTTTCTTTAATCAGTGTAATTGCCCTTTAATTCTTCAATGGGATGCCACAATTTTTCGACTCAGCCTACATTTCACTGACTTTCTGTTTTCTGTGTATAACTCCATCTTATTCATATGTTTTTCATTTGGAGTTTTTGCACTTTGTAGTTATATACTAATTTTGTTGCTAATATTTGATATTTATATTCTTAGGGGAGTTGCTGCACGTGCGTTGTCCTTGAAGGTTTGTGTAGATTCAGTGCCCAGGAACTTAGCACAAGAGGAACATATTATACTGCACGGATATCTCCTCTTGAAATGAAAAAGTCTGGTATGTTGCCAATTTAGTATGTGGATTTGTTTTTGGTAGAAGATATTAGGGTTTATTGGTTGATTTGCTAGTTATGGTTTGAAACATACTGGATGTTGTTGTTTCTTTGATTTGTTTTTTCTTTTCCGTTTCAGTAAGAAGAAATAGTCTTCATACTTCAAATGCTAAGTGTGTGTTTTATGTACCCGCTAACATTTATACTATGTTGGTTATGTGTGTGGCCCTGGTTCATTAGTTGAATACAAATCTGCTATTTATGACTAGGCCACGAGAAGAAAAGAAATATTATGAGGACAAAATGGAAAATTCAACAGTTAACCAAATTATTAAAAATATTAAATAAAATAAAAGATGATAATTGCACAAAAGCAGGATAACCCACGTTGTGATGTTGGCAGTTGACGCTTTCTTCCACAAAGTTCTGAAAATCAGAACTACCACAATATTCTTCTAGCTTCAAACTCAGGTGTTTATCTTCAAGCCTGATATCATATCCCATTAATCAGGTACAGATCTCTCTTTTCTCGCTTTCTGTTCAATTTTATTCAAATATTATATTTTCTTTCTGGAGATTATTAACGAAGCAAGCATTTACTTTTGATTTTAGGTGTACAGGTCTCTCTTTTAATTTTCGGTTTTTTTTTCAATGGAATCTTTCTTCAACTTAATCATATTTGTTAAATTATTCTTGCATGTTGTTGTGTTGTTTGTTGATCTGCTATCATGCTTGGGATTTTTTCTTATGATCTTTTTATCTGTGCATACTTGACATAAATGGGATTTTTGGTTTCAGCCGCAGAGTGAGATATCATTTCGAGGGCTCAAAGCGAAGAATCTCATAAGCTTCAAAAATGGTGGCGGTGAAGAAGACCAAGAAGACACATGAGACCATCAACACCAGGATTGCTCTGGTGATGAGGAGTGGCAAGTACACTCCTGGGGGTACAAGACAGTCGTAACTCCATGCTAAAATATGATATTTGGTTTTGAATATGTTAGGTTCTTATTTTATTCTTCTCCATAAGGAGTTATATATAAGAGTTTATATGAGTGCTTTACCAGGAATTAGATATAGTAAAGGATTAGGAAAGTATCTCCTAATTATACAATGATTTGATAATTATATAAAAATAGGAAAGTAAATCTCTTAATTAATCAAGGAAATAAATCTCCTTGATTAATTAGGAGACTCACTTCAACACTCCTCCTCAAGTTGGTGCATATACGTCACAAATGCCCAACTTGGTAAGTGAGTCATGAAATTTGTAGCACTCGAGTCGATAATCCATGCGGATTTTTGAGAGGACGTATGAAAAGTAGAACCTTTGGTGGTGTTGATAGAAGCACAAGTCCGGGTAGCCGGGTCAGGATTGACCGCATGCTTCTCTGAGTCTACAACAAGGGGGAGAACCGTAGGGATTTCTGACATCACAGCGGAAGTAAAATGTGATCTGAGAATGTGAGGGATTTTGATTTGAGGAATTTGATTTGAGGAATTTGATGTATGAATTTGATGTAGGCATTGTACCTGAAAAGTTTAAAATGCTTTAGATGTTACCTGTTTGAGCAAAACTCTAACCCATTTTCTTTTCTGCTTTCTATTAAATTTATTCAAATATTATATTTTCTTTCTACGGGTTATCAATGAAGCAAGCATTAGTTTTGATTTTAGGGGTATGTATCTCTCTTTAATTTTGGGGGTTTTTTTCTTTTTGAATGGAATTCTTCTTCGAACTAATCATATTTGTTAGATTATTCTTGCATGTCGTGTTGTTTCTCAAATAAGGGTTCTTCATTTGCTATCATGCTTTGGATTTTTTCTTATGATCTTTTCATTCGTGAATACATGACAGAAATGAGATTTTGATTTTGTAAGGATCAGAGAATTGTGCAGGAGAGTTTTGGTCATTCATTTCTTTCTGAATTTGCAATAGTCATGTTAATTGTATCAAGGTTTCTTCTTTCTGTTGTTTATTGTGTGCTATTAATAGTTTTATACAAGTTATCGCACATCATTGGTCATGAATCTTTGCAACCTTTGAGTTGGATTTCTCTGATTACATCAAGTGCTTATTCAGAAAATGGCAATTGTCCTTTACACAAAGAATTCGATTGGAAAAAAGCTGGATATCATGACCACGGAGTTAATTTGTATGAACTCTTGAGTTTTTTCTTCATCATCTTTACTAGAGTTCATTGATGAGCATCACATTGTTAGGTTGATTAGATTGTTCCTTGTGAATCTATTCAACCTAGCACCCATATCATATCATTCTCTTCATTGAAGTGTTCGTGCCTTGGTGGTGATTGAAGATCGTGGAGGTTTGTGCCACTATCATGATCAACGACGTGGAATCGAGTTAGAGACGTGTAAAAGTAATAGTAAGAGCGTGAATTGGCTGCCGCAGAGAAAGAAGTGTTTGAGTCAATTAAGTCTCTTTGGTACCTGCTTTTGTCTTAGTGGATTGGTTTCTGCCTGGCAAAGCGGCGCACCAGAGAGAATATGGAACGTATTTTCTGGAAAAGGGGAAGACTTTCCACGATAGGACAAGCACATGTTATGGAATCTGTTAGTGGAGCTACAGGAAGTCATCATTAAGGATAAAATGACAAAGGTTGTCCCTCTGGACATCTGACCAAAATCCTTCACCTCGACCGTGAACAGGTACTCGGCCAAGGATAAGATTCCAAAATGTTCACTATCTTCAGGCTTGTCACCACTGAAATTGGTACTTAGGTGATGATGGGTAAATTTTCTAGGACATTTGAACAAAACTTGACCAAATATACTTATGACTAGTCAACTATCAGTCATAAACAAACACAATCAAGAATACACACAGAGCATGCAACAATGTACCTGCAACCCTAGAAGATTACTAGTGACAACCTCGGCATTCAGAAGGACCCATCAATCTAGGCATCCCTTGTGCTAGCAACAACTATGGTGAAAGTGTGTAAAATCAACATAATCAAATAAACACCAAACAGCAGATAATGATGACTAGTCAACTACAAGAACATAAACCCATAATCCATAAGATGACTAGTCAACCACCAAGAACACAAACCCAGAAAAATTTCAGAGATGCAAATCAGAATTTGTTCACCCAGAAACCCACCATTGGGAAAAATTGGGGTCATTAACCGACCAGGCAATCCACTAAGTAGAAAAAGATTCTTACAAAGGAACACAAGCAAGCTCAAGAAAAACCTAAATCTATTTAGGAAGATGAGCTATACCTCATTTGTGCAATCTTCTTCTCCAACTTAGCAAAGCTTGAAGCTCAGTTCTTCATGGCAATGGCAGCTCCTTCTCCCGCTCATTCATCCCATGGCACTAGCTTGCAAGCTCCAAGTTCAGACATAAACCAAATATGGATTCAAAGGAAAATGACCAATTTCTTCAAGAAACCATACTCTTGAAGAAATCAGTCTTGAATCTGACCTAGATATAAATGATAGAGTGTTTTAATGAGCTAGATGCGGATTCGAATTTCAAATGCAGTTTTTCAAAATTAATTTGGAAAAACTCATAGATGAAAATAAAATGGTTCTCTCATGAGGAAGAAGAAGAGAAAGAGCAACAACTTTCCAAAACTTCCACACCTAAGAGACGGCTACCAAATGAGGAATTGTTTGGCCTTTACACACAAAAATTCCCTAGGTCAGAATCGACACATGGAAGTAGAGAGAGAATAGGACAAAAAGATTGGTTATCCAGCTGGAAATCCTACAGAGCAAGGATGACTAGTCATACGAGAAACAGATGACTAGTCATCATTTTATGAAATCAATTTAATGCAATGTGATGCAATGCACAATTTACCTTTGTCAATTTGCTTAGGTCCTCGACCACACAAGCCTCCCGCAGAGAAACTTGTCTTTCTATAATTTATCTTCCTATAATGCACTTTCAATATCTTTAAATGCTTTCCTAGGAGTAGTGGTAAAGTTAAGTTCTTTCATCCATCAATATATCATACGACTTTTCAAGGCGCCGGAGAACCATCCTTGTTACTTTTCCATCCACCCGATATATCAAATAGCCTTTGCAATCTAGCGAGGTGCTGGAGTACCATCCAAATCCACCGACCGTCTTCCACCATCGACCCCAATCAATAGCCTTATAGCTTAGGCCGTGAATCTGTTGGCCGAAAACTATTCCTCTCTCGACCATAATCGTTTTGGGCAAAGTCAGATCCAAACAGGCGCACTCAACCCATCCATTCATCCATCCACATCATGTTCGAATGAACGATAGACCAAGCTTGCACTCTCCTGCACACCCCATCCAACACAAAGTAGGATGACCTATGTTGGTTGGGGTCGATGGCTATTCCTCTCTCGACCACAATCCCTTTGGGCAACGTCAGATCCAAGTGATTGCGGAGTTGGCAACCAAGGCTTTGCCCCAAGCCAATCACAAAGCCAGGGCTAAAAGATTGCTGTCATACCGAAGAGTACATGGCCGAAGAAGGAGACACTGATGGCAAAGATCTGTCAAGGCCAAGCGAAATAAACATCAATATGGTCTTGGTCTTAACTTCCGAATTCTTGGCCCCACAAGGACAGAGCGGTAATCTTGACAGTGACATCTTAGAGGAACAGTCTAACATTCGGCCGAGATCGAAGGAGGAATTGTTCGCCATTGCTTTCGACAAAGTCATACCTAGGGACAAGCCGAATAAATACCTCCACCTTAAACCATTGTACATTTCAGCTCACATGGAAGGGGTGCCAATTTTCAAAATTTTCATTGACGTGGAGCCACGGTTGATGTTCTTCCCTAGTCCCTAATGAAGAAGCTGAATAAGACCAAGGAAGATATCATCCCGTGTGACGTGGCCATGAGCGGTTTGTCAGCGATAAGTCCAAAACCATTGGAGAAGTATTGCCTTTGAAAATAACTGTGGCCGATCAGACAAGAGTTACAGCCTTTTATGTTGTGGAGTCGAATGTGGACTACAACATATTGCTTGCCCGAGACGGGCAAAAGGTGTCAATACACCCAGCTGAGGAAAAGCCCTTTGAAACCCACGCTATGCAAGTATGGATTTCAGCAACCAACAAGAACTTCGGCCAAGAAAGTCTTAGAGCTAGGTGCCGAGAACGTTCGAAAGGATTCGGCGCAAGAGGTGCTCATCGATCTAACAAGCATTTATTAATGTCGGACACAACAACTTGAGAAGAAGGGGTAGTGGTTGTGGCCGATCTGATGGACCGATTGTTGGAATATTAGGCCGAGGACTCTTTACGGCCGAACTCGCTAATTAATTTGATCAAATTCCTACATGAGTCAGACGACGGTGATTTGTTAACCATTGACGACCTGGATCCTGCACCCTGCTGAGATGGAAAACAGCCATCCCGAGGTCTAAGATCCTTTGTTAGAATTCAAGGTAGGAACTAAGGGCGAACCACGACCTCTGCGAATATAAAGAATGTTTTTCTTGGGACTATCGTGAGATGCTTGGATTACCCAGATGTTTAGTAGAACATGAATTGAAAATCAAAGACGAGTTCAAACCTTTCCAACAACCACCATGGGCGATTTTCTGCCGAGGTACAACTGAAAGTCAAAGAAGAAATTTAACAGCTTCTCAAAGCCAGCTTTATCCGTACCACCCGATACGTTGAGTGGCTGGCCAACATTGTGCCAATGTTGAAAAAGACTGGAGCTCTAAGGGTTTGCCCAAATTATAAATCTGAATCTTGCAATCCCCAAGGACGAGTACGCTGTGCCCATGGCCGACCTGTTAGTGGATGGAGCCATAGAACATGAGCTCTTATCCTTTACGGACGTCTATGTTGGGTACAATTAGATATTTATTGCCAAAAGCGAAGTTCACAAAATTGAGTTTAGATGTCTCAGAGCTATTGGAACTTATGAATAGGTAGTCATGCCTTTAGGCCTTAAAAACGCTGGTGCTACGTAATCAGCGGGCCATGAACATCATCTTCCACGACTTAATCGGCCAAACTATTGAGGTTTATATTGACGACGTTATCGTCAAGTCTTCCTCATTGGCTTCTTGGTTCACTAACGTAGGATCGAAGTGAACAAGAACAAGGCCAAGGCAATCATGGTCGCACCCCACCGAAAACCAAGAAAGAACTCCAATCTTTCCTTGGAAAGGTGACTTTTTAAGACGTTTCATATCCAACTTGGTAGGCAAGATTCGGCCATTATCCCATCCCCTAAGATTGAGGGACAGGGACGAGTTCGTCTGGGAAAGCAAGCATTAAAAGGCTTTTAATGAAATCAAGCAATATCTCTCCCAGTCGCCAGTTCTTATGCCCCCAAAGAAAGGAAAACCTCTAAGGCTCTACATTTCAGCCCTAGATAACTTTATCGACTACTTGTTGGTTCAAAATAATATGTCTGAGCGAGAACATGTTGTGCATTATCTCAGCTGCAACCTTAGAATGGCCGAGCTTAACTATTCACGATAGAGAAGTTATACCTGGCACTCTATTTCCACTAAGCTAAGCCATTACATGACTACTTACGAGTTTGGTGAAGCATATTCAATACCTATTGTTGAGTGGAATTTTGCAGCGGCCAAATGAATTAAAAGATGTTGAAGTGGATGATGCAACACTAAGCTTAATGACAAGAAAATTGTTTTCAAATGCAATAGTGTGTTAAGTGATTTAAGTGTTGTAAGTTAGTGAAGTTAGTGTGTTTAGAAAATTCAATTGTATAATTCAGATTTTCACTTCCCCTAGGCCTATAAATAGGGAGCTCTCAAGCACTTCTCTAGAGCTCCCTTCCCTTCTCTCCCTCAAATTCTCTTAGTTTCCCTTTGTAGTTTCTCAATTGTTGTAATAAGATCCTTCTATTAAATTTTCTTTTTATTAAATCTCCAAACACTTCTCTATTCTCTTTCAAAGTTCTCCATGCTCTCAAACATTTCCCAAACACTTTCTCTTCCAAAAACTCTCCATGTTCTCAAGTGTTGTACAAAATCCTTGTTTTATGTTCTTTTGTTTTCATTTTTGTTTTGTGTAGGAAAACCGAATTGGATCATTCAATCACCAATCCCTGTGGAATCGACCTCACACTTACATAAGCCACCGCCACACTGCCACCCCAACTGCCCGATCGGCCAAGAAAGGACCGGCATCGACCCCGCAAGCAAGCCCAGCCAATTTTCCCGCCGTCCACCGCCGTGATTCCATTGGAAAATCGCGAAAACCGTCCCGTTTTCAGTTCGGGATTTTCCGGCATTCGTACGCCGTCATCCGGCCACCGATCGTGACGAGCAAGGTATGAATTTTCGACTACTTTTCGTGTTCTAGCTGATGGTTGGGTATAATTTGAGAAATTTTGAGGTTTGAAGGGTTGATTTTTAAGTTGAAATTCTGCCGATTTTGTGTCTCCGATTTCAGCCACTTGCAGTCACTTTTTGGCCTTAGTCCAAGAACAAAAGTGGTTCCAAATTAGGTGTTTTACCTAGGATAGGAGTTTGGGCCGACGATTTGGAGATTTTCCGACCGCCGGAATTTTCTTTACACACCAGGTAGCATGGACCACACTTGGTCCCAGAACCATCCTCGTTTCCTCACGAGCTCATAGGAGTTCGCAGATCTCAATTCAGATAACGTTTGAACCCGACAGAGCTCGCATAGTGTGCGATTTCCGGGCTCAATACGTTTGGAATGTTGGATCGTAGTCAAACTGGAGTTTTCAATCTAGGTAATTTCAGGATCATGTAGGACTCGACGGATCGGAAATCAGAGTCTCGGGTGCTCCCAAAAATGCCAACCCTAGGGTTAGGATTACGGAAAATCGTTCGTCCGCCCGATCGTACGATCGTGAGTAATCCGACCGTCCGATTCGAGGCCAAACTTTCAGGACATGTGTCCTAGGCATGTTGGAACCCCTAGGAATGATCGGATCGAAATTTGGAGATCGTGGACCCCAAGGGGTCTCTAGTTGACTTTTTGGGACTTTATCGCTTTTGAGTCCCTAGTTACTTCTAAGCCATTCCAAGTGAGAGAAAAGATATTGTGGGCTTAGGAATGACCTTTAAAGTGAGGCACGCACTTTTAGGAGCCGGGGGTTATGGTTGTAATTTAATATTATTTTATTGAGCCTATTTATTAATACAATATTATGATGGTTATTTAGGCACCCGGGCACCAGGTGACTCATAGGAGGGACCTTCAAAGGGTCCAACTAGCTCAGATCACCAGTGAGTGGACTTTTTGTTTTCATAAAGGAATTTATGCAATTTAATTCATTATTTGATCTTGAATAAGTTTGTTTAAATGATCGATAGTTCTATGATTTGATTTATTGCTATTAAATATTTCGATCTATATGCTGCCGAGGAGGATATCCTTAAAGGATATAGGAAAAGGAAGATCTAATTAAATATCAGGTTTATTGGCAGGGAGAGTTTTAAGTTAAACAGGAATACGTTTATTCATTAATCTTTTCAGAATTTTTTATAATTCTTTAAGCCACCCTAGGTACCCAAGTATAATATGTTGCCTCAGTTATATGTTGCCTTCGGATTCTATATGTTGCCTTCGGATTCTATTTGTTGCCTTCGGATATGTCAACATGCATGACTTACGCTCCGCGAGTCCTAGAGGTACCTGGGACCGTGGGAGCGAGGTACGCGGGTCAGGTCAACTGAACGTCCCCTGAAATCCGCGAGGATTGCGGCTCGGGTTACTTTGTGTTTCCCAAGGTCTGCTAGGACGTGTCACTTCGGTGATGCGAGGACATGTCACTCCAGTGGCGTGAGGATGTGTCACTCCGGTGGCACAAGGATGGAATTGACGGAAACTAGTGGAATTGACGGATTATAAGGAATTGACGGAATAATAAATGGGTACACCTAGGTGGTAGATTAAAGTGATTTCCATGATTTCAAAGACTTAATGTTTGATCAAGTTTATGATTGATTCTATAGATATAAATATGAATGCATTGATTTAAGTACGAATATAAATAAGGAAATGTTATAGTTTCATAATTGTTTTTACAGAGGGATTAGTATGTTCTTATACTATTTTCAGAAACTTTGTTTTTGGTCCACTCACCCTTTTAATGTTTTGCGCCCCCATGTAATAGACGTGCTTATGTTCGCCACCACCGGGCCGAGCCCACCTTCCACCACCTTTTGTACCAATGTAGGGATTTGTATAATTATTTTATACTTGTATAATTATTTTATTTGGAATTTGACTAAAAGGGCAATTAGGTCAATTGTGTCCGGCACTTGCTAGGTGTCGGACACGCACAGGTTCGGCTTGAATTCCAAGGTGGAATTTGGGTGGAGTCCTGTCAAATATAGATTGATTCGGACTTTAATTTGAATTTTGTTTTTGTTTTGTTTTTCAGGTACTTCACCTAGTGCATGAGCTTTGGGAGACGTTCGAGAGTCTTACGTTCATACCATTAGATCCAGAGATCGAGCGGACACTTCACAAACTCAACCGGGGGAAGGACGCAATATTGGAAAAGCCATCACCTATGGCCGAGGAACCGAAACCAGTAAGGGACTATAATGTCCCATCTGTGGTAGCATCACCATCGAGCATTCGTCGTCCAACCATTGATGCCAATAATTTTGAAATAAGACCAGCCATAATTTCAATGATTCAGCAATCCTCCATCTTTTGTGGTTTATCTCAAGAAGACCCTAAGGGCCTGTTTGTTACACCTTCTTAGCTTGGATTGGACTGGACAAATTTTTATCCCTTGTTTGTTTTCATTTGGGTCTAGTTTTAAGTGGGACTATTAATCCTGGCCCCACCAAAATCACCTCCTTAGGTGGTCTTAGCGAGACCCATGTGGAAAGGGAGGAGTAGACAGTCCCGAGCCTTCGCTAGCGTTCTCTTCCTTATCACACCTCCGTACCCAAGGGCAAGCAACCAGCCACAACCACTGACCACCCAAGAAGCCAAGAGCCAGGAGACCCGCCGAACTCACCGCAACCACCAAGAGCCAACAGACTCACCCACCACCACATATGCTTTCTCTCTCCTCCAGCCACAACCCAGATATTCACCAGATCTGCCAAAGCCACTACATCATCGTTCCCAATCAGCCATAACCCAGTCAAAATTCAAAGAAAAAACACCACACACAAACCCACTGCATCATCGATGTGCCCCTCTTCCTCAACTCCGTTTCTCTACTTCTCTTTGTAAATCCAAAAAGCAAATTGCAAAACAGAAAAGAAACATAAATGATTTCAAAAATAGAACTAAAAAGTAAAGAGAAAATTAGACATAAGAAGAGGAGAAGAGAGACAATGGAGAAGAATAAGATGAAAGAGAGGGGGGAGCTGAAGGCAGGGGAGGAGAAAAAAACTGAAGTTTCATTTTTCATTGTGAGGAAGAAGAAGAAAAGTCAACAGAAAAATATTAAAAAAACTTAATTTTCAAAAAAAATATTATAAAAAAATTTAGTCCCAGTCCAATCAAATCTACACCAAACGTAGTACAAATGTTATCCAACTTATGCCAGGCCAAGCCAATCCAAAACAGGCCCAAGAATTTAGTCTAGTCCATAACAATCCGCCTTACCAAACAACCCCTAATAGCCATATCTCTTATTTCTTGGAAATATATGACGCATTTCAGTGCAATAGGTGACTAGAAGACACTAGAGGACAAAATGGCGCCAGTCGTTGAGCCTAATACGAGGTAACTTCGTCATTATATTTGGACGAAATAATATCTACTTCATTTTCTTTGTATATATATAGACTTGAAAATCTGGTTTTTCATTTTCTTAGCAAAAATGGGGCAAACTAGAAGATGGGTTTTTGACTCTTTGTTGTTGTTCGATGAGGTTTTGTTAATTGATGTTCTCAGGTTTGGTGGGTGATTTTTTGATGCATGTTTGTAGGTTTTAGGAGGCTGAAAATGGGGGGCTCAAACTCCGTTGACGAGATTCTGGACTTTCTGCGGAAGAATAGGTTTTCAATAGCTGAGGCAGCTCTTCGCAGTGAGCTCAGGAATCGTCCTGATTTGAATGGTTTCCGTCAGAAGCTTACTCTTGAAGAGAAGGACTTGGGTAATTCGTTGGAAGCAGAAAATGGGGACAAATTGGTGGTGGAAAATCTAGGGTTGGGGTCTAGGAATGGTGGTGAAGTTTTTAAGGAACTTATAGTGAAAGAGAGAGTACGGAACTGGTAGAAATGGGTCTGAAAGCAAATGGAAAAATACTGCTTCTATTGGGGAGCGGAATAAATCTTTTGAGGTGGCTGGGACAAATCACAAGAGCTCCGCATTCTCTAAAGGTTTAGAGGACACAGTGCTTGATTTATATTCATGGGAGGTCAATCCTATCAGTGAACCTGAGAACCTTGTCAAAATGATGGAGATGGTAGTATCAATAACTACCCAGAGCCTCAGATA
Organism: Prunus fruticosa; assembly: GCA_018703695.1. Classification (NCBI taxonomy): domain Eukaryota; kingdom Viridiplantae; phylum Streptophyta; class Magnoliopsida; order Rosales; family Rosaceae; genus Prunus; species Prunus fruticosa. The sequence goes on along the minus strand of CM031918.1, from coordinate 54,956,038 downwards.
TCCCACCAATCAAGGAATCATACAGCTGAGGTTCCTGATTCGGGTAAAGCCATTGTGAAATATGGAGAAGAGATTATCTTTTCTGGCGAAAAGAAAACTTCTTGGGCTGGAAGTACTAGCAAAGCTAATGTGGAATTGAAGTACGACAGAACCAAAACAAGTGAACCTAAGGAACTTGACCAACAACTTAAGACAAGTACCTCATTCTTCGAAGAAAACGTAGCAGATAATCTCTGGTCAAGAATTGAAGAACCATCAAATTCACCTTCAGAGATGTTGAAAGATTGTTGTGTCAAGACGGTATTTCCATTCTCCAAGGTGGACGTGCCAACAAGTTATGATAGTGCTTCTTCTTCTGACAAAAAAGAAGGAAAGAGAAAAGCTGAGTTGACTGATATTAGGGCAACAATAAAGGAGCAGGTTGATGAGGTGGGAAGAGCTTTATACCTAAGAAAGTCACAAGGGAGTTCCGAGAAAAATACCATCAGTAGCTTAGTTTTTCCTATTCTTTATGAGAATCAAAAGGAAGAGTTCCCTAGGCTGCCGCCTGTCAAACTCAAGTCAGAGGACAAACCATTGAATATTAATTGGGAGGAAAAGTTCAAGCGAGATGTACCTGGCTCAAAACTTGCAGCGCTCCTGATAATGCTCGTCTTGTTGGGTCATATTTGGATGTCCCTATTGGACAAGAAATCAATTCTTCAGGTTAGTTTTGATAAATTTGATAGAGCATTGTATCCTCACCTAATATTTTTAATTTTAAGTAGCAATTGCAGTAGTCAGTTTATTGCCTGGGCTTTCAGGACTTCTACACATTGCAGTCACTTTTATCCTTATAGGCTTCTCAGCTATTTTCCTTAATGGCCTTTTTTACTCAGGATTACAGACACTTTTATCCTTATAGGCCTCTCAGCTATCTCATGTTTCTGTTGCAAATATATCTGTTGCAATCATGCTTGATTTTGTCTGCTCAATTTCAGGAGAGATTCTTTTCAATAGGCCTCAAGTTTTTGGATTTCTGAAGTTCTTCAGGGTCAAACTCCGTTGCCACTTGATATTGGTTATTTTGGTACGTCTAGTCTCTGATTTCTTGTTATTAAATTATTGTTCAGGTGGAAAAAGGAATGTAGGAGGAGGCAGTTGGCCGTCTGGAACTTAGGGGATTGCAGAGGATACATCTGATCCAGTTTCTGGTTTTGCTCCTGTTGGTGACGGATTGAGTGAATATGTTGACTATCCAAACGAGTATTGGGACTCTGATGAATATGATGATGATGATGATGTGGGATACATGAGACAACCTACTGAAGATGAGGCCTGGTTTCTGGCCCATGAAATCGATTACCCAAGTGACAATGAAAAGGGAAAAGGGCATGGGAGTGTTCCGGATACACAGGAAAGAGGTCCAACCAAAGATGAGGATGATGACTAATCTTTTACTGAGGAGGATTCTCACTTTTCTGGTGAGCGGTACTTTCAAGCGAAAAATGTTGAACCAATTGTAACTTCAGATGATCCTATAGGACTAACAGAGAGACTGAATTGTATGGGAGGAGTGATGAGAATGATTTAATAGCTCAATATGATGGACAGTTGATGGATGAAGAGGAACTTAATTTGATGCGTGCAGAACCTGCCCGGCAGGGCTTGGTCACTCAGACTAATGAACTCATCATGTTAAGGGATGGGAAAGTTCTGAATGAGTGTGGAAGGCCACATCGAGATGATGTTTGTGTGGATGATGATCAGTTTGGTTCAGGAAGATCAATAGGTGTGGGAATCAATAGTGATGCTGCTGATGTTGGCAGTGAAGTACGGGAAAGTTTGGTTGGAGGCAGTATTGAAGGGGATCTAGAATACTTTCGAGACCATGATGTAGGAATTGGTGGGTCCCGGAAGCATCGTCATGAATCAGATAAGAAAAACATTGATAGATCTAACAAGGACAAAAAGAAAACTAGTAAACATGAGGCAAATAAATATATAGTTGAGAATGATACGGGTGCATTGGGACAGAAGAAAAATCATACAGAAGGGTATTTTCATTCCCTTCACCACTTAGAGATGGACAATTGGTGCAGGCAAGCTCTAGTAAATCTTTTTTTGGGATTAACCGACACCAAAGGAGAAAAAAAAATCATCATACTTTTCAAAAAATAAAATTTAAATGTTGTAGAGGAGTAAATCTTACCAAGCTTTGTATTGTATGTGATGTACTTAGTACAACCATGAATTGATCATTATTTGTGGCTTCCTTTTGTCTTGCTTTTAGCACAACGTCATCTTTAGTCTTGAGCTCGTAAAAGATAATCGATCCCATCAAGTCAGCTGCATAAGGAACAAAAAAAACAAAACACCATTACAATTCACAATGATGTCTTGGGGTGGTTAGAGGTGTTATTGGTAGGGCTTTGCGAACTTACCTTCCATAGTTAACATTTTGAAGCCTATAGACAGATTTTGGTACAAAAACATATTCATGGTGACAAAGAAATTCAATAAAACATATATGCACGTGTTTCAGAGAATAGACCCATTCAAATGTTGCAATTAGATTCAGTCACTTTGCTAAATTATGAATTTTCCTTTGTTACCCATAAGTGAAGGGGAAAAAAAACCTAGAAGAGATAAGAGAGAGGACCTGAGTGCCCAATATTGGGAGGAGAGAGATGCAGAGGCAACTGAATGATCAGCTGAGATCGAGAGGCGACGCCGATAGAGAGGAGAGAGAGGGGCTGGCTTCATCCCGTATACTAAAACAGAAAAAGGAACTAGGGTTTACAAATTCTATGATTGACCCACAGATTTCACTAAACAGCAAAATGTTGAAGATTTCACTAACCTCTTCAGAGAAATCGTGCCTAAGATGAGAGCCAACAATGGGAAGAGAGAGACTACAAGGCGACAAAGAGTCGGCGACGATTCACTTAGATTGAGTGAGAGAGAGACGGAGGTGGAGTGCGAGGCGGTGATCTCTTTCAAGAAATGAAATGAATGTGGTGATCTCTTTCATGAAATGAAATGAATACCCTGATCTCTTTCATAGTCATAGGAGGAAATGAAATATCTATGCTATGTTGTTCTTTTTAATTTTGTTTTAAAAGAAAATTGTGAGATGACATTATTGTCAAATAGATAGTTGTTTCACCGCCAAATGTGTTAGTGTCAATTTGGTAAATAAATATATAACCATCCAGCTAAGATTTCAGTGTGTTTGTTTACTTGGTGTACTTCTTTTCGGTTGAATGTTGATTTCATTAGAGAAACCCAGAGGGAAGAGAAAACAAACAGAGCCCGAAAAGCTCAGACAACAAGACACAAGAATTGGGTAGAAGCAGCTAGGGTTTTTTCAAAGGGCTTTTTCCAAGCGACTGTTAGTGCAATCATTCTGTTTGTTGATCACAAAATTTGGGATTTTAATGATTATAAATTTAGACCTTGAATATGTACTCGACTCAACCTTTTAAGGAAAAACCTTGAAGTAATACAATATATATATACACACCATATCAAACCATGTAAGAGTAAACATTCCTTGTTCCATAGTTACTATACTAGCTTTCATACCATACCACAAGTCTAATCAATACAATTGAAAAAGAAAAAGAAAATGAAGAGCAAGAGGCCATCTTAGCTTAAGTAGCTATATAAGTTTCTCAAAATACACATGATTAACAGAAGAGAAAAGTTTCAATCAATCTAAACATAATCAAGTTGTACCGTAGAGCTGTTAGTAAGTATTTAACCTTCTCTCCTGATCCAGGATCAACAACAGGCAGGGTTATTGACCACAACTTGCTTCATAAACACATTACCCTTGGTCGCATGAAACAAAATCCTTTCAATTCAAAGGCCATTGATTTTTCTCTAGGAACAAGACCACTAAGGCCATCTCTAGCAGTGGAGGGCTAAACATAGGCCGCCCATCAAATTTAGCCTATCATTTATAATTTTTTAAGAAATAGTGTTGGGCTATATTTTTACCGTCTTCAGCAATGCAGGCATAAATATATTGGATAATTTAATTAAGTACTATTTTAGATCCTATTTAAAATTTACTTTAAAAGATAAAAATATTTTCGAATAGGATTTTTGACATTCACGAAATAGGATTTTAGAAAAGAAAAATATTTTCGGATATGAAAGGATTGATGTAAAAACAACAACAATCCACCCAAGAAACTAAAACAACAACAACAATACTTTAATTTAAAAACAACTGGCCCACCTAAGAAATAATAAAATAAGATACAGCCCACCGAAGAAGAGAAAGTGCCACATTTGGCCCAGCATTTGGCCTTTTTGGCCTGCCTGACTCGGCTTGACCAGGTGACATGACACATTTAGCCCACTTGCTGAGGATGAGTTTTGGGTGTAAATGGGCTAAATTTGAGGATTTAGCCCACTGTTGGAGATGACCTAACAAACCCCAACTTAACATGCTTTGATGGGTCTGTTGTCATTTCATACAACAGATAAAGCCCTAAGCATGCCATCCACCACACAGACAAAGAAAGAAAGAAAAAAGAATTTCATCTGAAACCAAAAAATGCCTATCATTTGTTCACCCGTTTTGATTGTGTTCCTGTGATGGTAGGTTAAACTTCCCCATTGGCTTGAAAACCATTTGTGGTGAACAAGTCAACTTTCTTTGGTGTGCGAGCGTGCCACTGTTAGCACTAAAAACCCTAAAAAACTTATGAAAACTTGCACCCCAAGTTACTGATTTAAAACAAGTGATTGTGAATTTAAGTGAGGAATATCTCCCAAGTAAGTTCTTTTCTTGCCTCGGACTAATTAGGACTTCACAATTTCTCAGGAAAACTGGTAGTTCTGGCCAAAATGAATACTTAAAAATAAATCAAATTGTTTTAAGGAAAAATTCATGTTACACGACTTTTAAAACAAAAGGGAACTGCCATGTTTGAAGGGGCAACAGAACATTGGGGTTCGATTTCTACTTAGATTACAGTTTGTGACTAAGGCTGGACTAGATGTATTTGTACCTGGAATTGCACGTCAGGACCTTCAACTGATGAGATTCAGCTAGAAATCAATACCAGTTTGGAAGCCTTAATATGGTTCTAATGATCTTTAATAATCTGGTTATGGCCCAGTTTGGAATCCATGTCGAACCCCGTGCGTGTCCAACCCCTGGCGTGTCTGCACAAACGACCAAAATACCCATCTTGCCCTAATCCAAAAACTGTTTTAGGGTCTGGCTTCTACCGGAAAACTAAGGAGTCTCCCTGAAAAAGACTCAAAAACCTAGAATTTTACCTGCATAGCAAACTCAAATAATTTCTCAAGCGTTCAACAAATTCAACTTTACAAAACTGATCATAACAAACCAATCATAAACTTGCGGCTGCACAAAGGTTAGCTTAGGCTGCCTACGTACCCTTACTGAGGGATCAAGCCACACGTAGTTCTTTATACAAGAAACAAAGTTCAACCCATATGTAGGCACATGAATTAAATATTCCTTCACACTTTCATAAAACCAAAAGAGTCAAACTCTAATCAATATGCTGAAACTTAAGCAAAATATATTGATTTCAGAACTATCTTCCACCCATCACATATGTGCATATACAAATACATATGTATAATAGCTCATTACAGATAAGTAGGAAAACGAGAAAATTATTAAAATAACATTGGCCACGTGAAACCTTAATATCAATATCAACGATTTGAATAGAGCATACTTCAATCAATTTTTCACATGTAAAAACAAACTCATCTCTTAAGAAAGTAGTTGTCAATATTATCACGCAACCAAACATCACATCATTTTGGCCTCAGGCCTCTTTAACCTGAATAAATCGTTTTGTCATCTAAACTTATCTCGACTTTTAGAACATCAAGAGTACGTTAACAAATTTCAAAATAGCTTAGCAAAACAACTTTTCAATCACTTAGTCTCGCAGCTTCACCTAGTAACTCTAGGTTGCCTACGTACCATTAACAAGGGATCAAGCCACACGTAGTTCTTTCCAACTTTCCCAATTCTCAAAACAGCTCATACTTGCACATACATAGGCTACTCACTGAATTTCCTCTAATTCTTAAATCAATTTATATATTACTTGCTTAAATTATATATATAGCAAAATAAAAATAAAAATAAAACAAACAAGCTCCAAAGACACTTTTAGCATTTCCTTCGAAACTCACATAAGGCTCATTTATAAATGCATATATATATATATAAATAGATATATAATTAACTTATTACAAATAAATAGGAAAACGAGAAATTTATTTAAATAGCATTAACCTCGTGAAATCTGAATGTCAACATCTCCAATTTAAATAGATTATATTTCCATTTGTTTTCCACATTAAATCGTCAATTCCTTGTGTCTCATAATGTGACACATCCTCGCAGGCCTCAGTAACACAAAGTCGACCCGAGCCGCATTCTTCGCAGGCCTCGGCGACACAAGGTCAACCCGAGTCGCATTCCTCGCAGGCCTCGGCGACACAAGGTCAACCTTAGCCGCAATCCTCGCAGAACTCGAGGGACATGTAGTCAGCTCGAGAATGCACATCCTCGCACCACACAGGTTCAAGCGTCCCTGAAACTCGTGGGGTATTTTTGTAAATAACAAACTGTTTCAAAGGCAACTGGGGAGGTACTCCCGTGATGGGTTTGAAAACCATTTTCCGAGATTATCAAAAACTATCCCTTATTCCACAATCCATTTTCAAGCCACTGAGTATATATACATTAAATTTAAACATATAATAAGATATCTAATTAATTTTCTCGTTCACTCCAAACCAATTAATAAGCCGTTCCTAGCTTCACACAATTTTACTTAATATAATATCCTTAGAAAGTAAAAGCGATTACGTTTAAATTCATAAGCAATAAAGCATCCACTAACACACCATTTGATACCTTAATAATAATCCCAATAATAATAATAAATAGATAAATGGATAAACAAATAAATAACTAGATAAGTAAATAAATAAATAAATAATAAATAATCTCAAAAGATTCCATCAGTTCTAATAATCTCAAAAGATTCCACGGGGCCAACCACCTCCGATTTCCGATCCGAAAGTTCCTATGGGTTGCACAAGGTTTAGGACACACGTCCTTCAAGTTTGGTCCGAATCGGGCGGTCAAATCGCCTGCGATCGCACGATCGGACTATTAATATTTAAAGCGAACTTTAAGTTATTGAATATGAACATCGGGCTCCGATTCATGATCTGCGAATTCCTACACGATCCTAGGGATGTCTAGATCAACATATATTGAAATGGATGATCTAATATGTGATATCCGATCGATGATCAAACAATAACCAAAATCACATCCGAGCATACCGTCGTACTTTGGACCAAGAAGGACACCCAAACAGTGCTCATGCGCCGCCACACCCGCCGGCAGTGCATGGGTGTCTAGAGAAATTTCGACGACCGAAAAATTCTCGAAACACCCTACAGTACATATACCAATACATTCAGACCATCAAGGGGAGTATTTTTGTTCTTGGACCAAAGCTAAAACTAACCGGAACTAGCCGAAACCATCGGCATAATATGGGTATATGGAACAATTTGTACAACTTCAAGATCGAGCTACAATCTGTACCTAATAAATCACGGCCAAGAACTGGCCGATGGAGCTCCTTTCTCGGCCCTAGTACTTACTCGTGGAACTAAAACGCGGCGTTTCGCCGAGGTACTTGGCCTTCCTGAAGACAGAAGAAAAGTTGCTAAGGCACGATCATCTCGGCCTCGATTATAGGCCGAGGCCGAGGCCGAGCAAAATTACGGCCAAAGGCATTAAAGTCAGATTATCAAGTGGCAGCATGGTCCTACGCTTCATTTAATGAGGTAGTGCCTCTGTTTATTGCAGCAAACCCACTGGCCAAGAATAGGCATTTAGTGCACGAGGGAAGGTGGGAAGTGACTGAAGTCAGGGATTGGCGACAGAAAAACAGAGTGATTAGACGCAGACATTCTCACAAGAATTCCTGCAGCTTGAAGGATTGGGTGACTAACTATCAGAGCAATAAATGCGTCCCCACGGCCAGTGCACAGAAACCACGATTAGGGCGGCGGCCGAGATTTACCAGGATTTATGGGGTCACACCACCATGCTTCACGACAAATGTCGATTGGACTACCCACTTGCGCTAATCAGACTCCACTATGCAGGATTTCAGCCTCGATTACTCATCCAGGAACTCTTCCTATAAATACAAGGCTCAAGCTACGTTCAAAGGGTTCAAACACCAAACCAAAGCCTCCCACGGAGCAACTTATATTTTCCTGTAATGCACTTTCAATATCTTTACATGCTTTTCTAGGAGTAGTGTTAGTCTGTAAGGAAAATACATTCATCAATATATCATACGACCCTCGATTTTCAAGGCGCCGGAGCACCATCTCTGTTATTCGCTCATTCACTCCCATATATCATACGACCGTCGCTCACTAAGCAGCGCGCGGAGCACCGCCCTAAAAACCACCATAAACACCACCACTAAACGGCCTTGTAGCTCATGCCGTGAACTTGACGGCCGAGATTAGTTCCTCTCTCGGCCACAATCGTTTGATTAAAAGTCAAGTCCAAACAGGCGCACCATTTCACCACTTCCATCCAAACCACATCTCGATGCACGGTGGACCGTCCTGGCACGCCCGCGCACAACCGCACCGCACCCAAAAGCAGGAAGCAGCGTGTCCACGCATATCCCCTCGGCCCGAAACTCCAGGCCGTGAGATTTGCACGGCAGACACTGTAGCACTGTCCTGTAGCTACTATACAAACTAAAAAAATTCAAGTTATGTCCCTTTAGTTTCTAGACCTTTCCTCCTTCGTTACAACTCGGAATTGGGCGTGCCGCATGTTTACGAACTCGTATCGTCGAGCTCTACACAACGGTATCACCAACACCCCCAAACTCCTTCCCAAACAAAAAGTCAACTTTTAAACCTATTAAAATATTCCTTGGGTAAAATTGTCTTTTACTTGAATAAATTAATAATGAATTAATAATTTAGAATCGGGTTATTACACCTGTCACTAAAAAGATAAGGCAGATGCAGCTCCTCAGATCATGCCTTCACAAGCTTCATCTTCCACTTATAAATACAAGACCCCCAACCACGTTTAAAGGGTCCTCGACCACACAAACCTCCCACAGAGCAACTTGTCTTTTCCTATCATTTATCTTCCTGTAATGCACTTTCAATATCCTTAAATGTTTTCCTAGGAGTAGTGGTAAAGTTAAGTTCTTCCATCCATCAATATATTACACGACCCTTGATTTTCAAGGCTTCGGAGCACCATCCTTGTTACTTTTCCATCCACCCCATATATCAAATAGCCTTCGCAATCTAGCGAGGCATTGGAGTACCATCCAAATCCACCGACCGTCTTCCACCATCGACCCCAATCAACGGCCTCATAGCTCAGGTCGTGCACCTGTTGGCCAAGAACTGTTCATCTCTCGACCACAATCGCTTTGGGCAAAGTCAGATCCAAACAGACGCACTCAACCCATCCATTCATCCATCCACATCATCTTTGAATGCACGGTAGACCGTGCTTGCACGCTCCTGCACACCCCATCCAACACAAAGTAGGATGACTTATGTTAGCACATATCCCCTCGGCCCGGAGCACTAGGCCATAAGATTTTGCACATCCAACATCTTTGGCATGCCCAGTGGGACTCTTTTCTAACCATCTGCGAGCACTATTTGGTGGGGTTTTGTCAAAAGTTTATGGTTGAAACTTGGTGATAGGAATTTAGCAAACTGCAAAATAGAGGTTAAAACGCTATATATACTCGAAATAGAACAAGGCTCTTATTAGTATAGCAAAGGTAAACACGAGGTCATTCCCACGAATTGGAAAGAAAATTTTGAAGGATTATTAATTGGTTGAGAAAATCAGGAAGATAAGACACTAAGGCTAGGCGTCCACTACAAGCAATCCAATATAGCACTTATGTTCATTCATCCATTACGAGGTAATTCCATATGGAAGATTGGTTACCTTACGTTTATTCTCCTTATGGAATTTAGGCTAGATTAATTCTTACAACATGTAATCTCCCTATGGCATTTAGGAATCGAAGGACAGCATCGTCGACGTCTACCGCGAGAAGGATCCCCCTTTCTCATCAGCTAACGGCCCTCAATATGGCTGAAGGATTCTTTAGGATCTCTTTTGTTCATGTGCCAAGCGCGAAAATCACAAGACCAATGAAATGACCCATATAGCATCATGCGTAAACATCCCTAATGGAGAATACAACCGGGTAATCAAAATTGAAAAACGTAACTTGTGAGCCTTGGTGACCGAGACATCCGAAATGGCCAAGCCGGCCAAAGGAGACTAGCAATATCCCGTCATCAAATATCTCCGTGATCATTTCGGGCAATCACAAAAAAGCTATAGGCTTTCGAGCTTGTCTTGAATCCGAGGAGCCCAAAGGTCTCCCTTCTTCCCCTAATATCATTCTGATGAACCCTCTTATTGTCTTAATATGGTTATGGTAAGCCACAATATGGTTATTGTAAGCCATAATATGGATATGGTGGACCGTAATATGGTTATGATGAGCCCTAATACGGTTCTGGTGAGCCTTAGTACAGTTCTGGTAAGTCATAATACGGTTCTACTAGACCTTAGCATAGTTCTGGTAAGCCTTAATATTATTTTGGTTAGTCATAATATGATTCTAGTAAACCATAATATGGTTCTGGTGCGCCAGAATATGGTTTTGGTCAACCATAATATGGTTCTGGTGTGCGTTAATACGTTTTTGGTTAGCCTTTGTATGGTTCTGGTAAGCCTTAGTACAGTTCTAGTACACCTCATATGGCTTAGATAATTCATAGTGACGTCAGAAATTCCACAAGATTCGTCTCGGGTTCCGAGGAATTCGGGCCGGGTCCTGCTCAGACTAATTAAACTTTAATCTCTTATATTTAACAATTGTAGCTCAGAACCTCTGGCAAAAGGGAAAATTGCCATTATCTCCTTGTTTTTGCTTCTGATAATTGTCATTATCTAATATTAAAATATGGAAGCACACCAAAGATTGGTGTCAATTCAACTAACACCCTGTTACCATTGGTTCAATATCTTTAATTTAATAATTCTTATTTTACCATCTAAATGGATTTTCTTATTTAATAAATTTTAAATAAAATATTATCTAATAAAGTTACACTTTGATAACAAATAATAATAATAATACAAATTATACAATTCCTTTATGAGGAGAACCAAAAGGTATTCTATTATTAGTTTCATCCACAATGTTATCTAATGATCCCAACTATCTAATTTTTAGATCTTTACTCAAGAACTGTCATTGAAACAACTATCCTGACAACTATAACAGCAATGGACCAGTGGTTTCAAGTTTAAATCCCCATGGCATTTTGGTAGTGTGTGTGAGAAATTCCTTTCCCTCTTGTAGTTTAAACTATCATTTGTATTAAAAAATAATACAATGGTGTCAACAGGTTCTAGCCCAATGAAAAAGGGCATTGACTTCGAGTGGTCTCAAGTTTGAAATCCCATGACACCTTACTAGTGTGTATGTGCCGAGGCCGAAAAAAGCAATTGAATGTGTTTTTTTTAAAGTTTTCTAAGCCCCTTGTTTTTGTCAAATTTCCAGGCCCATTCTTTATTTTTTTGGGTCAGATATATGTTTTTCTAAGCCCCTATATGTTTTTCCAGTTTCTGTAGTTTTGCATATTTTGCAGTTTATCATCATTCAAATACGAAAAACCTAAGAAAATCATCATCAACCACACATATCCAAATCCATAGCAATTCGTGAGAGTAATCTTAGTCACAATCTGTATATTTGCAAAGTTAAAAGAAAATCCAAATTAAAACAAGTAAATTTCCATTGCATATAGAAATCAAATTCCATGAGTTTCATACTCCTAAAATCAAATTAGCACATCTGCACAAAGAAAAAAAAAAGTTAACATCAATAATTTATGTAAACTACAAATAAACCAACAACCATAAACAAAACTAATAAACAACATAATAAACCAAAAACATAGCCACAATAATAACGAAACACTAACTAGCATTTGAAATCAATTCTGTCCATAAAAACAAAAATCACAACAAGAGTCGGGACAAAAATTAATTCCGTCCAGCAATTTTGACCAGTGAGCTTTTTAGGTAATTCAAACTTTGTAACAATAACTAGCATTCGACCCATCAAGAAATTTGTTATGCTTTTAAGCTCAAAATACAGAAGATTAGGGTTTTGAGATATTACCTCAAAGAGACAGAAAAATGGAGAGAGGGAGACTGAGAACGACTAAGATAGCGAGATCAACTGTGAGAGCGGGAGCGACTGAGAGAGAGCGGGATCGACTGAGAGGGCGAGAGTGACTGAGAGAGAGCGATAGAGAATCGGGAGAAAGTTGGCTGCGGATTTGGGGAGAGGAGGTTGAGAGTGGGAGAGACTGAGTGAGAGGTGGAATGAAAAAGAAAAAAAAATTTGAAGCCCCAGAAATGTTAGGGTTTCGCCGAATAGAGTGTGGCAAGGAGCAGCGATTTTGTAAAATGAACGAATCATCCACTGACACGTGTATTAATAATCTTTTAAATAATATAATTTTTAACATTTCTGGTCGATACGGTTTTTACCAGTTTAAAGATAATTAAAACCGGTCCAAACCGATTTTAGAGGCAGTTCAAGCATTTTTTTATCGGTTCTTTAATTTTTCAATATAAAAACCAAATCAAACCACCTAAAACGGTCCAAGTCGGTAATATCCTGAACACCCCTAAAAAAATAGAATACATTTGAAATCCATAAACATTGCAACAATTTGTAACTCTTTTAAAACCCTTTTGTCAATCATACATGTAAAATAAGGGACAAAAGAATAGAAAAGTTCTTCTTTTGTCAGCTAATTACGTACTTTCTCATGTTGCAAATTAAAAAGAAAAAAGTATATGCACCGACCAATGGCTATAAGCCAATGTGCTATTATCTAAAACATATGCTAATAGTCAAAACACTTCTTTGTATTTTGTGACTATTACAATATTTTATGTGGTAATATTTTCTTTGTATTATGTAGATGTTTATTTAATTTTTAATGCGATTTCTCTTTCCTCTAAAGAAAGAAGTTTTAACATGTACTGAAAATTGTTCATAGGAAAAAATTTGAGGAGGGGCAGTGGCCATTCTTGATAGTGAGGGTAGTGGTGACAGTGAAGGTGAAGGCTAAGGTTGTGTCATCAGTTATGGCTTAATTGATCATGTGCAAGAATTGAGAAAAATTTGTTAAAATTCACGACCCAATTCTTTTATAATTCATCTTTTTCAAGGGCCTCGTTCAATGGCGGAGACAAGAGGGTAGCAACTCTTCTGATCAGATTAATTTTATTCGAAGGCAATTGCACTCTTACACATATCCAATTTTTGACGGCTCTAGAGTAAGAACTCTAGAACATGACCTCAAGGGTGCTCTTCGTGAGGAGGAGCTATTCTGGAAACAAAAATCCCGTATACAGTGGTTGAATGCAGGAGAAAGGAATACAAATTTTTTCCACTCTAAGGTGCTCACCTGTCGGCGCCAAAACCGTTTCCTGGGTCTCGAGGATGCAATTGGTGTCTGGTATGAGAAGGGACCTGATATTCAAGCTATTGTTGTCTCCTATTTTCAAGAGCTATATACTACCAGTCACCCATCACAGAGAGTGAGAGCTCAAATTTGCTCAAGGCGGTCACCCAGGAGGAGGTTTTCGAAATTGTAAAGAGTATGAGCCCTCAGCTTCTCCGGGCCTGATGGCTTCACTTGGGCCTTTTACCAGCATCATTGGCCTGGTAGGTGATGACGTCTTTCGGGTAGTTCAGAGCTTCTTCCACTCCGGCAAGTTACCTAGACGGTTGAACCACACCCACATCACCCTTATCCCCAAACCTGGAGAACGAGGCTTGAGAGCTCAAGTTGGTACATCTGATTCTCACAGGCTAGATGGAAAAAATCATCAGGAAGTTATTCACTGGGATACCAGGTACATGAACCAAAATTCTATTTTGTTGCGTAGTGGAAAGTGTTTGGCTTTTTTGGTTCTACTACTTAAAATTACAGCTATCAGGGTGGTCCATCAATTTATGTTATGCGTTGTAATTTTCTTTAATCAGTGTAACTACCCTTTAATTCTTCAATGGGCTGCCACAATTTTTCGACTCAGCCTACATTTCACTGACTTTCTGTTTTTGTGTATAACTCCATCTTATTCATATGTTTTTCATTTGGAGTTTTTGCACTTTGTAGTTATATACTAATTTTGTTGCTAATATTTGATATTTATATTCTTAGGGGAGTTGCTGCACCTGCGTTTCATCTCTCAAGAGGAGTTGAGAAGCTGAGTGGGAGGGTTACATATGCAGTTGTCCTTGAAGGTTTGTGTAGATTCAGTGTCCAGGAACTTAGCACAAGAGGAACATATTATACTCACGGATATCTCCTCTTGAAATGAAAAAGTCTGGTATGTTGCCAATTTAGTATGTGGATTTATTTTTGGTAGAAGATATTAGGGTTTATTGGTTGATTTGCTAGTTGTGGTTTGAAACATACTGCATGTTGTTGTTTCTTTGATTTGTTTTTTCTTTTCCGTTTCAGTAAGAAGAAATAGTCTTCATACTTCAAATGCTAAGTGCGTGTTTTATGTACCCGCTAACATTTATACTATGTTGGTTATGTGTATGGCCCTGGTTCATTAGTTGAATAGAAATCTGCTATTTATGACTAGGCCACGAGAAGAAAACAAATATTATGAGGACAAAATGGAAAATTCAACAGTTAACCAAATTATTAAAAATATTAAATAAAATAAAAGATGATAATTGCACAAAAGTTCTGAAAATCAGAACTACCACAATATTCTTCAAGCTTCAAACTCAGGTGTTTATCTTCAAGCCTGATATCATATCCTACTAATCAGGTACAGATCTCTCTTTTTTCTTTTTTGTTCAATTTTATTCAAATATTATATTTTCTTTCTGCAGATTATTGATGAAGCAAGCATTTACTTTTGATTTTAGGTGTACGAGTCTCTCTTTAATTTTCAGTTTTTTTTTTCAATGGAATCTTTCTTCAACTTAATCATATTTGTTAAATTATTCTTGCATGTTGTTGTGTTGTTTGTTGATCTGCTATCATGCTTGGGATTTTTTATTATGATCTTTCATATGTGCATACATGACATAAATGGGATTTTTGGTTTCAGCCGAAGAGTGAGATATCATTTCGAGGGCTCAAAGCGAAGAATCACATAAGCTTCAAAAATGGTGGCGGTGAAGAAGACCAAGAAGACACATGAGAGCATCAACACCAGGATTGCTCTGGTGATGAGGAGTGACCAGGACACTCTGGGGGTACAAGATAGTCGTAACTCCATGCTAAAATATGATATTTGGTTTTGAATATGTTACGTTCTTATTTTATTCTTCTCCATAAGGAGGTATATATAAGAGTTTATATGAGTGCTTTACCATGAATTAGATATAGTAAAGGAATAGGAAAGTATCTCCTAATTATACAATGATTTGATAACTATATAAAAATAGGAAAGTAAATCTCTTAATTAATCAAGGAAATAAATCTCCTTGATTAATTAGGAGACTCACTTCAACACTCCTCCTCAAGTTGGTGCATATACGTCACAAATGCCCAACTTGGTAACTGAGTCATGAAATTTGTAGCACTCGAGTCGATAATCCATGCGGATTTTTGAGAGGACGTATGAAAAGTAGAACCTTTGGTGGTGTTGATAGAAGCACAAGTCCGGGTAGCGGGTCAGCAGGATTGACCGCATCCTTCTATGAGTCTGCAATAAGGGGGAGAATCGTAGGGATTTTTGACATCACAGCGGAAGTAAAATGTGATCTGAGAATGTGAGGGATTTTGATTTGAGGAATTTGATTTGAGGAATTTGATGTACGAATTTGATGTAGGAATTGGATTTGAGAGGTATGTGTATAAGATTTGAGAGGTATGAGAATTTGTTTAGAGGAATTTTGATGTATGAATTTGATGTAGGAATTGGATTTGAGAGGTATGTGTTTAAGATTTGAGGGTATGAGAATTTGATTTGAGGAATTTGGTGTATTGGGTTAGTTTCTTATTTACTATGATTTGGTTTCTTTGTATTGGGTTAGTTTCTGATTTTTTTCCTATGGATTTGTTTTGTTTTGGGGAAAAATATTGCAGGGAAGTTAATTATAATTTCAAAAAACTGCCCTCCTCTGCGAAAGTTTGAAATTCGAATACTACGCTATGCTTGCTAAGGTTGGGTGCACCACTACAACGGAAGTAAGTGCTATATTGCCATATTATTTGAGTTTGCATTGTACTGAAAAGTTTAAAATGCTTTAGATGTTACCTGTTTGAGCAAGACTCTAACCCATTTTCTTTTCTGCTTTCTATTAAATTTATTCAAATATTATATTTTCTTTCTACAGGTTATCAATGAAGCAAGCATTAGTTTTGATTTTAGGGTATGTATCTCTCTTTAATTTTGGGGTTTTTTTTTCTTTTTGAATGGAATTTTTCTTCGAACTAATCATATTTGTTATATTATTCTTGCATGTCGTGTTGTTTCTCAAATAAGGGTTCTTCATCTGCTATCATGGTTGGGATTTTTTTTTATGATCTTTTCATCCGTGAATACATGATAGAAATGAGATTTTGATTTTGTAAGGATCAGAGAATTGTGCAGCAGAGTTTTGGTCATTCATTTCTTTCTGAATTTGCAATAGTCATGTTAATTGTATCAAGGTTTCTTCTTTCTATTGTTTATTGTGTGCTATTCATAGTTTTATACAAGTTATCGCACATCATTGGTCATGAATCTTTGCAACCTTTGAGTTGGATTTCTCTGATTACATCAAGTGCTTATTCAGAAAATGGCAATTGTCCTTTACACAAAGAATCCGATTGGAAAGAAGCTGGATATCATGACCACGGAGTAAAACTCCGTTTTCATGCCATTTTTTTGGTGTTACACTCCAAAAAACACGGTGCTTCCAGTTTTTGATTGTGTACCTGACATTGAGTCAGACAAGTTATGTGCCATTCATAGATGACATTTGGAATGTCGAGTGGTATTTTTGCTTTTCGAGTGTTGTATTAATTTGTTTGACTTTTACATAACATGTTATTTGTGTTAGATTTAACGTGTCAATTTCTGTTACAGCAGCCAAGTCCCGCCGTCAGCAGTCGCCAATCCGCACGAAAATAGCCGATTTTCAGAAACTTCACACAGTTCGATCTTCCTCCTCCAGCCCCCAATTCAGACGAGTGAGGTATGGTTTCTCACCTATTTTTCAAGCCCTAGCTGATGGTTGGGTAGGATTGGATCGATTTCTAGCCTAGGTAATTCAAATTACAACCCTAAGTTTGGCCGGTTTTCAATTTGAAATTCCGGCCACTTCCGCTCATTTTTCGGGGTAGGTCCAAGAACAAGAGTGGCTCCAATCGATGTCCTGAACCTAGGGTAGGAATCTTGGCCGGCGGTTCGGAGATTTTTCGTCCGCGAAAATTTATCTAGGTACCCAAGCGTTGTCGATGCGTAGGCCATGTGGTGGTCCGGCATTGAATCCTAAAATGATCCTTATGTTATCACGAGCGTGTAAGTGTGCTCGGATGTCAATTCCAATATCGTTTGAACCTCGAACAGATTACGCATATTATGCGTTATCCGGGTTCCATAGGTTTGAACCGTTGGATCAATCTAAATTTTATATATGTTGATCTAGGCACTCCTAGGATCGTTTAGGTTTTCGCAGATCATGAATCAGAGCTGCGGATGTTCCGATTCAATAATTTAAAGTTTAATTAAACGATAACCGTAAGATCGATACGATCGTGAGCAATTCGAACATTCGAATCGAACCAAACTTACATGACATGATTAATAAAATGTGTGGAACCTATAGGGTCTCTCAAATTGACAATTGAAGGTCGTGGACCCCACGAGGTCCCGGGTTGAGATCTCCGAGAAATTATCGCTTATCGAGTCTTAGCTCTTTCCAGATCATTCTAACTGTTCGAAATGATTAAGTGGGCATAGGAATGGTCTTAAACCATGTACACGCACTTCTAGGAGTCAGGGGTCAGGGTTTTGGACTAAATCATGTTAGGCAATTTTTATTAATTAAATATTTTAATGGCTTAAATAGGTACTCGCCCAGTGAGTGGACTTTTGTTTTACAAATGATTTTATGAAATTAAAATTATATTATTTGATCTTGAATAAGTATTAATGCCTATTACTTTCCAAGCATAAGTATTTAAAATGCTAATATTTTTCGTTATATATTCTGTTATATTTAAATGAGAGTATCTTGGAAAGTAGGAAGGATAATGGCAGTAGGATTCAAGAATGGATAAGAAATAGTTTATAATTTACAAGTAAACATTTTTCTTAAAACCACCATAGGTACCCAAGTTTCCTACATATAATATGTTGCCTTCAGAATATATATATTGTTGCCTTCGGTTATGTCAGCGCGTTTGACAATTGCCCCACGAGTCTTAGGGATATTCGGACCGTGTGGAGCGAAGAATGCAGATCAGGTGGACTAAATATCCCCTGAATCCTGCGAAGATTGCAGCTCGGGTCGACTTTGTGTTACCTGAGACCTGCGAGGATGTGTCACTACGTGACACAAGGAATTGATAGAAATGGGGGGAAATAAGTATAAGATCATGGAATTGACGGATATATATATATATATATATATATAAATGGGTACACTTAGGTAGAAAGGATTTATTTCTTTATAATATTTTCTAAAAGTCTCGACGTTTTGATTGAATGCTTGATTAATAATATGTATGTAAATATGCTTGTTTTAGAAATTCTTGTACGAATATATATATAAGAGGAAATAGAATAGAACTTTCTAAATGGTTTTAACAGTGGGATTAGTATGTCCGTATTCTATTTTCCAAAACTTTATTTTTGTCCACTCACACTTTTAAATGTTTTGCGCCCCCAGGCAGGAGAAGTGAACCAGAGCACCACCACCGGGCATTCGTCATCACTCTTCCTTTTCTTTCCACTACGTAGGATATGATTACGTTTCTGCACTTCTTTTGAAAATAAGTGGATTAGATTTGCTCTAAAAATTGCCCTTGGATTCTATAAGGCCTGAGGCCATATAATTCTGTTATAGGATTGCTTGAATGTAAACTTAAAGCATGCTGAATGTTGGGTTATAAATTGCTTTTCATGCAGGTGTAAATTTTTGGGTAATGTACATTTATAAGGGAGACTCTGCCAAATTTTCGACAGAAGTCAAACTCTAAAGTAACTTAGTTTTCATTAGAAGGGCAATTTGGTCATTTGTGCCCATAACCTGCCAGGTGTCAGACACGCACAAGGTTCGGCTCAAATTCCAAAGTGGAATTTGGGTTCGGTCCTGTCAACCTTCACCAATAAATACCAAGACAAAATCATCAATTTTAGTTTCAATCATCAATGATTCTTTTAGGATATGTGACTGATCTATCCGCAAGTTGAAGAGAAACAGTAGTGCTCTTGAGCTCTCCAATACCTAATCGCTGAAAAATAGACAAAGGCATAGGGTTAATGCTTGAGGCTAAATCTAAAAATGCTTTATCGAATTAAACATCACCAATAATACAAGGAATTGTAAAACTCCCTGGGTCCTTCAGTTTTGGAGGCAATTTCTTGAGCAACACCGCACTGCACTCTTCAGTTAACATCACTTTTTCATGAGCTACGAATTTCCTCTTGTTTGTACATGCATTCTTCAAAAAAATTGCATAAGAAAGAATTTGTTTGACGACGTCCAGCAATGGAATATTGCCAAAATATCCGTTTGATCTTTCTTTTGTTTATAGACTGGTTGGGCTATTGGAAACGGAAGTGGGGGAACATAAATCCTTTCTTTGACAGGGGAGATCTGATCATCATTAGAGGTTCTTTTGGAATCACATGGTTTGCCTTGGGTAGGTGCTGGAAGTAGTCCTTTAGTTTCTTCTCTACCTTCCTCTTCTTTTCCAGCACTTGTCGTGGCTTCTTCTTATTTATTAAATGGCTTGCCACTTCTTAAAGTTCTAATGGACTTGACGTGCTCCACATTTTGAGGATTAATTTCAGGTTGGCTTGGAAATGTGTCTTGCGCCCTTTCATGCACAATAGTAGCGAGCTGGCCTACTTAAGTTCATAGTATTCTGATTTTGTTGAGAAGTCTGTACAAACTAAGCAATTAAGTCCTCCAACACTAGTTTCTTAGGCTCACTCGAAGGGATGGCTAGAACTAGCTTGTTGTTGCTGGTTGCTCCATGAGAAATTTGGGTGGTTACGCCACCCCGATTATAGGTGTTCAAATATGGATCATTCCGAGGTCGTTGAAACAAATTAATTTGGTGAACTTGATCATAACATTACCTAGTTGATGGACAAAGTTCCATTAGATGAGTTGGGTTAGAACAAATGGCACAAACTTGCTGTGGGGAGGGTGGAATAACAGCACGCATAAAAGTTTCAAGTTTTTTCTCAAGGCTTGAAATTTGAGCAGCAACCGCAGTGTTGGTGTCGACTTCATGAACTCTTGCCTTCTTTGTCCAATTACAGTAAATACCATACTTAATTTGAGGCTTGCTTCTTGTGATTAGGATTTGTAATTCGTCTAGGGTAAATACCATACTCCTAGGGTTTACATGCTTGTTCGAGGTCTTCACTGATCTTAAAGAGTTTCTATGTGTTGATATTTGACCTAAATATCATAGGCGAATTGCATGTAGGAATATGCGAGTTAGCCTAAATACCATAGGTAATTCATGAAGAAGGAAAACTAAGCGGCGACATCAAATGGTTAGTTAATAGGTAGGAAAATAAGAGGCCAGATCGGATTACTAGTGGTGAATTCATTGTCCTAGTACTTTTATCAATTTGAATTTCTCATATGTGCTTTGTCACTTTCTACTTGTTTTGTCTTTTAATTTCGTTGGTAATTAAATCATTCTTTCACAAACCCTTTTTGTGTGTTACGTGAGTGTGCTATATGTTTAATTTTTTGTTTATATAATTAGAGTAGTTAAAGTATTTTGTGAAGTAAATTAGGTTAGACTAGTTGGAAGTTGAACTCAATCCTCATGAGAATGACCTTTTGCACTTGCGAGTATAATTTGTGTTTAGACTAATCTTTATAATCTCTGTTTTTCAGGTTCTCTAAAATTCACAACAACATAGGAAGAGAGATGCAAATAGAAGATTGAAGTTGCACATATACTCATTTCACATATTCTGAAATTAGCTTTTTGCATCCAACCCTCGTGAGTTAATTTGTATGAACTCTTGAGTTTTTTCTTCATCATCTTTACTAGAGTTCATTGATGAGCATAACATTGTAAGGTTGATTAGATTGTTCCTTGTGAATCTATTCAACCTAGCACCGATATCATATCATTCTCTTCATTGAAGTGTTCGTGCCTTGGTGGTGATTGAAGATCGTGGAGGTTTGTGCCATTATCATGATCAATGACGTGGAATCGATTTAGAGAAGTGTTTGAGTCAATTAAGTCTCTTTTGTACTGCTTTTGTCTTAGTGGATTGGTTTCTGCCTGGCAAAGCGGCGCACCAGAGAGAATATGGAACGTATTTTCTGGAAAAGGGGAAGACTTTCCACGATAGGACAAGCACATGTTATGGAATCTGTTAGTGGAGCTACAGGAAGTCATCATTAAGGATAAAATGACAAAGGTTGTCCCTCTGGACATCTGACCAAAATCCTTTACCTCGACCGTGAACAGTACTCGGCCAAGGATAAGATTCGAAAATGTTCACTATCTTCAGGGCTGTCACCATCTGAAATTGGTACTTAGGTGACGATGGGTAAATTTTCTAGGACATTTGAACAAAACTTGACCAAATATACTTATGACTAGTCAACTATCAGTCATAAACAAACACAATCAAGAATACACACAGAGCATGCGACAATGTACCTGCAACCCTAGAAGATTACTGGTGACAACCTCGGCATTCAGAAGGACCCGTCAATCTAGGCATCCCTTGTGCTAGCAACAACTATGGTGAAAGTGTGTAAAATCAACATAATCAAATAAACACCAAACAGCAGATAATGATGACTAATCAACTACAAGAACATAAACCCATAATTCATAAGATGACTAGTCAACCACCAAGAACACAAACCCAGAAAAATTTCAGAGATGCAAATCAGAATTTGTTCACCCAGAAACCCACCATTGGGAAAAATTGGGGGTCATTAACCGACCAGGCAATCCACTAAGTAGAAAAAGATTCTTACAAAGGAACACAAGCAAGCTCAAGAAAAACCTAAATCTATTTAGGAAGATGAGCTATACCTCCTTTGTGCAAACTTCTTCTCCAACTTAGCAAAGCTTGAAGCTCAGTTCTTCATGGCAATGGCAGCTCCTTCTCCCGCTCATTCATCCCATGGCACTAGCTTGCACGCTCCAACTCAGACATAAACCAAATATGGATTCAAAGGAAAATGACCAATTTCTTCAAGAAACCATACTCTTGAAGAAATCAGTCTTGAATCTGACCTAGATATAAATGATAGAGTGTTTTAATGAGCTAGATGCAGATTTTCAAATTTCAAATGCAGTTTTTCAAAATTAATTTGGAAAAACTCATAGATGAAAATAAAATGGTTCTCTCATGAGGAAGAAGAAGAGAAAGAGCAACAACTTTCCAAAACTTCCACACCTAAGAGACGGCTACCAAATGAGGAATTGTTTGGCCTTTACACACAAAAATTCCCTAGGTTCAGAATCGACACATGGCAGGAGAGAGAGAAGAGAGAATAGGACAAAAAGATTGGTTATCCAGCTGGAAATCCTACAGAGCAAGGATGACTAGTCATACGAGAAACAGATGACTAGTCATCATTTTATGAAATCAATTTAATGCAATGTGATGCAATATGGTCTTGGTCTTAACTTCCGAATTCTTGGCCCCACAAGGACAGAGCGGTAATCTTGACAGTGACATCTTAGAGGAACAGTCTAACATTCGGCCGAGATCGAAGGAGGAATTGTTGGCCATTGCTTTCGACAAAGTCATACCTAGGGACAAGCCGAATAAATACCTCCACCTTAAACCATTGTACATTTCAGCTCACATGGAAAGGGTGCCAATTTTCAAAATTTTCATTGACGTGGAGCCACGGTTGATGTTCTTCCCTAGTCCCTAATGAAGAAGCTGAATAAGACCAAGGAAGATATCATCCCGTGTGATGTGGCCATGAGCGGCTTTGTCAGCGATAAGTCCAAAACCATTGGAGAAGTATTGCCTTTGAAAATAACTGTAGCCGATCAGACAAGAGTTACAGCCTTTTATGTTGTGGAGTCGAATGTGGACTACAACATATTGCTTGCCCGAGACGGGCAAAAGGTGTCAATACACCCAGCTGAGGAAAAGCCCTTTGAAATCCAAGCTATGCAAGTATGGATTTCAGCAACCAACAAGAACTTCGGCCAAGAAAGTCTTAGAGCTAGGTGCCGAGAACGTTCCAAAGGATTCGGCGCAAGAGGTGCTCATCGATCTAACAAGCATTTATTAATGTCGGACACAACAACTAGAGAAGAAGGGGTAGTGGTTGTGGCCGATCTATGGACCGACTGTTGGAATATTAGGCCGAGGACTCTTTACGGCCGAACTCGCTGATTAATTTGATCAAATTCCTACATGAGTCAGACGACGGTGATGTGTTAACCATTGACGACCTGGATCCTGCACCTGTTGAGATGGAAAACAACCATCCCGAGGTCTAAGATCATTTGTTAGAATTCAAGGTAGGAACTAAGGGTGAACCACGACCTCTCTTTGTTAGTAATCTTTTGAACCCGAAGCTGAGTGTCGAAATTATTAGCCTCCTCTGCGAATATAAAGAATGTTTTGCTTGGGACTATCGTGAGATGCTTGGATTACCCAGATGTTTAGTAGAAGATGAATTGAAAATCAAAGATGAGTTCAAACCTTTCCAACAACCACCATGGGCGATTTTCTGCCGAGGTACAACTGAAAGTCAAAGAAGAAATTTAACGCTTCTCAAAGCCAGCTTTATCCGGGTACCACCCGATACGTTGAGTGGCTAGCCAACATTGTGCCAATGTTGAAAAAGACTGGAGCTCTAAGGGTTTGCACGAATTATAGAAATCTGAATCTTGCAATCCCCAAGGACGAGTACGCTATGCCCATGGCCGACCTGTTAGTGGATGGAGCCGCAGAACATGACCTCTTATCCTTTACGGATGTCTATGTTGGGTACAATTAGATATTTATTGCCAAAAGCGAAGTTCACAAAATTGAGTTTAGATGTCTCAGAGCTATTGGAACTTATGAATAGGTAGTCATGCCTTTAGGCCTTAAAAACGCTGGTGCTACGTCTCAGCGGGCCATGAACATCATCTTCCACGACTTAATCGGCCAAACTATTGAGGTTTATATTGATGATGTTATCGTCAAGTCTTCCTCATTGGCTTCTTGGTTCACTAACGTAGGATCGAAGTGAACAAGAACAAGGCCAAGGCAATCATGGTCGCACCCCACCGAAAACCAAGAAAAACTCCAATCTTTCCTTGGAAAGGTGACTTTTTAAGACGTTTCATATCCAACTTGGTAGGCAAGATTCGGCCATTATCCCATCCCCTAAGATTGAGGGACAGGGGACGAGTTCGTCTGGGAAAGCAAGCATCAAAGGGCTTTTAATGAAATCAAGCAATATCTCTCCCAATCGCCAGTTCTTATGCCCCCAAAGAAAGGAAAACCTCTAAGGCTCTACATTTCAGCCCTAGAGAACTTTATCGACTACTTGTTGGCTCAAAATAATATGTCTGAGCGAGAACATGTTGTGCATTATCTCAGCTGCAACCTTAGTATGGCCGAGCTTAACTATTCACGATAGAGAAGTTATGCCTGGCACTCTATTTCCACTAAGCTAAGCCATTACATAACTACTTATTCCGTAATGGCCCTCAATATGGCTGAAGGATTCTTTGGGATCTCTTTTGTTAATGTGCCAATGAAATGGCCCATATAGCATCAAGCGTAAACATACCTGATGGAGATAACAACCGGGTGATCAAAATTGAAAAGCGTAACTTGTCAACCTTGGCGGCCGAGACATCCGAAATGGCCAAGACGGCCAAAGGAGACTGGCAACATCCCATCGTCAAATATCTCCGTGATCCTTTCGGGCAATCACGAAAAAGCTATAGGTTTTTGGGCTCGTCTTGATTCCGAGGAGCCCCAAGGTGTCCCTCCTTCCTCTAATATCATTCTGATATAGAAGTTATGTCTGGCACTCTATTTCCACTAAGCTAAGACATTACATGACTACTTATTGCGTAATGGCCCTCAATATGGCTGAAGGATTCTTTAGGATCTCTTTTGTTAATGTGCCAAGCACAAAAAATCATGAGGCCAATGAAATGGCCCATATAGCATCAGGCGTAAACATCCCTGATGGAGAATACAATAGGGTGATCAAAATTGAAAAGCGTAACTTGTCAACCTTGGCGGCCCAGACATCCGAAATGGCCAAGACGGCCAAAGGAGACTGTCAATATCCCATCGTCAAATATCTTCGTGATCCTTTCGGGCAATCATGAAAAAGCGCTAGGTTTTCGAGCTCGTCTTGATTCCAGGAGGAGCCCGAAGGTGTCCCTCGTTCCCCTAATATCATTATGATCAGCCCTTTTATTGCCTTAATATGGTTACGGTAAGCCGCAATATTGTTATGGTAAGCCATAATATAGCTATCGTGGACCATAGTATGGTTTTAATGAGCCCTAATATGGTTCTGGTGAGCCTTAGTACAGTTCTGGTAAGCTTTAGTACGATTCTACTAAACCTTAGTACAATTCTGGTAAGCCTTAATACGATTCTACTAAACCTTAGTACAGTTCTAATAAGCCTTAATATGGTTCTGGTTAGTCATAATATGATTCTAGTAAGACATAATATGGGTCTGGTGAGCCAGAATATGGTTTTGGTGAACCATAATATGGTTCTGGTGTGCGTTAATACGTTTTTGATTAGCCTTTGTATGGTTCTGATAAGCCTTTGTATGGTTCTGGTATGCCTTAGTACAGTTATAGTACACCTCATATGGCTTAGATAATTCATAATATAAATTTGATAAGCCATGTTATTGTTCTGATAAGCCATATTATGGTTCTAGTAAGCCCTCATATCATTTTGGTAGACTTTGTTATGGTTCTAGTAAGTCACAAAATGGTTCTAGTGAGCTTTAATATCGTTTTTGGGAGCCTTCATATGGTTCTAATGATCTTTAATAATCTGGTTATGGCCCATGTCGAACCCCGTGCATGTCGAACCCCTGGCAGTGTCTGGCACAAACGACCAAAATACCCATCTTGCCCTAATCCAAAACTGCTTTAGGGTCTGGCTTCTACCGGAAAACTGATAGAGTCTCCTTAAAAAGACTCAAAATCCTAGAATTTTACATGCACAGCAAACTCAAATAATTTCTCAATCGTTCAACAAATTCAACTTTACAAAATTGATCGTAACAAACCAATCATAAACTTGTGGCTGCACCAAGGTTAGCTTAGGCTGCCTGCGTACCCTGCCTGAAACTTAAGCAAAAGATATTGATTTCAGAACTATCTTCCACCCATCACATATGTGCATATACAAATACATATGTATAATAGCTCATTACAAATAAGTAGGAAAGCGAGAAAATTATTAAAATAACATTGTCCACATGAAACCTTAATATCAATATCAACGATTTGAATAGAGCATACTTCAATCAATCTTTCACATGTAAAAACAAACTCATGTCTTAAGAAAGTAGTTGTCAATTTTATAAAATCTTTAAAACTTAGAAAACTCTCAATCCTTGTCTCATAAATCTGAAAAACATGCATAAAAACCTTCACCAATAAGTACCAAGACCAACAGTGCGGAGCGAGGATGCGGCTCAGGTTGACCAAGCGTCTCCTGGGACTTGCGAGGAATACGGTATGGGTGACTTTATGTTTTGGGTAACGTGCATTTACAGGAGAGACTTCACTGAATTATTGGCAGAAGTCAAACCCTAAAGAATCGGTTAGAAGGGCAATTTGGTCATTTATGCCCGACACACCGCCAGCTGTCGGACACGCACAAGGTTTGGCTTAGATTCCAAATTGGAATTTGGGTTGGGTCTTGTCATAATTCCTATTGGTCCACAACCAAAAAGTTAAACCCATCCAAGAAATCTCGTCACGATCCAACGGTCGATTTGGCCCCCGATCGTGGAGTTTGACCAATTAGACCTACAGGGCCCACAACCTCTGATTTTTGATCCAAACATTCCTATGAGTCCAACAAAGTCTACCTAACAAGTTCTGATAGCTTGGTCTCCATCGAGTGGTTGGATCACTCTCTTATCGCACGATAACCCGGTTACTTAACCCTAGAATCATTGATTCGGAGTATTGGACTCCGATTCTCGATCAACTTGTTCCTACACGATCCTAGAGGTAAGAGGAACAAAATATTTGAAGTTGTGACCGATTGAACGGTCCGAACCTATCGAACTCGGATATCGAATAATAAGTGCAATATCCTTTCAATTATCAACAATGAGTGTCTTGAGAGATTTTCCGAAGACATAAAATCTCCAAACCACCAGCCAAAACTGATGCCAACAGATTCAAACTAACTAAAGGGTATATTGAACGATCTGTAAAATCTCAAAATCGATCCAAGGTACCAACAAAGACAGCTAGACCAAGTGGAGGGGATGAAGATTCATACCTGGATCAACGAAACCAGCCTTCGAAATCCAAAGAGACGGCCTCAAAAATCTGCCCAGTTTACAAGTCGATATCGCCGAAGCTACGCTGGTTTTCGATCAAAGAAAATGAGTGGGTCAAGTAAAGGGGGGGGGAGAGAGAGAGAGAGAGATAGAGAGAGAGAGAAACAGTCGGGGAGAGAGAGTGTCGTGAAAGAGAGAAGCTAGATATGGTTCTAGTGATCATAATTTACGGTTGTGCCACTACACTTTTGTAGATCATAACTTCTTCGTTTGAGCTCCGAATTGAACATGCCACTTGTCTATCAACTCATATCATCGAGCTCTGCACAACGATGACACTCAATTCTCCAAATTCCTTCCCGAATAAAAAGTGACTAAAGTGCCCCTACGCTCAAGGGCAAAAATATAATTTCACAATAAATAATTAATTGAATAGTCATTTTTGGGACGGGGTGTTACAGTTTTAGTAAACCTTAATATGGTTCTAATGATCCTCAATAATATGGTTTTGGGAATATATATATATATATATAAAGTGGACATGAGAACTATGTAATGAGATCGTATACATCAAGACTTATCATGATCCCTAATCTTAAATATGTTCTTGGTCATATGAGTATCAATTGGGCATTGATATTCCGCTATGACCAGTACACGCAGTATCGTTTCCCAAATGACATGGTCTCAAATCATTGAGTGTGGCGACACCAAGATATGTATGTAGGTGCTTGCAGGAGAACAAGTACACTGAATGCGATCAAATACATGAGTTCTAGAATGGAAGTCTTTACTCACATGTCAAACTAGAACTCATGGATTGCAATGATGCAAACCAATCTTTCGACCTTAGACATCATAGATGTTTTATGGCTATGTTGTTTGTTTTTTAGATCACTGTACTGTTGTGTTGAAGAAGACATGACTTAAAAGTGTTTATCAGAACTCTCAATAAAGTCATGGAGGCAAATGAATGTACGACATGGGATCTCTACTCTTAGTAAAGAGAGTGAATACTCCGAAGTTATGATTGATCAAATCTTTGCGCAAAGTAGAAGATAAGATTTGAAAGAATAGGTCTTCAATTCTTATCAGAAGAATCTTATAAATGAATAATTCACATTAGGGTATTTGACATTAGATTCCATTATCTAATAATGTGAATAGGAGTATTGTACAAGAGAAGGATTCAATTGCATGACCATTCCAATTTGAATAGGTTCTACCCTACACCCTATTTAGCTCGGATAACCATGACATGCTGCTAGGTTTCAACCATGGTTTGTGGAAGTCCTGAAAGGATCAAACTCAATTGACTTTCACCAATATGAAGAATTAAAAGGTGAGATTTAATTCACAAGTCAACTTATAGAAGTAGAGCCCTCCCAATACCTTGCTAAAAGGAACCTACGGATCGCACACCGAGAAATGAGAGTAGAGAAACAAATGAACAAAAATGAAATTAGGAGTCAAAAGTCAAAGGTCAAAGTCAACATATTTGACCGGAGCAATTGACCAAGTCAAATTAGTAAGACTATAATAGTGATTTAAGGGTTAAATCATAATTCATAATTAAGAGTAAATTATGAAATTAACTTTGACATAAGTGTTGTATGGCAACACAAATCCAAGGACCCAACTCAAACGCACA
Source organism: Prunus fruticosa (assembly GCA_018703695.1). Classification (NCBI taxonomy): domain Eukaryota; kingdom Viridiplantae; phylum Streptophyta; class Magnoliopsida; order Rosales; family Rosaceae; genus Prunus; species Prunus fruticosa. The sequence continues at coordinate 54,926,551 of CM031918.1, read as the reverse complement.
CTTCTACCCATGGCCGGCCATAAGAGAGTGTAAGTCGACACCAAGACTGCGGTTTCTGCTCAAATTTCAAGCCTTCTTTGAGGCTTGCTTCTTGTGATTAGGAGGCGAAGAAGGTAGGACAAAGAAGGTATTTATTAAAATACTTTGTTTGATTATGCAAATCTTAACAAAAACAAAAACGTGAAAAATGTACTAGAAATCACACATAAACTAAAAACAAAAGCGAAAACAAAAGTGGAGAATGCTTGGGTTGCCTGCTAAGAAGCGCTTCTTTATAGTCATGAGCTAGACTTTTCGAATGTCTGTGGTGGTGCGGAAGTAGCACTTCCATGTAGTGGTTGGGATGTTTTCCAAGTAGTTCACATGTACAATTGGGTCAAGAAGATCTATGCAGCTGCACTCTTCCAAGTCCCCTGGTTTTTTTAACAGCCTCAAACACCTTAAACTCAATGGATTCGCCCTGAACTCTCAAAGTTAAAGTTCCTTGTTGTACATCAATCAATGTACCAGCAGTAGCAAGGAAGGGCCGGCCTAGCAAGGGTGGGATGTCGTGCTCTTCCTCCATGTCAAGAACAAAGAAATCAGCCGGAAACAAAAATTTCTTCCCTCTCTATCAACACATCTTCAATGATTCCTTTAGGATATGTGACTGATCTATCCGCAAGTTGAAGAGAAACAGTAGTGCTCTTGAGCTCTCCAATACCTAATCGATGAAAAATAGACAAAGGCATAAGGTTAATGCTTGAGCCTAAATCTAAAAATGCTTTATCAAATTAAACATCACCAATAATACAAGGAATTGTAAAACACTCTGGGTCCTTCAGTTTTGGAGGCAATTTCTTGAGCAACACCACACTGCACTCTTGATCATCATTAGAGGTTCTTTTGGAATCACCCGGTTTGCCTTGGAAGTATTCCTTTAGTTTCTTCTCTACCTTCATCTGTGTTTTCGTCACTTTCTACTTGTTCTGTCTTTTAATTTCGTTGGTAATTAAATCATTCTTTCACAAACCTTTTTTGTGTTTACGTGAGTATGCTATGTGTTTAATTTCTTATTTTTATAATTAGATTAGTTAAAGTATTTTGTGAAGTAAATTAGGTTAGACTAGTTGGAAGTTGAACTCAATCCTCATGGGAATGACCTCGTATTTGCCATACTAAATTACGATTGACCTTGTTCACTTGCAAGTATAATTTGTGTTTAGACTAATCTTTATAATCTCCATTTTTCAGGTTCTCTAAAATTCACAACAACATAGGAAGAGAGATACAGATTGAAGATTGAAGTTGCACATATACGACCGCTCATCATCAAACAAGGCTTCATATGCATTTAGGTGAGGTAAGTTAAACTTAGATACTATACATGCATTTCTAGGCAGTTAGCGTCATTTAGAATAAGCTTAAAATGTTTTTAAATTACATTTATGCATTCATAAGTGTTTTGGTATTCAATAATTCATATTTACATTGACTTTAGATCAATTTATGTTCACTACTGCTCGAGCGGACTCCCTGGCACTCGAGCAAGACAATTTTCCAATTCTCTGCGCTCGAGCAGCCAGGATTTCAGTTTTCCTGTTTTCTTTTTCACGCGTTGCTTATTGTAATATTTCTTCTAATTTTATTGGGTCTTTTTACCTCTTCTTAGTCTTAACCTACAATAAGTTTTAGATCATATAAATACCTTGTTTTCGTAAACATAAAATTGGGAACTCGCATATTCTGAAATTGGCTTTTTGCATCCAACCCTCGTGAGTTAATTTGTATGAACTCTTGAGTTTTTTCTTCATCATCATTACTAGAGTTCATTGATGACCATAACATTGTTAGGTTGATTTGATTGTTCCTTGTGAATCTAATCAACCTAGCAGCCATATCATATCATTCTCTTCATTGAAGTGTTCGTGCCTTGGTCGTGATTAAAGATCGTGGAGGTTCGTGCCGCTATCATGGTCAAAGATGTGGAATCGATTTAGAGACGTGTCAAAGTAATAGCGAGAGCGTGAATTGGCTGCCGCAGAGAAATAAGTGTTTGAGTAAATTAAGTCCCTTTTGTACTGCTTTTGTCTTAGTGGATTGGTTTCTGCCTGGCAAAGCGGCGCACCAGAGAGAATATGGAACGTATTTTTTGGAAAAAGGGAAGACTTTCCACGACAGGACAAGCACATGTTTTGGAATCTGTTAATGGAGCTATAGGAAGTCATCATTAAGGATAAAATGACAAAGGTTGTCCCTCTGGACATCTGACCAAAATCCTTGACCTCGGCAATGAACAGGTACTCGGCCAAGGATAAGATTCCAACATGTTCACTATCTCCAGATTGTCACCACTCTAGCCACTTGAAATAAACAAATCCAGAGCCAGTTGTCCAAGGGACCTCCTGAGAGGACCTGACCCAAATTCCACTTTGGATTCTAAGTCGAACCCTATGCGTGTCTGACACCTGGCAAATGTCAGAAACTCTTGACCAAAATGCCCTTTAAGTTTCCCAAAATTCTTCTCTTCAAGTTGGACTCCTGCCGAAAATTCGACAAAGTCTCCCCTGTAATTCGCTCGTTTTCCAAAAATGTTACCTGTATAAAACATGATTTTTATAATCCCAAACGTTTAGCATGCACAATATTACCATTCATGCAACCAAACATCACATCATTTTGGCCTCATGCCTCTATAACACGAATAAATCGTTTTGTCATCTAAACTTATCTCGACTTTTAGAACATCAAGAGTACGTTAACGAATTTCAAAATAGCTTAGCAGAACAACTCTTCAATCACTTAGTCTCGCAGCTGCACCTAGTAACTCTAGTTTGCCTACGTACCCTTAACAAGGGATCAAGCCACACGTAGTTCTTTCCAACTTTCCCAATTCTCAAAACAGCTCATACTTGCACATCCAGAGGCTACTCCTCGCACTACACGGTTCAGGCGTCCCCAAAACTCGTGGGGCATTTTTGTAAATAACAAAACTGTTTTGTAAAACAGGCCCTAGGCTCTAAAAGCCTACATAGGGGGGGTGAAGTAGGCTATATGGTAATAACCTACCTTTTTAAAAATTAAGCCCAGCTAAGAATTAATAAAGCGGAAACATAAACACATGCACAACCAAGGTGTTTAAATACTTAGCAACTGCAGGTAAGTAACTGAAACTGAACTGCATGAAACCTGGATTGATACAAACGACACCGCGTATTAAAGCAAACAGAAACCCTTGTGATTTTGGATCAATACAAGCAACGTCGTATTGATCCATGTTAGTGTACTGATGTGATTTGAACAGATGCAACAAGTACAACTAATGAATCCAAGCCAGGAAGAGAATCCACTATCAATGAGAAGTACAAGATACAAAGGAGTTGAGCTCCATCTACACTCAGGAGGCAGCTAACTATCTAACCTTCTAGCAAAGCACAATATTAGCTCATCTACACACAATAGGTAGCTAACTATCTAACCTTCCAGAAAAGCACAATCTTTACTTCTCAACAGCAAGTTCTCTTCCAGTCTTTGCATGAGCATTCAGCTCCAATTGCAACAGACAAATCTTCAAGGTTTGCAACAGCACCAAGCTCCAAGTTGCAGAAAGTATAATGATATGAAGTGAGTTGTGGTTTCAGATTTTCATCTCTCTTAATCACAAAGAATGATTAAGCTAGACAAATGAAACCAAGTGTTGTGATGATTAAACTAGAAGTAATAAACTTGAAGCATATAGTTTAAATCAACATAACAACAATTAAACAAAAGACACAGCCGAAATCAATGTGAATATACTTGGAGGAATTTTATGTGTATGCAATCATACTCATACTCTCAAGCAATTAACAATGGCTGAAACAATAAAACAGTTTTTGAATGATCAAGAGCAGTTATAGAATGATTTCAAAAACTAGAACCGGGTCTGCATCAAAGATGCAGATTTTCTGTTTTTACATGTCTAGCATGAATGGTTCTTCAAAGAATTGATAAAAATGAAGCAAGTTCAAATGAACTTCTCAACCTCTTCCGTAGGTTTAGCTTAGTATATATAGAAATTTGATTCGAATGAAGAGAGGATATTTTGAGCAAAGAGAATCATTCACCCAACCACATATAATATAAAGAATGTTGTTTGGTTGCTAAAATATCTGAAGGGGCAAGACATCAGCAAACACATATTCTATGGAGTGATTCTGGAAAACCAGTATGCAAGTGTATCTCAATAAACAACCTATTTGTTGTCCAATAAGGAGCAACACACATAAAGCTACGCATGGTCTGTCCAAGACATGTATGAAAGAGACTAACCAAAAGTGATCTCAAGATGGGCGGTTTCAAGAAGAATAAAAGAGATAATTAAAAAATCTTCTTGAGATAAGCTATTCAGACAAAGCACACAAGGCAAGGGATAAGGATAAATAATAGTAAAGTGTCATGTGCTTTGTGAGTTGCAAAGTTTGACTAAAAATATTCAACATAGCCATAGAGATATTTATCTTTAGGTGAATGGCTCAAGAAGAATAAAGGAGAAGACAATATCAAGCTTTGAGAAAAACACTCGTTGGAACATGGGACCATGGAATAAAAGAGAAGTTTAATATATGAAAATATCAAACCATATAAAAAGATATTAAACTCCAAAGTGGTCTTTTTAAGAAGAACAATAGTTTCAACAAGTTTAACTATTGTTTCTAAAAAGAATAATAGTTTCAACAAGTTTAAACAGATAAGAAGATTTTTGAAGTCTTCATCGAATGAAATCAAGAGCTGAAGATATTTTAATAACATATTAATTGATACAGCTCAAAGTGGATTGAAACAGAATATCATGGATTGATACAGATTGGGATGGATTGATACATAATGAAATAGAAAACGAATTTGAAGGCTTGTATCATTCCTGTGTATTAATCCATGTGAATGTATGCAATGATTTTTGAATTGCAAAGATGACATTTTTGAATCTAGCATGTGCATTCAAACATACTTAAACCAATACATAAACCTCAGCAAAATACACTAGTTTTGTCATAAGAGAAGAGCCAAAATATAATCCTTACAATCTCTCCCTTTGGCCTTTTCTTAAACAAAACCACAAGGACCAAAGAAACCACAAAGAGTATTTTGATATAATCTGTTTGGAGTTTATGTATTGATTAGAAGTATGGTTCTTGTATTACAGATCAATACATCACATTCCCAATTTTAAACAAATCACACACGAAATAAACATTTAGAACGTGTGAATTAGTTTGAGTGTATGCATGATGATTCGTGAGTGAATGCATGATTAGACTTACCTTGAGCAGCAATGAAGACATGTAAAGATCACTTGATAAATTTTGTCTTCACCAATAGACCTAAACTAGCTTGGAAAACTATGCAGACTCCTAATCAACATACGTTGGTTTTGATCTAAGAGAAGAGCCAAATACAATTTATTACAACCCTTACAATCTCTCCCTTTGTCCTTTTCTTAAGCAAAACCACATTTGAACAATAAGAATTAAAATCTAGAACAAAGTGAACTTTAGAACTGAACCTGCACATTCTTCACAAGATTTTATCAATAGATTTCAAACAGTATAAGAAGATATTGTACAAGGAATCAATATCGACTAAACTATAAAGAGCAATCAATCAATTAAAAGACAAGTTCACAAAGTTCAGCAATTGCAGAAAATATTGTTCACAAATACACACAAACTCTCCCCCTTTTTGTCTAGAAAAGACAAAGGTAGAAACAACCAACAAACTAAGTAAGATCTCAACACAAGATCTCCCCCTTAAATGAAGCATCTTCCTCTTGTCAAAGCAACACTCAATATGCAATAATAGAAGATAGCAACAGCAAAGAGTCCAGGCTCAACAACACAAGAAAATCATGTATGAGCATGCAACCAAAAATATGAGAAAATTAAGACCATGTCAAGTATGAACTTGAAGGTTGCAAATCAAAAAGCTTAAGAACTTTATGAAAAAATAATGTTTTCATTGAAGTATCCACAAAGTCTTAGCACAACAAAGTAACATTAATTTGCTTCACCCTTCTTAAGACTAGAAGTTGTTCAAAGATAACTTTGACAAATGTAAAGCAAATTACATATAATAACCTGCACAAGATTGTATTAGACATTTTCAAGCATGAGGAGCAGATTATAATTGCCATAAATAAACAGATAAAAACTAAAATTAATTTAATTGTTATCAGTGAAATATAACCAAAAGAACCAAATTCAAAGATCCAATTTTTTTTTTATTTAGTCTTAGAAAGATAAATGGTTCACAAAATAAAGACCAAAATAAATCAGCAAGGTAAAACTGAAACACAAGCAGCAATTACAAAACAAGCAGTTGCTCCCCCTCAAAACAGTCACTTGGAGCTCTCCCTCAAACTGAGCATAGCTACAATGTAGTATTGAAGGCATGGAGAGCATATTCCAATCCAAAACAATGAGACTCGAACATAAAAATTTGACAGTATCAATCCAAGAAATGCAACTATCACAGAGATTAGTGTGGTGGCAGATTATAGAATTTTTCTATAATTAATGGAATTTCAAGAGTGAAGTTATGCACCTTACTCAAAGATTTCAGCAGAGACATGAGAAAGAAACAAAAAAACATCCAACACAGTTTTGTTTTTGGTACATCATTCAAAGCATGTTGAAAGGATATCAGTGAGTGTATTCGTATAAGGTCACAAGATTTACCAATCCTTGTAAATAGTTTTTATACAGACAACATGTGTATAAAACAGATAAGCTCTAAGGATTGATTTACTTTTCAAAGCTTGTACAAAAAGGAAAACTTAAGAACATGAATTTCCTGGTAACAGATTTAAAGGAATTAAAACTCCATCTCAACACAACATGATGAATGAACATGCAGACACACAATGTGAGAAATGATTGTCGAGTTTAAGATGAATCATGAGAGTTTCAAGATAAAAATCTCATGAACAATAGAGATTTAGAAAAGTTTTTAAGCATGAATTCACAAACTTATATCACAACAAAGTTAATATGAAATCGCTTTTAATTTCCTAGAAACTCATGAAGGTGTTCAGGTAAATCCATTTTGATCCCAACAAAAGATTACGTTTCCCATTTTCTTTATTTTCTGGATTTCGCTTTTTCCTTTTTTTTTTTTAATTTGCTTTGCAAATAACATATGCACAATAGACATTGCTAGAAAGGCAGCAATTTCCAAGCAAGCCAAGTATATACACCTTTTCCTGTTGGGTGCTACACCTATGCATAACCAGACTTTAAAATTTCATTTTCTTTTTATCACATAAAGTCTTTTTGAAATATGAACAGATTATCTGAAGTAATTCATGAGAAATCTTGTACTTAAAGTTTGTTCATGAAAACAAGTTGATCTAAGAAAGAAACCAGCAAAATATAACAATCCTAAATCAAAAAAGTTCAAGAGATTTTTCTCATTGAAACTCATCAGATGCAAAGGAAACAAGATCAATGCACATGATCATGCAAGCACACAATGTAATGCAGTAATGTATGTTGAGAAGATATGCAGCATTAACCCTTGGGTCCAAAACCAGGGAATTTTCTTAAGAACTCAAATTTGAAAAAATATGAAATGGTAAGACAGCCACTACAACAGACTTGGGAAAGCATTTGACAATTCACTTATAAAGTAAGCCACAACCACAAGTTCTTCATATTTTTCAATTAACTCTTCTGCACTATCAATTTGTTTAACATCATTTTCAATTTCTTTTTCAAAGTGCTTCCAAACTCAACAACAATAAGACATTACCATCACAATGACAGTAAATGATTAACCCTCTAGTTCTCTTTTTTCAAAGACACTGGTCAAGGCAATGGTCTTGCCTTTGTTAGAAACATTAATGTTCATCGCCATTTCATAGGTTCTGAAAGAATCTATTACTTGATGAAACTTCACAGTTTTGAATGTAAACAAAATGTTCAGGGCTAACAACAAGAGGGGGGGTGAAGTAGGCTATATGGTAATAACCTACCTTTTTAAAAATTAAGCCCAGCTAAGAATTAATAAAGCGGAAACATAAACACATGCACAACCAAGGTGTTTAAATACTTAGCAACTGCAGGTAAGTAACTGAAACTGAAACTGCATGAAACCGGATTGATACAAACGACACCGCGTATTAAAGCAAACAGAAACCCTTGTGATTTTGGATCAATACAAGAAACGTCGTATTGATCCATGTTAGTGTACTGATGTGATTTGAACAGATGCAACAAGTACAACTAATGACAACAAGAATATAAACAAACACAAAGATTTGTTAACCCAGAAACCCAACAAGGGGTAAAAGCTGGGGGACCAAGCCAGTAAGAGAATCCACTATCAATGAGAAGTACAAGATACAAAGGAGTTGAGCTCCATCTACACTCAGGAGGCAGCTAACTATCTAACCTTCTAGCAAAGCACAATATTAGCTCATCTACACACAATAGGCAGCTAACTATCTAACCTTCCAGAAAAGCACAATCTTTACTTCTCAACAGCAAGTTCTCTTCCAGTCTTTGCATGAGCATTCAGCTCCAATTGCAACAGACAAATCTTCAAAACAGCACCAAGCTCCAAGTTGCAGAAAGTATAATGATATGAAGTGAGTTGTGGTCTTTTTAAGGAGAACAATAGTTTCAACAAGTTTAACTATTGTTTCTAAAAAGAATAATAGTTTCAACAAGTTTAAACAGATAAGAAGATTTTTGAAGTCTTCATCGAATGAAATCAAGAGCTGAAGATATTTTAATAACATATTAATTGATACAGCTCAAAGTGGATTGAAACAGAATATCATGGATTGATACAGATTGGGATGGATTGATACATAATGAAATAGAAAACGAATTTGAAGGCTTGTATCATTCCTGTGTATTAATCCATGTGAATGTATGCAATGATTTTTGAATTGCAAAGATGACATTTTTGAATCTAGCATGTGCATTCAAACATACTAAAACCAATACATAAACCTCAGAAAAATACACTAGTTTTGTCATAAGAGAAGAGCCAAAATATAATCCTTACATGTTTCAAAGGCAACTGGGGAGGTACTCACATGATGGGTTTGAAAACCATTTTCCAAGATTATCAAAAACTATCCCTTATTCCACAATCCATTTTCAAGCCACTAAGTATATATACATTAAATTTAAACATATAATAAGATATCTAATTAATTTTCTCGTCCACTCCAAACCAATTAATAAGCCGTTCCTAGCTTCACACAATTTCACTTAATATAATATCCTTAGAAAGTAAAAGCGATTACGTTTAAATTCATAAGCAATAAATCGTCCACTAACACACCATCTGATACCTTAATAATAATCCACTATGCCAAATTTCACTTTACGCAACACCACATAGGCATCGGTGAAATGAAAAACCGATGCTTTTAGTATATTAGGCGTCGATTTTATAAATAATAGGACTAAAAGTATATAAAGGCATCAACACAAATATTTGGTTTTTCCTACTGATGTCATTGATTATATTTAGCATCGGTGATTGAAATATATCGATGCGTAAAATTGTTGGGCGAAAAATAAATTTAAGAGTCAATTTGGCTCCGATGCCAAAAGCCTATAGTTGACCGCTACAGTGATTTTTCCCCAAAAAAATTTCGGTCCTTTGTGAAAATTTCAGATTCCCCCTTCTCTCAAAAAATTTCCCTCTTCTCTCTCTCTCATACCCACAGAGACTATAATGACTGAGCTCCCATATTCTCACCTTCAAACTCCCTCTCTTCTCTCTCGTGATACCCCCATTCACCCTATACCCTCTCTCGCTATACCCAGTCACCGGCACTCTCTCATCACTCTCTCATCCAGTCACAGGGCAGTCACTCTGCCCGCCTCCTCTTTGTTTTCAGATCTGTGCTCTTCAGTCGTCTCCTTCGCTCCTCTCGACGCTTCTTCTTCAGCTAGGGTTCGTAACTCCAATCCTTTACCAGTACGTGCTTGCTTTTGTGTTTTAATTGCTCTATCTGTTTTAGGGATCTGACATTGCTCATGTTCTCTGTGTTGTGAATTACTTTCTATTTTCGAGGGATTGTATTAGTGGCCAAGAGGAAGTTGGGTACCCACAAGAGAGCTAAGAAGAAGAGATGTCCAACGTCCTCCGCAAGATGAGATGAGATTTTTCTCTTTGCCCTTGCTGTGTGTTTGATATGTTTTCATATGGCTTTTGCATTTGTGTTATAGTCAATTTTTCATGAGTTAAGGTTCTAACTTCTGATAATCAAATGGGTTTATTTGGGTTATACATATATAATATATAGACCATATTGTTAATTGTTTGTAAGCATTGATTTACGACTTAAAGACTATGATGAAGGTATCTATGGATTTGTCATATTGGTATATTGATGGTACGTGGATCTTGTTTTCTTGTGTTAAATTGGATGTGATTGAGGCTACAAGAAGATTACTATGGAACCCAACTTTTTTCCAGCATTTCTTTTCCTGACTGTCTCAAATGGTTTGAGTTCCACAGTATCATGAATCCAATTGGAATGTAAGAGATGTGTAATAATGAAAATATTGATAAAATATATGAAACAATGATGATATTGAAATTCAATGCAAAATTGATATTGTTCCTTGGAAGTTATGAATTATCCTTCTAGTTGGTATGCCTTCAATTTGCTGATTTTCAATTCTGTAGGTTGAATGAAGCAGTTATGCATTTTGGTGAAAGCATCAAGGAGATTATCAACGAGGAATTTGGTGATGGCATGTAAGTTTCATTTTGTGTCTTTGTGTCTTGATTCAAAATGCTATATAGAATTACAATAAAGTTTTTGACATACTGGTTTTTTGATGAACTTTGCTGAGCTGGTTGCAAAAATTGTTGTGAAATTTGTATATGACATGTTTTAACCAATATACCTGGCTATAAAAATCTATTTTGGTTGTTTGTTTCTTTAACTGATCATTCTAGTGTTCAATCGACAAAGTTAAAGGTGAGGAGGGCAAGGACCGGGTAGCCCTAGTATTTGATGGGAAATATTTGCCTCATTCTAGCAGGTTCAGCGCTACTGCTGCCTTATTCTAGATAGTAACTTGCAGAAAATTGAAATTGAAAAATAAAAAGTTAAGCTTAAAATTGTAGTGAATTAGTAATTTATTGCAGCAACAAACGTAGAAATTCAATTTTCTTATAGTTTTTCCAAGTTGAAAATGCTCAGCTCTAATCTTGAGATGCAACAACGAGCAACATCAAACTAATGTGTGCAAGTTTGCCACATCTCAGTCGGCAAAATATTCTGCTCATGTGACAGATTGGTTTTCTTTTCTTGTTCTTTTTTTCATATGGTGACAGATAAGTTAGAAATGGTAAAGCATTAACCTTAGAACTAGGACTATGATTAGATGATAATACTAATCTTCTTCATTATCTGTTAAGGGATTGTTTAAAATTTTGAAATTTTAGATAATTTAATCAAGTGAGTTATGTCCTAGCCAAGGAGTTGCTTTTAGCCACCAGCATTTTGTTATATTTTAAAAAATGATGTTTTGGTTCAATGCAGTCATTCTCATGAGAAGTTCATAGACTTTTTGAGTTCCAGCAGCCCCATATGGCATCTTTCCATTGAGTTGGGTTGTAATTTGTAGAAAATGCCTCTCTGTTGTAGAAAGTTCTCTCTATGATTTTGAGTATACCTGCTGCTGCTAGGGTCGTTGATTTCTCAGAACAATGGGAAACTTCACATGACATTTTAGGATATATTATATGATCTCAACCGTGTGATTGTTGAATACTTATGTTACGCATGACATCTTAGCTTGTTCTGCATCCTCTCACTTTTGACATTGGAGTTCATGAAATGCCAAATGAACATTTTATATTCTTGTTTGCAGGCTGTTAGTCTTTTGGGTCCAGCAACATTCAACGCTTCAAAGCTCAAAGTTGAATTTATAGGAGAAGAGTTCAATAATTATGTAGGAATCATCCCAAGAACATACATCCTATCACATTGTGACTTCACAGCTAACCTGACCTTAACGATTTCCAATGTCATCATCTCAATCAGGTCTGTTTTCTATTTTATTTTATGCTAGGATTGAAGAAGTTTCAATGTGATTGGTTGCATCTGATAGTCCATTTGGTGTTTACGATTGCGATTTTGATCCTTGTTGCAGTTAAAAGGATGGTACAGCAAGGATGACGTGGTTGCAGAATGGAAACGGGTGAATGATGAAATGTGCCTACATATTCATTGCTATGTGAGCGGTCCCAATCTCATGCTGGACCTGGCCGAGAGTTTAGATATCACATATTTTCCAAAGAAATGCCTTTGGTAAGCGTTTCTTCTAAGACTACTATGATCTCCTATCCTATTTGCAAAAGGGAATAATTAGGAAACTGAGGTGCTTGAGAAGGTGACTCTAAGAGGCCTATATGATATGAACACTTCCATGGCCATGCATAGTCATATACGTTGCACAGCCAACACATTAGAAAACACAGGCCTGCCGACAAGGCTGGGCCTGTTTAAAATTGTTTATTATATTTTTGGCTTGTGAAATGCATGTATACTTTCTAGGCCGAGTCACTGAGATTCTAGGCTAACAGTTGAAGAACCTGAGAATTATTTACCTATATATCTCCTGGCCCTTAGAAATACTGCAGGTAGGTGTTGTAAACTTATGCCCCCTTTATCAATAAACTCCTTGTATTGCTCTGTAGCTGCTAGTGATTCCTGGCTTTGTTAAATGAAATCTTAGTTTATAGTGGTGTTCATTTACCCATTTGGACATATTTTTCAGTTTCTATTTTGGTTTTTGTTCTTCGTGTGGTCTCATTCATTTACTTTTTGTTCTTTGTCAAGCCATATGCGAATTGGATGGTATTTTATTAAAATCCTTTGTTGTCCTTCTGCATTTACTTTTTTATTGCCAGCCAATGGATACTCAAGTTAACATAAGCTATTTTTCAGCCTCCGGTGTGCTCTTGAAGAGGCCATGTTCCTTGAAAGGTATTTCATGTCATGTTTTGGGTTATTAGATTTCTTTTTGTTTTGTACTTTTGTTTTTATTTATGTTTTTGTGAGTTTATGCTCTGTGTGGTTGCTGAGAAAAATGTGGGAAAACCGAGAGTTGTGGAAATTTGGATCTATTATGATAATAATTAGTTTAATGAGTTATGAATTGGAATAAGTTCATCATAGTTAGCACAGAGCTACTCACCCAATTTCCATGAACTTCACCACCTGGTTCATAGCTTTTGTAATCTTGTTTAATATTTTACTGTTGTTGTTTACAGAGCCTTTGTAATGCCTTCCATAATGTGCATCAACCCAATATATAATAAGAAATGGATCCTTTGTCGCTCTAACGCTGCAAATTCAAAAGAAATGTAAGTTATTTTGTTTTGAACTTCTTTATTATCAGGTGCAATTCATTATTGTCAAATTTTTATTGTCATGCTAAATCTTGTTATCAATACGTTTTCTTCACCATGTTATCTTTGTTGGAGTTCTTTTGAAATGCACTTTGGCAATGGCATCATGAGCAAGTTGGTATTAAGTTTGTTCAAATTCCTGTTACTTGCTCCCAGTTTCTTTTTGTATTTCCAAAAATGCAGATCAGTACAAATTGACAACTGAATGTGGAGACCAAGTACAAATCGTGAATGTGGAGACTCAGGACAAGTTTACAGCTGAATGTGGAGACCAAGTACAAGTACAAATTTTGTAATTATAGGTTAATGCTATGGATGTGGTATTTTGTATGGATATAGTAGGAATCAAGATTGGTAAACAATGTAATTACTTTTGAATCTTCAAGTTTTATGGTATAAACTATTATGGTTGTTTTTCTAGTTAAAATTGGTGTTGAAAAGTAAAAAAAAAACTAAGGGTCAATAATATTTGTAGAAAGTCAAACCATTTGTAGGCTTTCCACATCCACATAAATACAAAAAACGAAGGCGTAGGCCATAATTTGCAACAGTAGTGGCATCTTTTCTAAAGTGGTAAGTTAGAACACGCTTCAGTATAATCAAAACCCTTGATGCTATAATGAGTATTTAGCATCAACGTTGATATATTCCATGATGCTATTAAAGGTTTAGGCATCGGAGGTCAACGCTCTTTTTGGCATATGATAACACCTTATGCATCGGCGATTATGGAAGAGCGAAGTCGTAACTCATCTTTAGCGACGGGGAATATCCGAAGCGTATCACTATATCTTTTGCATCGGTTCCCAATACATCGGTTGTTGGGTACCTTTAGCGACGGTATTTCCCCGACGCGAAAAGTCAATTTTGGCATAGTGATCCCAATAATAATAATAAATAGATAAATAGATAAACAAATAAATAACTAGATAAGTAAATAAATAAATAAATAATAAATAATCTCAAAAGATTCCATCACTTCTAATAATACATACTCTTCGAATATTAGACGAACATCCAAGAAAAACAAAAGTATTATAATACAATCTCAAAGTCCAACCCTAATCAAAATAGTTCATAAACAGTCAAGTCTCATTTATACGGTCGTTCTAGCACTTCTCGAAGAGTAAAACTACCTCGGAAGACTCACGGTCATTCAAGGGATCAAACTACTCGAACTTGGTCAAACCAGCCCACGGGGCCGACCACCTCCGATTTCCGATCCGAAAGTTCCTATGGGTTCCACAAGGTTTAGGACACACGTCCTTCAAGTTTGGTCGAATCGCCCGCGATCGCACGATCGGACAATTAATATTTAACGCGAACTTTAAGTTATTGAATATGAACATCCGGGGCTCCGATTCATGATCCGCGAATTCCTACATGATCCTAGGGATGTCTAGATCAACATATATTGAAATGGAGTTGATCCAACGGTCCGAACATGTCGAACCCAGATAACGTCTAATATGCGATATCCGATCGATGATCAAACAATAACCAAAATCATATCCGAGCATACCGTCGTGCTCTGGACGACATGGGGGTTATTTTTGGTCCAAGAAGGACACCCAAACAGTGCCCACGCGCCGCCACACACGCCGGCAGTGAGTGGGTGTCTAGAGAAATTTCGACGATCAAAAAATTCTCGAAACACCCTACAATACATATACCAATACATTCATACCATCAAGGGGAGTATTTTTGTTCTTGGACCAAAGCCAAAACTAACCGAACTAGCCGAAACCATCGGCATAATATGGGTATATGGAACAATCTGTACAACTTCAACATCGAGCTACAATACCTACATAAATGGATAGAGCACGAAGATTAGATGAAGTTTCATACCTCACTCGACGAAAACGGTGGCCAGAGTAGCCGGAAAACGCTAAAACATCATCGGAAAATTTGAAAATCACCACCACTTCCAGTCGTTCCAGCCGCAAATCCTTGGGTTTTTGAGTTGGAAAATCACAAGGCCAATGAAATGGCCCATATAGCATCATGCGTAAACATCCCTAATGGAGAATACAACCGGGTGATCAAAATTGAAAAGTGTAACTTGTGAGCCTTGGTGACCGAGACATCTGAAATGCCCAAGACGGCCAAAGGAGACTAGCAATATCCCATCATCAAATATCCCCGTGATCATTTCGGGCAATCACAAAAAAGCTATAGGCTTTTGAGCTCGTCTTGAATCCGAGGAGCCCGAAGGTGTCCCTTCTTCCCCTAATATCATTCTGATGAACCCTCTTATTGTCTTAATATGGTTATGGTAAGCCACAATATGGTTATCGTAAGCCATAATATGGCTATGGTGGACCATAATATGGTTATGATGAGCCCTAGTACGGTTCTGGTGAGCCCTAGTAGAGTTCTGGTAAGTCATAGTACGGTTCTACTAAACCTTAGTATAGTTCTGGTTAGGGGTGGGCACGGTACGGGATGACACGGGATGGAGGTCATCCCGTGTCAATCCCGAAATAGGAGAATCGGACGGTATGACACGGGATGGGAGATTTTCAAAACACGTTCAAACCATACCGGCTCTAATCGGGATCGGGATGGTTCGGTATCAAAACTGATACCGTTCACCTTAGGCTAAAATTTGAATTTTTTTTCTTCAGTTTTTGCAGCTGCCAAATAACTTCAGCTTTTGCAGCTGCCAAATACTTCTGTATCCGAATCAACTAGAGTTGGCGATGACGGAGTTGAGGATGATGATGCATCTGTGATTGCATTCACAGGTAAGAAGAAGTCTTCCAAAAAGAAAGATAATAGTGTTATTACTGCATCGAGTGAAGAAACTAAGGTTGGGGCTGAAAATACAGATGTAGTTGAACCAGAACAACCAAGTAAGGAAACTAGTAAAATTGAAGCTGACGATGCTAAAGTTAACAAGAGTAAAGAGGTTCCAGAAACTTCAAAAAGTAAGAAAAAGAAGAAGAAAAGTGGAAGGACTGCTCAAAAAAGTGGAAGGACTGCTCGAAACCTGCTGCAGCTCCCATGCAAGAGGAGAAAGTTGAGGTTCAACCTGATATAGTCGCCCCGTTGATGGTTCAGGTGAAAAGGAAGGTGAAGAAGAGACTGTGGAGTCTGCTGGAGTGAAGAAGAAGAAAAAGAAGAACGAGAGAGATGGGGCAGACGGAGAGAGAAGAAAGAAAAAGAAGAAGAGAGGAAGAAGGAAAAAGAATAAAGAAAGAGAGAGAGAGAGGGGGAGAGAGAGGAAAAAAGAATTAAAAAAGAGAGGGAGGATAATAAAAAAGAGAAAGACGAGAAAATAAGAAAAGAGAGGGAGGGGGGAAATAATATTTTAATATTTATTATTTAATATTAATTAGTTACTGTACGGTACGGTATGACACAAAACGGGATCACATATCTGATACCGTGTCGTGCCAAACAGGAACGGGATGACACGGTTTCATCCCGTTAAGCATCAACACCAAACGGGATGGCACGAAATTGACACAGTTTGGCACGGTTTCGGGATGACTTCGGTATTTCGGTTTTGATGCCCACCCCTAGTTCTGGTAAGCCTTAATATGGTTTTGGTTAGTTATAATATGATTCTAGTAAGCCATAATACGGTTCTGGTGAGCTACAATATGGTTTTGGTGAACCATAATATCGTTCTGATGTGCGTTAATACGTTTTTGGTTAGCCTTTGTTATGGTTATGGTAAGCCTTAGTACAGTTCTAGTACACCTCATATGGCTTAGATAATTCATAATATAAATTTGATAAGCCATGTTATTGTTCTTGTAAGCCATAATATGGTTCTGGTAAGCCCTTATATCATTTTAGTAGACTTTGTTATGGTTCTAGTAAGTCACAAAATGGTTCTAGTGAGCTTTAATATCGTTTTGGTGAAACTTAATATGGTTTTAATGATCTTTAATAATATGGTTATGGCCCAGTTTGGAATCCATGTCGAACCCTGTATGTGTCCAACCCCTGGCAGTGTTGAGCACAAATGACCAAAATACCCTTCTTGCCCTAATCCAAAAACTACTTTAGGGTCTGGCTTTTACCTGGAAAGTGAGAGTCTCCCTTGAAAAAGACTCAAAAACCTAAAATTTTACTTGCACAGCAAACTCAAATAATTTTTCAAGCGTTCAACAAATTCTACTTTACGAAACTAATCATAACAAACCAATCATAAACTTGAAGCTGCACCTAGGTTAGCCTAGGTTGCCTATGTACCCTTACTGAGGGGATCAAGCCACATGTTGTTTTGCAGGTTTTCTAAGGAGTTTAATGGGTTCTTATTATCTTAATTCCATCACTAGGGATAGAGTGGGTTGGTAATAAGAATACTATTGGTATAACCAGGGATGGAGTATCGAATAAAGGAGGGAAAATCGACTGTCAACATGGAGAATAATTACGATTAACATGCTAAGGGAATTGGGTATAATTGGCTATGGTGAAATCGGCAGCTCTAGTGCTCTCATAACTTGAATCTTACTACTTTATTTTTCTATGCTTGCTTTTATTCATTGTTTTAGTTAATTACTCAATCAAATCTGATCATTCTTAGCTAGATTGGGAAGAAACCATTAGAGTTTCTTGGAGAAGAACAAACCCCAGCAATTATAAATAGGGCCTCTTCTACCCAACACAACACAACCCACAACCTTCAGAGAGCAAGCTTCCTCTCTCACATGCAAACCCAGTAATTTTCGTGCTATCCTTGCCCATTTCCCCCTATTTCCCATGTTCTGGCAGATTGGCATAGCTTTGACAGAGTCACCATCAAGCTGCTGGAAATTGCTAAGATTACCCACAATTCTTCACTATCCTTCTCCCCCTTCATCAAACCTCATTAGAATCCCTTTCTCTTTCCCTTAGAACCTCTGCTCGTCATAGGAACTCGCAGCTCTCTCTCCTCAAGTGCTAAACCCATGATAATTTTGCTCCCATGCCATAATCTTCTCATGCAAAGCTAGAAGATTTATCTGTAATTTGTTGTTGTTTTCATCGGTGAAGGTAACCAAAGAGTTTCCTAAGGCGTCATCATCCTTTCGAGACATCTTTAGGGCTTAATCTTCGAACTCGGACACAAAGGGGACACTTGCATCAGATTGCTCTTTCACAGCAGCCCAGCCCACTTGCTGTCGGAAGAGGAGGGCCCCTACACCCCCAAAGAAAGGAAAACCTCTAAGGCTCCACATTTCGGCCCTAGAGAACTTTATCGACTACTTGCTGGCTCAAAATAATATGTCTGAGCGAGAACATGTTGTGCATTATCTTAGCTCAAACCTTAGTATGGCCGAGCTTAACTATTCACGATAGAGAAGTTATGCCTGGCACTCTATTTCCACTAAGCTAAGCCATTACATGACTACTTATTGCGTAATGGCCCTCAATATGGCTGAAGGATTCTTTAGGATCTCTTTTGTTAATGTGCCAAGCACAAAAAATCACGAGGCCAATGAAATAGCCCATATAGCATCAGGCGTAAACATCCCTGATGGACAATACAACCGGGTGATCAAAATTGAAAAGAGTAACTTGTCAACCTTGGTGGCCCAAACATCCAAAATGGCCAAGATGGACAAAGGAGACTGGAAATATCCCATCGTCACATATCTTCGTGATCCTTTCGGGCAATCATGAGAAAGCTATAGGTTTCCGGGCTCGTCTTGATTCCAGAGGAGCTCGAAAGGTGTCCCTCCTTCCCCTAATATCATTTTGATCAGCCCTTCTATTGCCTCAAAATGGTTACGGTAAGCCACAATATTGTTATGGTAAGCCATAATACGGCTATCATGGACCATAATATGGTTATGATGAGCCCTAATATGGTTCTGGTGAGCCTTAGTACAGTTCTGGTAAGCCTTAATACAATTCTACTAAACCTTAGTACATTTTAGTAAGCCTTAATATGGTTATGGTTAGTCATAATATGATTCTAGTAAGACATAATATGGGTCTGGTGAGCTAGAATATGGTTTTGGTGAACCATAATATGGTTCTGGTGTGCGTTAATACGTTTTTGGTTAGCCTTTGTATGGTTCTGGTAAGCCCTTATATCATTTTGGTAGACTTTGTTATGGTTCTAGTAAGTCACAAAATGGTTCTAGTGAGCTTTAATATCGATTTTAGGAGCCTTAATATGGTTCTAATGATCTTTAATAATCTGGTTATGGCCCAGTTTGGAATCCATGTCGAACCCGTGCGTGTCCAACCCCTGGAATTGTCTGGCACGAACGACCAAAATACCCATCTTGCCCTAATCCAAAAACTGCTTTAGGGTCTGGCTTCTACCGGAAAACTGACATAGTCTCCTTCAAAAACCTAGAATTTTACCTGCACAGCAAACTCAAATAATTTCTCAAGCGTTCAACAAATTCAACTTTACAAAACTAATCATAACAAACAAATCATAAACTTGCGGCTGCACCAAGGTTAGTTTAGGCTGCCTACGTACCCTTACTGAGGGATCAAGCCACACGTAGTTCTTTATACAAGAAACAAAGTTCAACCCATATGTAAGCACATGAATAAAATATTTCTTCACACTTTCATAAAACCAAAAGCTTCAAACTCTAATCAATCTGCTGAAACTTAAGCAAAAGATATTGATTTCAGAACTATCTTCCACCCATCACATATGTGCATATACAAATACATATGTATAATAGCTCATTACAAATAAGTAGGAAAACGAGAAAATTATTAAAATAACATTGGCCACATGAAACCTTAATATCAATATCAACGATTTGAATAGAGCATACTTCAATCAATCTTTCACACGTAAAAACAAACTCATCTCTTAAGAAAGTAGTTGTCAATTTTATAAAATCCTTAAAACTTAGAAAACTCTCAATCCTTGTCTCATAAATCTGAACACATGCATAAAAACCTTCACCAATAAGTACCAAGACCAACCGTGTGGAGCGAGAATGCGGCTAAGGTTGACCAAGCGTCTCCTGGGACTTGCAAGGAATGCGGTTTGGGTGACTTTGTGTTTCCGTGGCCTGCGAGAATGTGTTTAAACAAATTACAATGAACAAACTTAAATACTGCCACATTACCTTACATTACATTAGCATTACATTACATTACACCAACTTAACTACTACCAGAAGTGCCTTACATTACATTAGCATTTGTTATCAAATTACATTGCCCACTGAACTACTGCTTCTTAATCATAATACACCCACAAAATTACATAACATATTACTCTTAATTACTCATAATTCCTCCTAATTCATCTTCATGGCAAACACCAACAACCAGGAAAGCAACATAGCAGCTCACAATATTTTTGACTTTTCTCGAATCTTTGCATTTTCCTTCTCCACCCTATCAATCTTCCTCAGCAAACCAGGTATCAAAGACTTTGAACGCTCACACATTTTTGCATCAAACCACTGAAAAAACCTACATCCTTTTGCTCCACTTCCCTGTATCAACCAAGAACAATGATTGAAAATTTCCTTAATTTGATCAATGACTGAACATTTCATCAATAAGAACTCTATCAACTTGTGATGCCCAAAACAATGACTGAAAATTTGATCTTAAACATGCTTACCTTTGACTTTGGGCAGACTAGAAATCTCCGCCCTGGGTTTGAACTAGTCTAAGAAGTCTGGATCTGTGCTAACTTCCCACAATGACACCACAGGGCATGCCTTGCTTCTCCTTGCTTCTCTCCTGTTCCCATAAACCCAAGTCTTCTACTCCAGAATCTCCCAATTTCAAACTCCACCTCAGATTTTATAAACCACTAATTTCTTCTCAAGATTCTCCCAAAATTGAAGCTCACCTCAGATTTTCACAAACCCTAAGCCCTCTTCTCCAATTTCCCCTTATCACCCAATTTCCACCATTCTTAAAACTGAAAAATCCTTATTTCGCAGAGGTTACAGCGCGCGGAACGTCAATAATCCTGACGGAATGGGTAACGTGAGACTGTTTTCAAAAGTCGGGGTGTATTTTGAGACGTTTGCAAACATATGTGGTAATATGAGACAAGTTTGAAAGCATAGGGGGCATGTACATAAATAAGCCTTTAAATATCTTTCTTGTTTCTTTTTTCTTTTTTCCTTTAATATTCACTCAGTAAAACCTAACTACTAATCAAAGTGATTAAAAAAGAGAGAAACAAATTAAAGGGTATAGTCGCGCGGCTATACGCTTTTAATATATATACCAATAATAAAAATATAAATATGGATTTCTCTATGGGACTGTTTTTTAATATTTTTTATTTTTAAGTGTTTTCACCTGTTAATCTTACTTTGATGCTTTTGTCATTAAATTAGCTTGGCTATAGGCTCGGCTTTGGATTTGGCGCTGATTAATAACAATTATATTAATCAAATACTTGGGTCTTGGGGCTCTTGGGCTTTGGAGAACTTTAATTAAGGCACCCAAATGAAAATAAGTAACATATATACATATATATATATATATTTCATATATTGAAATATAGGAGATATTAAGGCTAATAAGATATTACTTAATTGCATATATTAAATTAAAGAGGTTAGCCAAAAAAAAAGAGAGTAAAGAAACTAATTTTATATCTCAAAAATTAATAATTTAAATAAAATAAACATCACACCTTTCCCGACGACATTTCATCGGCACAGACCTATGACGGCAAAACGTTGTAGGATAAGGTTTGTCGTGACGAATAAACTAATTTCGTCGGCAGAGGTCCGTTTACCTGCGACGAAATTTTGTCGGGAAAGGTCCTTTTAAAAAAAATAAATCTAAACTTAGTATATTTGGGATAATTAATTTTTTTAAAATTTTATTATTAGTAATTAAATAGTAGTAATTCAATCTTTCTTGTTTCTTTTTTCTTTTTTCCTTTAATATTCACTAAGTAAAACCTAACTACTAATCAAAGTGACTAAAAAAGAGAGATACATATTAAAGGGTATAGCCGCGCGGCTATACTTTGAAGATATTCTATTCAGGGCAGTATAGCCGCGCGGCTATACGCTTTTAATATATACACCAACAATAAAAATAAAAATATGGATTTCTCTGGAGGCTTAGCTTTTGAGGTGCCTTTTGTGAACACCCCACATCGAAAATCCCCTCCTACAGAGGTCTTTATAAACAAAGCACTATGATGGTTTGCTAGAAGCGTCTTGAGTCCTGGAGACCCCTAAAAAACATTGTTTTCTACTGTAAAATTGGATTACATCTTCCAATGTAACAACACAGACAGGTTTTCCTTACATTTTCTTAATGTCATGCAAACTAAACTTCAGTTTTGAACATAGGAGACAGTAAGTGATGGGGCAGACTCATTTAAAATGTTTAATATTAGATGGAAAGCAGTGTTAGAGGAGCAATATAGTATGGAGAGTGATGTTCAAGTAAATATAACGAGCAACAATATTAAAATGTTCAATATTAGACGGGCTGGTTTTTGTTTTAATTATTAACTTCAGGGTTCAGGGTTCAAGTCACAGAGAGGGCACACTTGGGTATTTTTTTAATATTTTTTATTTTTAAGTGTTTTCACCTGTTAATCTTACTTTGATGCTTTTGTCATTAAATTAGCTTGGCTATAGGCTCGGCTTTGGATTTGGCGCTGATTAATAATAATTGTATTAATCAAAGACTTGGGCCTTGGGGCTCTTGGGCTTTGGAGAACTTTAATTAAGGCACCCAAATGAAAATAAGTAATATATATATTGAAATATAGGAGATATTAAGGGTAATAAGATATTACTTAATTACATATATTAAATTAAAGAGGTTAGCCAAAAAAAGAGAGTAAAGAAACTAATTTTATACTTCAAAAATTAAAACTTTAAATAAAATAAACATAACACCTTTCCCGACGAAATTTCGTCCTTTAGACTCTACGCCGACAAAGGCTTGTCAGATAAGCTTTCTCACGACGAATACACCTCTACCGATGAAATTTCGTCGGAGAGGTCTATTGACCTGCGCCAATGAAATTTTTTCGGGAAAGGTCCTTTTAAAAAAAATAAATCTAAACTTAGGATATTTGGGTTAATTAATTCTTTTTAAAATTTTATTGTTTGTAATTAAAAAATATATTTGAGCACCGAACAGAAAATTATGCGTACTTGAGGGAAAAGGGGAGTGTTAAGGTAAGAAAGGGAAGGTTTGCAAGAAGATTTGGCTGAGAAAGGAGGGAGAGAAAGGGATGTGTGGCTTGATTGTTTCTTCCGGCAGCTTGATAGAGACTCTGTTAAGTGTTAGAACAATCTGCCAGGAAGAAGAAAAATGGGGGAGATGGGCAAGCAAAGCACGAAATTACTGAGTTTTGCAGGTGAGAGGAAGTTTGCTCTCCAGATGTGTGTTGTTTTTGGTTGGGTAGAAGAGGCCTCTTGTATAGCCGCTGGAAGCTATCATTTTTCAAGAAACCCTAATGGTTTCTATCCAATTTGGCCAAGCTTTTTCCTTCCTATCCCTTCAATCATCCTATTTTGGTGAAATCCACTCTGCCCAATCCCACAAAATCAGGGATTTTTGGGAGCTCAATGCTCTTCCCGCAGCTGCCTCAGTGGAGAACTTCTATTTTCACCCATCCTTCTTCCTTCTTTTCTCCCCTCTTCTATGGCTAGATCTGATGGGGGAAAGAAATGGGTATGTACACTAGTTTGAAGGGTGTTTTGCTCTAGTATCCCTTGATTTTTTGGATGTTTTTGCTTGAAACTTGTTCCCCCCATGTGCTAGAGCCTCCCAATAGCTCTACATAGTGGACCTCCAGACTTCCCTTCGTGGCTTCTATTTTTTCAGGAAGGGGCTGAGGTTTTGCTACTTCTCATTTCTAATTGTATGGGCCTTCTAAGATAATGGGTTGGTTTGTCAAAATAAATGGGCTAACCTCAACAAGTGTTGGCCTATTTTTTGTTGAGGTGTTGGGCTAAATTGGTTAAGCTAATGGGCTATTTCAGTTGGGCTTTTTGGTTGGGATATTTTTCTCTTTGTGCCCACCCACATTTTTGGGCCTAAGAAATGGGCATGAGTTCTGAGGCTCCCAAGCAACCCCGGGACTTCCATTTCTTGGCCCATCAATGGGCCTCATGTCAACTTATTACCATCCATACCACAACCCACTCAAGCAAGCCCCAGGCATCTTGGGTGGCTTGGGCCCACTTAAGCTTGTAGCGTGGCGTGTTGCTTA
Organism: Prunus fruticosa; assembly: GCA_018703695.1. Classification (NCBI taxonomy): domain Eukaryota; kingdom Viridiplantae; phylum Streptophyta; class Magnoliopsida; order Rosales; family Rosaceae; genus Prunus; species Prunus fruticosa. The sequence continues at coordinate 54,901,995 of CM031918.1, read as the reverse complement.
TTTGCTTGGCGTGACCATGTGTGCAAGCGCATATGATGAACTTTCGCGTGCCCAAATCGGGTTTCTTCTCGGTAAGGTATTGCATTGGGCCAAGATCTTATTTGGGCTGAACCATGACTTTTTTGGGCCTCAACATTAGCCCCCTTGATTGTTAGGGCCATGAAGTGGCAACGAGATGGGCCAAATAATCAATTTCAGCCCATAAAAAGTGGCAATGGCATGGCATGAGTTTAGGAGCAACTCAAGGATGACCAGTTAAGGGTCTCTGAAATTACAGCCAGGTTTTTTCAGGGAAGGTTGGAGGGGTCGCAATGGTCCCGCTTAAAACCCAATCCTTCTTAAACACCGAGGGTGTCGCCTTAAAGAAATTTCCTAGACACTGTTGTGAATTAATACTAACTCACTGCCCTTAAAGATCTTGTTGTTGATGGACTTTGGACAAAGAACTCAATGATGGATGAGTCTTACACACACACACAGAAATTAACCAAGCACAAATGACACAAGTGTTTATAGAGGTTCAGCAATTTGCTTACATCCTCTTTGGTGATCACCTTGAGAAATTTCACTAATGAAGATAGGTTACAACTTTGGTTTACAAAAGGAAACCCACTTAGAACACTACCCTCACAATCTGTTTCTCTCACACCCTTGCTCAACACCTTGATACACTTTGAGAACTCTCTTGCTCTCCCCTTGGTTTTTCTGAAACTCACACTAGAAACTCACACTTGGTTTCCAGCTTCAGCCACTACATATATTCAACTTGTTTACTCCTCTAATGATATCTTGCTTCATCCCCATTACCTACACAGACCAATGGACACAAGATATGACATAATCTTTGTCCTCCACGTTCTTTCTTTAGTCACCACTTAGACTAAATGTCAGATCAAGTAGGTAAATAATATCCCACTCAGCCACCTCCCACTTACACCAGAAAATGGAGAGTGATCCCTTTGAAGCAAGTAACCAATTTGAAATTAGTGCTCTCCCAACTATCCAGCAGGTGGTCAACCCTCTTTCACCTCAGAAGTGACCCACAAAGCCTCTAAAATCTTGTGGAAAGCGATAGCCCTCGAAAACACAGTTGAAAACACGTAAGAAAACGTCACAGGCACGACTGGGACGACCGGTCGCCAGAAGTTTTCCCTCCAGACTTTGAATCTACTCCAGGACGACTGGTCGCAAATGTCATGCGACCGGTCGCTGTGCTTCCTGCGACCGGTCGCAAAGAGCTGGCGACCGGTCGCTCGTCGACTTTGCTCCAGGACTTGGAATCTGCTTCTAACGACCGGTCGCAAATGCCTAGCGACCGGTCGCTTTTAGGCAGACTCAAAAATCCTCCTTTCAGCTGCCAAAACAACCTTGTATCCTTTAGGTGAGCCATTGTTTCCAACAATCTCCACCATGGCGAGCCTAATACTCCTTGTGGACATCATTGCCTTCTAGGACATCTGTAGTGTCTTGAGAATCGTCCTACTAACTCCCAAGAACTCAACCTCAATCTTTAGCATGTAACAAGATTGAGCAAGCTCAAACAATGCTTGAACTGTGCTGTTGTGACTGGCTTTGTTAGGCAATCTGAAGCGTTCTCATTCGTATGAACCTTCATTATTGTGATGTCTCCATCATTCACCCAATCCCTTATCCGGTGGTATCTCACATCAATGTGTTTGGACCTCCCATGGAACACTTGATTCTTCACTAAGCAAATAGCACTTTGACTGTCACTTAGAATCACCACCAAGTCTTGAGCTATCCGAAATTCTTTTGCCAATCTCTTCAGCCATACCGCTTCTTTTGAAGCTTCCGTTAGAGCCATATACTCCGCTTCAGGAGTAGACAAGGCACTAACCGATTAGCCATATCCTCCACCACAAGTGAAGACATATCCTGTGGTGGATCTCCTCTTGTCTAAATCTCCTGCATAATCAGAGTCTACATACCCCGACACACATGCCTTTCCTTGTTTTCTTTCAAACAATATCCCAAGCCTTTTGGTGCCCTTCAAGTACCTGAGAATCCATTTTGCTGCTGTCCAATGTTGTTTTCCAGGATTCGCCATATACCGTGACACCACACTTACGGCTTGGGCTAAGTCGGGGCGTGTGCAAACCATTGCATACATGAGACACCCTACTAAGCTTGCATATGGAACTTTACTCATTTCCTTCTTCTCCTCATCCGTAGAAGGACATTCTTTCGCACTTAACTTAAAATGCTCCGCCAAAGGAGTAGACACCGGTTTGCAATCCATCATATTGAACCTTTCAAGTACCTTGGAAATGTACTTGCTTTGTGATAGCCATAGCTTGCCTGCATTTCTGTCTCTCCTTATCTCCATTCCTAGGATCTTTTATGCAGCTCCAAGATCCTTCATGTCAAACTCCTTTCCAAGCAATGTCATCAACACAAAGAAGCAGAAGGATGAAGTTACCATCCTTGAATGCATGAGAGTAAACACAACAGTTCAGATTCACATCTTCTATACCCAATCTTCATCATGTAAGAATCAAAGCACTTGTTCCACTGTCTTGGAGATTGCTTCAGCCCATACAAAGACTTCTTCAACCTGCAAACCAGATTTTCTTTGCCTACTTCAATGAACCCTTGAGGTTGGTTCCATGGAGGAAAGCAGTCTTCACATCCATTTGCTCCACCTCCATGTCTTCTTGTCCTACTATGGAGAGCAGTAGTCGTATAGAAGTATGTTTCACCACTGGAGAGAAGATTTCATCATAATCAACTCCCTCCTTTTGCAAAAATCCTTTGGCCACCAACCGAGCTTTGAATAAGGTGGCACCCTTCTCATGCATTTCTTCTTTCTTCCTAAACACCCACTTGCAGCCAATAACCTTGCGGCCTTTGGGTTTAGGAACTAACTCTCAAACTGAGTTTTGGTGTAGAGATTCCATCTCTTGCATCATAGCTTCTATCCAACTTTCCCGTTCCTTGTTCTCAACAGCTTCCTGGAACGTGGTTGGTTCTTCTTCACTAGCATTTGGGGCATAGTGAACTGCATCTGTTCCCCATCCAAACCTTTGAGGTCGTTTGATGGTTCTCTTGGGCCTGGAACGAGCTATAGATGATGGCTCCACCTTTTCTTGAGCCACTTCTTCTTCTTGAGTTTGTTGTTGATGTTGCCCAGCTTCTTCCTCTTTAATGTCAGACTCCACCTCCTCCTTAAACGTCTTCAGTTGGCTGTTTCTGAGTAGTCTTTCTTGACACCTTCTTGAGTGGAACTTGAAAGGTTGTTTCTTCCTCAACAACATCCTCCTTTGCCTCTGAATTCTTGACTTTGTTCATAGGCATGGTCTTCTCATCAAACACAACATTTCTGCTGAGTATCTTCTTGTGGTTCACAGGATCCCACAGCTTGTAGCCCTTCACACCACTCTCAAATCCGATGGAAATGCATTCAAGAGACTTTGGCTTCAACTTGGATCTTTCATCACTAGGAATAAGTGCATATGCACTGCATCCAAACACCTTAAGATTTGAATAATCAATTGACTTATTAGACCATACCTCCTCTACACACTTGAACTCAAGATTTCTTGAAGGCGAACGGTTAACCAAATGGGCAGCGTGGTTACCCGTCTCTGCCCAAAAGATTCGGGCAACCCTACATGAATCCTCATACATCTCTCACGCTCCATGAGAGTTCGGTTCATCCTCTCCGCAGCTCCATTTTGTTGGGGTGTCTTCTTCACGGTAAAGTGCCTCTTAATGCCTTCAAGTTTGCAAAACTCAAGGAACTTGTTGTCCTTATATTCACCACCATTGTCACTCTTTAGGATCTTGATCTTTCTTCCGGTTAGGTTCTCCACTTCTGCCTTCCACTCTTTGAATTTGGTGGAGACCTCAGATTTCTCCTTCATGAAGTAGACCCAAACCTTCATGGAAAAATCATCCAAGAAAGTCACGAAATAGCGAGCTCCACCCATACATCCGTGTGAATATAATCTAGCACACCTGTGCTTTCTTCCTCTTTGTTTCACTGCTTGAAAGCTATTTTTGATTGCTTTCCCATGGTACAAAATCTGCAGAACTCCAGCTTGCAACTTTGAACACCTTTCAACAACTTTCTGTTGTGTAGTTCCAGCATGCCCCTCTCACTCATGTGCCCTAGCCTCAAATGCCAAAGCTGAGTTTCATCTTCCGAGTCCTTGCTTATAGATACAGCTGCTCCACCTGTGATTGTTGTACCACAAAACCTATATAGACAATTAGGTTGAATCTCTCCCTTCATTATCACAAGTGAACCTTTTGAGATTATGAGTTTCCCTCCATTTGCTTTGAATGAATAACCATTCTTATCAAGAGTTCCAAGGGAAATGAGATTCTTACGCAACTTTGGAATGTGCCTCACCATTCCAAGCATCCTAACAGCCCCATCATGCATCTTCACCTTGATTGTCCCGGTGCCTTTGACTCTACACATTGAGCCATCCCCCATCATCACTTCACTGCTATCTTCTTTCTCATACGTGTCAAACCACTCCTTGTTTGAGCACATATGATACGAGCATCCAGAATCCAAAATCCAATCGAAAGAAGAACACCTTGAAGAATTAGCCAATGCATTTGTTTTAACATTGCTATTAACACACAAAAGCTCACCATCACCTTTTGTGACATCCTCAGCTGTGTTTGCTGCATTCTTCCCTTTGTTCTTCTTCTCCTTCCATATGGGGCAATTCTTTTTCCAATGCTCCTTTGACCCACACTCGAAACAACCTTCTTTCGCCTTGGATTTGGACCTTCCTCTGTTGCCTTTCTTGCCTTCACGCTTCTTTGAACGACCTCTCTCTCCGGTCTTTGCAACTAGGCCTTCGCCTTGAGAGTTTTCTTCCGAACGTTGAGTCATCCTATGGTGTGTCATGATGTCTTGTACCACAGGCTCAAAATCAAGAGTAACCTTCCCGAACATAAGAGTGGTTCGGAAGTGTTTATAGGACGGAGGCAAGGATGTCAACAACATAAGAGCCTTATCCTCCAGACTATAATTCACATCCATTCTCTGCAGTCAGCAACACATCTATTGAAACTACTTAGATGTTCCATTAGATTTCCTCCCTCCTCCATCTTAAGATTCAGGAGCTCTTCCTTGAGGAAGAGTTTGTTGGACAACGACTTCCCTGCAAACATCTCTTCGAGCTTCTCCCATGTTTACTTCGCTGTATCCTTTATCACGTTGATGAGCACCTCATCGGAGAGATAGTTTCGATGGCACCTCTGGCTAACTCGTCAAGTACTCCCCACTCATCATCCGTCATGCCCGTTGGCTTCTTTTCTTTGCCAACCAACACAACATGGAGTTGTTGTTGCGTAAGAGCTGACTTCATCCTTCGTTGCCAAAGAGTGAAGTTCTCCTTCCCTGTGAAAGGCTTTAACTCCACCTTCATGCTTGCTACCTGTGGTTGCTTCACATGCTGTGAACTGCTACCACTCTCAGCTTCTAAGTCACTTGCCATCTTCAACACACTTAGCACTAGCTCTAGCTGCCAACACAGCTCTGATACACTTAGCACTAGCTCTGGCTTCTTTTCTCTCACACCCTTGCTCAACACCTTGATACACTTTGAGAACTCTCTTGCTTTCCCCTTGGTTTTTTCTGAAACTCACACTAGAAACTCACACTTGGTTTCCAGCTTCAGCCACTACATATATTCAACTTGTTTACTCCTTTAATGATATCTTGCTTCATCCCCATTACCTACACAGACCAATGGACACAAGATATGACATAATCTTTGTCCTCCAAGTTCTTTCTTTAGTCACCACTTAGACTAAATGTTAGATCAAGTAGGTAAATAATATCCCACTCAGCCACCTCCCACTTACACCAGAAAATGGAGAGTGATCCCTTTGAAGCAAGTAACCAATTGGCAATTAGTGCTCTCCCAACTATCCAGCAGGTGGTCAACCCTCTTTCACCTCAGAAGTGACCCACAAAGCCTCTGAAATCTTGTGGAAAGCGATAGCCCTCGAAAACACAGTTGAAAACACGTAAGAAAACGTCACAGGACGACTGGGAAGACCGGTCACCAGTTCCTGGCGACCGGTCGCCAGAAGTTTTCCCTCCAGGTTTGAATCTCTCCAGGACGACGGGTAGCAAATGTCATGCGACTGGTCGCTTGTGCTTCCTGAGACCGGTCGCAAAGAGCTGGCGACCGGTCGCTCGTCGACTTTGCTCCAGACTTCCAAATATGCTTCTAAACGACCCGTCGCAAATGCCTAGCGACCGGTCGCTTTCAGGCAGACTCAAAAATCCTCCTTTCAGCGCCAAAACAACCTTGTATCCTTTAGGTGAGCCATTTTTTCCAACAGACACTGTATTTTTGGAGGTCACTTACTAGAGTTACCAAGAGTTTGGCTTAGCTTGAATGACTTATTTGCTTGAGTGACTAGAGAGGCTTGATTTTGCATGATTGTGTGCTTGGATGCTTGGCATTGGCGTGTACGCTTGATTTTAGCTTGTATGCTTGGATGCTTGGTTTTGGCTAAGGTAGCATGGTTTAATATGGGTTTTGGGACATTTAACATGGTGGATGTCATTTGACAATAGCCAGACGTGCTAGTGGATGGTGGGGATCCAATCTTGGAGTTGCGGATGCAATGAGCTTGGATTCACCATTGTGTTTGAGTTTACGGCACCAGCCTCCAAACACTTTGAATTTTAGCGGACAAAACTTCAGTGAAGGTGATAGCGTGCGACATGATGGCTAGATATTGGAAGAATGCTTGAAATATTGCATGTATTGGAAGGATGCTTGAAATAAGGCAGGTGCTGGAAGAATGTTTGAAATAAGGCATGTGTTGGAAGGATGTTTGAAATAGGGCATGTGCTTAAAGGTTGTTTGAAATATAGCAGTGTTGGAAACTATTTTGTTCGGCATGGAATAGGTGCTGAAGATTCTTTCCTTAATGTGGAATATGTGCTGGAAGAACGTGACTTGGCTTGGCCTTCACGTGGGCAAAATGGTGTTGCCCCTTCCTCTGTTCCTTTCATTTGGCATGGCATCTTTATTTTCTGATTTTCTTTCACTCTTCTTTCTTCTTCTTCTTCAAGACCCAAATCCGTGGGTATTGTTCATTCAAATACAGAAGTCAGAGGTTTGAAGCTCGAATCAGAAAACTTCCTTGATAAAAGTTGTTCATTTGCTCAAGTACTATACCCTGTAAAATTTGTAGAACTTTTTGAATTTTTCTGAAGTAATACCTCTGATTACAGCAGAAGGGCCCGTGATCCACATACAAGCATTTAATGAGCCAAGAAAGAAGGGACGTGATTGAAGTCAAGGTATGGCGAGTAAAATCAGGGATTAGGTGCGAAAATCTCATGACTTGTAAGATTAAGTCACCAACCCTCAGACCAGGGCATTAAATGCTCCTCCAAGGCCCGAGATGTAGAGCCCACCACCAGGGCAGCAGCCGGGGTTTATGGGGTCCTATTTGTGCCTAATAAATCACGGCCGTAAACTGGCCGAAGGGCCCCTTTATCTCGGCCCTTGCACCTTCTCGAGGGACTGAAAACGCAGTGTTTTGCCAGGATGCTTGGCCTTCCAGAGAAATAAGGGAAAAACTGCCAAGGCACGATAATCTCGACCTCGTTTGAAGGCCGAGGCCGAGATCGAGTAAAGTCACGGCCGAAGGGATTAAAAGTCAGATCATCACGTGACAGGAGGCTTCCATGCTCCATTTAATGAAGCAAGGCCTCTGTTTATTGCAGCAAACCCACTGACCAAGAATGAACATTTAATGCACGAGAGAAGGTGGGAAGTGATATGTATCATGATTTGGTGACAGGGATCAGAGTGATTAGACGCCAACATTCTCACAAAGCTCTTTGCAGCTTGAGAGATTAGGTGACCAGCCACCAGGGCAATAAATGCGTCTCCACGGCCAGAAGCGCAGAATTCATGATCAGAGCAGCGGCCGAGATTCACCGGGATTCATGGGGTCACACCACCATACTTCGAGATTCCAAATGTCCATTGGACCACCCACTTGCGCTAATCAGGCTCTACCATGCAGATTTTCAGCCTCGATTACCCCTCCAGGAACTCTTCCTATAAATACAAGACTCAGGACTACTTTCAAAGGGTTCAAACACCAAACAAAAGCCTCCCACGGAGCAACTTATATTTTCCTGTAATGTACTTTCAATATGTTTACTTGCTTTCCTAGGAGTAGTGTTAGTCTGTAAGGAAAATCCATTCATCAATATATCATACGACCCTTGAATTTTCAAGGCGCCAGAGCACCATCCTTGTTATTCGCTCACTCACCCCATATATCATACGACCGCCGCTCACTGAGCCGCGCGCCGAGCACCGCCCTAAACCCACCAACACCACCACTCAAGGGCCTTGTAGTTCAGGCCGTGAACCTAACTGCCGAGACTAAATCCTCTCTCGGCTACAATCGTTTGATTAGAAGACGAGTCCAAACAGGCGCCTCACTTAAACACTTTCAACCACCTCCAAACATCTCGACGCACGGAGACCGTGCTAGCACGACCGCGCACAACCGCACATCCCCTCGAACCCGGAACTCCAGGCCGTGAGATTTGCGTGGCAGACACTTTTGGCACGCCCGGTGGGACACTTGTCAAAACTTTTGGTGGAAACCAGGGCATAGGAAAAGCTCAAAAACAAAGCAGTTCGAAATGACTTCTGAGACCCCTGAGTCCACTTCACCAGTTACGATCACTGAGACCGAACATACGGTAGGGATCTCGGCCAGGGCTCCGGAAATGACGGATCATACGGCCGAGTCCATACAGGATTAGGCATTAGTGGAAGAGCTGATGTCTAAGCAGGCCTACAGGATAGAAACATCCTTCATGGCCGCAATGGATAGATTCTCCTCAGAGCTGCGAACGCTTTTTCAGGAGAGGATGCCAATTGTTGGAAAAAATGGCTCAACTAAGGATACAAGGTTGTTTTGGCACTGAAAGGAGGATTTTGAGTCTGCCTGAAGCGACCGGTCGCTGGGCATTTGTGACCGGTCGTTAGAAGCAGATTCGAAGTCTGGAGGAATATCGACGAGCGACTGGTCGCGGTTCTTTGCGACCGGTCGCAGGAAGCACAAGCGACCGGTCGCATGACATTTGCGACCGGTCTTCCAGAGCAGATTCAAAGTTGGAGAGAAAAACCTCTGGCCGTGATGTTTTGCTTACGTATTTTCAACTGTCTTATCAAGGGCTATCGCTTTCCACAAGTTTGCAGGTGCTTAATGGGTCACTTCTAAGGTAAAACAGTGCGCGGACCACTCCATGCTTTGGCCGTATCACTAGGGCACAGGCAGCCTTGCGCATCCTCCGATTCATCCTCTCGGCCTAGTCCATCCTGTGGCCATCCACACCCATCCTGGGCCTAGCAATGCGAGCTGTATCATCACAGGAGGACGGTCAGAGCAACCCGACCGTCTCACCACCATTGCAGGCGTCGATGTTTCCACTGGGTTCTCACCTTCATTACGGTTCGGCCAATCCATCAGCGACGCATACGCACCTTGGCCGAACCCCTTGTGCAACCAGCTCGGTCCAGTCCGGCCGAACCCCTTGTGCAAACAGCCCAGGCTATACCGCACAACGAGGTACAACAGGTCACGCGGCCGTATGCGGCCCAACAAGAGGCACCACCTCAGGGGTCCGACTCGAAGACGTCCGGGCGGATGATCGAAGACGGCCTAGCCCAGAGGCGGCCGGACATGCCAAGATATACTAGGCCATACCCGCCAGAAATCAACAGAATTCCCCTTCCCCCTAACTATCGATTGCCAGAATTCATGCTATTTTCCGGGGATGGGCAGACCTCCTTCATTGAGCACATTGGCCGTTTCACGGCCCAGTGTGGAGAGGCCGATTTGGATGCCCAGAAGCTCCGTTTATTTGTTCATTCTCTAACCGGCACGGCGTTTTCATGGTTCATAAACCTCGCGCCGAACTCAGGAAGGGATTGGTCTGATATGGAAAGAATATTCCACGAACATTTCTCAGACCAACCGAGAGATAACGGTCGCGCGAACTGGCAAGGATGAGCCAGGCGTCGGACGAATCACCTCCCGATTACCTACAACCATTCAAAACATGTAGGAATTGGTGCCGCACAAACCTACCAGAGAGGGAGTTTGTCAAGATGGCCGAGGAAGGCTTGGAGTTCGAATACCGAAAGAAATTCCAGGGAATCGAATTCCGGGACATGCATGACTTGACCAACAAGGTAGACAGGTATGCATCCTTGTTAAAGGAATAGATGCAGAAGAAGACGGCCTCAAAAGGGACCTACTACCGGAATCCCATCGTCAGCTACGCCGAAGCAAACGGACCCGCGGAGGCCGAGGGCGAGGAGGTAGAGATGAGCTCGGCCGAAGTCAGCATAGACAAACCCTTCGTCTGCAAAGGGCTTGTTAAAACTGACAACAGCCGTACGAAAATTCCCGATGCCAAGTTCGTAACGCGGGAGACGAAGGCCTACACTTTTGATTTAACAAGGGCCGAGGCTATTTTCGACATGCTATTGGCCGAGAAGATGGTCAAGTTATCCTTCGGCCATAAAATTCCGAAGCCCGACGAGCTCAAAGGGAAGACGTTTTGTAAGTATCACAGTTCTTAGTCTCACAACACCAACAATTGTGTCGTCCTGCGAGACGTCATCCAGAAGTTAATAGATGAGAAGAAACTTCAGTTTCCGGATAAGGCGGCTATGCAGGTTGATTCCAAACCGTTTCCTCCACCTATCATCAACATGGTCAACGCTCAACTCCATGCCGAATACAAGGAGACTCAGCGGCCGGTAAAGGGAAAAGAGCCCTTGGCCGAGTTAGAGCCACTGCTTTGCAAGCATTGCAAGCATGAGATCGGCCAGCCTAGGCCGCAGGAGAACAAGAGGAAGGCCGCCGAGCCTCCCCAATCAACGGTGAAAAAGTTTAGCGGTCAGGACGGTTTCCCAGGAGGGGCGGTTTTCAGCCGATTGGGGTCACAGACCCCCAGGACTTCGGTAGGCCATGAGGACGAGGCCGAACCGCGACCAGTTAAGACCTTCAAACCACCGGTCATGAGGGATGACGATTGGTATCATGCACGGCCTGGGGGAGGACCGAACCGCTGACAAAGACCCAGCTGAGAGAATGCAGAGAGAGGTCCAGGAGGCCAGGGTGCAAGCAACTGAGGCCGAGGCTCCGAGTGCCAAAGGAAAATGACGACTACAGGGCAGATCGCCATCCGCTCCAATCGTCCCCTCGCCGGCAAAAACGGCCAATACCAAACCTCCGAGGACGTGGCGCCCTGAGGCAGGACGAAGGCCCCCCTGAATCAGCGGCCATTTCGGTTCAGCCGAAGGCCACGGCCCTGGGAAGAACAGACGAGGAAATCATCGACATCTACCGAGGAAATGACCCTCCTTTTTCGGCAAACGGTATGTCCTTTCTCAAGGAATTTCATAAGGGCCATTCGGCCACGGACTTATACGGCATGACCCCTGAGAGCCGTGAGATCGTGGAGTTGGCCCTTAAAAACGCAAAGGCAGAAGCGCTCCTCATCGCTAGCGGGTCTGATTCGGCCATTAAGGCCGTGTACCAGGCAAACCGGGAAGCCAGAGCAAGAGGTTTGCCAGGTCACCAACCCGATCTCGGCGGATCAGAGGCTAAAGTCCCTTTCGGTGAAGGTGATTTAGAATACCTTCGCCGATATTTTTCTGTAATTTCGGCGGATACCTGTCTTTGGCCTGACAACCGAGGAGAAGGCCCTGGTAAGCCGCCTGGACAATTACTTGATGACCAGAGACACATTGGCGAAGGCTATACGGACCCTCGAGGAGGATGTCGAAGCCTCGCCTCCCCTAAGGTCAAAACCCCCGCAGCCGATGTCCCGGGACCGCAGGACCAAATGGTGAGGGCGTCGCCGATCCTTTCTTCGGACACGAGGCCGAGGACGATCCCACTTTAGGAATTTCCGATGAAGAATATGAGGGGATCCTCGGGATGGTCGAAGGAGAGGTCCTTGCCGAGGACGGCTGTGGGGCCGATGAAGAAGCTGGCAGAGGAGACCCGGGAGCCAGGATAATTTGGCATCAACATGGTCTTGGTATTACCATCCGAGTTTTCAGCCCCGGAGGGCAGACCGAAGGCCTGGATGATGACATGGCCGAGGAGCAACTTGGAAGAAGGCCAAAGACAAAGGAGGAATTGTTGGCCGTGGCATTTAACGAGGTCATACCCAGAGACAAGCCGAATAAATATCGACACCTCAAACCGTTGTACATCTCGGCCCATGTGGAGGGGGTGCCCGTGTCCAAAGTTTTCGTCGACTGTGGGGCAACGGTCAACATCCTTCCTTATTCCTTGATGAGGAAGCTGGACAAGTCAAAAGAGGACCTCATCCCCAGCGACGTCATCATGAGCAGCTTCGTCGGCGATAAGTCTAAAACTATTGGCGTGTTGCCATTAAAAATCACAGTGGCCGACCAGACAAGAGTCGCGTCTTTCTACGTAGTTGAATCTAGCGTCGACTACAACATATTGCTCGGCCGTGACCGGATCCACCAGTCCGGGTGTATACCGTCCTCCCTCTTCTAACTATTATTCTTTTGGGACGGCCAGAAGGTGTCTATACACCCGGCCGACGAAAAACCTTTTGAGGCCAACGTCGTACAAGCTCGGATTTACGACGACGACGTAGATGGGTTGTCCTTACCGGCCACGATGCAGACGGCCGACCAACAAGAACAACGGCCCAGAAGGTAATGGAATTGGGTGCCGAGAATATCCGAGAGGATTCGGAGCGCGAAGTGTTGATCAACCTTACCAGCCTTTAGATGACAGACAAAGCCACTAAAGAAGAAGGGGCGGCGGCCGTGAATGATCTGCGAGAGAGACTGCTGGAACATTGGGCAGAGGAATCCTCCACGAATCATACGAGACTAGCGTGTTGACTTTGGACGACTTGGAAACGGCGCCCGCCGAAATGGAGGATGACTACCCTGAGGTTCAAGACCCTTTGTTAGAAATAAATGTTGGGTCAGAGGCCGAACCACGGCCTCTTTTTGTAAGCCTCTTTTGGATCCTAAGTTAGCGGCTGAGATTGTCGGCTTGCTCCATGAATATAAGGATTGTTTTGCTTGGGATTATCATGAGATGCCTGGGCTGCCGAGAAGTTTGGTCGAGCACGAATTGAGAATCAAGGAGGGATTCAAACCTTTCCAGCAGCTGCCCAGGCGTTTCTCGATCGAGGTACAACTCAAGGTCAAGGAGGAAATCGAACGGCTACATAAAGCCGGCTTTATCCGAACGGCCCGGACGTGGAGTGGCTGGCCAACATTGTACCAGTTTCGAAAAGGACTGGAGCTTTGAGGGTCTGCACCGATTACCGAAATCTGAACCTCGCGACCCCAAAGACGAATACCCCATGCCTATGTCGGATCTCCTGGTTGACTGGAGCTTCAAAAAACGAACTCTTGTCTTTCATGGACGGCCATGCAGGTTACAACCAAATTTTCGTGGCCGAGGAGGATGTCCACAAAACGGCGTTTAGGTGTCCAGGAGCAATCGGAACTTCGACGGCTCCAGCCGAGACCAGGTCAGGGGCCGGGGTCGTGATCGAATCCCCTCAATTGCAAAAGTGGCAGTTCGCATTTCAACTCAACTTTAAATGCACCAATAATCAGGCCGAATACGAAGCGCTCATCATCGGTCTCGAGATTTTAAGGGAAATGAAGGCAACCCGTGTTTTGGTCTACGGTGATTCTCAGCTAGTGATCAACCAACTAACCGAGGAATACCAATGCACGAGCGAAAATTTAACCATGTAGAATTTCCTTTGTTCATATACCGCGCGCTGAAAAAGAGGAGGCCAATGAGATGGCCCAGGTAGCATCAGGAGTGAACATCCCAAATACCGATCATGACCGCGTAATAAGGATCGAGAGGCGAACCTTACCAGCTTTGGCCAAACGAGGGATGACGACGCAAGTGTCATTGGCCGATATTACCAACGAGGTCAACACGGCCGAGGCCGATTGGCGCTACCTCATTGTAAAATATTTGCGTAATCCTTCCGGCATCCATGAGAGGACTACACATTTTCGGGCTCGTTGTTATTTAATTTATCAGAATGAGCTGTACCGAAAAGGATCAGATGGCTTATTACTCCTATGTCCTAGCGCCGAGGACATCAAGGTTATTATGGCCGAATCCCATGAGGGAATTTGCGGCGCTCATCAGCTCGGTGTCAAGATGAGATGGTTGGTTCGGAGGCACGACCATTACCTGGCCGACCATTTTAAAGGATTGCATAGAGTATGCAAAGGGATGTGTCAAGTGTCAAATCTACGGCCCCATACAAAGGGTACCGGCCGAAGCTTTCCATCCGGTTACCAAACCATGGCCGTTAGGGGGTGGGCCGTGGATATCATCGGCAAGATCCACCCCGCCGCGTCCAACCAGCATGCATGGATTTTGGTGGCGACCGACTATTTCACCAAGTGGGTCGAGGCCGAGTCTTATCGGTCCATTTCTAGCGCACAAGTGGTCAAATTCTTTGAAAATCACATCATCCACAGGTTTGGGATCCCAGAAACTATCACGGCCGATAACGGCCCGGTTTTGCGTCGGCCGAGACGCGAGAGTACACCGAGAAATGGGGATCAAATTGGTCCATTCAACTCCTTACTACCCTCAGCTGAACGGCAGGCCGAAGCGAGTAACAAGATAATCAAGGGCATCCTTGAGAAGATGATCGAGGAAAAACCTAGGGCATGGCACGACTTGCTCCCCGAGCCCTCTGGGCTTACCGAATCTCAAAACGATCGACCACGGGCACATCCCCTTACGCGTTAACCTACGGTCATGACGCCATCGTCCCAATGGAGTTGAAGGTTCGGTCTCTTCGTGTGACCGAGCAACCTGAGCAAAAAGGAAAGGATTATGCACGAGCCATGGCTCAGGAGTTAGAAGATTTGGAGCAAATAAGAAGGATAAGCAAAAAGCTTTCGCCGAAGGCGACCTAGTGTGGCGAGCCGTGCTTCCCATCGGGACAAAGGACCCTCGTTTTGGCAAGTTCTCGCCCAATTGGGAAGGGCCGTTCATTATCGAACGAATTCTTGGCCGAGGTGCGTTTCAGTTAAAAGATAGGGATGGGGAATGGCACAACTTGCCGATCAACGGCCAGGATTTGAAGAAATATGCTCCTTCAGGATGGGAAACGGTCGTGAAAGAGTTGTAAGATTTACAAATGTCAAAAGTGGGGTATGCGGCACGATAAAGAGGAAATCATACTTCATTTTATTCATTTAGTTTGAAACAAAACACGCTTACAAGGAAACAGCCAGGTCATGGCCGAGTACAAACATACAAGAAAGATCATATCCTAAATCTACGCGCTTCAGCACCATGGTCTTCTTGCTTGGCAATCAGACGTCAGCCTCAGCCAGCAACTTCGGCCAGCAACTTCGGCCAACCTAAAAACAAGGGCCGTCCAGCCATAGAAAGCAAGAGGGTGCACGCCACATGAAGGAGGCTAAGAGAAAGGGTGGTCACTTCAACCACGGCAAGGGCCGACACTCTGGCCACAGGCCGTGGTCACTTCAACCATTCTGGCAGGAGCGGCGGCCGTCACTGAGGCCATGGCAGCAATTGTCACTCTGGACATGGTAGCGGTCGTCATTCTGGTCACGGTGGGGGCCGACATTCGGCCCAGGATGAGGGCAGTCTTCCCGGCCGTGGATACGGCCGGAGCTCTGATTCAAATAAACACGGGCATGCCTGGGGGCATCGTGCCAGGCCTCCCCATCTTCATCAAACTGCAAAGTCATCTGGACCAGGCCAAACTGCCAAGTCGGGAGACTTAACAGATATGGCTCCCTGGTTTTGAGAGAACTGGAGTAGGAACCATGAGGGTGGTTTGAGATAAAGGAAGATGAAGCACGAGGTTTAAAGGAAGGGTCCAGAGTGTTCAGAACGAGAGGAAGGATTTTTGAGTGTTGGAAAGGTTTCAAACTTATGGAGGCTGAGGAAACTGGGGAGAGGCTAGTGTGAACTTTCGAAGGAGCATGAACTCAGAAATTTTGGGTTGAAGAAAATACGAAGGAATTGGGTTTTTATGCTCATGTTGGAAGTCAAGACGAGGCGGTATGATTCTCGTGGAATGACAGCACATTCAGACACGCGAAATTATGACTGAAACCTTGCGGCCGGCGTTTCGATTAGCAAAGCAGAATAATGGCTCGTGCGAATTAAGAGCACGATGACGTGTCGAAAGTCCAGAGACCGTCGTTTCACTTGACGAGACGAGGTGACGCCTCGCGCATTAATGCGCCGACTGACGTGCGCATTTAATGCCCCAGTTGTCAATCACTTCAGGAGGAATGCTAAGGGTCCATCCCTTGGAATCCATTCGGCCCCTACTCACGCTGAGGCCGAAGAATCCAGGGATGTGGGGGCAATGTTTGTGCCTAATAAATCACGGCCGTAAACTGGCCGAAGGGGCCCTTTATCTCGGCCCTTGCACCTTCTCGAGGGACTGAAAACGCAGCATTTTTCCACGATGCTTGGCCTTCCAGAGAAATAAGGGAAAAACTGCCAAGGCACGATAATCTCGGCCTCGTTTGAAAGCCGAGGCCGAGATCGAGTAAAGTCACGGCCGAAGGGATTAAAAGTCAGATCATCACGTGATAGGAGGGTCCCATGCTCCATTTAATGAAGCAAGGCCTCTGTTTATTGCAGCAAACCCACTGACCAAGAATGAGCATTTAATGCACGAGAGAAGGTGGGAAGTGATTGGAGTCAGGATTTGGTGACAAGGATCAGAGTGATTAGACGCCAACATTCTCACAAAGCTCTTTGCAGCTTGAGCGATTAGGTGACCAGCCACCAGGGCAATAAATGCGCCTCCACGGCCAGAAGCGCAGAATTCATGATCAGAGCAGCGGCCGAGATTCATCGGGATTCATGGGGTCACACCACCATACTTCGCGATTCCAAATGTCCATTGGACCACCCAGATTTTCAACCTCGATTACCCCTCCACGAACTCTTCCTATAAATACAAGACTCAGGACTACTTTCAAAGGGTTCAAACACCAAACAAAAGCCTCCCACGGAGCAACTTATATTTTCCTGTAATGCACTTTCAATATGTTTACTTGCTTTCGTAGGAGTAGTGTTAGTCTGTAAGGAAAATCCATTCATCAATATATCATACGACCCTTGATTTTTCAAGGCGCCGGAGCACCATCCTTGTTATTCTCACTCAGCCGCGCGCCCAGCACCCCCCTAAACCCACCAACACCACCACTCAACGGCCTTGTAGTTCAGGCCGTGAACCTAACAGCCGAGACTAAATCCTCTCTCGGCTACAATCGTTTGATTAGAAGATGAGTCTAAATAGGCGCATCACTTAAACACTTTAAACCACCTCCAAACATCTCGACACACGGTAGACCGTGCTGGCACGCCCGCGCAAAACCGCACTGCACCCAAAAGCAGGAAACCGCGTGTCAACGCACATCCCCCCGCGGGCAGGGGTCACACCACCATGCTTCACATTCCCAAATGTCGATTCGACTACCCACTAGCTCTGATCAGAACCTCTCCATGTAGATTTTTAGCCTCATTGTCTTCTCAAGACCTTCCCTATAAATACTAGGCTCCAACAACATTTGAAGGGTTCAACACCAAACACAAGCCTCCCACGGAGCATATTATATTTTCTGTCATTTCCTTCCTGTCATTTATTTTCTTGTAACGCACTTTCAATATTCTTACTTGCTTTCTAGGAGTAGTGGCAGTTTGTAGGAAAATCCATTCATCAATATATCAGCATCACCTAAAGACCACCATCAACATCGCCATTAACGGCCTTGTAGCTCAGGCCGTGAACCTGACGGCCGAGATCAGTTCCTCTCTCGGCCCCAATCCCTCTGATTAGAAGTCAGACTCAAAACAGGTGCACCCCCCCCCCCATCTATTCACCCAATCAACTTACTCTCAAAACGCACGGAAAACCGTGCCTGGCACACCCGCGCACCACCAAAAGAAGGACGACTTGTGTTGATGCAGATTCCCTCAGCTTGGAACACCGGGCCGCTATATTTGTGAGGCCAACACTTTTGGCACGCCTGGTGGGATCCTTGTAATCCTCGAGAAGCCTTATGGTGGAAACTATGTCACAAGCAAGGGATCAAACTACTCGAACTTGGTCAACCGGGCCCACGGGGCCAACCACCTCCGATTTCTGATCCGAAAGTTCCTATGGGTTCCACAAGGTTTAGGACATACGTCCTTCAAGTTTGGTCCGAATTCGGACGGTCAATCGCCCGCGATCGCACGATCATCTACAGTTAATATTTAACGCGAACTTTAAGTTATTGAATATGAACATCCGGGCTCCGATTCATGATCCGCGAATTCCTACATGATCCTAGGGATGTCTAGATCAACATATATTGAAATGGAGTTGATCCAACGGTCCGAACATGTCGAACCCAGATAAAGTCTAATATGCGATATCCGATCGACGATCAAACAATAACCAAAATCATATCCGAGCATACCGTCGTGCTCTGGACGACATGGGGGTTATTTTTGGTCCAAGAAGGACACCCAAACAGTGCCCACGCGCCGCCACACCCGCCGGCAGTGAGTGGGTGTCTAGAGAAATTTCGACGATCAAAAAATTCTCGAAACACCCTACAATACATATACCAATACATTCATACCATCAAGGGGAGTATTTTTGTTCTTGGACCAAAGCCAAAACTAACCGGAAACTAGCCGAAACCATCGGCATAATATGGGTATATGGAATAATCTGTACAACTTCAACATCGAGCTACAATACCTACATAAATGGATAGAGCACGAAGATTAGATGAAGTTTCATACCTCACTCGACGAAAACGGTGGCCAGAGTAGCCGAAAAACGCTAAAACATCATCGGAAAATTTGAAAATCACCACCACTTCCAGTCGTTCCAGCCGCAAATCCTTGGGTTTTTGAGTTGGAAAATCACAAGGCCAATGAAATGGCCCATATAGCATCATGCGTAAACATCCCTAATGGAGAATACAACCGGGTGATCAAAATTGAAAAGTGTAACTTGTGAGCCTTGGTGACCGAGACATCCGAAATGCCCAAGACGACCAAAGGAGACTAGCAATATCCCATTATCAAATATCTCCGTGATCATTTCGGGCAATCACAAAACAGCTATAGGCTTTCGAACTCTTCTTGAATTCGAGGAGCCCCGAAGGTGTCCCTTCTTCCCCTAATATCATTCTGATGAGCCCTCTTATTGTCTTAATATGGTTATGGTAAGCCACAATATGGTTATCGTAAGCCATAATATGGCTATGGTGGACCATAATATGGTTATAATGAGCCCTAGTAGAGTTCTGGTGAGCCCTAGTAGAGTTCTGGTAAGTCATAGTACGGTTCTACTAAACCTTAGTATAGTTCTGGTAAGCCTTAATATGGTTTTGGTTAGTCATAATATGATTCTAGTAAGCCATAATACGGTTCTTCGTGAGCCACAATATGGTTTTGGTGAACCATAATATCGTTCTGATGTGCGTTAATACGTTTTTGGTTAGCCTTTGTATGGTTATGGTAAGCCTTAGTAGAGTTCTAGTATACCTCATATGGCTTGGGTAATTCATAATATAAATTTGATAAGCCATGTTATTGTTCTTGTAAGCCATAATATGGTTCTGGTAAGCCCTTATATCATTTTAGTAGACTTTGTTATGGTTCTAGTAAGTCACAAAATGGTTCTAGTGAGCTTTAATATCGTTTTGGTGAAACTTAATATGGTTTTAATGATCTTTAATAATATGGTTATGGCCCAGTTTGGAATCCATGTCGAACCCTGTGTGTGTCCAACCCCTGGCAGTGTTGAGCACAAATGACCAAAATACCCTTCTTGTGCTAATCCAAAAACTACTTTAGGGTCTGGCTTCTACTGGAAAGCTGAGAGTCTCCCTTGAAAAAGACTCAAAAACCTAGAATTTTACTTGCACAGCAAACTCAAATAATTTGTCAAGCGTTCAACAAATTCTACTTTACGAAACTAATCATAACAAACCAATCATAAACTTGCAGCTGCACCTAGGTTAGCCTAGGTTGCGTATGTACCCTTACTGAGGGGATCAAGCCACACGTTGTTTTGCAGGTTTTCTAAGGAGTTTAATGGGTTCTTATTATCTTAATTACATCACTAGGGATATAGTGGGTTGGTAATAAAAATACTTTTGGTATAACCAGGAATGGAGTATCGAATAAAGGAGGGAAAATCGAACTGTTAACATGGAGAATAATTACGATTAACATGCTAAGGGAGTTGGGTATAATTGGCTATGGTGAAATCGGAAGCTCTAGTGCTCTCATAACTTGAATCTTACTACTTTATTTTTCTATGCTTGCTTTTATTCATTGTTTTAGTTAATTACTCAATCAAATCTTATCATTCAATTGTTCAAATAAAGTCTTGGGTTAATCACAATCGGTACTTAGTAAATTAAATCACTCTTCGTGGGAACGACACTTCACTTATCACTGTATTACTCGTGCGGATTGTGCGCTTGCAATAAATTCACAACAAGTTTTTGGTGCCATTCCTGGGGAGTGTTTTCAATTTTATTAATATCGATATTGTAATAACCCAAATCCTAAATAATATTTAATTATTAATTTATTAAAGGAAAAGACTAAACTACCCTCGGAATATATTATTTGGTTTTAAGTTGACTTTTTGATCGGGAAAGAATTTGGGAATTTCGTTTGTACCGTTGCATAGAGCGCGACAAAAACGAGTCCGTAGACACGTAGTGGGCTCAATTTCGAGTCGTATTGAAGGACATACGAGCAAAATACTCAAAGGGGCAAAATCATAATTTAGCCAAAATCAGATTCTTCTTCTCTCTCCTCACTCTCTCACCCCCCCCCCCCCAGCGTTTGTTTCTTCCCGCAGCCACCCACCACTGTAAGCCACCGCCACACTGCCGGATCGGCCAAGAAAGTACCGGCATCGACCCCGCAAGCAAGCCCAGCCAATTTTCCCGCGTCCACCGGTGATTCCATTGGATCGAAACCGTCCGTTTCAGCCCGGCATTCGTACGCCGTCATCCGGCCACCGATCGTGACGAGCAAGGTATGAATTTTCGACTACTTTTCGTGTTCTAGCTGATGGTTTGGTATAATTTGAGAAATTTTGAGGTTTGAAGGGTTGATTTTTGAGTTGAAATTCTGCCGATTTTGTGTCTCCGATTTCAGCCACTTGCAGTCACTTTTTGGCCTTAGTCCAAGAACAAAAGTGGTTCCAAATTAGGTGTTTTACCTAGGATAGGAGTTTGGGCCGGCGATTTGGAGATTTTCCGACCGCGGAATTTTCTATACACACCAGGTAGCATGGACCACACTTGGTCCCAGAATGATCCTCGTGTCCTCACGAGCTCATAGGAGTTCGCAGATCTCAATTCAGATAACGTTTGAACCCCGAACGGATTTCGCATAGTGTGCGATTTCCGGGCTTAATACGTTTTGGACTGCTGGATCGTAGTCAAACTGGAGTTTTCAATCTAGGTAATTTCAGGATCATGTAGGACTCGACGGATCGGAAATCGGAGTCTCTGGGTGCTCCCAAAAATGCCAACCCTAGGGTTAGGATTACGGAAAATCGTTCGTCCGCCCGAATCGATCGACGATCGTGAGTAATCCGACCGTCCATTTCGAGGCCAAACTTTCAGGACATGTGTCCTAGGCATGTTGGAGCTGAGTTGGGGTCTTGAGAGTTTAGACACCAAGGAGGGAAACACCAAGAGTTGTGAGAGTGTTCACAAGTGCATCAAAGTGTTGAGCAAGAGGTGTGAGAGAAAAGAAAGCTTGGGGAGATAATAGAGTTCTAAGGGGGTTTTCTTTGTAAAACCAAAGTTGTAACTTATTCTTTCATGAAGTGAATTTCTCAAGGGGATCGCCAAGAGGATGTAGGCAATTGCTGAACCTCTATAAATTCTTGTGTCACTTTGTGCTTGGTTGTTGTCTCAAGTGTGTGTGTGTGTGATTCATCCATCATTGTGTGTGTCACAAAGTCCATCAACAACAAGATCATTAGGGGAGTAAGTGAAAGTGTTTGTCCATTTTTCACAACAGGATGATTCATCCAGTTCATGGCCGTGATTTATTAGGCACAAACATTGCCCCCACATCCCTGAATTCTTCGGCCTCGGCATGGGTAGGGGCTGAATGGATTTCAAGGAATGGACCCTTTGCATATATCTGTATGCGGCTATGTACAAAAAAAAAAAGAAGAGAAAATATGTTTAATTATTACACCCAAAATCTTTAAAACGGTCGCCCACCTAGACTCCCTCGCAGAACATCCCCCAGATCAAGCAAGTGATCCTTCTCCAAGCGATGTCCGCTTGCCACCTCGCCCGCCACCTCGCCCAAAATTAAAAATGTTTAATTTTTAAACCGTCTATATCCGTCCCCCACCTCGCCCGGATCAGCTTCCTCTCGGCCAATGCCTTCTTCTTCTCGGTTACCGCTTTGAGGATTTGCTTGGCCGAAGACTTCAGCTCGACTCAAACCGCAACCGCATCGTCTCGGCTCCGATCACAACCGCATCGTTCTCCCTTTGGACAACGAGGTCATTTTCCTTTAATTGCGCCATCACAGGTCGGACTTGCTCCTTTATCACCACCAACTCTTGCTCGAGCGAGCATCCCTCGGTCATTCTCACAGTGGCTTCAGCGTACCGGCCGATCATTTCCTCGCCTTCGGTCAGATGGGCCTGCAACTCATCCAGCTGGGCCGAGTTTCAGAGACCGAGCGCCATAGCCGTATCCAGGCAGGACCTGAACTCCATGAACACATCGGCGGTGGTCATTTGATGAACCCCAAGGAAGAGGAACTCTCGGAGCCATTCAACGACGGCCCTCGAATCCTCGTCCAGGGATCCGAGGTTCAGCTACCTCCTTCCTCATGGAGGCTGGCGTATAGCTCCTCGAGATCATCAGAGGGGGTGGTCTCCTGAAAATGGAAAAAGAGGTTTAGGTGAGAAACAACCAGCTGGGACATGAGGAATGACAAGATAAAGAAAAAGAAAAGGGGCCCGAATACTCACTGCAAAGGCAAGCGGCGCGGCAGGAGCTTCTGCGACCGAAAGCTCGGTCAGGGACCGTCGAAGTAGCCCGCAGAGGACTCGGCACACTGACGACTGTGGCCCCGGTTATCGCCAGCTCGGTCACAACCATCGAGTCCTGGGACAACGGCGCTGGGGGCATGGTCGCAGGAGCAACCATGGACAGCGGCGGCGACGACCGGGAGGCTGGAAGCAAAAAATTCGGTAAACAAGCACGTAGCGCAATTCTAAAAATAAAGCTAAGTATGATAAAAGCAAACGCTTACCGAGCGGATCACAATGCCACTTGGACAGCAAGGAGGGGACAACAACGGCTCGGCAGACGCGGTAACTGCCAAGGAGGGGCACGGCAGAAGCAGCCGAAAGAACTTCCACCGGGCGGTCCGCGTGGGTTCCACAACAATAACCTCGTCATCTGACATGTCCGCAGCGGCCTCCGGGCAGTGGCTGGCACCTCTGCAGCTATTGCCTCGGCATCCAGCGTTTCTGCCACCTCGGTAGTGGCCGCTTCCTCGACCACCTTCTCCGCGGCGCCCACCTCTTCGATCACCACCTCGGCTACGGCCACTTCCTCGACCATCATCTCGGCAGCGGCCACTTCCTCGACACTTGGCGCTTCGGCTGTAGCTTCCTCCTCGACCACTACCTCATCCTCGAGAAAAGAACCAGATTATTAAAATATATAGAGAAGGAGGAGGGGGTGACCTAGAGAATAAAGAAAAGAGAAAGGAATCAAGGAGAAGTACTCACGGCCACAGGAGGGGCTTCACCTACAATCACAGGAGGGGCTTCCTCCTCATCCTCGCCCTCCGAGAGAACAAGGAGGGTCCTTTTCCTCGGCCGCTCTAACGTCGCCGTCTCGACCACAACACTTCAGGCCGGTGCGGCCTCCGTGCTTGGAGCCTCTTGACCCCTCTTGCGACCCGGGCTGCGTATACAAAGAGAAATAGGCAAAAGAAGTAAGGAGTAGGATAAACGAGGGCAAAGGTGGCATAAGTAGGTAGAAGGAAATAACATATATTGTAAAAAAAAAAAAAAAAAAAGGGAGTGCATACCAGGCATCAAGCCGCCCTGCCGAACGAGAGGAGAGGACGGCACGGTCCTGTGCGCCGCGTCTTCGTACCCCCACCACAGTCGTCGCCCTGGAAGTTGGGGCCGCGGTTGAGGCCACGACCGTTGCTCCAGCCAAAGGAGGGGCCGTCACCCTAGGTATGGCCACGGCCGGGGTACTCGGTCGGGGTGGCACGGTTGAGGCCAATCAGCGTTCTCGAGGGCCACCCTCGCGGCCTCTTCAACAGGCCGAATAAATCTAGCCGAGATGCACTCCTCGTACCAGACCCTTCCATCCTCGTCATACGCATTTCGACGCAACCAAGGCGTCATAGTGAGGAAGGTCATCCCCTTTTGGAGTTGGAAGGAAATACCAGCTACGCCGTGTTGCTTGGGCGACATCGGCCCTCCAGGACGAGAGCCGGTTGGTTGACAAGGGGGAAAGTAGGGCCGTCCTGGGTCAGGTCAAATTGCCGTGCCACGAAGTTTGGTAAATAAACCTCGGCCTTGGCCTTGGACAAGCCTCAGTGAAGATCGCGCGTGACTAGGAAGGAGCCCAGATCTCGCCTCAAGTCATTCTCCGTCTCGCCATCAGGAATGATGGAGAGGTCGTGTGCCAGGAACAGAGGGAATGGCTGGGCAAGGCAGACGCGGAACTGCGTGCCAGTTCTCTCGACCAATCCATAGAAAAATTTGTAGCAGAGGGCCGAGGTGTTATGCTTCCTGGGGGCTCGGGCAAATGCATTGGCCAACGGCTCGATGTCGGTGATATTGGCCACCCCCTCAGCTCAGGGAAGTAAGCTTGCAGCTAGAACCCGGATGGCCCATAGTGGACCACCGTGCTTCGGCTTCATCCCATCGGTGATGATGTCGTGAAGCGTGCGATAGATGTGGCCGAGCAGGAATGGACCGAGCGCTAGCCTGCCGCCCTACGCAAGATAATCGGCCAAGTGGGCAAACTCTAGGGTAACCTTGTTCGCCTGGGTGCAAAACACAAACTTGCACGACCAGGACAACAAGAATGCGACATGCTCAACTTCGCCAGGGGGCGATGGCGTCGTCTTCGGCACTGTCCTCTACACCGAAGTTGCTGGAGAAACTGGAGTAGTTGAGCATGTTTTACACCTTGCTCCCAGCGACTCTCGTAAGAGTGGGCCACGTGGCTTTAAAACTCCCTTCCACCTCGGGAGCAACAAGTGCGGCGTTCACTTCTACGCCGAGAGGAGAGAGGCCGAATAAGGCGGCCATGTCTAGAACGGTCGACGTCATCATGCCGAACCTGAAGTTCATGATATTGGTGGCCGACGACCAGAAGCATAGGGCCACGGCCAAGTGGTAAATACCTTGATCCTTCCATTGCTGGCCGAAGAAGTGCTCCATCCTCGACAACCATTTTTCCCAATCCGGGGTCGAGGTTGGCCATTGGGGCTGCGGCCTGGCGACATTCCAATCTTGGAATTCCCCTTCGTCAAAGGCCGAGTGATCCACCAGATTGTTTTTCAGATGAGCCACTAGCCTCTCTGTCATTCCGCTATCAACAGAGGGGCCGAGAACGCAGGAATCGGTGGCAACATCGTCATCATCAGTCCTAGGGCATGATGATGTTAGGCAGAACCGAGCCCTGGATTTCTCGGTAAATTTCTTCAAACTAAGTCTGAAAGGCTTGGGACCAAGCTTCAACAGCTGTAAAGGTGCTGGAGGCCATTGAAATAGATCGAGGTTCGGTGTTTGGAAGAAAAATGCAGAGAAAGAGCAACGAACGCAAAGAACACCGAAGGAAAACCCAAAAAAAGTTGAGAATGTTGTGAATAATACTAACTCACTTCCCCTTAGGACCTTGTTGTTGATGAACTTTGTGACCAACTCAATGATGGATGAGTCTTACACACACACAGAAATTTAACCAAGAAAGAAGTGACACAAGTGTTTATAGAGGTTCAGCAAATTGCCTACTTCCTCTTTGGTGATCTCCTTGAGAACTTTCACTAATGAAGATAGGTTACAAACTTTGGTTTACAAAGAAAGGAAACCCCCTTAGAACACTACCCTCACAATCTGTTTCTCTCTCACCCTTGCTCAACACCTTGATACACTTAGAGAACTCTCTTGCTCTCCCCTTGATATTTTCTGAAACTTACAAGTTTTCAGCTTCTTTATACTTTGCACAAACTTATGCACTTAACAACTTAATGTTCTCTTGCTTCCTCTTCCCTCTTATATAGGCCTTGGGACTCCAAGATCAGATATCATTAAGTTATACACGTTCATGCTTTAGTTATCTTACTTTAGACACCTGTTCTTGGCAGCTCATAAAGCAAGGGAACAAAGGATGCTAGCTGCCATCAATCTCTTGAACCAAGAGAGAAAACACTCATGAAACAAGTTATCAATTTGCCAATGTGTTCTCCCAACTTTCCAGCTGCTATGCCACCTTCTAATATCTCAGATTTGATCAGAAATATCCTTGCAAGTCGATAGGAAGTGGTAGCACACCAAAGAAGACTTGAAAACGCGTAGGAATTTGAAACAGCATCGTCCCGGGCGACGGTCGCCCAATGCTGACGCGACCGGTCGCTTTGTCACAGAATCAATTTTCGCTCCAGGCTTTCACCGGGCGACCGGTCGCTCATAACTTGCGACCGGTCGCTTTGGCATAGAGTGGAAAAAACCAATTCATATTTTGCAATTTGCTGAAACGACCGGTCGCTCACAACCTCTTACCGGTCGCTGGTTTTAATATTTTTGTATCTTTTTAATTGAGCCATTTTTCTCAACAATCTCCACCATGGCGAGATTAAAACCCCTTGTGGACACTATTGCTTTTCCAGGACATCTTTAATTTCTTGAGAATCGTCCGGATAACTCTCAAGAACTCCACCTCAATCTTAGCATGGAACAAGATTGAGCAAGCTCAAACAATGCTTGAACTTTGCTGCCTGACTGGCTTTGTTAGACAATCTGAAGCGTTCTCCTTTGTATGAACCTTCTTTATCATGACGTCTCCATCATTCACCCAATCCCTTACCCGGTGGTATCGGACATCAATGTGTTTAGACCTTCCATGAAATACTTGATTCTTCACTAGGTAGATTGCACTTTGACTATCACTTTGAATCACCACCAAGTTTTGGGCTATCCCGAATTCCTTAGCCAATCTCTTCAGCCATACCGCTTCCTTCGAAGCTTCCGTGAGCGCCATATACTCCGCCTCTGTTGTAGACAAGGCACTAACCGATTGTAACACCGCTCTCCAACTAATCGGTCCTCCACCACAAATGAAGACATATCCCGTGGTGGATCTCCTTTTGTCTAGATCCCCTGCATAATCAGAATCTACATACCCTGACACATATGCATTACCTTGTTGTTTTTCAAACAATATCCCAAGCTTCCTTGTGCCCTTCAAGTACCTGAGAATCCACTTCGCTGCTGTCCAATGAAGTCTGCCCGGATTCGCCATGTATCTTGACACCACACTTACGGCTTGAGCTAAGTCGGGGCGTGTGCAAACCATTGCATACATGAGACACCCTACCAAGCTTGCATATGGAACTTTGCTCATTTCTTCCTTCTCTTCATCCGTAGAAGGACATTCCTGCGCACTTAATTTAAAATGCTCCGCCAAAGGAGTAGACACGGGCTTGCAATCCATCATATTGAATTTTTCAAGTACTTTGGAAATGTACTTACTTTGTGACAGCCATAGCTTGCCTGCGTTTCTGCCTCTCCTTATCTCCATTCCTAGGATCTTTTGTGCAGAGCCTAGATCCTTCATGTCAAACTCCTTTCCAAGCAATGTCTTTAATTCCTGGATTTTTGACATATCTCTACATGCAATTAGCATGTCATCAACATAAAGAAGTAAAAGGATGAAGTTACCATCCTTAAATGCATGACTGTAAACACAGCAATCTGATTCACATCTTCTATATCCAATCTTCATCATGAAAGAATCGAAGCACTTATTCCACTGCCTTGGAGATTGCTTTAGCCCGTATAAAGACTTCTTCAACCTGCAAACCAGATTTTTCTTGCTTGCTTCAATGAACCCTTGAGGTTGGCTCATGTAGATGTCTTCTTCTAAGTCTCCATGGAGGAAAGCAGTCTTGACATCCATTTGCTCCACCTCAATGTTCTCTTGGGCTACTATGGAGAGAAGTAGCCGTATAGAAGTATGTTTCACCACCGGTGAGAAGATTTCATCATAATCAACTCCCTCCTTTTGCAAGTATCCCTTGGCCACCAATCGAGCTTTGAACATGGTGGCTCCCTTCTCATGCATTTCTTCTTTCTTCCTAAACACCCACTTGCAGCCAATAACCTTGCGATCTTTGGGTTTAGGAACTAACTCCCAAACTGAGTTTTGGTGTAGAGATTCCATCTCTTGCATCATAGCTTCCATCCAACTTTCCCGCTCCTCATTCTCAACAGCTTCTTGGAACGTGGTTGGTTCTTCTTCACTTGCATTTAGGGCATAGTGAACTGAGTCCGTGTCCCATCCAAACCTTTGAGGTGGTTTGATGGTTCTCTTGGGCCTGGACCGAGCTATAGATGATGGCTCCACCACTTCTTGAGCATCTTCTTCTTCTTGAGTTTGTTGTTGATTTTGCCCAGCTTCTTCCTCCTCAATGTCAGACTCCTCCTCCTCCTAAACGTCTTCAGTTGGCTGTTTTTGTGAAGTCTTTCTTGACACCTTCTTGAGTGGAACTTCAATGGTTGTTTCTCTTTCAACAACATCCTCCTTTGCTTCTGAATTCTTGAATTTGTTCAAAGGCATGGTCTTTTCATCAAACACAACATCTCTGCTGAGTATCTTCTTGTGGTTCACTGGATCCCATAGCTTGTAGCCCTTCACTCCGCTCTCGAAGCCGATGAAAATGCATTCAAGAGACTTTGGCTTCAACTTGGATCTTTCATCACTAGGAATAAGTGCAAATGCACTGCTTCCAAACACTTTAAGATTAGTAAAATCTATTGACTTATATGACCATACCTCCTCTGCACATTTGAACTCAAGATTTCTTGAAGGCGATCGGTTAACCAAATAGGCAGCGTGGTTAACGGACTCTGCCCAAAATGATTCGGGCAATCCTGCATGAATCCTCATACATCTCTCACGCTCCATGAGAGTTCTATTCATCCTTTCCGCAGCTCCATTTTGTTGGGGCGTCTTCTTCACGGTAAAGTGCCTCTTAATGCCTTCGTTTCTGCAAAACTCAAGAAATTTGTTGTCCTTATATTCACCACCGTTGTCACTCCTTAGGATCTTGATTTTTCTTCCAGTTAGGTTCTCCACTTCCGCCTTCCACTCTTTGAATTTGGTGAAGACCTCAGATTTCTCCTTCATGAAGTAGACCCAAACCTTTCTGGAAAAATCATCCAAGAAAGTCACGAAATAACGAGCTCCACCCTTTGATTTAACCGGTGATGGCCCCCATACATCTGAGTGAATATAATCTAGCACTCTTGTGCTACCTTCCTCTTTATCTCGCAGCTTGAAAGCTATCTTCGATTGCTTTCCCATGGTACAAAATTTGCAGAACTCCAGCTTGCAGCTTTGAACACCTTTCAACAATTTTCTTTTGTGTAGTTCCTGCATGCCTCTCTCACTCATGTGCCCTAGTCTCAAATGCCAAAGCTGAGTTTCATCATCCGAGTCCTTGCTTGTGGACACAGCTGCTCCACCTGTTATTGTTGTACCGTACAATCTATATAGACAATTAGGTTGAACTTTTCCCTTCATAACCACAAGTGAACCTTTTGAATAATACTAACTCACTTCCCCTTAGGACCTTGTTGTTGATGAACTTTGTGACCAACTCAATGATGGATGAGTCTTACACACACACAGAAATTTAACCAAGAAAGAAGTGACACAAGTGTTTATAGAGGTTCAGCAAATTGCCTACTTCCTCTTTGGTGATCTCCTTGAGAACTTTCACTAATGAAGATAGGTTACAAACTTTGGTTTACAAAGAAAGGAAACCCCCTTAGAACACTACCCTCACAATCTGTTTCTCTCTCACCCTTGCTCAACACCTTGATACACTTAGAGAACTCTCTTGCTCTCCCCTTGATATTTTCTGAACTTACAAGTTTTCAGCTTCTCTATACTTTGCACAAACTTATGCACTTAACAACTTAATGTTCTCTTGCTTCCTCTTCCCTCTTATATAGGCCTTGGGACTCCAAGATCAGATATCATTAAGTTATACACGTTCATGCTTTAGTTATTTTACTTTAGACACCTGTTCTTGGCAGCTCATAAAGCAAGGGAACAAAGGATGCTAGCTGCCATCAATCTCTTGAACCAAGAGAGAAAACACTCATGAAACAAGTTATCAATTTGCCAATGTGTTCTCCCAACTTTCCAGCTGCTATGCCACCTTCTAATATCTCAGATTTGATCAGAAATATCCTTGCAAGTCGATAGGAAGTGGTAGCACACCAAAGAAGACTTGAAAACGCGTAGGAATTTGAAACAGGATCGTCCGGGCGACGGTCGCCCGATCCTGACGCGACCGGTCGCTTTGTCACAGAATCAATTTTCGCTCCAGGCTTCACCTGGGCGACCGGTCGCTCATAACTTGCGACCGGTCGCTTTGGCATAGAGTCGAAAAAACCAATTCAGATTTTGCAATTTGCTGAAACCGACCGGTCGCTCATAACCTAACCGGTCGCTGGTTTTAATATTTTTGTATCTTTTTAATTGAGCCATTTTTCTCAACAGAGAATTGGTGGATTCTTGGAAAGCCGAAACTCAAGAGTAAAAGAGAGTCGTGGTTACAAGCAAGATTCACTGGTAAACTTGGAAGACTCGAGAGTTTGGAAAGATTGGAGGATTGAGAAAGCACTTTGGCAAAGCTTGGGCGTCTAAGAATTCTGAGAGCGTAAAGAAGAAACGAAGAAGTTTGGGCTTTTATATTGGCGCTAGAATTCGAAACGAAAGGGCATGGCTCTCTCGAAAGACGCAACGATCTGACAGCGTGCTAAAAAAGAGCGATGACGTGTCGAAAGCCCAGAGGCCGTCGTTTCCTCTGACGAAACAAAGCGACGCCTCGCGTAAGTCTTGGCAATGATGGTCTGCACGACGTGCTTAGGCATTAATACGCCGACTGACCTGCGCATTTAATGCACCAGTTGTCAATCACTTCAGAAGGAATGCAAAGGTTCCATCCCCTGAAATCCATTCGGCCCCTACCCATGCCGAGACCAAAGAATCCGGGGATGTGGGGGCAATGTTGGTGCCTAATAAATCACGGCCATAAAACTGGCCGAAGGGACCTCCCTCGGCCCTAGCACCTATTCGAGATCCAAAAGCGCGGCGTTTTGTCTCCTAATTATAAAATGATTTGATAACTATATAAAAAAAGGAAAGTAAATCTCTTAATTAATCAAGGACATAAATCTCCTTGATTAATTAGGAGACTCACTTCAACACTCATCCTCAAGTTGGTGCATATACGTCACAAATGCCCAACTTGGTAAGCAAGTCATGAAATTTGTAGCACTCGATTCGATAATCCATGCGGATTTTTGAGATGACGTATGAAAAGTAGAACCTTTGGTGGTGTTGATAGAAGCACAAGTCCGGGTAGTCGGGTCGCAGGATTGACCGCATGCTTCTGTGAGTTGCAATAAGGGGGATAATCGTAGGGATTTCTGACATCACAGCGGAAGTAAAATGTGATCTGAGAATGTGAGGGATTTTGATTGGAGGAATTTGATTTGAGGAATTTGATGTATGAATTTGATGTAGGAATTGGATTTGAGAGGTATGTGTATAAGATTTGAGAGGTATGAGAATTTGTTTTGAGGAATTTTGATGTATGAATTTGATGTAGGAATTGGATTTGAGAGGTATGTGTTTAAGATTTGAGGGTATGAGAATTTGATTTGAGGAATTTGGTGTATTGGGTTAGTTTCTGATTTACTATGATTTGGTTTCTTTGTATTGGGTTAGTTTCTGATTTTTTTCCTATGGATTTGTTTTGTTTTGGGGCAAAATATTTTGGGGAAGTTAATTATAATTTCAAACAACTGCCCTCCCCTGCGAAAGTTTGAAATTCGAATACTACGCTATGCTTGCTAAGGTTGGGTGCACCACTACAACGGAAGTAAGTGCTATATTGCCATATTATTTGATTTTGCATTGTACTGAAAAGTTTAAAATGCTTTAGATGTTACCTGTTTGAGCAAGACTCTAACCCATTTTCTTTTCTGCTTTCTATTAAATTTATTCAAATATTATATTTTCTTTCTACAGGTTATCAATGAAGCAAGCATTAGTTTTCATTTTAGGGGTATGTATCTCTCTTTAATTTTGGGGGTTTTTTTTCTTTTTGAATGGAATTCTTCTTCGAACTAATCATATTTGTTAGATTATTCTTGCATGTCGTGTTGTTTTCCAAATAAGGGTTCTTCATCTGCTGTCATGCTTGAGATTTTTTCTTATGATCTTTTCATCCGTGAATACATGACAAAAATGAGATTTTGATTTTGTAAGGATCAGAGAATTGTGCAGCAGAGTCTTGGTCATTCATTTCTTTCTGAATTTGCAATAGTCATGTTAATTGTATCAAGGTTTCTTCTTTCTGTTGTTTATTGTGTGCTATTCATAGTTTTATACAAGTTATCGCACAACATTGGTCATGAATCTTTGCAACCTTTGAGTTGGATTTCTCTTATTACATCAAGTGCTTATTCAAAAAATGGCAATTGTCCTTTACACAAAGAATCCGACTGGAAAGAAGCTGGATATCATGACCACGGATTAAAACTCCGTTTTAAGGCCACTTTTTTGGTGTTACACTCCAAAAAACACGGTGCTTCCAGTTTTTGATTGTGTACCTGACATTGAGTCAGACAAGTTATGTGCCATTCATATATGACATTTGGAATGTCGAGTGGTATTTTTGCTTTTCGAGTGTTGTATTAATTTGTTTGACTTTTACATAACATGTTATTTGTGTTAGATTTAACGTGTCAATTTCTGTTCCAGCAGCCAAGTCCCGCTGCGAGGAGTCGCCAATCCGCCGGAATCCGCTCAAAAATAGCCGATTTTGACAGAAACTTCACACCGTTCGATCTTCCTCCTCCGGCCCCCAATTCAGACGATTGAGGTATGGTTTCTCACCTATTTTTCAAGCCCTAGCTGATGGTTGGGTAGGAATCTTGGACGGAAATTTATACAACGGAGATTTTTCGGCCGCCGAAAATTTATCTAGGTACCCAAGCGTAGTCGATGCATGGGCCATGTGGTGGTCCGGCATTGAATCCTAAAATGATCCTTATGTTGTCACGAGCGTGTAGGTGTGCTTGGATGTCAATTCGAATATCGTTTGAACCTCGAACAGATTTACGCATATTATGCGTTATCCGGGTTCTATAGGTTGAACCGTTGGATCGATCTCAATTTTATATATGTTGATCTAGGCACTCCTAGGATCGTGTGGGTTTTCGCAGATCGTGAATCAGAGCTGCGGATGTTCCGATTCAATAATTTAAAGTTTAATTAAACGATAACCGTAAGATTGTACGATCGTGAGCAATTCGACCATTCGAACTGAACCAAACTTACAGGACATGATTAATAAAATGTGTGGAACCTATAGGGTCTCTCAAATTAACAATTGAAGGTCGTGGACCCCACGGGGTCCCGAGTTGACTTTTCCGAGAAATTATCGCTTATCGAGTCTCGGCTCTTTCGGACCATTCTAACTGTCCGAAATGATTAAGTCGGCATAGGAATGGTCTTAAACCATGTACACGCACTTCTAGGAGCCAGGGGTCAGGGTTTTGGACTAAATCATGTTAGGCAATTTTTATTAATTAAATATTTTAATGGCTTAAATAGGTACTCGCCCAGTGAGTGGACTTTTGTTTTTCAAATGATTTTATGAAATTTAAATTATATTATTTGATCTTGAATAAGTATTAATGCCTATTACTTTCCAAGCATAAGTATTTAAAATGCTAATATTTTTCGTTATATATTCTGTTATATTTAAATGAGAGTGGCTTGGAAAGTAGGAAGGATAATGAGGCAGGATTCAAGAACGGATAAGAAATAGTTTATAATTTACAAGTAAACATTTTTTCTTAAAACCACCATAAGTAGCCAAGTTGCCTACATATAATATGTTGCCTTCAGAATATATATATTGTTGCCTTCGGTTATGTCAGCGCGTTTGACAATTGCCTTAGGGATATTCGGACCGTGTAGAGCGAGAAATGCAGATCAGGTGTACTAAATATCCCCTTGAATCCTGCGAGGATTGCGGCTCGGGTCGACTTTGTGTTACTAAGACCTGCGAGGATGTGTCACTACATGACACAAGGAATTGATAGAAATGGGGGAAATAAGTCTAAGATCATGGAATTGACGGATATATATATATATATATTTAATGGGTACACTTAGGTGGAAATGATTTATTTCTTTATAATATTTTCTAAAAGTCCCGACGTTTTGATTGAATGTTTGATTAATAATATGTATGTAAATATGCTTGTTTTAGAAATTCTTGTACGAATATATATATATATAAGAGGAAATAGAATAGAATTTTCTAAATGGTTTTAACAGTGGGATTAGTATGTTTGTATTCTATTTTCCAAAACTTTATTTTTGTCCACTCACACTTTTAAATGTTTTGCGCCCCCAAGCAGGAGAAGTGAACCAGAGCACCACCATCGGGCATTCGTCATCACTCTTCCTTCTCTTTCCACTACGTAGGATATGATTACAAATTCTTGGTCTTGGTCAAGGCCAAGACCAAGTGAAATAAACATCAATATGGTCTTGGTCTTAACTTCCGAATTCTTGGCCCCACAAGGACAGAGCGGTAATCTTGACAGTGACATCTTAGAGGAACGGTCTACATTCGGCCGAGATCGAAGGAGGAATTGTTGGCCATTGCTTTCGACAAAGTCATACCTAGGGACAAGCCGAATAAATACCGCCACCTTAAACCATTGTACGTTTCGGCTCACATGGAATGGGTGCCAATTTTAAAAAATTTCATTGACTGTGGAGCCACGGTCGATGTTCTTCCCTAGTCCCGGATGAAGAAACTGAATAAGACCAAGGAAGATATCATCCCGTGTGACGTGGCCATGAGCGGCTTTGTCGGCGATAAGTCCAAAACCATTGGAGTAGTATTGCCTTTGAAAATAACTATGGCCGATCAAACAAGAGTTACGGCCTTTTATGTTGTGGAGTCGAATGTAGACTACAACATATTGCTTGCCCGAGACGGGCAAAAGGTGTCAATACACCCAGCTGAGGAAAAGCTCTTTGAAACCCACGCTGTGCAAGTATGGATTTAAGAAACCAACAAGAACTTCGGCCAAGAAAGTCTTAGAGCTAGGTGCCGAGAACGTTCGAAAGGATTCGGAGCAAGAGGTGCTCATCGATCTAACAAGCATTTATTAATGTCGGACACAACAACTAGAGAAGAAGGGGTAGTGGTCGTGGCCGATCTGGTGGACCGACTGTTGGAATATTAGGCCGAGGACTCTTTACGGCCGAACTCGCTGACTAATTTGATCAAATTCCTACATGAGTCAGACGACCGTGATGTGTTAACCATTGATGACCTGGATCCTACACCCGTTGAGATGGAAAACAGCCATCCCAAGGTCTAAGATCCTTTGTTAGAAATCAAGGTAGGAAGTAAGGGCGAACCACGAACTCTCTTTGTTAGTAATCTTTTGAACATGAAGCTGAGTGTCGAAATTATTAGCCTCCTCTTTAAATATAAAGAATATTTTGCTTGGGACTATCGTGAGATGCTCAGATTACCCAGATGTTTAGTAGAACATGAATTGAAAATCAAAGACGAGTTCAAACCTTTCCAACAACCACCACGGACGATTTTCTGCCGAGGTACAACTGCTAGTGGAATGAGCCGCAGAACATGAGCTCTTATCCTTTACGAACGTCTATGTTGGGTACAATTAGATATTTATTGTCAAAAGCGAAGTTCAAAAAATGGCTTTTAGATGTCTTGGAGCTATTGGAACTTATGAATGGGTAGTCATGCCTTTAGGCCTTAAAAACGCTAGTGCTACGTATCAGCGGGCCATGAACATCATCTTCCACGATTTAATCGGCCGAACTATTGAGGTTTATATTGACGACGTTGTCGTCAAGTCTTCCTCATTGGCTTCTTGGTTCACTAACGTAGGATCGAAGTGAACAAGAACAAGGCCAAGGCAATCATGGTCGCACCCCCACCGAAAACCAAGAAAGAACTCCAATCTTTCCTTGGAAAGGTGACTTTTTAAGACGTTTCATATCCAACTTGGTAGGCAAGATTCGGCCATTATCCCATCTCCTAAGATTGAGGGACAGGGACGAGTTCGTCTGGGAAAGCAAGCATCAGAAGGCTTTTAATGAAATCAAGCAATATCTCTCCCAGCTGCCAGTTCTTATGCCCCCAAAGAAAGGAAAACCTCTAAGGCTCCACATTTCGGCCCTAGAGAACTTTATCGACTACTTGCTGGGTCAAAATAATTTGTCTGAGCGAGAACATGTTGTGCATTATCTCAGCTGCAATCTTAGTATGGCCGAGCTTAACTATTCCCGATAGAGAAGTTATGTCTGGCACTCTATTTCCACTAAGCTAAGCCATTACATGACTACTTATTGCGTAATGGCCCTCAATATAGCTGAAGGATTCTTTAGGATCTCTTTTGTTAATGTGCCAAGCACAAAAAATCACGAGGCCAATGAAATGGCCCATATAGCATCAGCCGTAAACATCCCTGATGGACAATACAACCGGGTGATCAAAATTGAAAAGCATAACTTGTCAACCTTGGCGGCCCAGGACATCCAAAATGGCCAAGACGGCCAAAGGAGACTAGTAATATCCCATCGTCAAATATCTTCGTGATCCTTTCGGGCAATCATGAAAAAGCTATAGGTTTTCGGGCTCGTCTTGATTCCTGAGGAGCCCCAAGATGTCCCTCCTTCCCCTAATATCATTCTGATCAGCCCTTTTATTGCCTTAAAATGGTTAAGGTAAACCACAATATTGTTATGGTAAGCCATAATACGGCTATCGTGGACCATAATATGGTTATGATAAGCCCTAATATGGTTCTGGTGAGCCTTAGTTCAGTTTTGGTAAGTTTTAGTACGATTCTACTAAACCTTAGTACAGTTCTGGTAAGCCTTAATACAATTATACTAAACCTTAGTACAGTTCTGGTAAGCCTTAATATGGTTCTGGTTAGTCATAATATGATTCTAGTAAGACATAATATGGGTCTGGTGATCCAAAATATGATTTTGGTGAACCATAATATGGTTCTGGTGTGCGTTAATACGTTTTTTGTTAGCCTTTGTATGGTTCTGGTAAGCCCTTATATCATTTTGGTAGACTTTGTTATGGTTCTAGTAAGTCACAAAATGGTTCTAGTGAGCCTTAATATCGTTTTTGGCAGCCTTAATATGGTTCTAATGATCTTTAATAATCTGGTTATGGCCCAGTTTGGAATCCATGTCGAACCCCGTGCGTGTCCCACCCCTGGCATTGTCTGGCACAAACAACCAAAATACCCATCTTGCCCTAATCCAAAAACTGCTTTAGGGTCTGGCTTCTACCGGAAAACTGAGAGTCTCCTTGAAAAAGACTCAAAACCCTAGAATTTTACCTGCACAGCAAACTCAAATAATTTCTCAAGCGTTCAACAAATTCAACTTTACAAAACTGATCATAACAAACCAATCATAAACTTGCGGCTGCACCAAGGTTAGCTTAGGCTGCCTACGTACCCTTACCTGAGTGATCAAGCCACACGTAGTTCTTTGTACAAGAAACAAAGTTCAACCCATATGTAAGCACATGAATTAAATATTTCTTCACACTTTCATAAAACCAAAAGCTTCAAGCTCTAATCAATCTGCTAAAACTTAAGCAAAATATATTGATTTCAGAACTATCTTCCACCCATCACATATGTGCATGTACAAATGCATATGTATAATAGCTCATTACAAATAAGTAGGAAAACGATAAAATTATTAAAATAACATTGGCCACATGAAACCTAAATATCAATATCAACGATTTGAATAGAGCATACTTCAATCAATCTGTCACATGTAAAAACAAACTCATCTCTTAAGAAAGTAGTTGTCAATTTTATTAAATCCTTAAAACTTAGAAAACTCTCAATCCTTGTCTCATAAATTTGAAAACATGCATAAAAACCTTCACCAATAAGTACCAAGACCAACCATGTGGAGCGAGGATGAGGCTCAGGTTGACCAAGCGTCTCCTTGGACTTGCAAGGAATGCGGTTTGGGTGACTTTGTGTTTCCGTGGCCTGCGAGAATGTGTCACGTTTTGCTAGGATGTGTGACATTTCGATTGAAGATTTTCATGTTTTGGGTAACGTGCATTTATAGGGAGACTTCGCGAATTATTGGCAGAAGTCAAACCCCAAAGAATCGGTTAGAAGGGCAATTTGGTCATTTATGCCCGACACCCGCCAGGTGTCGGACACGCACAGGGTTCGGCTTAGATTCCAAACTGGAATTTGGGTTGGGTCTTGTCATAATTCCTATTGGTCCACAACCAAAGTTAAACCCATCCAGAAGTCTCGTCACGGTCGGTTGGCCCCGATCATGGAATTTGACCAATTAGACCTACAGGGCCCACAACCTCTAATTTCCGATCCAAACATTCCTATGAGTCCAACAAAGTCTACCTAACAAGTTCTGAGAGCTTGGTCTCAATCGAGTGGTTGGATCACTCTCGATCGCACGATCGTAATCAATAACCCCGTTTACTTAACCCTAGAATCATTGATTCGGAGTATTCGGGACTCCGATTCTCGATCAACTAGTTCCTACACGATCTTAGAGGTAAGAGGAACAAAATATTTGAAATTGAGATCGATTGAACGGTTCCAAACCTATCGAACTCGGATATCGAATAATAAGTGCAATATCCTTTCGATTGTCAACAATGGGTGTCTTGAGAGATTTTTCACGACAAAATCTCCAAACCACCAGCCAAAACCGATGCCAACAGATTCAAACTAACTAAAGGGTATATTGAACGACCTGTAAAATCTCAAAATCGATCCAAGGTACCAACAAAGACAGCTAGACCAAGTGGAGGGGATGAAGATTCATACATGGATCGACGAAACCAGCCTTCGAAATCCAGAGGGACAGGACAGTTAAATCTGCCTAGTTTACAAGTCGATATCACCAAAGCTATGCTGGTTTTCGATCAAAGAAAATGAGTGGGTCAAGTAAAGGGGGAGAGAGAGAGAGAGAGAGAGAGAGAGAGAGAGAGAGAGAGAGAGAGAGAGACGATTCTTTCAGAACAAGAATCGTCGAATTTGGTCACAGAATGGTGACGAAATCGCCTTTTGAAACAGCGGCGTCGTGAAAGAGAGAAGCTAGATATGGTTCTAGTGATCATAATTTACGGTTGTGCCACTGCACTTTTGTAGATCATAACTTCTTCGTTTGAGCTCCAAATTGAACATGCCACTTGTCTATAAACTCATATCATCGAGCTCTGCACAAGGATGACACTCAATTCTCCAAATTCCTTTCCGAATAAAAAGTGACTAAAGTGCCCCTACGCCCAAGGGCAAAAATGTAATTTCACAATAAATAATTTTGGGACGGGGTGTTACAGTTTTAGTAAGCCTTAATATGGTTTTAATAAGATTGTATACATTGAGACTTATCATGATCCCTAATCCTAAATATGTTCCTGGTCATATGAGTATCAATTGGGCATTGATATTCCGCTACGACCAATACACGCAGTATCTTCTCCCAAATAACGAGGTCTCAAGTCCTTGAGTGTGGCGACACCAAGATATGTATGTAGGTGCTTGCAGGAGAACAAGTACACTGAATGCGATCAAATACATGAGTTCTAGAATGGAAGTTTTTACTCACATGTCAAACTAGAACTCATGGATTGCAATGATGCAAACCAATCTTTCGACCTGAGACATCATAGATGTTTTATGGCTATGTTGTTTGTCTTTGAGATCACTGTACTGTTGTGTTGAAGAAGACATGACTTAAAGGTGTTTATCAAAACTCTCAATAAAGTCATGGAGGCAAATGAATGTACGACATGGGATCTCTACTCTTAGTAAAGAGAGTGAATACTCCGAAGATATGATTGATCAAGTCTTTGCGCAAAGTAGAAGATAAGATTTGAAAGAATAGGTCTTCAATTCTTATCAGAAGAATCTTATAAATGAATAATTCACATTAGGGTATTTGACATTAGATTCTTTTATCTAATAATGTGAATAGGACTATTGTACAATTGCATGACCATTCCAATTTGAATAGGTTCTACCCTACACCCTATTTAGCTCGGATAACCATGACATGCTGCTAGGCTTCAACCATGGTTTGTGGAAGTCCTGAAAGGATCAAACTCAATTGACTTTCACCAATATGAAGAATTAAAAGGTGAGATTTAATTCACAAGTCAACTCATAGAAGTAGAGCCCTCCCATTACCTTGCTAAAAGGAACCTACGGATCACACACCGAGAAATGAGATTAGAGAAACAAATGAACAAAAAAGAAATTAGGAGTCAAAAGTCAAAGGTCAAAGTCAACATATTTGACCGGAGCAATTGACCAAGTCAAATTAGTAAGACTATAATAGTGATTTAAGGGTTAAATCATAATTCATAATTAAGAGTAAATTATGAAATTAACTTTGACATAAGTGTTGTATGGCAACACAAATCTAAGGACCCAACTCAAACACACACTTCTCCCCATGCCCGGCCATAAGAGAGTGTAAGTCGACACCAACACTGCGGTTGCTGCTCAAATTTCAAGCCTTCTTTGAGGCTTGCTTCTTGTGATTAGGAGGACAAAGAAGGTATTTATTAAAATACTTTGTTTGATGATGCAAATCTTAACAAAAACAAAAACGTGAAAAATGTACTAGAAATCACACATAAACTAAAAACAAAAGCGAAAACAAAAGTGGAGAATGCTTGGGTTGCCTGCTAAGAAGCGCTTCTTTATAGTCATGAGCTAGACTTTTCGAATGTCTGTGGTGGTGCGGAAGTAGCACTTCCATGTAGTGGTTGGGAAATTTTCCAAGTAGTTGACATGTACAATTGGGTCAAGAAGATCTATGCAGCTGCACTCTTCCAAGTCCCCTGGTTTTTTAACAGCCTCAAACACCTTAAACTCAATGGATTCGCCCTGAACTCTCAAAGTTAAAGTTCCTTGTTGTACATCAATCAATGTACCAGCAGTAGCAAGTTAGGGCCGGCCTAGCAAGGGTGGGATGTCGTGCTCTTCCTCCATGTCAAGAACAAAGAAATCAGCTGGAAACAAAAATCTCTTCACTCTTGATCAACACATCTTCAATGATTCCTTTAGGATATGTGATTGATCTATCCGCAAGTTGAAGAGAAACAGTAGTGCTCTTGAGCTCTCCAATACCTAATCGATGAAAAATAGACAAAGGCATTAGGTTAATGCTTGAGCCTAAATCTAAAAATGCTTTATCAAATTAAACATCACCAATAATACAAGGAATTGTAAAACTCCCTGGGTCCTTCAGTTTTGGAGGCAATTTCTTTAGCAACACTGCACTGCACTCTTGATCATCATTAGAGGTTCTTTCGAAATCGCCTAGTTTGCCTTGGAAGTATTCCTTTAGTTTCTTCTCTACCTTCATCTCTGTGTTTCGTCACTTTCTACTTGTTTTGTCTTTTAATTTCGTTGGTAATTAAATCATTCTTTCACAAACCTTTTTTGTGTTTACGTGAGTATGCTATGTGTTTAAACAAATTACAATGAACAAACTTAAATACTGCCACATTACCTTACATTACATTATATTACACCAACTTAACTACTGCCGAAGTGCCTTACATTACATTAGCATTTGTTCTCAAATTACATTGCCCACTGAACTACTGCTTCTTAATCATATTACACCCACAAAATTACATAACATATTACTCTTAATTACTCCTAATTCCTCCTAATTCATCTTCATGGAAAACACCACCAACCAGGAAAGCAACATAGCAGCCCACAATATTTTTGACTTTGCTCGAATCTTTGCATTTTCCTTCTCCACCCTATCAATCTTCCTCAGCAAACCAGGTATCAAAGAATTTGAACGCTCACACATTTCTGCATCAAACCACTGAAAAAACCTACATCCTTTTGCTCCACTTCCCTGTATCAACCAAAAACAATGACTGAAAATTTCCTTAATTTGATCAATGACTGAACATTTCATCAATAAGAACTCTATCAATTTGTGATGCCCAAAACAATGACTGAAAATTTGATCTTAAACATGCTTACCTTTGACTTTGGGCAGACTAGAAATCTCCGCCTTGGGTTTGAACTAGTCCAAGAAGTCTGCATCTGTGCTAACTTCCCACAATGACACCACAGGGCATGCCTTGCTTCTCCTTGCTTCTCTCATGTTCCCATAAACCCAAATCTTCTACTCCAGAATCTCCCAATTTCAAACTCCACCTTAGATTTTATAAACCACTAATTTCTTCTCAAGATTCTCCCAAAATTGAAGCCCACCTCAGATTTTCACTAACCCTAAGCCCTCTTATCCAATTTCCCCTTCTCACCCAATTTCCACCATTCTTAGAACTGAAAAATCCTTATTTCACAGAGGTTAAAGATTAAAACGAAGTGGGGACCAAAGCACGTAACGGAACGTCAATAATACAAACGGAATGGGTAACGTGAGACTGTTTTCAAAAGTTGGGAGGTATTTTGAGACGTTTGCAAACATAGGTGGTAATCTGAGACAAGTTTGAAAGCACAGGGGGCATGTACATAAATAAGCCTTTAAATATCTTCCTTGTTTCTTTTTTCTTTTTTCCTTTAATATTCACTAAGTAAAACCTAACTACTAATCAAAGTGATTAAAAAAGAAAGATACAAATTAAAGGGTATAGCCACGCGGCTATACGCTTTTAATATATATACCAATAATAGAAATATAAATATGGATTTCTCTGTGAGACTATTTTTTAATATTTTTTTATTTTTAAGTGTTTTCACCTGTTAATGTTACTTTGATGCTTTTGTCATTAAATTAGCTTGGCTATAGGCTCGGCTTTGGATTTGGCGCTGATTAATAATAATTATATTCATCAAAGACTTGGGCCTTGGGGCTCTTGGGCTTTGGAGAACTTTAATTAAGGCACCCAAATGAAAATAAGTAATATATATATATATATATTCATATATTGAAATATAGGAGATATTAAGGCTAATAAGATATTACTTAATTGCATATATTAAATTAAAGAGGTTAGCCAAAAAAAAGAGAGTAAAGAAACTAATTTTATATCTCAAAAATTAATAATTTAAATAAAATAAACGCTGTAGGATAAGGTTTGTCGCGACGTATAAACTAATTTTGTCGGGAAAGGTCCTTTTTAAAAAAATAAATCTAAACTTAGGATATTTGGGATAATTAATTTTTTTAAAATTTTATTGTTAGTAATTAAATAATATATTTGCTTTATCTAACTAGTTAAGTTAGTAATTATATTTTAATTATTATTTATTTAGTGAATAATTAGTATTAAATTTTTTAA
This sequence comes from Prunus fruticosa, assembly GCA_018703695.1. NCBI lineage: Eukaryota > Viridiplantae > Streptophyta > Magnoliopsida > Rosales > Rosaceae > Prunus > Prunus fruticosa. Next base: position 54,858,186 of record CM031918.1, on the reverse strand, counting down.
TTAACTTCATGAATTATGTTACTTAATAAATAGTAATTCAATCTTTCTTGTTTCTTTTTTCTTTTTTCCTTTAATATTCACTAAGTAAAACCTAACTACTAATCAAAGTGACTAAAAAAGAGAGATACATATTAAAGGGTATAGCCGCGCAACTATACTTTAAAGATATTCTATTTATGCAGGATAGCTGCGCGGCTATACGCTTTTAATATATACACCAACAATAAAAATATAAATATGGATTTCTCTGTAGGCTTAGCTTTTGAGGTGCCTATTGTGAACACCTGACATCGAAAATCCACTCCTATAGAGGTCTTTATAAACAAAGCACTATGATGGTTTGCTAGAAGCGGCTTGAGTCCTCCAGACCCCTAAAAAACATTGTTTTCTGCTGTAAAATTGGATTACATCTTCCAATGTAACAACACAGACAGGTTTTCCTTACATTTTCTTAATGTCATGCAAACTAAACTTCAATTTTGAACATAGGAGACCGTAAGTGGTGGGGCGGACACATATAAAATGTTTAATATTAGATGGAAAGCAGTGTTAGAGGAGCAATATAGTATGGAGAATGGTGTTCAAGTAAATATAACGAGCAACAATATTAAAATGTTTAATATTAGATGGGCTGGTTTTTGTTTTAATTATTAACTTCAGGGTCCAGGGTTCAAGTCACCGAGAGGGCACACTTGGGTTTTTTTTAATATTTTTTATTTTTAAGTGTTTTCACCTGTTAATCTTACTTTGATGCTTTTGTCATGAAATTGGCTTGGCTATAGGCTCGGCTTTGGATTTGGCGCTGATTGATAATAATTATATGAATCAAAGACTTGGCCCTTGGGGGTCTTGGGCTTTGGAGAACTTTAATTAATGCCTCCAAATGAAAATAAGTAATATATATATGTATATATATATACATATATTGAAATATAGGAGATATTAAGGCTAATAAGATATTACTTAATTACATATATTAATTTTATATTTCAAAAATTAAGAATTTAAATAAAATAAACATAACACCTTTCTCGACGAAATTTCGTCGGCACAGACCTATGCCGGCAAAATGTTGTTGGATAAGGTTTGTCGCGACGAATAAACCTCTGCCGACGAAATTTCGTCGGAGAGGCTTGTTCACCTGCGTTACGAAATTTTCTCGGTAAAGGTCCTTTTTTAAAAAAATAAATCTAAACTTAGGATATTTGGGTTAATTAATTTTTAAAATTTTTTATTGTTAGTAATTAAATAATATATTTGCTTTATCTAACTAGTTAAGTTAGTAATTATATTTTAATTATTATTTAATTAAAACCTAACTACTAATCAAAGTGATTAAAAAAGAGAGATGCATATTAAAGGGTATAGCCGCGGCTATACTTTGAAGATATTCATGCTAATAGAATTCTATAAGCTCTATTTACTTCACACATTCATGCTAAAATCCAAATGATCTCTAAACAAGTGTACATAAAATGAAAACTGCACAGCAGTTTCTAGAAAAACCAATTCTATAGAAATGGAAATTGCACTATCGAGTTTGGGCAAAATGCACCTATTAATGAAAACAAGCCACTAAATAAAGTAAAAAAGACATATCCATTGATGACAAAAATCATTTCCATTAACTTCAAAAATCATACCAATAACTTCAAAAATCATACCAATATCCAATGATAAAACAATTTAGCCAATTGTAATTAAATGGAAACTACAATGCAGTGTGTGGAAACTGCAATAGAGAACCTGTCTAAAAATACATTGATAAGAAAGAAAATGAGAACTGTTTCCCTCTTTTCGGCCGGGTAGGCCGACGGAATGAGTGTTTGGTCCTTCTTCTCTTGAGATGCGTAGGCGTGCCACCACCAAGCCACTTGATGGCTTGGATGGAAAGATCGTGTGAGTGTGTTTGCGCTTCTGACTTTTAATCAAACGATTGAACGACCAAGCAAGGAACCTCCTCTTGGCCTAGGTTCTTTTTCTTCCTTGATGTCAAGGATGATTGAGCTTTGTATGACTATTTTTAGGATTTTTGTGATAAGTGTAATGAATGTAAATGCAATAAAAGAAATGGCATAAATGTAAGTGCGATAAACGAAATGACAGAAATGTAAATGCAATAAAATAGATTAAAGCGATAAAGACTTGAATTAAATTCGAATGTAAAGACAATTGAAATTAAATTGCAAGAAAGTAAGCTTACACTAGGAAAACAAAGAACTTGGATAATCTGAAAAGCTTGAAAGATAAAATCCTAGACTATGAATTGAAAAGTCAGGAAAAGAGATAGATTTTGTGTGTTGAGTCGGAGGTCCCTTCTTTCTTCATTCTGATGTTCTATTTATAGAGCTCCTTGGCTCATGGGTTTGGCCATACAACTAACTCTGTCTTGAAAATCCTCCCAATGTTAATGCTTTCCGAGCTCTAGGCGCGAACTACCCGATGTCTTGGAAATCTGCCCAATATTAATGCTTTTCGGAGCTCTAGGCACGAGCTGCTCGATGTCTTGGAAATCCTCCCGATGTTAATGCTTTCCTATCTTTGAACTCCGCCACTTGTAGGAAAAACATCTGCTAAAAACATCTGCTGGAACTTCTGAACTTAGTTTCGTAGGCTGAGCTTTGGACTTGATTTGACACTTGGTGAGAAGTTGTGAACTTGGAGCTTCTGACTTAGTTAAGACTCCCACCAATGTTAAGTGACATGTGAACTCCAAATATTTGGATGTCGTCCGTGGGTTCCCCACTCAACCAGACCTCTTAGCCTTTTACTTGATATTGCATAAATGTTGGTATGGCGTTGGCAGCATATGACATTAGGCTTTGATTAATTATATATATAAAACAAGACAAAGAACTTTTCGGCCAACACCTTGGCCAACTTTTTCTATACTTTGGCCAACTCTTTGGCCAACTCTTTGGCCAACCTTCTTTGGCCTTCGGCCAACTCTTTGGCCAACCTTCTCTATACTTTGGCCAACCTTCTTTGGCCTTCCTTATCTAGCCTTTGGCCAACTCTTTGCAGCCACTATTTGGCCATTTTGCAGCCAACCATTTGGCCACTATTTGGCTACTTTGCAGCCACGATTTGGCCACCTTTGCAGCCACTATTTGGCCACTTTTGCAGCCACTACTTTGCAGCCAACAATTTGCAGCCACTATTTGCATTGGAGGTCATTGGTTGTCGACATGCACCTATCCACTTGAAATATAAACAAATAAAAAGAAACAAAGGTTTCCTTCTCAAAGGACAACACCAACGGCTAAAGAAAGAACCCCAAGTTCTTTCACACATATTATGGTGCACATGTCACAAAACCAATTGGACTCTTCCCATAAAATAATGCTAAAACCACCCCAAAGCATACTTGAATCAAACATCTCAGCATTTCCTCCTTAATTCGCTCCATTTGCTATTCCACACCAACATTCCAAGCTTTCCCATGGGATTTGCTGTTTCCTCATTCTTCTTCAAGACCCAAAACCGAGGGTACTGTTCAGGAATCCAGAAGTCATATTTCGGAAACTCCGATCAGAAAACTTCCTTCATGAAAGTTGTTTGTCTACTCGAGAACTAACGTCTGTAAAATATGTAGATTTTTCTGAATTTTCCTGATGCCTCAAAATGGGTTTACATATTTTGTGTTCAACCATGGCTGCTGGGTTTCTGCAGACTCGGTTTCTGCATTTGATTTTAATATGTGATTCTCTGATGGTTGTGATTGCTTCACGAAACTTGCTCGAAATTGTGTTGGCTGTAACATATCCAAAATTGAAGATCATCCAACCGTTGTAGTGCCCCCTGCCTTCATTTTTCTGAAGTACGGACTTGGAGACCACTTGACTTAGCTTGGATTTGGAGACCACATCCAAACAAGAACTTCTCTGGTAATTTGTCGTTGCGAGTGTAATAGTGAATGTTTGGGATTCTCCGCAACAGCCTTGTATGACCCATCTTCTTCTCACAAAAGCTCTGTTGCCTCACTGGAGCTTCTATTGTTCTTCCAATTTTGTTTGATCAACTCCAAATGGGGGACTATTTCTCCCCAGCACACAAGGCGGAATCACATCGCACATGAGGCTGAAGCATCCTGACACACCTCCCAACGAGTCAATGTGTGTCAAGATGGGTCCCAAAGAGCAAACTATATATCTTTTCCATTATCTTTTTCATGTCGAACCCAGGGATGGTACAGAGAATGATGCATAATTTACACGAGAGAGAGAGAGAGAGAGAGAGAGAGAGAGAGAGAGAGAGAGAGAGAGAGAGAGAGAGAGAGAGAGAGAGAGAGAGAGAGAGAGAGAGAGAGAGAGAGAGAGAGAGAGAGAGAGAGAGAGAGAGAGAGAGAGAGAGAGAGAGAGAGAGAGAGAGAGAGAGAGAGAGAGAGAGAGTGAGTCTGTTGAGGGATCCCTCAGGGACACCTTTATAGGGCCCACTCCGCATTGTATATCACTAATTCAAACAGTCTATTTTGTTGATATTCATCCTAAGACTATCTCTACAAAAAATCACATGAATCTGATATCATTTCACCATTCAATTAAATTATTGAAATTTAAGTATTTTCTTAAAGCACTATGTTCATTGATTTTTTTGGTCTCCATTAGATGCCTTAATGATTTTCAATTTATCTCATTTTTTACAAAGGTTTTCTATGAATAAAGACATGAATGGAAGGGGACTGATATTATATATATATATATATATTCCATAAAACTTTAATGATGCCAAACCTGGCTATCTAAGCCATTCCCGACTCAAGTACTTTCCCAAGTCTTTCCTGAACATTTAATAAAATCTTCATCCATAAAACTTTTAGCAAAACCATTTCGCAAATTCTTTTTGAAAACCCTTCCTGAAACCATTTCAACTTTCCAAACCATCCATCATTTCTGAACATGCATAAACATTTAAATTCAACTTCAAGCCATAACTGAATAATAAAATTTTATAACATCATTCAATATTAAACCCTTTCTCAGGTAAAATATCAACTTTCCACGTTACTTGATAAATCATAGAAAAGCATAATCCTCTACGAATATAAAACTAATAAAAATTGCACATCGGCAATCCAGACCTCCCATTCTAAATCTGTAAATTTCTACACAATCCCAACAACCTTAGACTACACATATTCTTAAAAGTGACCGATTTGACGGTCTGATCATAATAACTCAAAAATCCCATAATAGGCGAAATTCCGATTCGCCGACCAAATAGTGGAATTTCGCTTATATGAGCATACCGTTGTGCTCGAGAAGCCACATGAATAATTCTAGGACCAAAACATAATTTTAATAGTGGCCCATGAGCCACCACATCCCATCGGGAATGGAGGTGGATCGGGGCGGTTTTCGATGACCAAAAATTTCCACATCGACGAATAATACCTATACCAAAACATTTAGGCTAAAGGGTCCTTCTTTCTTATTTTGTTTGTTTATTAAATAGTATAGACGTGTGGCTATCCTCGGTTTTTAACTTTTTTTTTATAAGAGATAGTGTAGCTGCCCTGCTATACTCGCTTTTTTTTTTTTATAAAAAAAAAATAGTATAGCCAATCGGCTATACTCGGTTTGTCTAATTTTTTTAAAAAGAGAAATAGCTATACTCGGTATTTCTCTAATCTATACTCCGTTTTTTCTATTTTTTTTTAAAGAAATAGTTTAGCCGCCCGGCTATACACTGTTTTCCCCAATTTTTTAAAAAGTAAACGTACAACGCTCGTATTGGACATGTACGTACGTATTTTTCATGTTTAATACATATATTGTTGAATACAAATACTATATATTAAAATATTATATAGTGGCCGAACTTTTAGGTTGTAATTTGCCTAAATTTTTGCCGAATAAAAATACGTAAGTATTTTATTCTTATAGCAGCGCGGCTATACAAAATTAATATCTATAAACTGTAAATAATGCAACTAGGAGCTTCCTTTTTTCTTAAATTTTTATATTAAATAGCATATCCGGGCGGCTATACCCGGTTTTTTCCTAATTTTTTCAAAGAAATACTATAGCCATGTAGCCGCGCGGCTATACCAAATGTGACAAAACCCAACCCAAATTCCACTTTGGAATCCGAGTTGAACCCTGTGCATGTCTGACACTTGGCAGGTGCCGGGCACAAATGACTAATTTGCCCTTCCACTCAAAATTCCAAGTATTTTTTACTTCGACTTCTGCCGAAAATTCGCAGAGTCTCCCTTGTATTTTGATCATTTCCCAAAATTTTCCACCTGTAAAACAAGCATATACATTTATATATAACACAATTGCCAGCATGTATCGAATTATATCCAAGAATCAAGCATCATATCATTTTGGCCTCAGGCCTCAATAAATTGAATAAATCATTCTGCTAACAACATGCAATTCAATTTCTTAGGACATCCCCAGAACAATGTTAGATTTCATAATAACTTAACTGGACTACCTTTTTATTACTTGACCTCGCGGCTGCACCTATTAACTCTAGGCTACCTACGTACCCTTAACAAGGGATCAAGCCACACGTAGTTCTTCCAAATATTCGTATCAATCATATACTGAATATTAATATGTCATACAGTGAACTCCCTTTATTTTAGTTTAAGAATATCTCTAGAACTGAAACTCTCTCCACCTAGGCGTACCCCCATTCCTGATCCGTTAATTCCATCCTCGCAGGCCTCAAAGACACCAAGTCCACTCGAGCCGCAATCCTCGCAAGCCTCAGAGATACCACTTCTATCCGAGCTGCAATCCTAGCAGGCTTCGGAGATACCACTTCTATCCGAGCCGCAATCCTTGCACCACACGGTTTAGGGGCCCTCGAAACACGTGGGGGTACCCTTGTGATGGGCTTGAAAAACCGTGTCCCAAACTTATATCAATACTTTCCTTTTATTTCACAATCTATTTCCTAGCCTTTATATCAATTTTCTGATAATTTGATTCAGAAAACTCATTCTCGGTCATGACTAGTTTATATGGTACTTCTAACCGTTCTCAACGGATATAACTACCTTGGGAGACTCACGGTCAACCGAGGGGTCAACCACCTAAACTTGGTCAACCGGGCCCACCGGGCCCACGACCTCCTATCACAAATCCGGAGTCCCTAAAGGTTCCAACCCAAGAATATTTTATTAAGGATTAACATTGACTTTTTGATCGGGAAAGAATTTGGGAAATCCACTTATACCGTTGCGTAGATACGTAGTGGACTCGAATCGGACTTGTAGCGAAGGAAATACGAGCAAATTACATTGAGGGGCAAAATGGTAATTTGTAAGATCATATTTTTTTTAAAAAAAAAAACCACTCTCCCTTTCTCTCTCCTCCCTCCCTCCTTCTTCTTCTTCTCGACACCCCCATCCCTAGCTAGTTTTCCCAACAGCCCCAAGCCTCCTAGTCAACGCCATGCCCACCGGTCCGGCCAGGATCTACCTGCGTCAACACCCGTAGCCATCCGACGTTTTCCCCAACCTTCCGCCACCCTGGTCTCGTCGGAAACCCACGGTTTTGGTCGGAAATTGCTCCGGATTTCAAACCTTCGATTCTTCCTCCTCCGGCAACGAAATCAATCGAGTAAGGTATGGATTTCTAGCTATTTTTCACGTTCTAGCTGATGGATGGGTAGGATTTGAGAAATTTTGAGGTTTGAAGGGTTGATTTTGGATTCAAAGTTTTGCCGGTTTTGGAAGCTCGGTTTCAGCCACTTTTTGGCCCTAGTCCAAGAACAAAGGCGGTTCCAAATTAGGTGTTTTACCTAGGCTAAGAGTTTGGGCCTGCGATTTTTAAAATTTCCGCTGCCGGAATTTGTGAGGTACACCCACGCGCTGTGGGCGGCACGTGAGCTAGGTGTCGGGGACCACTCTTGGTCCTAGAATGATCCTTGTGTCCTCATGAGCACGTAGGATTTTGCGGATCTTAATTTGGACAACGTTTGAACCTCGAACGGATTTCGCACAGTGTGCGATTTTTGGGTTCAATACGTTTGGACCATTGGATCGTAGTCAAATTGGAGTATGTTGATCTAGGAAATTTTAGGATTGTGTAGGATTCGACGGATCGTGAATCGGAGTCTGGATACTCCAAAAAGGCCAACCCTATGAATTGACGGAAATTAAAGGAATTGACAGAAACTTAAGGAATTGACGGGTTATAAGGAATTGACGGAATAATAAATGGGTACACTTAGGTGGTAGATTAAAGTGATTTCAATGCCTTCAAGGAATTAATGTGTGATTGACTTTATAGTTATAAAAATGAATGCATTGATTTCAGGACGAGTATAAATAAGAAAATGATTTAGTTTCATAACCGTTTTTACAGTGGAGTTAGTATGCTCTTATGCTATTTTCTAAAACTTTATTTTTGATCCACTCACCTTTTTAATGTTTTGCGCCCCCAGGCAGTAGTCGTGCGTCAATGCGCCACCACCGGGCCGAGTCCGCCTTCCGCCACGTCTTTTGCCAATGTAGGGTTATGTATAATTATATTATTGTAAAACCAGGCCCTAGGCTCTAAAATCCGCAGAGGGGGGGGTGAAGTAGGCAAGAGGTCAAAGACCTACCAAATTAAAATTTAAGCCCAGCTAAGAGTAAAATGTGGAAACTGGATTAATACAGACAACTCCACGTATTAATCCAAACAGAAACTCTTGTGATTTCGGATCAATACAGTGCAATGTCGTATTAATCCATGTTAGTGTACTGATGTGATTTCAACAATATGCAGCAAGTACAACAATGACAGCAAGAGTATAAACATACACATAGATTTGTTAACCCAGAAAACCCAAGTGGGTAAAAAACTGGGAGCACCAAGCTAGGAGAGATTCAATCCACTCATTAAGAAATACAAGAAATGAAGGAAGACAAAACTCAATCTATCACCTATAGACAGCTTCAATCATCCTCACAGCAAGCACCATTTCTTTCTTTCTTAGCAGTAGCAAATCCTCCCAAGAGCACCAAGCTCTAGTTGCATGTAATTTGATGTATGTAGTGAGTTATGGTTTCACATATTCATCTATCTCAATCACAAAGTATGATTGAGCTAGACAAAAGAAACCTAAGTGTTGTGATGATTAAACTAGAAGTAATGAATTTAAAGCATATAGTTTAACTCAAAATAACAACAATGAAACAATAAAACTTCAGCCGAAAACAATGTGATTTAAATTGGAGTTTATCAATGAATTATGCAATCATAACCATGCTCTCAATTAAATCACAATGGCTGAAGTAATAACAAATGTTTTTGAATGCTCAACAACAAATTAGAATTGTTTTTCAAAAACTATAAACATGACTGCATAAGATTATATGTATGTGCAGTTTCTGTTTTTCATGAAGGATGAATGGTCTGCTTCATATTTCAAAGGAAAGTGCAGCACCAATTATCATGCATCCTTACGTTCTGATCAGAGACAAGCTTTGTTTAAATAGACTTTGATAAAAACAGTTTTTCAAAGAGGAAAGAATAAATGCTCTGATCAAGAGAATAAAAACAGAAGGAATATGCAATCTGCATATCCATCCGTTGAGAGTATGGAGCAACATATTAAAAACTAATATTGTGTGCTCAAGATGAAACAACCACTTGAAATAAAAAACCATGAACCACAATGAATGAATATAAGCAACCCATGTGTTTTGCAGAGAAGGAACCAAAGCCGCAAGCAAGGAGAAAAATGCAGAAGCAGTTTTTCAAGAAGTTATTTTATGAAAACAGCAAAGGGAAGGAAGGGATGACTCTTTCCAAGAAGGACCAGCCGACAAGGAATTAAGGAGAGTAAAACTTTCTGTTTTTAAAGCCACAGCCCATAACCCTTGAACCATGAGCAGCTCAAGACACAACCCAACGGGAAGGGAATGTTTGATTCCTTTAGAGACAAGATGAGCTGACACAACAGCAAAGGAAATGAAAAACAAGGAGCAGCACATGGTCCAAGTCTGAAAAGTAGACTTTAATAAAGAAACCCGAAACCCATCTTTTGTAAAGGGAGACAACATAATTTAAGGGACAAGGGATGGGTCATTTAATACATGCTCCTTACAATATATTATAAAATAATATATTATATTTCCACACACAGATTTACCAACCTCCACACACGAGTAAACATTCAACAAAAGGAATAAAGAAGGAATAAATAAGGAAATCTGCCAACAACTTGAAAACGAGACGCAGCATGGATTAATACAAGTGAGAATGGATTAATCCAAGTGAGAATGGATTAATCCAAGTGAGAATGCATATGATTTTACCTTTGGCAGCAACGTGAGGACATAGATGATCTTCAATCTATTTTAGTCTTAACCTCTAATCTAACTTAGAAACTAATTATTATTACAATCATTTTGTTGGTTTAAGAGAAGAGCCAAAATACAATATTGGTTCAAATAAAAACCTTACAATTATATTTACAATCTTTTCTGTGTAGAGCTTCCTGATATTGCCCTTGAACATATGTTTAACTGTTAGAATGTAATTTTTTGCATGCTGGCAGTTGGGGTACATATTTTTATGCTTGCCTGACAGGTGTAATTTTGGGATTTGCCGAATTTTTGGCTGAAGTCAAACTAAAGCTTTATTAAAATTTTGACTAGAAAGGCAATTAGGTGTCGGACAGGGCACAGGGTTCGGCTCAGATTCCAAAGTGGAATTTGGGTCGGGTCCTGTCAACTTGGTATCAGAGCATTAGGTTAACTTCCTGTAGACTCCGCACTTTATGTGCAATCCAGTTCTAATGAGTTTCTGTTTCTTGTGACAAAATTATGGGCCCTAAACGTGGTGGCACTCGCCGAGGGACTAGACAGTGGCCCCGACTCTGGGGACAAGATCCCTAGGCCAAGCGAGAAGAATTCCCTATTACTCCACCGGTACGGCGCTGGGAGATGTCAGTTCTCGCAGACTTTGGAGTTGTTGACTCAGGCCTTGTCCAGAACTGGGCAATTCCGAGATCTTTCTCCGAGTTACGCAGATCAGGCTAGGAGAATAGGGGTGATTGTTTGTACCATATCTGACCCTCCACTCATACAACGACACGTGGATCAGAGTTACTCACCAAAGTACCCAAGGCCTTGAACAATCGGCATCGGCCACCGATGGCATTGTCTCAAAGCTGGAGAAAGTAGCTACAAGCCCAGCCTTGTCTACAATCGGCATCCCTTACCGATTATAGAGAATCAACCTCGAAGCACCCGCCCGAAATATCTAAAGACTCGTGTCAACCTCACAGGGCCTTCCCACGAGTCCCACATCGAAATTAAGTACTAAGAGCATACAAAATGCCCTCTATAAATAAGCCCATTCACTACAATACAGGGTAAGACTTTTCACTTCAAAATTTAATAAAATCCCAATTTTAAAGTCCTTCTAATTTTATGTACAAATTCCAATTTTATAGTCCTTTAGATAGCACCCAATATCTATTGTATATATAAAAAAAAAATAGAAGCAAAAATATTTATAACGAAAAACAAGCCGTCGCCGTTTTGAAAAAAATAAAAATATGTTGTAAACTATATGTAATGGATGCCCACCATAGTATACCTAACTATAAATGCTAGATGACTAAATCAATGATGTATATATCAACTTACCATTGTAATATTATAAGGAACTATTATGCCTATAAATAGGCATATGAATGAATAAGAAAGAGATAACAAGAAGAATGAGAAACCATAAGAACATTGCTATGGTTCTCTCTTTTATACTCCCTTAAATTCTCTCTCAATTTCCTTAGTTTTATAACACGTTATCAGCACGAATTCGCTTTCAAAATACCAACTGAGTTCTCCGATCAAACCCCTTCACTTTATCACATTTCTTTCTGAAGCCCCAACTATCAATCTCTCCAACTGCAGCAGAGGATATAGTCTTCGAAGGAGATTTACCAGGGATGGAGACTGAAGCGGAGAATTATGCAAGCAAAGAAATCAAACCCACCAAAACATGATAAGCTCTCTGTCTCTTTATCTTCTTGGAAGCATGCGTGATATCCACTTGCATTAACCACTTTCTCTATTTTTAGTATAATGATAAAATATAAATTTAATATGTCAAAGCTATTTTAGAGTTGATATAATATATTGATGTATATAATATGTTATTTGGGTTATATATATAATTGTATATATATATAGAATATACTCCTATAGATTAGTACAATAATATTTTATATCATTACATGTTCAGCTGTATTAGTTTCAGGTGAAGAGAAATTGACTTAAGGAGGCAAGCAAATGTGACATCCTCCAACAATTTTCCATTTTGCAGTTTATGTATAATAAATTAATTATACTATTGATGATGAGAACCCACCGAACAAATGGGTGGAAAAGTTGCACAAAGCAAAACTTTATATACCTTAGGTTAATAATATATTGGTATATGGATGTTAGTGAAATAGTGATTGCCATAAGCAATCACTGTCAACTTATTATGTATGGTTCACATTTATACGGAAAGATGATATTGGTTACACTCCATGTGTATTATGAAGCAATCACTGTCAACTTATTATGTATGGTTCACATTTATACGGAAAGATGATATTGGTTACACTCCATGTGTATTATGAAAAAGGAACTTAAGACCAGAAGATCTTGATCCTTAATATATATATAATGAAGGACTAGAAGTCCCTAAATTCATGTACATCTAAAAAAGGCCGGAAGATCCCTTTTATATTAAGTGGTGGTTTTATCCCCATATTTATTTATTTTTATTTAAAGTATGGAGTAGAATTAATACACATACAAGCACATTTATTTTATCGTACATTTACTTTTATTTAAAGTATGGTGCGGAATTAACGCCCATACAGCAAGCAATTTACTTTATGAATTTATTTTACTGCATATTTATTTTGAGAATTTATTTTACAAGTTCATTATGATGAATTATATATCATGCAAGAAATTGGAACTTGACGTTCCTTGATTCTCATCATACTACATTAGGACCTGAAGATCTTTAATAATGAAATAAAATGAGAGCTGGCAGTCTCTTTGAAATTATATTTGTGAAAATATGATTGGACCCAAAAATCATTGACATATAAATCAGGACTTGAAGCTCCTTGATAATATGATAATAGTGTGAGACACATGAATAGTAAATATACTGCCAAATGTATTATGCATCAATATTAATCATTTTGGGTACTCCGTTACTATATACAAAAAGGGACTTACAGTTCCCTAAACTCATAAACGAGCAATTAAATAAAAAACCAGAAGTTTCACCTATTTATTTTACAGCAGTTTAATTATTGTTTTACTGTATCTTATTTATTTCATTTCAGTATTTTATGTGTAATCCAAAACCAGAAGATTTGAGTACATTTACTTTAATATAAATTTGGAATTTAATTCATGAAACCCGAAGTTTTATATATATGAGATAAATTTCCAAGAACCAGGAGTTCTGTAAACAAACATACAAGATGTTTACATAGAATCTGAAGTTCTATATTTTTGATATCACAATTAGGGAATCATAAGACCAAGTTTACAAAGAACATGAAGTTTTATTGGTCATCCGTATTATTTCAAAAATGGACTTGAAGTTCATATGATTTAAAGATTTAGTGGATACTATGTTCATATTATTATAAAGGATTGGAACTTGCAGTTCTATATTACAAATGAGAAAATTACATAATCAAATTTGCTAAAATATTTAATGCCTCAGATTTGGGCATTCGTAGGAGAATCTTGGTGTCCCTCATTCTCCTCATGAACTTGCAACACAGAAACAAGTTCCTCCAAATCTTTATTACTTTTCTCCAGTCTTCTAAGATTTTGATTAGCCTCAGTCAGCCTTCTGCGCAGTATTATGACTTGAGATCTAAGTGCCTGCACTTCTTGTGATCTGGCCAGGAGCCGTTGTCCTAAATTGGTAACTGATGCAGCATGTTGCATGCTAGCAACCAAAGAATCATTGACAACATCACTATCTGATCTCAGTGCTAACAATATTTGCTCATGGGGAGCAGTATTCAAATCAAAATTATTTTGGGGGTAGGAAGACATTTTTGAAGGAAAAGATGTGGAAATAAACCACTTGAGTAATGACAGAAAGTAGGAAACGTATTCTACTGATGAACCGTGCATTGTAAGCATCATATATATATATATATATATAAAGAGGTGAGCAGCTGACAACCATCCATATAATTCGAATTCTTGTTCCACAAAATCTATTCTGTCCACTTAAGCTTGTCGACCATGGTAAGGTATCCGATCCAACCTTTGAGATATTTTAATCTATGAAAAGATTCAGTTCTTATCGTTTTACTCTTTGCATAAATTCCGGATTGTCTTATTGAGAATTTTATGAAAAGTAATCTGACTGATTAGGGACTAACGTATGGTTTAAATTTAAGCCACCTGTTTTCCATATTCCTATTTCTGCTATATATATTCCCTACCCTTGGACGGTTTCATAATACTCCCTTGTTGTTACTTTCTAAACAAAGAATGAGATATCAACCTGAATTCTCTCAACAGCACCTGGCGTGCTTAGGAATCCTGAAGATTTCCATGGAAGCAAGATTATCTTTGATCAAGACCTTCAGAAGCAAGATTATCTTTGATCATGATCCACTACTTTGTTAGGGTAGTTGTTTGATCATGGATCAGCCTCGTTCACGGGCTTCTGGGTCAAATTATGATAGAAGAGAGGTATAAGAGATCCATATGCTTCATGGATCAGAATATGGAACATGGAATGTTCCAATTCTAAACATACTAATTCCCTTCATCTCTCTCCTCTCTTATCAAGAGTTATGTTTATTTTGATGTAAACTATTCCTCAAAAGGAAGCTTGTTAGCCTTACAGTTTTACGATTGTTGTACGTTTATGAAAGCAAATGATTGATACTTATTATTGTGTCATAAGCATATTTATACCTCTAGATGCTGAAAACCAGAAGTAAGGCATCATGGTTGTCCTGTGATGATCATATTAAGCGAACCTGAAGATTCTGCACTATGTTACCTTGTTTATTATATATGCATCTTTGTCTCTGAAAGACACTACTTATGACACACTTGGTATCATTTTGATGAAGCAAAATTCCCGTCGTTAGGGGGAGAATTGGTTGTTCCTGAAAGAACAAAGAACGACGTGAATGATTATGGAATATGTTTATTATTGTCTCATCAAACAAATTGGTATAAAAGATAAATGCTAGAAGCATATTCAGACAGAAAAAGACTGTAATTCAAATGCCAGAAGTTCAAGCACATACAAACACATAGTAATTAACTACTAATAAGTAATATGTTGAATGCCTGAAGCATGACAGATAAAAGATGTTGGATGCTTGAAGCATGACAGATAGATAGATGTCGGATGCCTGAAGCATGACATATCTATAGGTTCCAAACTCCTCGGAAGAGGAGATTAATTGTAAAGTTTAAGCCCTATTTAAAATAACGCTCTAGAAGAGGTTATGATCCACATTCTATAAATTCTATATCTTAGAAGAGATATTTTTCCATGAAGTGATAATGAAAGCCTCTGAAAATGGCACTGGTACCAGAAAATAATGAAAGCAATGAGATGCTTATAAATTATGCATGAGCATGCACATGAGAATTGTGGGATCACGAATTGATGATATATTGGTTTATAGTACGTACTTAAAGTTATCAAGGGCTATACATGATGATATTGCACCACTTGTTATAATTGTCGACAAATGTAAATAAAGATTGGCCAACTGGAAGAGGCAGTCCAGTACAGTTGAAAAAGTGCAATGATTGAACCTATAGATAAAAACACCAAAAGGATCTGAAAATGTATATGTTGTAAAATGGTGTTTAAGATGAAGTGAAATAAATCACTTGATGATATGGCACAACGTTTCCCAGTAAATACATGGGATTATGATGGTAAACATATGCAACTATGTTATGCATATTTATGAAAAATCCATGTATATGAAAATTCCTGAATGATTCAGAATGCCTGAAGAAAATGGTTTACAATATGATGGCTTGCAATGATCCTTATGTGGATCAAAGTATTATGGAAAAATATGGTATAATCGATTTAATGAATATCTATTAGAAAAGGAGATATATATAAATAATCCAAATTTTGGAAATGAGTTTATCATCATTGCAGTATATATATATAAAGAATTTTATTAGAACTCTTGAAGAGTTTACAAAGGCTTCCCCTGATTTAATAAAGAAATTTGAGATAAGAAATCTATAAAGATTATAAAGTGCCTAAAACATATCGCCAGAAGCAATTTTCCTAAAGAATACAAATGAATAAATTCTAAGAGATATAATGTGTCATGCAATATATAAATTGCACAAAGAAATCTAGAAGAAGAGAAAAGAGTCCGAAGCTCAGGATAGAGCCTGACGCTCAATATAGAGCTTGAAGCTCAGTGTAAGTACTCAATCGACTTGAAATGAATAAATTGCCTCAGATAGTACTTTTGATTGAATTCGAATTCAAAACGTTGCAACGTATCCAAATGTTTAAAGTTATGAGAATTAGACTCCCGAAGAGCTTATGAAGAATAGCATATGCAATCATACAAGAATATGTATGAATGAGTGATTATACCATAGAAATGTTTAATGGTCTTATAAGTATGAGCTCATAGTTTTTCTTTTTAAATATTTGATAGTTATTATTCAAGCCATTGTATGTAGTAAAATATTTGTGAAAATAGTCTAGATGTTGTTATATTATTCTAACCTCAACAGGGACTAAATAAATGAAGACACACATATATCCTCTAATGATGCTACAAGAGCAAATTTTATAGAGGCATTACTAAAGCTCAATCTGTGAAAGACAAATGTGATAAGCCATATAAGACATGTATGGAGTTATCAGGGGGAGTAACTCTTCAGGGGGAGCATTCCTACAATATTGCAAGATTAATTCACAGGAAGTAATGCCAACCACTACATTTAGAAAGATGGTCAACAATATGACCTAATGAAATTTTGCAAGCATCGGGAGGAGCGTGCCATCAATAAAGATCTTCACACACTGTACTCTTTTTCCTTCGACCAAGTTTTTGTCCCACTGGGTTTTTCTTGGCAAGGTTTTAACGAGGCAGTGTTGCACGCATGTCAGTGTTCTATACACAGATTTTTATGTTATACATGGTTATGTACTCTTTTTCCCTTCGACCAGTTTTTGTCCCACTGAGTTTTACTGGCAAGGTTTTTAACGAGGCATATTCCATGTATGGTGGACATCCAAGGGGGAGTGTTGTAAACTATATGTAATGGATTCCCACCATAGTATACCTAACTATAAATGCTAGATGACTAAATCAATGATGTATATATCAACTTACCATTGTAATATTATAAGGAACTATTATGCCTATAAATAGGCATATGAATGAATAAGAAAGAGATAACAAGAAGAAGGAGAAACCATAAGAACATTGCTATGGCTCTCTCTTTTATACTCCCTTAAATTCTCTCTCAATTTCCTTAGTTTTATAACAAAATAAAAATTCTGACGGAACCAAATTCCTTCCAACCAAACCAAAACCAAATAAAACCAAACCCACACACGTTGCAGTTACCACCTTCTCTTTCCTCCTCCTCTCTCTCTTCGTCTCCTCTCTCTCTCTGCAAAACCACTGTTCGTTTCTCTTCAGTTGCAAACATGGCGGAATCGGTGGAGCTTCCGAGTCGACTCGGTATCCTTCCATTCAAAAACAAGGTCCTTTTACCAGGCGCCATCATTCGAATTCGCTGCACTTCACGCAGGAGGTACCAGGAAACGTAGACTTTCTCCTTTTGATTGCTGTTCCTTTAAATTGTTTTTCTTGTTTGGTTTCTGAGAAAATTTGTGCATACTGAAGTGGATAGTTGTTTGTTTGAACTTAGCTGAACCTTATAGCTATGCAATTCTTCTGCTTGTTTGGAAATTATGTTTCCTTCATTCTCGATAGGAACAAATGGGGGAATACCTTTCATGTTCTTCGTCGTGAAAGATTGTCTGGTCTAGTTTTTTTTCCTTTTGATGGTATTTTCCATCTATTTCTGTGATCAAATGTTGTGCATATTTTGTTGGTGTGATATTTTGTTTTGCAATTTTGTTACTAGTAATTTCAAATGCGAACTTCTTTTTTCTCGTAGAATTTGGTGTTATGTCATTTCAGGTAATTTCACAAGGTTAATGCTATTTAAATAAATTTCTCGTTTTCCTATTTATTTGTAATAAGATAATTATATATCTATTTGTATATATATGCATTTATAAATGAGCCTTATGTGAGTTTCGAAGGAAATGCTAAAAGTATCTTTGGAGCTTGTTTGTTTTATTTTTATTTTTATTTTGCTATATATATAATTTAAGCAAGTAATATATAAATTGATTTAAGAATTAGAGGAAATTCAGTGAGTAGCCTATGTATGTACAAGTATGAGTTGTTTTGAGAATTGGGAAAGTTGGAAAGAACTACGTGTGGCTTGATCCCTTGTTAAGGGTACGTAGGCAACCTAGAGTTACTAGGTGAAGCTGCGAGACTAAGTGATTGAAAAGTTGTTTTGCTAAGCTATTTTGAAATTTGTTAACGTACTCTTGATGTTCTAAAAGTCGAGATAAGTGTGGATGACAAAACGATTTATTCAGGTTAAAGAGGCCTGAGGCCAAAATGATGTGATGTTTGGTTGCGTGAATGATAATATTGACAACTACTTTCTTAAGAGATGAGTTTGTTTTTACATGTGAAAAATTGATTGAAGTATGCTCTATTCAGATCATTGATATTGATATTAAGGTTTCACGTGGCCAATGTTATTTTAATAATTTTCTCGTTTTCCTACTTATCTGTAATGAGCTATTATACATATGTATTTGTATATGCACATATGTGATAGGTGGAAGATAGTTCTGAAATCAATATCTTTTGTTTAAGTTTCAGCAGATTGATTAGAGTTTGAAGCTTTTGGTTCTATAAAAGTGTGAAGGAATATTTAATTCATGTGCTTACATATGGGTTGAACTTTGTTTCTTGTATAAAGAACTACGTGTGGCTTGATCCCTCAGGAAGGGTACGTAGGCAGCCTAAGCTAACCTTTGTGCAGCCGCAAGTTTATGATTGGTTTGTTATGATCAGTTTTGTAAAGTTGAATTTGTTGAACGCTTGAGAAATTATTTGAGTTTGCTATGCAGGTAAAATTCTAGGTTTTTGAGTCTTTTTTAGGGAGACTCTTTCAGTTTTCCGGTAGAAGCCAGACCCTAAAACAGTTTTTGGATTAGGGCAAGATGGGTAATTTGGTCGTTTGTGCCAGACACTCCAGGGGTTGGACACGCACGCGGTTCGACATGGATTCCAAACTGGGCCATAACCAGATTATTAAAGATCATTAGAACCATATTAAGGCTCCCAAAAATGACATTAAAGCTCACTAGAACCATTTTGTGACTTACTAGAACCATAACAAAGTCTACCAAAATGATATGAGGGCTAACCAGAACCATATTATGGCTTATCAGAACAATAACATGGCTTATAAAATTTATATTATGAATTATCTAAGCCATATGAGATGTACTAGAACTGTACTAAGGCTTACCAGAACCATACAAAGGCTAACAAAAAACGTATTAACGCACACCAGAACCATATTATGGTTCACCAAAACCATATTCTGGCTCACCAGAACCATATTTTGTCTTACCTGGAATCATATTATGACTAACCAGAACCATATTAAGGCTTACTAGAATTGTGCTAAGGTTTAGTAGAATCGTACTAAAGCTTACCATAACTGTACTTAGGCTCACTAGAACCATATTAGGGCTCATCATAACAATATTGTGGCTCATTAAAACCATATTATGGTCCACGATAGCCGTATTATGGCTTACCATAACAATATTGTGGCTTACCGTAACCATATTAAGGCAATAAAAGGGCTGATCAGAATGATATTAGGGGAAGGAGGGACACCTTTGGGCTCCTCGGAATCAAGACGAGCCCGAAAACCTATAGCCTTTTCCGTAATTGCCCGAAAGGATCACGAAGATATTTGACGATGGGATATTGCCAATCTCCTTTGGCCGTCTTGGCCATTTCGGATGTCTCGGCTGCCAAGGTTTGACAAGTTACGTTTTTCAAAAGAGATCCTAAAGAATCCTTCAGCCGTATTTAGGGCCATTACGCAATAAGCAGTCACGTAATGTCTTAGCGTAGTGGAAATAAAGTGTCAGGCATAACTTCTCTATCGTGAATAGTTAATCTCGGCCATACTAAGGTTGCAGCTTAGATAATGCACAACTTGTTCTCGCTCAGACATATTATTTTGAGCCAGCAAGTAGTCGATAAAGTTCTCTAAGGCCGAAATGTAGAGCCTTAGAGGTTTTCCTTTCTTTGGGGGCATAAGAACTGGCGGCTGGGAGAGATATTGCTTGATTTCATTAAAAGCCTTCTGATGCTTGCTTTCCCAGCGACGAACTTGTCCCTGTCCCTCAATCTTAGGACATGGGATAATGGCCGAATCTTGCCTACCAAGTTGGATATGAAACGTCTTAAAAAGTCACCTTTCCAAGGAAAGATTGGAGTTCTTTCATGGTTTTCGGTGGGGGTACAACCGTGATTGCCTTGGCCTAGTTCACTTTGATCCTACGTTAGTGAACCAAGAAGCCAATGAGGAAGACTTGAAGACAACGTCGTCAATATAAACCTCAATAGTTCGGCCGATTGAGTCGTGGAAGATTATGTACATGGCCCACTGATACGCAGAGAATGCTAATAATTTCGGCACTCAGCTTCAGGTTCAAAAGATTACTAACAAAGAGAGGTCGTGGTTCACCCTTAGTTCCTACATTGATTTCTAACAAAGGATCTTAGACCTCGGGATGGCTGTCTTCCATCTCAACAGGTGCAGGATCCAGGTCGTCAATGGTTAACACATCACCGTCGTCTGACTCATGTAGGAATTTGATCAAATTAATCAGCGAGTTCGGCCGTAAAGAGTCCTCGGCCCAATATTCCAACAGTCGGTCCATCAGATCGGCCACGACCACTACCCCTTCTTCTCTAGTTGTTGTATCCGACATTAATAAATGCTTGTTAGATCGATGAGCACCTCTTGCGCCGAATCCTTTCGAACGTTCTTGGCACCTAGCTCTAAGACTTTCTTGGTCGAAGTTCTTGTTGGTTGCTTAAATCCATACTTGCACAGGGTGGGTTTCAAAGGGCTTTTCCTCAGCTGGGTGTATTGGCACCTTTTGCCCGTCTCGGCCCTAGCACCTATTCATAAGCTAGGACGTGGCGTTTCGTCAGGTGTTTTGCCTTCCCAAAGACAACGGAAAAGCTACGAAGGCATAATCATCTCAGCCTCAACCGCGGCATCATTGGTAGAGGCAGAAGGACGAAGAGAACACGGCCAAAGATATTAGAGTCAAATCACCACGTGGCAGCAGGGTCCCACGCTTCATTTAATGAAGTAACGCCTCTGACTAGCAAACCCACTAGCCACAAAAAAGCATTTAATGCACGAGGGAAGAAGGGAAGTGACTAAAGTCAGGATTTGGTGATAAAAATCAGAGTGGTTAGGCGCAAATATTCTTATAAATATTCTTACAACTAAATGTCACCAACCACCAGACCAGGGCATTAAATGCGTCCCCACGGCCAAAGCGCAGAACCCACGATCAGGGCGCGGCGGCCGATTTACCAGGATTTATGGGGTCACACCACCATGCTTCACGATCCCAAATGTCAATTGGACTATCCACTTGCTCTGATCAGGCTCCACTAGGCAGATTTTCCGCCTCGATTACTCATCCAAGAGCTCTTCCTATAAATACCAAGCTCAAGCTACATTAAAAGGGTTCAAACACCAAACCAAAAGCCTCCTGCGAGCAAATTATATTTTCCTGTAATGCACTTTCAATACATTTACTTGCTTTCCTAGGAGTAGTGATAGATTGTAAGGAAAATCCATACATCAATATATCATACGACCCTTGATTTTCAAGGCCGTGGAGCACCATCTCTGTTACTCTCCCATTCACCCCATATATCATACGACCGTGGCTCCCTGAGCAACGCCCGGACCACCGCCCAAAACCCACCATCAACACCACCACTAAACGGCCTTGTAGGTCAGGTTGTGAACCTGACGGCCGAGATCAGTCCTCCTCTCGGCCACAATCGTTTGATTAGGAGTCGAACTCAAACAGGCGCATCACTTAAACATTTTATCCAAACCACATCACCATCTCGACGCACGGAGACCGCGCTGGCACACCCGCGCACAACCGCACCGCATCCAAAAGAAGGACGTCACGCATTGACGCATATCCCCTCGGCTCGGAGCACCAGGCTGTGTGATTTGCGCAGCCAACACCACGGCCAAAAGGTGGCTGGAGCTTGCCGAAAAATCAACAAAAACCGAACAAAACCTAGGTTCTAGTTCGAGCTTCAAAAACCCAACATTGATCCAAACCACCTGAATAGAAAGCTAGAGCTCGTTGAGAGGGTGAGAAAGTACATCTGGACCGACGAATTCGGTCGTTGGAGCCGTCAAAAACGCGTCTAAAACTAAGGAGAAAATCGGCCCTTTTTCAAGCTCGCACCAACACTGGAGAGGTTGGGCTCATCTGAGAAGGGGAGGAATGGTGGTCTCGTGACCAATGACAGACGGACAGCGAGGATCTCGCCGGTCAAAGCTGCGGCTTCTGGGTTCGTCATGAGGGAGGAGAGAAAGGCACACGTGCGATTTCTGGAGGCATTTTTGGGTTTTCACCTATTTTAAACAATTTCAAAATTTCCCAAAATACCCTTTCGATTTTTAAAGGTTTTCATGATTGTTAAAACTCGAAATTGAGCATGCCACACATCTACAAACTCATATCGAAGAGCTCGACGCAACGGTAGAGGGTCCACATACACTTCTCTGATTCCCACTCGTTTCTTCCATACTCCAACTCCTTCACAACAACATTTTCGTACACCACCCCATTCAATTCCTTAGAATCCACCACAATTCATTCCTCTGAAAAACACGTCCAACCAAATCCAATTCCAACACTTATTGTTTCAGGGTATAACAACCCATATGAATTCCCATTGGTCTAATCCAAACGACATGCAACTCAATCCTTACTCACTTAGCTACTTTGGTTAATCAACTTCCCTTGTGATAATACCTTCACCAGGTTTCCGGCAACACTCAACCATAATGCAATCTTCAGCACCGAGATCAAACACTTTACCCAAAACACCATTACTTCTCAATTGGGTTTGTCACAACTCACAGTTGACTCAGATTTTTGCAACCCCAAACATAAGGTTCATTGCGTTTTCTAGGGTTATGAACTCATGAAACATCTCTAATACAATTTGTGACGTCCTTCGCATTGAAGAGGCACCATTCTCACCGAAACACACCACACTACCAAAACTTAAGGATGCACACAAGGTGCGGAGTCCACAGGAATTTGATCCTAATGCTTTGATACCAAGTTGACAGGGCCCACCCCGAATTCCTCAGAATCCGTGACGGATCTTGTGGTTTTTCCGACATCCAACCGATCCCGGGCTCACTTACTAATTACAAACATCCTCTTCCCCTAAAACAAAGGAAAAATGAACTTTACCAAAATTTTCAACATGTTAAAAGCACAGTTTAAAATCACCAAACTTCAGCATGCACAAAGTACGTCACACACAACAAGGAAACAAGCCTCCGGCCTCATAACCAAACATTTTCTAAAACGTTCTTTCTTTTGAACTCCTTTGTAAATCCATACACCCGTATCAAATATCGTAATAGCAACCAGAAAAGACCTTTCTCCTTCCAAAATTCATTTCCACACTTAGAACAATATAAGCACAACTCAAACAGTTTATTTTGTGGCTGCACCTAGGTTAAACCCCAGGCTACCTACGTACCCTTTTGTGAGGGATCAAGCCACACGTAGTTCTTATATCAATGATCAGGATCACACACACAGAACATTCAAAACTTCTATAGTCATTCTCTATCAACATGTATAAGTGAATTATCCGTCACCATTCATAGTAAACCAAAACAAGCTAAGCTATAATCTATATACTCAAGATGTGGTACAATTTCACAATATAGTCCTACATACATAGGCAACCACAAGATAGCGTACACTACATACAACTACCCTTCCTGACAAACATGCCTTTTTCCGAGGCGCCTGTTACCCAAATATGTGAAAGTCTGATTAATCTTACGAAACACACGAGTTAAGTCTATACAGGATACCACAATTCCAAAGGAGTATCACAATTCGGAAAATATACAGATATCGTCCAAGTAAAACCAACATTTAAATTTAGATTCATTCTCAACTTCAATTTCCACAAGGCATATAACTAAATATTTTATACATTCCTTTCTTCCCATGATTCATAACTCAAAACCATTTCCCGCAACCATACCCTATCAAAGGCGTAAATTGCAAAATAACACCGTCCAAACATCATAACAATGATCAAACCTGAAGGGCACTCACCATGCACATACTGGAGAAACCCCAACCCGAAAACAGATCTACACATTTTTCCAACTATACACACACACACACACACACACACACACACACCATCATGATGTACCAGGGGAAAACAATTCAACGCGGGGTTTGTTTGACTAAACCACAAGGACGAATCCTCAATTGACCATGTGGCTAAGGAACAAGCCGTCCAACTGGGGGACTAGGCTCACCAACCCGCACAACAGAATCCTTAATAATTGTGCGTCTGTGCAAAGTCCTATGTGCGCAGACTGCTTGGCCAAGGGCCTACGAAACACCCCGCCAAGGGTGCTCGAGTTCCGAACATATCCAAGTATACATTTCCATGTATCCAAGTATCCATATCCACTGTTTTCAAGTATCAGGATCCAAGGGGAGGTACATATGATAGTGCATATCATGTACCTGGAGGAAAACAATCCAACACAGGGATTATATGACTAGACCACATGGAAGAATCCTCAATAACCATGTGGCTAGGGAACTAGCCATCCAACCGGGGGACTGCACTCACCAGACCACACAATAGAATACTTGTGTGACTATGAAAAGTCCTACACGCATAGACTGCCCATCAAGGCCTACAACACACCCGATCAAAGGTGCTCAGATTCCAAAGTAACCAAGTAACCATTGTTTCCAGTCCAAGTGTCAGGGAGGTACATATGATGGTTCATTTCACGAACTCATATATATAATATAAAATAATTTCAATAAGTGGCTTTCGGATATCAAGGAATAAATCACTCTGGGATTGCCTATAAATTGAGGAGGATGGGAACATAAAGAGGACAACCAAAATCTCCATCAAAACAAAAACTCTCAAAATGTCTAGGCTGACAAAATTCAAAAAAAGATCAATTGATCTCAAAAATCTTCAGAACTCCGAAGCAACCAAACTCTTTGATTCACAAAAGACAGATCAGCCAGAACTCAAGTTTTTGACTCCAGCTCAATTCAAAGAAACAGTTTGCAAAGGAAATGAGACTTCTCTCGTTACAAATTTTGTTCAAGCTCAAGCCAAATCGAGCAGAATTCGGTTTTTCATAATATGAAAACCTCAACAAATTTAGAGAGATGTCTGGAACTCTCAGAATTGCCAGAATTGCTCTTGGATGATTCATAATCAAGCAGAACAGGTCCTGTGGTGCAGCTTCAGGCTAGCAATCATCAATCCAGCCACTTCCAGTCCTGCCCAGGGCTGAAGAAATCTCAATTCTGCCCATTCAGCAAGCCTTCCCATGGATAGAATAGATTAAAAGCTTTTCCAATCTCTACATTGGTATCAATTTCCAGCTGAATCTCATCAGTTGAAGGTCCTGACGTGCATTTCCAGTACAAATACATCTAGTCCAGCCTCAGTCACAAACTGTAATCTAAGTAGAAATCGAACCCCAATGTTCTGTTGCCCCTTCAAACATGGCAGTTCCCTTTTGTTTTAAAAGTCGTGTAACATGAATTTTTCCTTAAAACAATTTGATTTATTTTTAAGTATTCATTTTGGCCAGAACTACCAGTTTTACCTGTGAGAAATTGTGAAGTCCTAATTAGTCTGGGGCAAGAAAAGAACTTACTTGGGAGATATTCCTCACTCAAATTCACAATCACTTGTTTTAAATCAGTAACTTGGGGCGCAAGTTTTCATAAGTTTTTTAGGGTTTTTAGTGCTAACAGTGGCACGCTCGCACACCAAAGAAAGTTGACTTGTTCACCACAAATGGTTTTCAAGCCAATGGGTAATTTTAACCTACCATCACAGGAACACAATCAAAACGGGTGAACAAATGATAGGCATTTTTTGGTTTCAGACTGAAATTCTTTTTTTTTTCTTTCTTTGTTCTGTGTGGTGGATGGCATGCTTAGGGCTTTATCTGTTGTATGAAATGACAACAGACCCATCAAAGCATGTTAAGTTGGGGTTTGTTAGGTCATCTCCAACAGTGGGCTAAATCCTCAAATTTAGCCCATTTACACCCAAAACTCATCTTCAGCAAGTGGGCTAAATGTGTCATGTCACCTGGTCAAGCCGAGTCAGCAGGTCAAAAAGGCCAAATGCTGGGCCAAATGTGGCACTTTCTCTTCTTCGGTGGGCTATATCTTATTTTATTATTTCTTAGGTGGGCCAGTTGTTTTTAAATTAAAGTATTGTTGTTGTTGTTTTAGTTTCTTGGGTGGATTGTTGTTGTTTTTACATCAATCTTTTCATATCCGAAAATATTTTTCTTTTCTAAAATCCTATTTCGTGGATGTCAAAAATCATATTCGAAAATATTTTTATCTTTTAAAGTAAATTTTAAATAGGATCTAAAATAGTACTTAATTAAATTATCCAATATATTTAAAGAATATACTAAAAACTAATAAAATATTGAGGGGGCTATGATTTATGCCTGCATTGCTCAAAGACGGTAAAAATATAGCCCAACACTATTTCTTAAAAAATTATAAATGATAGGCTAAATTTTATGGGCGGCCTATGTTTAGCCCTCCACTGCTAGAGATGGCCTTAGTGGTCTTGTTCCTAGAGAAAAATCAATGGCCTTTGAATTGAAAGGATTTTGTTTCATGCGACCAAGGGTAATGTGTTTATGAAGCAAGTTGTGGTCAATAACCCTGCCTGTTGTTGATCCTGGATCAGGAGAGAAGGTTAAATACTTACTAACAGCTCTAGGGTACAACTTGATTATGTTTAGATTGATTGAAACTTTTCTCTTCTGTTAATCATGTGTATTTTGAGAAACTTATATAGCTACTTAAGCTAAGATGGCCTCTTGCTCTTCCTTTTCTTTTTCTTTTTCAATTGTATTGATTAGACTTGTGGTATGGTATGAAAGCTAGTATAGTAACTATGGAACAAGGAATGTTTACTCTTACATGGTTTGATATGGTGTGTATATATATATATTGTATTACTTCAAGGTTTTTCCTTAAAAGGTTGAGTCGAGTACATATTCAAGGTCTAAATTTATAATCATTAAAATCCCAAATTTTGTGATCAACAAACAGAATGATTGCACTAACAGTCGCTTGGAAAAAGCCCATTGAAAAAACCCTAGCTGCTTCTACCCAATTCTTGTGTCTTGTTGTCTGAGCTTTTCGGGCTCTGTTTTTTTTCTCTTCCCTCTGGGTTTCTCTAATGAAATCAAAATTCGACCGAAAAAAAGTACACCAAGTAAACAAACACACTGATCTTAGCTGGATGGTTATATATTTATTTACCAAATTGACACTAACACATTTGGCGGTGAAACAACTATCTATTTGACAATAATGTCATCTCACAATTTTCTTTTAAAACAAAATTAAAAAGAACAACATAGCATAGATATTTCATTTCCTCCTATGACTATGAAAGAGATCAGGGTATTCATTTCATTTCGTGAAAGGGATCACCACATTCATTTCATTTCTTGAAAGAGATCACCGCCTCGCACTCCACCTCCGTCTCTCTCTCACTCAATCTAAGTGAATCGTCGCCGACTCTTTGTCGCCTTGTAGTCTCTCTCTTCCCATTGTTGGCTCTCATCTTAGGCCCGATTTGTCTCTGAAGAGGTTAGTGAAATCTTCAACATTTTGCTGCTTTTTCTGTGCGTTATCGAAAATTTATGGGTCAATTATAGAATTTGTAAACCCTAGTTCCTTTTTCTGTTTTAGTATACGGGACGAAGCCAGCCCCTCTCTCTCCTCTTTTCTGGCGTCGCCTCTCGAATCTCAGCTTGACGAGTCAGTTGCCTCTATCATCTCTCCTCCCAATATTGGGCACTCAGATCCTCTCTCTTATCTCTTCTAGGTTTTTTTCCCCTTCACTTGTGGGTAGCAAAGGAAAATTCATAATTTAGCAAAGTGACTGAATCTAATTGCAACATTTGAATGGGTCTATTCTCTGAAACACGTGCATATATGTTTTATTGAATTTCTTTGTCACCGTGAATATTTTTTTGTACCAAAATCTGTCTATAGGCTTCAAAATGTTAACTATGGAAGGTAAGTTTGCAAAGCCCTACCAATAACACCTCTAACCACCCCAAGACATCATTGTGAATTGTAATGGTGTTTTGCTTTTTTTTTCCTTATGCAGTTGACTTGATGGGATCGATTATCTTTTACGAGCTCAAGACTAAAGATGACGTTGTGCTAAAAGCAAGACAAAAGGAAGCCACAAATAATGATCAATTCATCGTTGTACTAAGTACATCACATACAATACAAAGCTTGGTAAGATTTACTCCTCCACAACATTTAAATTTTATTTTTTGAAAAGTATGATGATTTTTTTTTTCTCCTTTGGTGTCGGTTAATCCCAAAAAAAATTTGTGCAAAAGACAGAAAAAAACAACTTGTGCACAAATTCCATACCATTTTCTCGCCTCCACGTAATATTAAAAAGAGGTCAAGGCACGAAGGATTTCGCTTGTTCTCCCTACGTGTAGAAGCGGGAAATACGTGTAGGTGAATGGAAGAACAAAAGGTGGAAAGCAAAGATCAAACAAGAATTGCGAAAACCTTACAGAACCATTTTAACTAGGGACTGGCTAACGTTCTCAAGGGAAAATCAATTGGAAGTTGGTGACCGCCTCATTTTAAAACTCCTTCCCTCCTCCCTGGTTTTGGTTTTGGTTGTCGTTCTCCCAGTGAGTTCCAGTTGATTTTCCCTTGAGAATGTTAGTCAGACACTAATTAAAATGGTTCTGGAAGGTTTTCACAATTCATGTTTGATCTCTGCTTTCCACATTTTGTTCTCTCATTCACCTACACATATTTCTGGTTCTACACGTACGAAGAACAAGAGAAATCCTTCGTGTCTTGACCTTCTTTTAATATTTCATGGAGGCGAGAAAATAGTATGGAATTTGTGCACAAGTTGTTTATTTCCGTCTTTTGCACAAATTTTTTTGGGATTACCCGAACACCTAAAGGAGAAAAAAAATTCATCGTACTTTTCAAAAATAAAATTTAAATGTTGCAGAGGAGTAAATCTTACCAAGCTTTGTATTGTATGTGATGTACATAGTACAACCATGAATTGATCATCATTCATGGCTTCCTTTTGTCTTGGCTTTAGCACCACTTCATCTTTAGTCTCAAACTCGTAGAAGATAATCAATCTCATCAAGTCAGCTGCATAAGGAACAAAAAGCAAAACACCATTAAATTGTCCATAACAACTCACAATGATGTCTTGGGGTGGTTAGAGGTGTGTTATTGGTAGGGCTTTGCAGTTTCTGTCTCAACCTCTTCAACATCTTCCTCCTCAACTGCAAGATCAGGGTTGATGTTTAGGATAGACTTCACTAAACTGTAGAAGTGAGAGGCACAATCCTTAGGGTCTGGAAAATTGTAAACACCCTCCACGAGTGCAAACTCGTAAATAAGCCGTGTTGTCTGCTTTACACTCTCATCCTGAAGAGCAAGCAAATAATCGATTGAGATAAACCAGATTCACCAACAATTCAACAAATGGATTTTCTACGACATGCTTTTAGACTCAACCATAAGAGTACGCATAGGCCTTGGCTTCTTTCCATTTCTTAACAGACCTGTGATAACAATGTGCCTATTTATTCATCTAAACCACCTAAATGAAGAACCATTTAGATTTCATAACTAGGACAAAGATCAGATCCCCAAATGAGAAACAATCAGAAATGAACAATTCTAACCAATGACAGAGAAATCCAACTTACAAAGGTCCAGATTTCTTTAAAATATTTTGCAAGCAGGACCCACCAGTCATTTATAAATGTTGGTAGACCATTTAAAAAGTGAACAAGATCATGAATGCACAAAGACCATATGCACAACCTTCATATATGTCATATTTCTGTAAGTGCAGAGGAAGAAGTCTAGAACATACCTCAGCGTTCTTTACTACGCTCTCCTGGAGCTCCTTGATGATTGGATGCCTTGGGTTAATCTCAAGTATCCTCTTGCCACGCATGTACGCTTGCCTGCTAGCATCTGATAAAGTCTGAGACTGCATGATCTTCACCATGTTTGCACTCCAACCAAAATTTAATGTCACAGCCACACAAGGTGTGTCAGCCAATCGGATGGACAGCTTCACATCATCCGCATGGTAACTGGCAAGAGCACTCTTCCACCATTTAGTGAGTTCCTTGTATGATTCCTTGAGTTCCTTGTCTTTTGAGTCTTTACCAAGTTTCAAACCCTCCTTTGACACGTTTGGGAATTTCTTGGCTTCATAGTCCACCAAGTATTTCATCAGATATGCATCAACTGGATCTGTGAAGAAAATAACCTGCAGCAATAGATATAAAAAGGTAAATAGAGAGACAAAAAAAGGCCTTACTCATGAATCAAATAGAACAGTAGGAAAGTAAAAACAGACCTATAAGGATTGAATATCTTTTATATGTACCTCATAATTTTCCTTCTTAAGCCACTCACTGAATGGATATTCTTCCAATTGTTCCCTTGCTGGCTCCAGTAATGTAATATATGTCCCTCTGCCCAGATTTCATCCTTGAAATGTACTGATCTAGTGAAGTCAATTTTCCATCTTACTTGGTGCTGCCAGATAGTTCAAAGTTCGTCATTCAACCCCATAAAGACAGTATAAGGATGTTTAGTGTTGCCAATAAAACTAAACATAAATAGTACAATAAAATATGTACCAAGTTTAATGGACTTGCCGAATTCATTCCAGAATCTAGTATATTGGCCTATCTTCCAATCATCATCACTGGATTTTTCAACCTCTGTTTTCGCATCAAAATTCAACACAAAGCAAAAGTGAACAATTAATGCAAACTTAGTAACTCTCCCCCCTGTTAGCTTTACTAACTTTTACAAAAACAGCAAAACATGAAGCTCAAGTTGTTGGTTTACAAGGGATGGTATTAATGCAAGTTTAACCGGGCAGCAGTAAACATGACATCAATGTACCATAAACAACTTGTACGCTCCGATGGAATACTTCCAGAGTAGTACAAAGAAACCGCTTGCAAATATTAACAAGAAGCAATAATATGCGCACCATACCTTTCTTGTCTTTGTCATTGGACTCATCAGGATCTTCCTCAGCAAGTTTACGGATCGTATCAAGGGCTTTCCGGATGAGCTTCTTCTTAATTGTCTTCAAAATGCTGTGTTGTTGAAGCATTTCTTGTGATACATTGAGTGGCAAGGTGTCAGAATCGACAAGACCCTGATCATAAGATCATCAATGTAAAAACCAGTTTTGGTAAGCATGTAAAAACCAATCTCATAAACCTAATTACAAGAACTTAAACATATCCTGTATTACCTTCAAAAAGTTCAGATACTTTGGCAAAAGCTCATCAAATTCATTTGATATGAAAACCCTTCTAACATACAACTTCAAGTTGGATTTATTGGCATTAGAGTAGCTCTCATATAGATCATGAGGAGCCTTAGGAGGCACAAACAGGACAGCCTTGAATTCTACGTCACCTTCAGCCGTAAAGTGGCTCCATGATAAAGGCTTCTCATCACCGGAATCCTGTTGAACAGTGTAAAATGTGCACTTGATGAATCCACAGAATGTGAAAGGTGATTTAGTTCCCAGAAACATTATACAAGGTCATGCAACCATCATACAAGAACATTTATACATCAATCAAGGAATATTATATTTACATCTTCTGAAGATATAATGGTTTACAAAGTGATGTCCAAATTTT
This sequence comes from Prunus fruticosa, assembly GCA_018703695.1. Taxonomy (NCBI): domain Eukaryota; kingdom Viridiplantae; phylum Streptophyta; class Magnoliopsida; order Rosales; family Rosaceae; genus Prunus; species Prunus fruticosa. The sequence continues at coordinate 54,825,992 of CM031918.1, read as the reverse complement.
CATGTTGAAGTAAAATAAAGTATTATATAATTGACTTCGGTGCTATATCATTGACTAGACAAGTCTGTAAAACAAAATATTAAAAGCGCACTTTTTTGCTTTTGTTTTGTAATATATCAAAATACAATCTCACGAATCCATGTTACAATTTTCATGTCTAGATCTACTAAAATGAATTTGTGGATGAATGGAAACTTAACACAGACATTAATACAGAATGATAACAATTAGTCAATCAATGATAGTCGCTGCTTTACGTACAGGCACATGGACACAAACACGTAAACCAGGTTGTACGGAAGCTGGGATTTACTTCAACTAGCAGTCAGGTTAGAGCTTAATATTAACAGATCACAAATAACAGATAATTGTGTTGTTTGCTAACAAGCAAACAAAGTCAAAAATATTCTTTTTAGTTTTATCTTGTTTGTAACTACTCACCAAAAGAGAATAAGAAGAGAAGACAAGAAAACAGAATTAAAATGACAACCACATGCTATAATCCATTATCCACACGTTTGTATTAGATAATAAAAACAGAAATCTAATCACAAGTATATATGGATGCATAGCACTTACATTGCCAGTACAAAGTTCGGCAAAGATGCAGCCAAGTGACCATATATCTATTTTCTTATCATATGCAGTCCCAAGATAACCTCAGGAGCACGATATGATCTAGACTGAACATAGGAGCAGAGATGATCTGTCTCAAAGCAACTACTCCCAAGATCAATGATTTTCACCTCACCTACTGTAGCTTTTCACCAGTATATTCTCAGGCTTCAAGTCACAATGTATCAGGCCAAGGCCATGCAAAAACTGAAGCATCTCTAGACACTGAATTGTAATTGACTGCAAAAAAAAAATTCAGCAAAGTTTACACGCCAGCAAGGCAAAAAGCTAATGGTCGTCAAGTAGAAAATGGAACCCAACAAACCTGCAGTCTTGGCATTGTGAAGTAGACCTCCCCTCCTGACTCCCGATTAAATTTATGAAATTCATACAAGTTTTCTTTGAGAAGTTCACATACTATCAACAGATGTTCCTACAAAATAAAGTCGAATGCAAATCAAGTTATCATTCATTTCAGATTAATATGCAATGCATCATTCCATAAACAAGATCAATACACTAAACACGAGAAGCAAGTTGTCAATATAATATATGATTGTACGAAACATCCCCCAAAAGGAAGCTCAATCGTATAATGACTAACCAGAAGAAGCCATATACAAAACTTTCAAGTGTTACGCTCTCCATGCTAGCAGAAAGGCACTGCCCCAAAGCATGGGGGTCACAGGTACACAAGACAATGAAAGACAAGTAATTCAAATCTAGCAAATGTGCACGTATTAAACAAAAATCTATGTCGAAATATTATAAAAGCTCAAAACCAAACAAGATAAGTATCAAAATTGTACATTCCCTTACTCGATACTAGAAGTAATCGTACAAACGTAGAATGTGGTACTTGTCAGCAGGATCATGCTTATTGATGTATTTGAGAAGCTTTATCTCATCAAGGCTCTGATAAAAGAAACCATGGTTGTTATTTATAATTTTCACACAAACATCCATGCCTGTATGCAGATCATGCGCTTGTATAGCTTTGCTGAAAGCAGCTGATCCAAGATATTCGGTGACATGATAGCGTGGCTATCACAGAATTCAACACAACATGAAATTTTTTGTCCTCTTCAAAGCCAGTTCTGTGCAATAAAAACATGAGCTCAAATAGTCTACCAGAAGCAAGTTAAGTAACCAGCGACAGTATAAATGGCAAAGAAGAGCTTCAAGGCAGCAACATTTATCAGAAAAAGCTGAGAGATTAAAGTCCATCAAATAATTACACGCCTCGACAAAATAGCGACCATTACACAAAGCTTAGGTTCATGGTAAGATTATTGTAACTTGAAAATGAAAACTACATCTAAAAGAGATCACACTAATCGATTAATAATCCACATGACACAACAAAAGAAAAGAGGGTTGTCTTATTTTTTATAAATATTCACGTTTCTTATCCCCCAAAAAAGGGGCTAGTGGCAGTCAAGTAACTGATTGTACAATTAGCAGATCAAGAATCTCAAACAGATAGGATGATTTCTTTTTATTTGGTTAAAATGATAAAAAGATAAAAGAAGAGGAGAGGAAAGAACACGGGTTTAGGATTTAGGGAAACCGTGGCATAGATAAATAGCTGCAAATTCTTCATTATTACAGATAGATGCATTACTATACAAAAATAACAACCTAAAACTACAGTACAGCAGCTTCAATAGTTTTCAGAACTTTTTAAATTTACTATTGGTGTAAACAGAAACATCCTATGCCCAAGCACAATTCTCCCGTAAAGAACCATGATCGATTAATTTATATTTGAGATTAGTGCATAGGTGAAGACATACCTGTCTTTTCTATGCACAATCTTGAGGTTGAAGGTCTCAACTCTTCCTCTTGAGCCTTTATTTGCCTTACTCGCTCTTGCACAGCAGCTGCTTCTTCATCCTCAAGTGATGTCCTGTATCTTCTTCCTAACAGCAGCAATTTTATCATCTTCTTCTTGCTTGGCATGCTCTCTCTCGGCATAAGCATAATTAGAGAGTGTTGAGGGAGTAGAGTTTGTGGATCTAACAGCATTCGCATTTCATCCCTACACCTCATTCTAGGTGAGGAATCATTACTTTTCTGCCTCCATGATGCGAGCATGTTATCAGAACCCACCATACAGTCATCAGTTTCATCAGTGACAACAGCATTGCAGTTGTTTGACCATAAAGATTTACTAGAGCTTTCCTGCACCAACTGTCCATCTCTAAGTGGTGAAGGGAATGAAAATACCCTTCTGTATGATTTTTCTTCTGTCCCAATGCACCCGTATCATTCTCAACTAGTTTTCTTTTTGTCCTTGTTAGATCTATCAATGTTTTTCTTATCTGATTCATGACGATGCTTCCGGGACCCACCAATTCCTACATCATGGTCTCGAAAGTATTCTAGATCCCCTTCACTACTGCCTCCAACCAAACTTTCCCGTACTTCACTGCCAACATTAGCAGCATCACTATTGATTCCCACATCTATTGATCTTACTGAACCAAACTGATCATCATCCACACAAACATCATCTAGATGTGGCCTTCCACACTCATTCAGAACTTTCCCATCCCCTAACATGATGAGTTCATTAGTCTGAGTGACCAAGCCCTGCCAGACAGGTTCTGCACGCATCAAATTAAGTTCCTCTTCATCCATCAACTGTCCATCATATTGAGCTATTAAATCATTCTCATCACTCCTCCCATACAATTCAGTCTCTGTTAGTCCTATAGGATCATCTGAAGTTACAATTGGTTCAACATTTTTCGCTTGAAAGTACCGCTCACCAGAAAAGTGAGAATCCTCCTCAGCAAAAGATTGGTCATCATCCTCATCTTTGGTTGGACCTCTTTCCTGTGTATCCGGAACACTCCCATGCCCTTTTCCCTTTTCATTGTCACTTGGGTAATCGATTTCATGGGCCAGAAACCAGGCCTCATCTTCAGTAGGTTGTCTCATGTATCCCACATCATCATCATCATCATATTCATCAGAGTCCCAATACTCGTTTGGATAGTCAACAGATTCACTCAATCCGTCACCAACAGTAGCAAAACCAGAAACTGGATCAGATGTATCCTCTGCAATCCCCTGAGTTACAGACAGCCAACTGCCTCCTCCTACATTCCTTTTTCCACCTGAACAATAATTTAAAAACAAGAAATCAGAGACTAGACGTACCAAAATAACCAATATCAAGTGGCAACGGAGTTTGACCCTGAAGAACTTCAGAAATCCAAAAACTTGAGGCCTATTGAAAAGAATCTCTACTGAAATTGAGCAGACAAAATCAAGCATGATTGCAACAGATATATTTGCAACAGAAACATGAGATAGCTGAGAGGCCTATAAGGATAAAAGTGTCTGTAATACTGAGTAAAAAAGGCCATTAAGGAAAATAGCTGAGAAGCCTATAAGGATAAAAGTGACTGCAATGTGTAGAAGTCCTGAAAGCCCAGGCAATAAACTGACTACTGCAATTGCTACTTAAAATTAAAAATATTAGGTGAGGATACAATGCTCTATCAAATTTATCAAAACTAACCTGAAGAATTGATTTCTTGTCCAATAGGGACATCCAAATATGACCCAACAAGACGAGCATTATCAGCAGCGCTGAGTTTTGAGCCAGGTACATCTCGCTTGAACTTTTCCTCCCAATTAATATTCAATGGTTTGTCCTCTGACTTGAGTTTGACAGGCGGCAGCCTAGGGAACTCTTCCTTTTGATTCTCATAAAGAATAGGAAAAACTAAGCTACTGATGGTATTTTGCTCGGAACTCCCTTGTGACTTGCTTAGGTATAAAGCTCTTCCCACCTCATCAACCTGCTCCTTTATTGTTGCCCTAATATCAGTCAACTCAGCTTTTCTCTTTCCTTCTTTTTTGTCAGAAGCAGAAGCACTATCATAACTTGTTGGCACGTCCACCTTGGAGAATGGAAATACCGTCTTGACAGAACAATCTTTCCACATCTCTGAAGGTGAATTTGATGGTTCTTCAATTCTTGACCAGAGATTATCTGCTACGTTTTCTTCGAAGAATGAGGTACTTGTCTTAAGTTGTTGGTCAAGTTCCTTAGGTTCACTTGTTTGGGTTCTGTCGTACTTCAATTCCACATTAGCTTTGCTAGTACTTCCAGCCCAAGAAGTTTTCTTTTCGCCAGAAAAGATAATCTCTTCTCCATATTTCACAATCGCTTTACCCGAATCAGGAACCTCAGCTGTATGATTCCTTGATTGGTGGGATATCTGAGGCTCTGGGTAGTTATTGATACTACCATCTCCATCATTTTGACAAGGTTCTGCAGGTTCACTGATAGGATTGACCTCCCATGAATATAAATCAAGCACTGTGTCCTCTAAACCTTTAGAGAATGCGGAGCTCTTGTGATTTGTCCCAGCCACCTCAATAGATTTATTCCGCTCCCCAATAGAAACAGTATTTTTCCATTTGCTTTCAGACCCATTTCTACCAGTTCCGTACTCTCTCTTTCACTATAAGTTCCTTAGAAACTTCACCACCATTCCTAGACCCCAACCCTAGATTTTCCACCACCAATTTGTCCCCATTTTCTGCTTCCAACGAATTACCCAAGTCCTTCTCTTCAAGAGTAAGCTTCTGAAGGAAACCATTCAAATCAGGACGATTACTGAGCTCACTGCGAAGAGCTGCCTCAGCTCTTGAAAACCTATTCTTCCGCAGAAAGTCCAGAATCTCGTCAACGGAGTTTGAGCCCCCCATTTTCAGCCTCCTAAAACCTACAAACATTCATCAAAAAATCACCCACCAAACCTGAGAACATCAATTAACAAAAAGCTCATCGAACAACAACAAAGAGTCAAAAACCCATCTTCCAGTTTGCCCCATTTTTGCTAAGAAAATGAAAAACCAGATTTTCAAGTCTATATATATACAAAGAAAGTGAAGTAGATATTATTTCGTCCAAATATAATGACGAAGTTACCTCGTATTAGGCTCAACGACTGGCGCCATTTTGTCCTCTAGTGTCTTCTAGTCACCTATTGCACTGAAATGCGTCATATATTACAAAGAAATAAGAGATATGGCTATTAGGGATCGTTTGGTAAGGCAATTGTTATATTACTAGAACTAAATTCTGAACTTTTTTGATTGGCTTGGCCGGCATAAGTTGGATAACATTTGTACTACGTTTGGTGTAGATTTGATTGGACTGGGACTAAATTTTTTTATAATATTTTTTTTGAAAATTAAGTTTTTTTAATATTTTTCTGTTGACTTTTCTTCTTCTTCCTCACAATGAAAAATGAAACTTCAGTTTTTTTCTCCTCCCCTGCCTTCAACTCCCCCCTCTCTTTCATCTTATTCTTCTCCATTGTTTCTCTTCTCCTCTTCTTATGTCTAATTTTCTCTTTACTTTTTAGTTCTATTTTTGAAATCATTTATGTTTCTTTCCTGTTTTGCAATTTGCTTTTTGGATTTACAAAGAGAAGTAGAGAAACGAAGTTGAGGAAGAGGGGCACATCGATGATGCAGTGGGTTTGTGTGTGGTGTTTTTTCTTTGAATTTCGAACTGGGTTATGGATGATTGGGAATGATGATGTAGTGGCTTTGGGAGACCTGGTGAATATCTGGGTTGTGGCTGGAGGAGAGAGAAAGCATATGTGGTGGTGGGTGAGTTTGTTGGCTCTTAGTGGTTGCGGCGAGTTCGGCGGGTCTCCTGGCTCTTGGCTGCTTGGGTGGTCGGTGGTTGTGGCTGGTTGCTTGCCTTTGGGTGCGGAGGTGTGATAAGGAAGAGAACGCTAGCGAAGGCTCTGGGACCGTCTACTCCTCCCTTTCCACATGGGTCTCGCTAAGACCACCTAAGGAGGTGTTTTTGGTGGGGCCAGGATTAATAGTCCCACTTAAAACAAGACCCAAATGAAAACAAACAAGGGATAAAAATTTGTCCAGTCCAATCCAAGCTAAGAAGGTGTAACAAACAGGCCCTTAGGGTCTTCTTGAGGCAAACCACAAAAGATCGAGGATTGCTTGAATCATTGAAATTATGGCTGGTCTTATTTCAAAATTATTGGCCTCAATGGTTGGACGACGAATTCTCGATGGTGATGCTACCACAGATGGGACATTATAGTCCCTTACTGGTTTCGGTTCCTCGGCCATAGGTGATGGCTTTTCCAATATTGCGTCCTTCCCCGGTTGAGTTTGTAAAGCGTCCGCTCGATCTCTGGATCTAATGGTATGAACGTAAGACTCTTAGAACGTCTCCCAAAGCTCATGCACTAGGTGAAGTACCTGAAAAACAAAACAAAAACAAAATTCAAATTAAACTCTGAATCAATCTATATTTGACAGGACCCGACCCAAATTCCACTTTGGAATTCGAGCCGACCTATGCGTGTCCGATACCTAGCAAGTGTCGGACACAATTGACCTAATTGCCCTTTTAGTCAAATTCCAAATAAAATAATTATACAAATCCCTACATTGGTACAAAAGGTGGTGAAAGGTGGGCTCGGCCCCCGGTGGCGAACATAAGCACGTCTACTACATGGGGGCGCAAAACATTAAAAGGGTGAGTGGACCAAAAACAAAGTTTCTGAAAAATAGTATAAGAACATACTAACCCCTCTATAAAAACAATTATGAAACTATAACATTTCCTTATTTATATTCGTACTTAAATCAATGCATTCATATTTATATCTATAGAATCAATCATAAACTTGATCAAACATTAAGTCTTTGAAATCATTGAAATCACTTTAATCTACCACCTAGGTGTACCCATTTATTATTCCGTCAATTCCTTATAATCCGTCAATTCCACTAGTTTCCGTCAATTCCATCCTTGTGCCACCGGAGTGACACATCCTCACACCATTGGAGTGACATGTCCTCGCATCACCGAAGTGACACGTCCTCAGCAGACCTCGGGAAACACAAAGTAACCCGAGCCGCAATCCTCGCGGATTTCATGGGACATTTAGTCGACCTGACCCGCGTACCTCGCTCCCACGGTCCCAGGTACCTCTAGGACTCGCGAGCGTAAGTCATGCATGCTGGCATATCCGAAGGCAACAAATAGAATCCGAAGGCAACATATAGAATCCGAAGGCAACATATAACTGAGGCAACATATTATACTTGGGTACCTAGGGTGGCTTAAAGAATTATAAAAAATTCTGAAAAGATTAATGAATAAACGTATTCCTGTTTAACTTAAAACTCTCTTGCCAATAAACCTGATATTTAATTAGATCTTCCTTTTTCTATATCCTTTAAGGATATCCTCCTAGGCAGCACATAGATTGAAATATTTAATAGCAATAAATCAAATCATAGAACTATCGATCATTTAAACAAACTTATTTAAGATCAAATAATGAATTAAATTGCAAAAATTCCTTTATGAAAACAAAAAGTCCACTCACTGGTGATCTGAGCTAGTTGGACCCTTTGAAGGTCCCTCCTGTGAATCACCTGGTGCCCGGGTGCCTAAATAACCATCATAATATTGTATTAATAAATAGGCTCAATAAAATAATATTAAATTACAACCCTAACCCCCGGCTCCTAAAAGTGCGTGCCTCACTTTAAAGGTCATTCCTAAGCCCACAATATCTTTTCTCTCACTTGGAATGGCTTAGAAGTAACTAGGGACTCAAAAGCGATAAAGTCCCAAAAAGTCAACTAGAGACCCCTTGGGGTCCACGACCTCCAAATTTCGATCCGATCATTCCTAGGGGTTCCAACATGCCTAGGACACATGTCCTGAAAGTTTGGCCTCGATTAGACGATCGGATTACTCACGATTATTCGATTTGGGGCGGACGAACGATTTTCCGTAATCCTAACCCTAGGGTTGGCATTTTTGGAGCACCCGAGACTTTATTTTTTTATCCGTCGAGTCCTACATGATCCTGAAATTACCTAGATTGAAAACTCCAGTTTGACTACGATCCAACATTCCAAACGTATTGAGCCCGGAAATCGTACACTATGCAAGATCCGTTCGGGTTCAAACGTTATCTAATTGAGATCTGCGAACTCCTATGAGCTCGTGAGGACACGAGGATGGTTCTGGGACCAAGTGTGGTCCATGCTACCTCGTGTGTATAGAAAATTCCGCGGTCGGAAAATCTCCAAATCGTCGGCCCAAACTCCTATCCTAGGTAAAACACCTAATTTGGAACCACTTTTGTTCTTGGACTAAGGCCAAAAAGTGACTGCAAGTGGCTGAAATCGGAGACACAAAATCGGCAGAATTTCAACTCAAAAATCAACCCTTCAAACCTCAAAATTTCTCAAATTATACCCAACCATCAGCTAGAACACGAAAAGTAGTAGAAAATTCATACCTTGCTCGTCACGATCGGTGGCCGGATGACGGCGTACGAATGCCGGAAAATCCCAACTGAAAGGGACGGTTTTTGCGATTTTCCAATGGAATCACGGCGGTGGACGGCGGGAAAATTGGTTGTGCTTGCTTGTGGGGTCGATGCCGGTCCTTTCTTGGCCGATCCGGCAGTTGGGGTGGCAGTGTAGCGGTGGCTTATGTAAGTGCGAGGTCGATTCCACAGGGATTGGTGATTGAATGATCCAATTCGGTTTTCCTACACAAAACAAAAATGAAAACAAAAGAACATAAAACAAGGATTTTGTACAACACTTGAGAACATGGAGAGTTTTTGTAAGAGAAAGTGTTTGGGAAATGTTTGAGAGCATGGAGAACTTTGAAAGAGAATAGAGAAGTGTTTGGAGATTTAATAAAAAGAAAATTTAATAGAAGGATCTTATTACAACAATTGAGAAACTACAAAGGGAAACTAAGAGAATTTGAGGGAGAGAAGGGAAGGGAGCTCTAGAGAAGTGCTTGAGAGCTCCCCCTCCCCCTTTGGGGTGTGATTACAAGCTTAGAGAACTTCCCTATTTATAGGCCTAGGGGAAGTGAAAATCTGAATTATACAATTGAATTTTCTAAACACACTAACTTCACTAACTTACAACACTTAAATCACTTAACACACTATTGCATTTGAAAACAATTCTTCTTGTCATTAAGCTTAGTGTTGCATCATCCACTTCAACATCTTTTAATTCATTTGGCTGCTGCAAAATTCCACTCAACAATAGGTATTGAATATGCTTCACCAAACTTTCCCACACTCAACAACACTTCATCATGCATATGTCATGCATGACAATGCATTGCAGCCAGCTTATGGGCTCGTTTTGGGCTTGTGTCTTCATTCTGAAAAATCTGGAAAAATATGGATCTTGAAGCTCATTGTCTTATCTTTCCAAGCATATGCAGCCCAGCACAAAGAAAAATCGGGAAGGCCTTCAAATGTGATTTTTGGCCCAGTAACGCAGATGCTGCCGAATTTGACCTTAAATTGCCAAAACATGTATAACTTTCTCTAGAAGACTCGGAATCATGAACCGTAAAATTCTACAGAAACTAGACTTCCGTATCTTTCCAATGATGTATGGCTCATCATCTGGTTCTTCTTGAGTAAGTACAGTCCAATCCGTGAAGTTGACTGGTCTGCAGACACCGTTTTGAGCTAATTTGTCTCCAAAATGCAATTAGTGAGTCTCAAGCTTATAACACTGAAACAAACACAAAACTTATTAAAAGCACAAGTTTAACTCAAAAACATAACCAAATCATAAGTTAAAATGGTACAAAATGATATGTAAATATGCACCGATCAGGGGGGGGGGGGTAAGAGTGAGGAGAGAGAAGAAGAATCTGATTTTGGCTAAATTATGATTTTGCCCTTTTAAGTATTTTGCTCGTATGTCCTTCAATACGACTCGGAATTGAGCCCACTACATGTCTACGGACTCGTTTTGTCGCGCTCTATGCAACGGTACAAACGAAATTCCCAAATTTTTCCCGATCAAAAAGTCAACTTAAAACCAAATAATATATTCCGAGGGTAGTTTAGTCTTTTCCTTTAATAAATTAATAATTAAATATTATTTAGGGTTTGGGTTATTACAATATCAATATTAATAAAATTGAAAACACTCCCCAGCAATGGCACCAAAAACTTGTTGTGAATTTATTGCAAGCGCATAATCCGCACAAGTAATACAGTGATAAGTGAAGTGTCGTTCCCACGAAGAGTGATTTAATTTACTAAGTACCGATTGTGATTAACCCATGACTTTATTTGAACAATTGAATGATAAGATTTGATTGAGTAATTAACTAAAACAATGAATAAAAGCAAGCATAGAAAAATAAAGTAGTAAGATTCAAGTTATGAGAGCACTAGAGCTTCCGATTTCAATATAGCCAATTATACGAAATTCCCTTAGCATGTTAATCGTAATTATTCTCCATCTTGACAGTCGATTTTCCCTCCTTTATTCGATACTCCATTCCTGGTTATACCAAAAGTATTCTTATTACCAACCCACTCTATCCCTAGTGATGGAATTAAGATAATAAGAACACATTAAACTCCTTAGAAAACCTGCAAAACAACGTGTGGCTTGATCCCCTCAGGAAGGGTACTGTTGTGCCTCAAAAGAGGTTTCTTTTTAAAATTTATAAACTCGCAAGCGCACGAATCGAATATAGCATAAGCGTGTAAGAGCGAGATCGTACCCAAGGGATTGTGTGTAAAGATAGAAAACCAATTATACCCAAGTTAATTTCATTGCCAACCTAGTTGATTCAAATGGTGATTTGTTTGTTGATAAAGAAAATTAAATAAAGCATAAAACAAATATGGAAATGACAATAAACTGAAATTAAGATTTAAATTTATAAGGAAAATAACTAAGGTATTAGAATCCACACCATTATTCCATAAGATCCTAATTATTTATCTTTCAATTCCCATAGAGTAGCAATCTAGAAATCAATCTACTGCTTTCTCAAGATTTATCAATTAAGTTTCTATTTTAGATCATAAGTAAATTTTCCTTCCCTTCATAAGTACAAATTCTAAGCATAAAATGTAAACAAAATTATTTAACTACAAAGGATCAAAGTTTCCTAAGCATCCTATGTGAAAAAGTTTATTTGAATAACAAAATATCAAAGAAATTGGTAAATTAGAAATATAAACCAAGGATGAATTAATAGATTAATTCAAACTCTTAACTACCACAAATACATGTTATATGTCACAATACATGATAGAAGTGGTGAAAAGAAGATTAATCTATTAATCAAGTGAAGTGAAAATTATAATCATTGAACACCACAATATTTGAGAATTGAAGATAAAAACTAGAATTGTATTTAATAATGGTGTTTCATCCAACCTTAGTTAAGTAATTTAGCTAGACATAATTAATAATTAAAACAAAACAAAGAAACTAAAATACATGAATTAAATGAGAACTAAGAAAGGTGAAGAACAATTTTAAGAGAGTTATTAGCTCTCGGTTCTTTCCTTTCCATCATTGTTCTCTTTCTTTCTCACTTTCTCTCTCTCTCTCTCTCTTCCTTTCTTTCTTTCCTTCTCTTTCCCGTGTGTCTCCTCTGAATTTCTGATTTCCTACCCTCTTGAGTTGCTGCCTATTTATAGAAGCATGAAGTCCATTTTATTCCAGCTGCATGTGCAAGCTGTCTTCTAGAACCTGTCTTGGTGTGTGACAGCCTGTGGATTGAGTTTTTATCCAATTGCTCCAATTTTTGGATATGTGTTAGTCGACATCTTAATGAACAAATTTCATGAAGAATATTTATTCATTTGAGCAAGGGAGAATTTGGTTTTCAGGCCTGCAAATGGACTGTACAGCATGAGCTGTAAAAGGCAAAGTTCTAGAACCTGTCTTGGTGTGTGACAGCATGTGGATTGAGTTTTTATCCAATTGCTCCAATGTTTGGATATGTCTTAGTTGACATCTTAATGAACAAATTTCATGAAGGATATTTATTCATTTGAGCATGGGAGAATTCCGTTTTCAGGCCTGCAAATGGACTGTACTGCATGAGCTGTAAAAGGCAAAGTCATCAAATCCAACTTGAGTTCTTCTCTCTTTTTGCAACACATTGCCTATTTCTCCTCCTTCTCATGCTATTGGTGGAAGACAATTAATATCTACAAACAACCACTCATTAATACTCTAATAGATTTACATAATACAAAAGAAAATACTAACAAATATAAATTTAAGGATAAAACTTGTATTAATTTTGTGCTCATCAAATACCCCCAAACCTATATTTTGCTAGTCCTCAAGCAAAAGAAAATAAAAACTAAGTAGAAAAGAAAACTAAGCCACTTTCGCAGGGATCTCGATTGCATTTAGCATATGCAACAAGCCTTTAAACCCCTAGGTTACCCTAGTGGACGAGTATAGTCTCATGAGGGCTTTCATGATGATACCCACAAACATCGAAATGAGAGATTAAAAATTATGTGATAGGAGCATATTTATGCGACTTTGCTATCTTATTTCTTTGCATTTACTTAGTTAATTCCCATTTGTTAGAGTGATTTAGCTTATTTTCGTACTTTTGTAGGTCCAGATGGCAAGATTGATAAGAAAGGGCATTTTGGGGCATTTTAGAGCAGTTTTGGACTTGGAATGGATAGCATATGCATGGGGCAAGATGGATGGACGTGTTTGAATTTCAAAGAGGCTAGGAATGTGCTAAAAAGATGGGGAAATTAATTAAAGAATCAGCTTCTTAGAAGAAAGCATTGGGGCCGCACCTTTCTCCTAAAAAGGTGGCGCATGGGCCCTATCCTTGTTCCAGAAGAAATCTGCCAAACAAACCCTAATTTCTAGGGTTTCTGCTGGGCCCTTTTACCCTAGATCTACCACATATATAAAGGAGGGGTTGCCGCAGGAAAGAGGATCGGTAGCAAGAGAGGAAAAAGAGAGAAGAACTTGGAGACGCAACCTGCTGCATCCATTGGGGTTTTCAGAGTTCTGCTCCCCTATTTTAGTTAAATGTTTATTCTAGATTGCTTTTCAGTTATTATGAACATGTGTAACTAAATTTCTTCTTAGTTAGGGGTGAAATCGAAGCCATGGACATATGTTTTATATGAATTGATTACTTCCAGTTATGGTTTTATAAAGTATGAATGTGATTTACTTTTCTGTTTTATTGAGAACTTATTCTTGTATGCTTATTAAGGATGCATACTTAGTTTGTATGCAGGGATTTGATGCTAGAATATAAGGGAATTTCACCTAATCGTTATGAACTTATATTCACAAGTGGTAAAAGTCACTAGTCATGATTGAGTTAAGTAAGTTCTTGGCAGGAGTATCATGCTTTTCATAATTACGAATGCTTTGTCAATGCTTATGATTTTCACAGAATTTAATGATCTTTGATATGTATCTTTATCATGCTGTTCATATAGGGAACTTGATGAGAATAATTTGATTGTGTCGCTGAGTCCAATTCAATGAACTTAGGAAAATCTGAGAGTTAATTAGTGCATTCACAATTAATTTGGGGCATTGTCATTCATACTTTATAGGAAGAGTAACTGGAGATCGATTTGTATGCATATGTTCCATGTGTGGAGAAGGATCCTCTAGCTATCCCTTCATCCATACTTCATTCACAACTTAGTTGTTTGCTGCTGTCATTATTACTTTAGTCTAAATCGTCCAAATTCCCCCAATCATTGTTTTCCTTAACTTAGTTTTCAGTTTAATAAAGTTTAATTTGTGTTGATTAGCATCCCTCCTAATCCCCGGAATAGAACAATCCCTACTTACTCGTACTACGATTGCATAATTCATAGGGTTTAATTTGTGTGTTAGTTATTTCTCACGCCATTATGCTACAACAAAATTGAAAATTTAAACAAATGCTTAACCATCATCAAAGCTACTGGATTGAAAATTCATGAACAAATTTTTAAAAGAGCAAACACGCTTCAAATTAATCCCCACATAAAGTCTTGATCACTTATAATTATTTAGTAAATTTTTCATTTGTTTCCTTTGGTGTTTAAGTGAACCAACACATTTTAGAGACAAAAAGTCAATTTCAATCACAGTAACCTCATTATTTCAATTATTATCAAAATTCAGTGCAAATAACTAACCAAGGCATATATATACTTTTTTTTTTTTTTTGATTGTGACTGTGCAATGTTTAGTTCCATTAAGCTTTCTAATTAACCCATGTAGCGAGATTTAGGCCAACAACTCTCAAACCAAAGGTTTTAAGGCATTAGGTGTAGAAACACCCCTAAGGGCTTATTAACTCGAGTTAAAAAGGCTACATAACTAAACTAGTCACAAAATGTATTTACCTCAAAACTTTACCGTTTGACGCGAACACTCGCTGCTGTTTAGGCAAGAGGCCCGGTTACTAAGTAAAACTCTGGATAAATTAACATTATTATTATTATTATTTTATTTTATTTTTTTATGCCAAGGTCAATCAAGAGCAATGTCATCTAACTCTACTTAAAACAACAAAGTTAATTATAATTGATATTTTCTTTCATTCTCACTAAAGTGTTGATGTGCATGTGAGAGTTCAAAGTATAACTCATGAATTATCCACTAAATAGAAATAAGTGAAAAAAAAAACTAAAATTATGGGTTTAAAAATTAATCATATGTTTCCAATCGTAAAAATCATTCATGAGTGTTGAATCAGATTTGATGATAGTAAGGATAAAAATCTAGAGATAACACCATTTTTTTTTTTTGAAAAACTATAATAATAAAAACAAAACTACCCTAAAAATAAAACTTCTAAACCTTACCCCCAAACCTAAACCAAACATTGTCCTCAATGTTGAAGAATTGAGGCATCAACAAATAAATAAAACAAAATCAAACGAAACAAAACCAATTAAAACTACAATTTAGTTGCAAAAACAAAACAAAATCAAACGGAACAAACCAAAACCAAATACAACAGTAAACCATAACAACAGTCCTACGCACGCAGAAATCCAACCCAAAGAAACGCACAAACCAAAATGAAAGCCCAACCCAAACGAAAGCCCAAGAGCGAAGAAAGTATATAAAACAAAGAAACCAAGTCAGAAGCACAAAGAGCGAGAACTCAGAAAAAGAAAAAAAGTGGCCCCTGATGTCTCGGCTCCTGTGAGTCACGGGATACAAAGTGAGAGACGTGCCGACAAGCAGAGGTCTCTCTCACGGTCCCAAGCCAGAATTATTGCCTTCATAGGAAGGCGTGACGACTTTCGTTTCTTGAAAGCACTGAAAGGCGGAAATGCAATTAAAGGGGTTGGGGGACAGGTGAGGCGATAGAGGGGGATAGGCCGCAAGGGCCGCGCCAAACCAGAAGCGCAGTGGCTAGGGTTACGTAGAAACTAACTCTATAAAAGAAGAAGAGAAAAAGTTGGGGAAAACACACACAAAACTCAAAAACACACAAAAGAGAGAAGAAAGAACAAAGAAAAGAAAGTTCAAATGGCCTCTTCCTACCCATTCTCGTTAGATCTCAACCTAGCTCCACCGACTCAGACTCGGGGCCAAGCAGTGCACCAGTGTGGATGCCCTACTTTGCCTCCGCACGGGGGGCACGTGACAGTGAATGACTCGATACTTCTGGACAACGATGTTGCCCTTGGAGTTGCTAGAAATCTAGTTACTCCCAAGGATATACGGGTGCTGGGGGCAAGGGATGACAACCGGGTCATGAGCGATGCTCTGGCACTAGCCTGCAAAGCACCGCAACAGTCGCAAGTGTGGGTCATCGCCTAATCGCGAAGTCCCATGAGGTGGAGGTGCTAAGAGGTCAGTTGGCGGCAGAGCGAAGTATCGTTGAAGAGTGGCAGAGTATTATTAAAAGTTTAAAAACAGAAAGGACAAGGATACCAGAGGTGAATCGACACCAGCTGGAAGCGTTGCGGGAAGAGAACAAAAATCTTTCAAAGATGGTAAGTGTTTACGCTCATGACATGAGAAAGCAGCTGGAGGACCTAGACCGACCGGGTAAGCGCAAGAAAACAGACCGCAAAAGTGGTTACGCTCAAGCTAAGAGTGTAATCTTTGGGAGCTCGAGTGATGAGCCCCAAGATACTGTGCCTGAAGCCCGGAAGAGGATAGCCGTAGGGCTAAACTCAAAGGTCCTATGGTGAGACACCGAGCACTGAGAAAAAGTGATTCCAGTGTATTATTGGTGGTCCTGTTTGTCTTTGCCCTTTCCGTGTATTTTTTTTTCTCGTTTTCGGAAATAAAAGAAAAGAAAGTTGCAAAAGACAAAGAAGAAAAACAAAACACACTTCCCAAACTTGAATAAAGGGAATGCGACAAACTAAAAAGAAACAAAGCACACTTCCCCAATTGAAATAAAACAAAGACGACAAACTAAAAAGAAATCAAAACACAATGCACCAGAAAAAAC
Source organism: Prunus fruticosa (assembly GCA_018703695.1). NCBI lineage: Eukaryota > Viridiplantae > Streptophyta > Magnoliopsida > Rosales > Rosaceae > Prunus > Prunus fruticosa. Next base: position 54,809,074 of record CM031918.1, on the reverse strand, counting down.
GGGAGAATAAGAAAGTAAAGTGAAAGTAAAAATGCTTCCCGTTTTTTCTGGACGCAACCGCAAATTGCTCAGGAAATGAAAAGTGGTGTCGGCTCCCTTATGAGCATATGCCTATTTAAACCACTTCTCGGTTGAAAGGAGGAGTACCCTGCATTTCATTCTGCAAACTCAAGAAAAACCATCAAATAGTCCAGACATAAAAATCAATGGCATCCTCAGCTACTCCCATTGATGACCTTAACCTTGAGTTGTCGCTTGCACCACCAAATGCCCAGAAAGGGCTCCTCCAAACCCTATTTTCCCAAACTCCTCATACCATCATGGTTCGGCCTCCAACTTCTCTGAGGTCGTGCCGATAAGAGCTGTAGTGCCGGAAGGTATTACTGTGAGAAGACTCACACCGGCGGTGCATCTGCATATGGCACAGCGGTCGGACAATGTGGCAGTGGAGGAGTCCCAGACTCTAAACGTGCAACATGCGGTTTCCGCCACAAATCTAGGCCTGCGCCTCCTGGCGAGAACACGAGAGTGCGGGGCACTGAGTGATGAGGTGGCCTCCTTGAAAGCTCTGGTGGCGGACTTCGAGAAACGGCTATACTTGGCCAACCAGAATGTAGAAGCACTTGGAGAAGAGAAATAATGATCATGTCGAACTTTTGCAGGTTCTACAAGTAAGAGCAAGTAGAGGCAATTAGCATGATGCCTCAGGTTGCTCAGAATCTGGAAACAAACATGTGATTGAGAATTTTATGTATGCATTTTCACATTTGTGTATGTAATCACATGTTTATGAAATGAATAAGTATTTTGAGCCAAATTTCCGTGTGTGCAATCATGAAGCAATATACTTCCCAAACTTTAACAACAAATTAAATACATAAATAAGTAAAAGAAAGAAAGAATTACAGTAATAAAAGCAAAGCGAAACAAGAAATTCGGAATAAAAGCATAGCAAATGTATGAAATAAGAGGGTAAATGAAATAGAAAGATAATACCTGGAAAATATGCGTGCCAATCCCTTTGGTATTTATCCATTGCAGAATAAAAGACAATAAATATAAAAAAAATCCAAGCAAAAAATAAATAAAGATCAAGATGAATTAAAACACACAAAAAGAAAACTAAAATCTATACAGAGATACGCAGAAATAATCAGTCGTGATAAACAGGTTTGTCAAGAAATATCCCCTCTACTTCTGGGGATTTGAACTCAAAAAATGGTTTCAGTCTTTGACCATTCACTTTGAATATGTCTCCATTTTTGGGATTTTCAATCTCAATAGCTCCATGAGGGTAAACAGGACGAACAATGAAAGGGCCCGACCAACGAGATTTTAGTTTACCAGGGAAAAGATGCAAACGAGAATTATACAGAAGGACTTTCTGACCATTCTCAAACATTTTTCGCAAAATTTGTTTGTCATGAAACACCTTCATTCGGGCTTTATATGATTTAGCACAATCATATGCATCATTTCGAATTTCTTCTAATTCATTGAGTTGGAGTTTTCTTTGAATTCCTGCTTTATCTAGAGAAAAATTAAGTTGCTTCACAGCCCAGGAGGCTCGATGCTCTAACTCAACAGGTAAATGACATGCCTTTCCATACACAAGTCTGTACGGGGACATTCCTATGGGAGTTTTGAATGATGTACGGTAAGCCCACAAAGCATCAGTGAGTCTTAAAAACCGATCTTTCCTACTAGGATTAACTGTCTTTTCTAAAATATGCATGATCTCCCTATTTGACACTTCAACTTGACCACTTGTTTGGGGAGTTGCAACTCCATGTGTAATGCCATATTGTTTCATTAATTGCTCAAATGGCCTATTACAAAAATGTTTACCTCCATCACTAATAATAGCACGAGGTGAACCAAAACGAGAAAATATATTCTCTTTCAAGAAACGGACCACAACCTTATGATCATTTGTTTTGCATGCAACTGCCACAATCCATTTAGACACATAATCAACTCCAACAAGAATGTACAAACTACCGAAAGAGTTAGGAAATGGTCCCATAAAGTCAATACCCCAAACATCAAATACATCGACAATGAGGATAGGGTTCAATGGCATCATGTTTCTTCTAGAAAGACTCCCTAATTGTTGACAACGCTGACAAGCTTTGCAATATGAATAAGCATCACGAAAAAGAGAAGGCCAGTAAAATCCACATTGTAGGATCTTAGCGGCAGTTTTCTTGGCACTAAAGTGACCTCCACAAGCTTGGTCATGACAAAAGGATAGGATATTGGTCTGATCATATTCTGGAATGCATCTCCTTATGATCTGATTGGGGCAATACTTAAATAAATAAGGATCATCCCAGAAGAAATGTTTGACCATGGCTAAAAACTTTGATTTATCTTGTTTTGACCAATGAGAGGGCATCTCACTAGTAACAAGATAATTTACAATATCAGCAAACCAAGGAATGGATGAGACATGCATAAGATGCTCGTCAGGAAATGTTTCAGTGATTGGAATGGAATCCTCACTAGACTCAACAATTAGTCTAGACAAGTGGTCTGCTACAACATTCTCAGAACCTTTTTTATCCAGAATTTCAATGTCAAATTCTTGAAGCAAAAGAACCGAACGGATAAGACGAGGTTTAGCATCCTTTTTAGACAAAAGGTACTTCAGCGCTGCATGGTCTGAGTAGATAATGACTTTAGATCCTAAAAGATAAGATCTAAACTTGTCTAAGGCAAAGACAACTGCTAGCAGTTCTTTCTGAGTGGTAGAATAATTGAGTTGGGTAGCAGAAAGAGTTCTACTAGAGTAGTAAATGACATGGGGAAGCTTGGCAATTCGCTGTCCCAAGAGACGCACCTATCGCATAATCAGAAGCATCACACATGATTTCGAAAGGAACACTCCAATCTGGAGGACGAATGATAGGTGCAGAAGTCAAAAGTGCCTTGAGTTTTTCAAAAGCATGGTTGCAATCATCACTGAAGACAAAAGCAGAATCTTTGGCAAGCAAGCTACACAAAGGACGAGAGATTTTGCTAAAATCTTTGATGAACCTACGGTAAAATCCAGCATGGCCTAGGAATGATCTAATTTCTCTCACTGTTCGTGGAGGTGGAAGATTTGAAATCAAATCTACCTTGGCTTTGTCAACTTCTATACCATCAGAAGAAATTACATGTCCTAACACTATCCATTTTTTCACCATGAAATGACATTTCTCCCAGTTAAGCACAAGATTCTTCTCTTTGCAACGAATTAATACCAGAGAAAGATGGTGCAAACATTCATCAAACGATGATCCATATACTGAAAAATCGTCCATGAAAACCTCTAAGAATCGTTCTACCATATTAGAGAATATAGAGACCATACACCGCTGAAATGTAGCAGGTGCATTGCACAACCCAAAGGGCATGCGTCTGTAGGCAAATGTTCCAAAAGGGCATGTGAATGTGGTTTTTTCTTGATCCTCAGGTGCAATAGGAATTTGGTTATAACCAGAATAACCATCCAAGAAACAGTAATATGCATGACCTGCTAACCTCTCCAACATCTGGTCAATGAAAGGTAGAGGAAAATGGTCTTTCCTAGTGACAGAATTCAACTTTCGATAGTCGATGCATACACGCCATCCAGTTCGGACTCGTGTAGGAATGAGCTCATTTTTCTCATTTTTGACAATTGTGATACCAGACTTTTTTGGCACTACTTGCACAGGACTCACCCACTTACTGCGAGAAATTGGGTATATCACCCCAACATCTAAAAGCTTTAATATTTCATCTCTAACAACATCCTTCATGGAAGGATTCAACCGCCTTTGTGGTTCTCGGAATTTTTGGCATTGTCCTCCAGATGAATCCTATGCATGACAATAGAAGGAGCAATACCTTTAATGTCAGCGATAGACCACCCTATGGCTTCCTTATGTTCTTTAAGCATTTTGAGAAGTTTACCTTCCTGTTCTTTATTAAGGTCTGAAGCTATGATTACAGGCAAGGTTTCAGACGACTCTAAGAACACATACTTGAGAGTATCAGGTAATGGGTTTAAGTCCAGCTTAGGGGGCTCTATGATGGAAGGAAGTGGGGGTGACATGGAAAGAGGAAGAGGTTCAACCTTAAGTTTCCAAGTGGGCGTTTCAATATACGGAACAGAATCTAACAATGCATTGACTTCATCAAAAGATTTTTCGAAGTCAAAGTTAGCCCCAAAGTGAGCTAAGCATGTCTCTAATGGGTCCTTAATGCTAGAGTAATGAAAAGAATCTTCCACCATAGTCTCAATCAAGCTGATCTCACTAATCCCTTCATCATCTGGTGGTTGCTTGCTTATGTTGAAAATATTAAAATCAACAGTCATATTGCCAAATGAGATATTCATTAATCCATTCCTGCAATTGATATTTGCATTGCATGTGGCAAGGAATGGACGGCCTAAGATGACTGGAATTTGTTTTTGACCTGAAGGTACAGGTTGTGTATCAAGGACAATGAAATCTCAGGAAAGTAGAATTTATCAACCTTGATCAAAACATCTTCAACAATGCCTCTAGGGATTTTCAGAGACCCGTCAGCTAAAGAGAGACATATCTTAGTTGGTTTAATCTCTCCTAAGCCTAATTGTTTATACATTGAGTATGGCAATAAATTCACACTTGCCCCTAAGTTTAACAAAGCCGTTTCAATATGGTGATCACCTATCATGCAAGCGATGGTAGGACAACCGGGGTCCTTGTACTTGATAGGAATCCTATTCTCAATGATGGAATTGATATGCTCAGTTAGAAAGGCTTTCTTTGGAACATTTGTCTTCCTCTTAAATGTACAAAGATCTTTTAAGAACTTAGCATAGGGAGGAATTTGATTGATTGCATCTAGGAATGGGATGTTGATTTGAACTTGCTTAAACACCTCTAGGATATCACCAAATTGTGCTCTCTTCTTTGAATTTGCTAACCGGTGAGGAAATGGAGCTTTTGGAATGAAATTCCTAGGAGTATCAGATGGAGTCGGTGATATTGCATGAGGATGACTCTCTTTAGACTTTTGTGTTTCTATTTCTTTTAACTCATCCTTATCACTCAAATGTGGCTCTAAATCCCGATTATCAATTTGTTTCCCAGATCTAAGAGTGGTGATGGACTGAACATGTTCATTAGAATTTGGAGAACTTGATGGGTTATTAATCACAAATTGACCCTTCGGATTCGAATAGGCTGGCTAGGAAACTTACCCTTTTCTCTCTCTCCCACAACGGTTGCTAACTGGCCCATTTGTTGTTCTAACTTCGAAATGGCTTGAGTATTTTGTTGGGTGGAAGCTTTGACATCATTAATAGCCTGACCAGTTAATTGCATGAACTTTTGGATTGAATCCTCCAAAGAAGATGATTGTTGTTGCTGTGTCGCAACAAACTGTGGAGTGGGCTGAGGGAGAGGAGGTTGACGAAACTGATTATTTTGAGATGGGTTTCCTCCAGAATTTTGAGGTTGATTTGACCTCCAAGAGAAATTTGGGTGATTCCTCCAATTTGGATTGTATGTTTCAGAAAATGGACTAGGAAACTGGTTTCTATAATAATTGAGTGCATTTGCCCGTTTATTGTTCTCAGCATAACCATGACTAGAAGGACATGTTTGTTCTAAATGCGTTGGGCTACAACAGAAAGAGCCAATCTCAGTGTGGACTTTGTTGACAGAGTTCATGTTTTGGCTCAATGCTAGAGCCTCAACTTTACGGGTCAAACTCTCTATTTTAATCCCGAGATCAGAATCGCTTCTGACTTCATACATCCCTCCTTTCTTAGGTTCCCTAATTTGCTTATCAGGGGTGTTGGAAAAATCCCATTGTTGAGAATTCACGGATAAGTTCTCAAAGAATTCATAAGCTGCAACTTCCCTAAGTTGTAAGAAAGCTCCTCTATTCATAGATTCAATCATATTGCGACTAGTCTGAGTTAGCCCATTGTAGAAGGATTGAACCAATCTCCATTTTTCAAAACCATGGTGGGGACATTTAAGAGTAAGGTCTTTGAACCTTTCCCAACTTTCGTAAAATTGTTCGCTTTCACTTTGTCTAAACTCAGAAATTTCTCTCCTAAGCCCATTGGTTTTAGACATGGGGAAAAATTTTGACAAGAATTTTTGTACAAGTTGGTCCCAAGAAGTTATGGAACCAGAAGGAAGGGAATTGAGCCATGACTTGGCCTTATCTTTCAAAGAGAATGGGAAGAGACGGAGTCCGGACACTTTCATCAGAAAAGTTCTGAAATTTGAATGCGTTAGCCATCGAAAACACAGTTGAAAACACGTAAGAAAACGTCACAGTACGACTGGGACGACCGGTCGCCAGAAGTATTTCGCTCCAGACTTTGAAACTGCTCCGACGACCGGTCGCAAATGTCACGCGATCGGTCGCTTGTGCTTCCTGCGACCGGTCGCAAGTAACTAGCGACCGGTCGCTTCTTCAGATTTTACTCCAGACTTCGAATCTGCTTCTGGCGCGACCGGTCGCCAATTCCTAGCGACCGGTCGCTTTGGGCAGACTCAAAAAATCCTCCTTCAGCGCCAAAACAACCTTGTATCCTTAGGTGAGCCATTTTTCCAACAATCTCCACCATGGCGAGCCTAATACTCCTTGTGGACATTATTGCCTTATAGGACATCTATAATGTCTTGAGAATCGTCCTAATAACTCTCAAGAACTCCACCTCAATCTTTAGCATGTAACAAGATTGAGCAAGCTCAAACAATGCTTGAACTTTGCTATTGTGACTGGCTTTGTTAGGCAATCTGAAGCGTTCTCATTTGTATGAACCTTCATTATTGTGATGTCTCCATCATTCACCCAATCCCTTATCCGGTGGTATCTCACATCAATGTGTTTGGACCTCCCATGGAACACTTGATTCTTCACTAAGCAAATAGCACTTTGACTGTCACTTAGAATCACCACCAAGTCTTGAGCTATCCCAAATTCTTTTGCCAATCTCTTCAGCCATACCGCTTCTTTTGAAGCTTTCGTTAAAGCCATATACTCCGCTTCAGGAGTAGACAAGGCACTAACCGATTGCAACACTGCTCTCCAACTAATCGGTCCTCCACCACAAGTGAAGACATATCCTGTGGTGGATCTCCTCTTGTCTAAATCTCCTGCATAATCAGAATCTACATACCCCGACACACATGCCTTTCCTTGTTGTCTTTCAAACAATATCCCAAGCCTTTTGGTGCCCTTCAAGTATCTGAGAATCCATTTTGCTGCTGTCCAATGTTGCTTTCCAGGATTCGCCATATACCTTGACACCACACTTACGGCTTGGGCTAAGTCGGGGCGTGTGCAAACCATTGCATACATGAGACACCCTACCAAGCTTGCATATGGAACCTTACTCATTTCCTCCTTCTCCACATTCGTAGAAGGACATTCTTTAGCACTTAACTTAAAATGCTCCACCAAAGGAGTAGACACCGGCTTGCAATCCATCATATTGAACCTTTCAAGTACCTTGGAAATGTACTTGCTTTGTGACAGCCACAACTTGCCTTCATTTCTGTCTCTCCTTATCTCCATTCCTAGGATCTTTTGTGCAGCTCCAAGATCCTTCATGTCAAACTCCCTTCCAAGCAATGTCTTCAAATTCTGGATTTTTGACATGTCTTTACATGCAATTAGCATGTCATCAACATAAAGAAGCAAAAGGATGAAGTTACCATCCTTGAATGCATGAGAGTAAACACAACAATCAGATTCACATCTTCTATACCCAATCTTCATCATGTAAGAATCAAAGCACTTGTTCCACTGTCTTGGAGATTGCTTCAGCCCATACAAAGACTTCTTCAACCTACAAACTAGATTTTCCTTCCCTGCTTCAATGAACCCTTGAGGTTGGCTCATGTAGATGTCTTCCTCCAATTCACCATGAAGGAAGGCAGTCTTCACATCCATTTGTTCCACCTCCATGTCCTCTTGTGCTACTATGGAGAGTAGTAGTCGTATAGAAGTATGTTTCACCACCGGAGAGAAGATTTCATCATAATCAACTCCCTCCTTTTGCAAGAATCCTTTTGCCACCAACCGAGCTTTGAATAAGGTGGCACCTTTCTCATGCATTTCTTCTTTCTTCCTAAACACCCATTTGCAGCCAATAACCTTGCGACCTTTGGGTTTAGGAACTAACTCCCAAACTGAGTTTTGGTGTAGAGATTCCATCTCTTGCATCATAGCTTCCATCCAACTTTCCCGTTCCTTGTTCTCAACAGCTTCTTGGAACGTGGTTGGTTCTTCTTCACTAGCATTTAGGGCATAGTGAACTGCATCCATTTCCCATCCAAACCTTTGAGGTGGTTTGATGGTTCTCTTGGGCCTGGACCGAGCTATAAATGATGGCTCCACCTGTTCTTGAGCCTCTTCTTCTTCTTCATGAGTTTGTTGTTGATGCTGCCCAGCTTCTTCCTCTTCAATGTCAGACTCCACCTCCTCCTGAACGTCTTCAGTTGGCTGTTTCCCAGTAGTCTTTCTTGACACCTTCTTGAGTGGAACTTGAAAGGTTGTTTCTTTCTCAACAACATCCTCCTTTGCCTCTGAATTCTTGACTTTGTTCATAGGTATGGTCTTCTCATCAAACACAACATTTCTGCTGAGTATCTTCTTATAGTTCACATGATCCCACAGCTTGTAGCCCTTCACACCACTCTCAAATCCGATGAAAATACATTCAAGAGACTTTGGCTTCAACTTGGATATTTCATCACTTGGAATAAGTGCATATGCACTGCATCCAAACACCTTAAGATTTGAATAATCAATTGACTTATTAGACCATACCTCCTCTGCACACTTGAACTCAAGATTTCTTGAAGGCGATCGGTTAACCAAATAGGCAGCGTGGTTAACCGTTTCTGCCCAAAATATTCGGGCAACCCCGCATGAATTCTCATACATCTCTCACGCTCCATGAGAGTTCGGTTCATCCTCTTCGCAGCTCCATTTTGGTGGGGTGTCTTCTTCACGGTAAAGTGCCTCTTAATGCCTTCACTTTTGCAAAACTCAAGGAACTTGCTGTCCTTATATTCACCACCATTGTCACTCTTTAGGATCTTGATCTTTCTTCCAGTTAGGTTCTCTACTTCCGCCTTCCACTCTTTGAATTTGGTGAAGACCTCAGATTTCTCCTTCATGAAGTAGACCCAAACCTTCCTTGAAAAATCATCCAAGAAAGTCACGAAATAGCGAGCTCCACCCTTCGATTTAACCGGTGATGGTCCCCATACATCCGTGTGAATATAATCTAGCACACCCGTGCTTTCTTCCTCTTTGTTTCGCTACTTGAAAGCTATTTTTGATTGCTTTCCCATGGTACAAAAATCTGCAGAACTCCAGCTTGCAACTTTGAACACCTTTCAACAATTTTCTGTTGTGTAGTTCCTGCATGCCCCTCTCACTCATGTGCCCTAGCCTCAAATGCCAAAGCTGAGTTTCATCTTCCGAGTCCTTGCTTGTAGATACAGCTGCTCCACCTGTGATTGTTGTACCACACAACCTATATAGACAATTAGGTTGAATCTCTCCCTTCATAACCACAAGTGAACCTTTTGAGATTATGAGTTTCCCTCCATATGCTTTGAATGAATAACCATTCTTGTCAAGAGTTCCAAGGGAAATGAGATTCTTACGCAACTTTGGAATGTACCTCACCATTCCAAGCGTCCTAACAGCCCCATCATGCATCTTCACCTTGATTGTACCGGTGCCTTTGACTCTACACATTGAGCCATCCCCCATCATCACTTCACTGCTATCTTCTTTCTCATACGTGTCAAACCACTCCTTGTTTGAGCACATATGATATGAGCATCCGGAATCCAAAATCCAATCGGAAGAGGAACACCTTGAAGAATTAGCCAATGCATTTGTTTTAACATTGCCATTAACACACAAAAGCTCACCATCACTTTCTGTGACATCCTCAGCTGTGTTTGCTGCATTCTTCCCTTTGTTCTTCTTCTCCTTCCATATGGGACAATTCTTTTTCCAATGCTCCTTTGACCCACACTCGAAACAACCTTCCTTTCCCTTGGATTTGGACCTTCCTCTATTGCCTTTCTTGCCTTCACGCTTCTTCTAACGGCTTCTCTCTCCAGTCTTTGCAACTAGACCTTCGCCTTGAGAGTTTTCTCCCGAACGTTGAGTCATCCTATGGTGTGTCATGATGTCTTGCACCATAGGCTCAAAATCAAGAGTAACCTTTCCGAACATAAGAGTGGTTCGAAAGTGTTTATAGGACGGAGGCAAGGATGTCAACAACATAAGAGCCTTATCCTCCGGACTATAATTCACATCCATTCTCTGCAGTCAGCAACACATCTATTGAAACTACTTAGATGTTCCATTAGATTTCCTCCCTCCTCCATCTTAAGATTCAGGAGCTCTTCCTTGAGGAAGAGTTTGTTGGACAACGACTTCCCTGCAAACATCTCTTCGAGCTTCTCCCATGTTTGCTTCGCCGTATCCTTTATCACATTGATGAGCACCTCATCGGAGAGATAGTTTTCGATGGCTCCTCTGGCTAACTCGTCAAGAACTCCCCACTCATCATCCGTCATGCTTGCTGGCTTCTTCTCCTTGCCAACTAACACAACATGGAGCTGTTGTTGTGTAAGAGCCGACTTCATCCTTCGTTGCCAAAGAGTGAAGTTCTCCTTCCCTGTGAAAGGCTTTAACTCCACCTTCATGCTTGCTACATGTGGTTGCTTCACAGGCTGTGAACTGGTACCACTCTCAGCTTCTAAGTCACTTGCCATATTGAACACACTAGCACTCCAAGAGAAGAACTAGCTCCAGCTGCCAAACACAGCTCTGATACCACTTGTTGTGAATTTATGACTAACTCACTGCCCTTAAAGATCTTGTTGTTGATGGACTTTAGACAAAGAACTCAATGATGGATGAGTCTTACACACACACACAGAAATTAACCAAGCACAAATGACACAAGTGTTTATAGAGGTTCAGCAAATTGCCTACATCCTCTTTGGTGATCACCTTAAGAAATTTCACTAATGAAGATAGGTTACAACTTTGGTTTACAAAGGAAACCCCCTTAGAACTCTACCCTCACCATCTGTTTCTCTCACACCCTTGCTCCACTCCTTGATACACTTAGAGAACTCTCTTCCTCTCTCCTTGGTTTTTCTGAACTGAAAACAAAACTCCAGCTCTCTCCACTAGAAACTCTATATATTCAACTTGTTTACTCCTCTTGTGTTATCTTACTTCACCCCATTTCCTACACAAGCCAATAGACAAGAGATAAGATATCAGCTTGTCCTCCACGTTCTTCCCTTTAGTCACCACTTAGACTAAATGTCAGATCAAATAGGTAAATAGAATCCACTCAGCCACCTCCCACTTACACCAGAAAATGGAGAGTGATCTCTTTGAAATAAGATAACCAATTAGCTATGAGTGCTCTCCCAACTATCCAGCAGGTAGTCAACGTCCATTTAACTTAGAAGTGACCCACTAAGCCTCTGAAATCTTGTGGAAAGCGATAGCCATCGAAAACACAGTTGAAAACACGTAAGAAAACGTCACAGGCACGACTAGGACTACCCGGTCGCGGAAGTATTTCGCTCCAGGTTTGAAACTGCTCCTTGGACGACCGCAAATGTCACGCGACCGGTCGCTTGTGCTTCCTTCGACCTGTCCCAAGTAACTAGCGACCGGTCGCTTCTTCAGATTTTGCTCCAGACTTCGAATCTGCTTCTGCGACCGGTCGCCAATTCCTAGCGACCGGTCGCTTTGGGCAGACTCAAAAAATCCTCCTTCAGCGCCAAAACAACCTTGTATCCTTAGGTGAGCCATTTTTCCAACACTTGCATGTCGTGTTGTTTTCCAAATAAGGGTTCTTCATCTGCTATCATGCTTGAGATTTTTTCTTATGATCTTTTCATCGTGAATACATGACAAAAATTAGATTTTGATTTTGTAAGGATCAGAGAATTGTGCAGGAGTCTTGGTCATTCATTTCTTTCTGAATTTGCAATAGTCATGTTAATTGTATCAAGGTTTCTTCTTTCTGTTGTTTATTGTGTGCTATTCATAGTTTTATACAAGTTATCGCACATCATTGGTCATGAATCTTTGCAACCTTTGAGTTGGATTTCTCTTATTACATCAAGTGCTTATTCGACTGGAAAGAAGCCGACTGGAAAGAAGCTGGATATCATGACCACGGATTAAAACTCCGTTTTCAGGCCACTTTTTTGGTGTTACACTCCAAAAAACACGGTGCTTCCAGTTTTTGATTGTGTACCTGACATTGAGTCAGACAAGTTATGTGCCATTCATATATGACATTTGGAATGTCGAGTGGTATTTTTGCTTTCGGAGTGTTGTATTAATTTGTTTGACTTTTACATAACATGTTATTTGTGTTAGATTTAACATGTCAATTTCTGTTACAGCAGCCAAGTCCCACCGTCAGGACGTCGCCAATCCGCCGAAATCCGCTCAAAAATAGCCGATTTTGACAGAAACTTCACACCGTTCGATCTTCCTCCTCCGGCCCCCAATTCAGACTAGTGAGGTATGGTTTCTCACCTATTTTTCAAGCCCTAGCTGATGATTGGGTAGGAATCTTGGACGGCTGTTCGAGATTTTTCGGCCGCGAAAATTTATCCAGGTACCCAAGCGTAGTCGATGCATGGGCCATGTGGTGGTCCGGCATTGAATCCTAAAATGATCCTTATGTTGTCACGAGCGTGTAGGTGTGCTCGGATGTCAATTCCAATATCGTTTGAACCTTGAACAAATTACGCATATTATGCGTTATCCGGGTTCCATAGGTTTGAACCATTGGATCGATCTCAATTTTATATATGTTGATCTAGGCACTCCTAGGATCGTGTAGGTTTTCGCATATCGTGAATTAGAGCTGCGGATGTTCCGATTCAATAACTTAAAGTTTAATTAAACGATAACCATAAGATCGTACGATCGTGAGCAATTCGACCATTCGAACTGAACCAAACTTACAGGACCTGATTAATAAAATGTGTGGAACCTATAGGGTCTCTCAAATTAACAATTGAAGGTCATGGACCCCACGGGTCCCAGTTGACTTTTCTAGAAATTATCGCTTATCGAGTCTCGGCTCTTTCCGGACCATTCTAACTGTCCGAAATGATTAAGTGGGCATAGGAATGGTCTTAAACCATGTACACGCACTTCTAGGAGCCAGGGGTCAGGGTTTTGGACTAAATCATGTTAGGCAATTTTTATTAATTAAATATTTTAATGGCTTAAATAGGTACTCGCCCAGTGAGTGGACTTTTGTTTTTCAAATGATTTTATGAAATTTAAATTATATTATTTGATCTTGAATAAGTATTAATGCCTATTACTTTCCAAGCATAAGTATTTAAAATGCTAATATTTTTCGTTATATATTCTGTTATATTTAAATGAGAGTGGCTTGGAAAGTAGGAAGGATAATGGCAGGAGGATTCAAGAATGGATAAGAAATAGTTTATAATTTACAAGTAAACATTTTTTCTTAAAACCACCATAGGTACCCAAGTTGCCTACATATAATATGTTGCCTTCAGAATATATATATTGTTGCCTTCCGTTATGTCAGCGCGTTTGACAATTGCCCCACGAGTCTTAGGGATATTCGGACCGTGCGGAGCGAGAAATGCAGATCAGGTGGACTAAATATCCCCTAAATCCTGCGAGGATTGCGGCTTGGGTCGACTTTGTGTTACTAAGACCTGCGAGGATGTGTCACTACGTGACACAAGGAATTGATAGAAATGGGGGAAATAAGTATAAGATCATGGAATTGACGGATATATATATATATATATATATATATATATATTAATGGGTACACTTAGGTGGAAAGGATTTATTTCTTTATAATATTTTCTAAAAGTCCCGACGTTTTGATTGAATGTTTGATTAATAATATGTATGTAAATATGCTTGTTTTAGAAATTCTTGTACGAATATATATATAAGAGGAAATAGAATAGAATTTTCTAAATGGTTTTAACAGTGGGATTAGTATGTTTGTATTCTATTTTCCAAAACTTTATTTTTTTTCCACTCACACTTTTAAATTCCGGCCACTTCCGCTTACTTTTCGAATTACAACCCTAAGTTTGGCGGTTCGGAGATTTTTCGGCCGCCGAAAATTTATCTAGGTACACAAGCGTTGTCGATGCGTGGGCCATGTGGTGGTCCGGCATTGAATCCTAAAATGATCCTTATGTTGTCACGAGCGTGTAGGTGTGCTTGGATGTCAATTCGAATATCGTTTGAACCTTCAACATATTACGCATATTATGCGTTATCTGGGTTCCATAGGTTTGAACCGTTGGATTCGATCTCAATTTTATATATGTTGTTCTAGGCACTCCTAGGATCGTGTAGGTTTTCGCAGATCGTGAATAGAGCTGCGGATGTTTCCATTCAATAATTTAAAGTTTAATTAAACGATAACCGTAAGATTGTACGATTGTGAGCAATTTGACCATTCGAATCGAACCAAACTTACAGGACTTGATTAATAAAATGTGTGGATCCTATAGGGTCTCTCAAATTGACAATGGAAGGTCGTGGACCCCACGGGGTTCCGAGTTGACTTTTTCGAGAAATTATTGCTTATCGAGTCTCGGCTCTTTCTAGACCATTCTAATTGTCCGAAATGATTAAGTGGGCATAGGAATGGTCTTAAACCATGTACACGCACTTCTAGGAGCCAGCGGTCAGGGTTTTGGAGTAAATCATGTTGGGCAATTTTTATTAATTAAATATTTTAATGGCTTAAATAGGTACTCGCCCAGTGAGTGGACTTTTTTTTACAAATGATTTTATGAAATTAAAATTATATTATTTGATCTTGAATAAGTATTAATGCCTATTACTTTCCAAGCATAAGTATTTAAAATACTAATATTTTTCGTTATATATTCTGTTATATTTAAATGAGAGTGGCTTGTAAAGTAGGAAGGATAATGGCAGCAGGATTCAAGAATGGATAAGAAATAGTTTATAATTTACAAGTAAACATTTTTCTTAAAACCACCATAGGTACCCAAGTTGCCTGCATATAATATGTTTCCTTCAGAATATATATATTGTCAGTGCGTTTGACAATTGCCCCACGAGTCTTAGGGATATTTGGACCGTGAGGAGCGAGGAATGCAGATTAGGTGGACTAAATATCCCGTGAATCCTGCGAGGATTGCGGCTCGGGTTGACTTTGTGTTACTAGAACCTGCCAGGATGTGTCACTACGTGACACAAGGAATTGATAGAAATGGGGGAAATAAGTATAAGATCATGGAATTGACGGATATATATATATATATATATATATTAATGGGTACACTTAGGTGGAAAGGATTTATTTCTTTATAATATTTTCTAAAAGTCCCGACGTTTTGATTGAATGCTTGATTAATACTATGTATGTAAATATGCTTGTTTTAGAAATTCTTGTACAAATATATATATAAGAGGAAATAGAATAGAATTTTCTAAATGGTTTCAACAGTGGGATTAGTATGTTCCAAAACTTTATTTTTGTCCACTCACACTTTTAAATATTTTGCTCCCCCAAGCAGGAGAAGTGAACCAGAGCACCACCACCGGGCATTCGTCATCACTCTTCCTTCTCTTTCCACTACGTAGGATTTGATTACGAATTCTTGGTCTTGGTCAAGGCCAAGACGAAGCGAAATAAACATCAATATGGTCTTGTTCTTAACTTCCGAATTCTTGGCCCCACAAGGACAGAGCGGTAATATTGACAATGACATCTTAGAGGAACGGTCTAACATTCGGCCGAGATCGAAGGAGGAATTGTTGGCCATTGCTTTCGACAAAGTCATACCTAGGGACAAGCCGAATAAATACCGCCACCTTAAACCATTGTACATTTAAGCTCACATGGAAGGGGTGCTAATTTTCAAAATTTTCATTGACGTGGAGCCACGGTCGATGTTCTTCCCTAGTCCCTGATGAAGAAGCTGAATAAGACCAAGGAAGATATCATCCCGTGTGACGTGGCCATGAGCGGCTTTGTCGGCGATAAGTCCAAAACCATTGGAGTAGTATTGCCTTTGAAAATAACTATGGCCGATCAGACAAGAGTTACGGCCTTTTATGTTCTGGAGTCGAATGTGGACTACAACATATTACTTGCCCGAGACGGGCAAAAGGTGTCAATACACCCAGCTGAGGAAAAGCTCTTTGAAACCCACGCTGTGCAAGTATGGATTTAAGCAACCAACAAGAACTTCGGCCAAGAAAGTCTTAGAGCTAGGTGTCGAGAACGTTCGAAAGGATTCGGCGCAAGAGGTGCTCATCGATCTAACAAGCATTTATTAATGTCGGACACAACAACCAAAGAAGAAGGGGTAGTGGTCGTGGCCGATCTGGTGGACCGACTGCGGGAATATTAGGCCGAGGTCTCTTTACGGCCGAACTCGCTGATTAATTTGATCAAATTCCTACATGAGTCAGACGACGGTGATGTGTTAACCATTGACGACCTGGATCCTACACTGTTGAGATGGAAAACAGCCATCCCGAGGTCTAAGATCCTTTGTTAGAAATCAAGGTAGGAACGAAGGGCGAACCACGACCTCTCTTTGTTCGTAATATTTTGAACCTGAAGCTCAGTCCTCCTCTACGAATATAAAGAATGTTTTGCTTGGGACTATCGTGAGATGCTTAGATTACCCAGATGTTTAGTAGAACATGAATTGAAAATCAAAGACGAGTTCAAACCTTTCCAACAACCACCACGGGCGATTTTCTGCCGAGGTACAACTGAAAGTCAAAGAATAAATTTAACAGCTTCTCAAAGCCAGCTTTATCCGTACCACCCGATACATTGAGTGGCTGGCCAACATTGTGCCAATGTTGAAAAAGACTGGAGCTCTAAGGGTTTGCACGAATTATAGAAATCTGAATCTTGCAATCCCCAAGGATGAGTACGCTATGCCCTTGACCGACCTGTTAGTGGATGGAGTCGCAGAACATGAGCTCTTATCCTTTACGGATGTCTATGTTGGGTACAATTAGATATTTATTGCCAAAAGCGAAGTTCGCAAAATGGCATTTAGATGTCTAGGAGCTATTGGAACTTATGAATGGGTAGTCATGCCTTTAGGCCTTAAAAACGCTGGTGCTACGTATCAGCGGGCCATGAACATCATCTTCCACGATTTAATCGGCCGAACTATTGAGGTTTATATTGACGACGTTGTCGTCAAGTCTTCCTCATTGTCTTCTTGGTTCACTAACGTAGGATAGAAGTGAACAAGAACAAGGCCAAGGCAATCATGGTCGCACCCCACCGAAAACCAAGAAAGAACTCCAATCTTTCCTTGGAAAGGTGACTTTTTAAGACGTTTCATATCCAACTTGGTAGGCAAGATTCGGCCATTATCCCATCTCCTAAGATTGAGAGAGGGGACGAGTTCGTCTGGGAAAGCAAGCATCAGAAGGCTTTTAATGAAATCAAGCAATATCTCTCCCAGCCGCAGTTCTTATGCCCCCTGTTGAAGGCCAAAAAATCCATGGTTGGGCCCGAATAAATTCCTAGCCCAAAACGATATATTATTGGAAAAAGATCCAATTTGGAGTACACGAAAGTCTGCCATGCACAAGCCACACCCTGCATGCCATGCCAAATAAAAATCTGTCATGCTAGAAATTGATATTAAAATTATAAAGATGCATTTAGCTATGCAAATCCATGCTAATTATCCTATCAAGCGTCATAATTAAAAGCATGCCAAATGACATGCCATGCCAAGCGACATGCCATGCCAAGCGGGAAATTATTATTTCACACCCAATCGCACTACAAGCTTAAGTGGGCCCAAGCCACTCGAATGCCCGGGGCTTGCTTGAGTCAGTTGTGGTATGGATGGTAACAAATTGTCATGGGGCCCATTGATGGTCGAGAAATGGAAGTCTCGGGTCGCTTGGGCCTCGGGACTCAAGCCCATTTTTAGGCCCAAACGTGGGTAAGCACAAGAGAGAAAGTAGCCCATTGCCTCAACTAGAATAGCCCAACTAAAGTAGCCCATTACTCCAGCTAAAATAGCCCAACCAAAATAGCCCATTGCCCCAATTAGAATAAGCCAACTAAAAGGCCTAACACTTGATCAGATTATCTCATCCATTGGATGAATCATGTGGTGGACTTAAAAAGCCTATGTAATTAGAATAAAAAGGCAACACAAGTCTTGGCACTCAGCTGGAGAGAAAATCACGAAGGAGCTTGGAGAAGTCCACACGTGAAGAGCTGCTCGGAGGCTTGGGAGCAAGTTCCAAAGAAAAAATCCTTCAAGGAACCAATGGATATTAGCACGCAAGGAAAGATGTCATCCCTTAAACCAGCAGGCGCACCCACTTTCTTTCCTTCATCAGATTTGGCCATGGAAAGAGGAAGAAATAGGAGAAAGAAGATGGGTGAGAAAGGGAAGTTTCCCTTTGAGGCAGCCGCTGGAAGAAGCCTGGAGCACCCAAAATCCCTAATTTTGTGGGATTGGGCAGAGCTGACTTTGCCACCATGAAGTAAGTCAAGAAAGAGGAGAAGAAAGGAGAAGGAAAGCTTAGCTAGATTGGGAAGAAACCATTAGGGTTTCTTGGAGAAGAACAAACCCCAAGCAACTATAAATAGGGCCTCTTCTACCCAACACAACACAACCCACAACCTTCATAGAGCAAGCTTCCTCTCTCACATGCAAACCCAGGAATTTTCGTGCTATCCTTGCCCATTTCCCCTATTTCCCATGTTCTGGCAGATTGGCATAGCTTTGACAGAGTCACCGTCAAGCCTGGAAATTGCTAAGATTACCCACAATTCTTCACCATCCTTCTCCCCCTTCATCAAACCTCCTTAGAATCTCATTCTCTTTCCTTTAGAACCTCTGTCTCTCATAGGAACTCACAGCTCTCTCTCCTCAAGTGCTAAACCCATGATAATTTTGCTCCCATGCCATAATCTTCTCGGACACAAAGGGGACACTTGCTGTCGAAGAGAAAGGCCCCTACACCCCCAAAGAAAGGAAAACCTTTAAGGCTCCACATTTCGGCCCTAGAGAACTTTATCGACTACTTGTTGGCTCAAAATAATATGTCTGAGCGAGAACATGTTGTGCATTATCTCAGCTCAAACCTTAGTATGGCCGAGCTTAACTATTCACGATAGAGAAGTTATGCCTGGCACTCTATTTCCACTAAGCTAAGCCATTACATGACTACTTATTGCGTAATGGCCCTCAATATGGCTGAAGGATTCTTTAGGATCTCTTTTGTTAATGTGCCAAGCACAAAAAATCACGAGGCCAATGAAATAGCCCATATAGCATCAGGCGTAAACATCCCTGATGGACAATACAACCGGGTGATCAAAATTGAAAAGCGTAACTTGTCAACCTTGATGGCCCAAACATCCGAAATGGCCAAGACGGACAAAGGAGACTGGCAATATCCCATCGTCAAATATCTTCATGATCCTTTCGGGCAATCAAGAAAAAGCTATAGGTTTCCGGGCTCGTCTTGATTTCAAGGAGCCCGAAAGGTGTCCCTCCTTCCCCTAATATCATTCTGATCAACCCTTCTATTGCCTTAAAATGGTTACGGTAAGCCACAATATTGTTATGGTAAGCCATAATACGGCTATCGTGGACCATAATATGGTTATGATAAGCCCTAATATGGTTCTGGTGAGCCTTAGTAAAGTTTGGTAAGCCTTAATACAATTCTACTAAACCTTAGTACAGTTCTAGTAAGCCTTAATATGGTTCTGGTTAGTCATAATATGATTCTAGTAAGACATAATATGGGTCTGGTGAGCCAGAATATGGTTTTGGTGAACCATAATATGGTTCTGGTGTGCGTTAATACGTTTTTGGTTAGCCTTTGTATGGTTCTGGTAAGCCCTTATATCAATTTTGTAGACTTTGTTATGGTTCTAGTAAGTCACAAAATGGTTCTAGTGAGCTTTAATATCGATTTTGGGAGCCTTTAATATGGTTCTAATGATCTTTAATAATATGGTTATGGCCCAGTTTGGAATCCATGTCGAACCCGTACGTGCCCAACCCCTGGCATTGTCTGGCACAAACGACCAAAATACCCATCTTGCCCTAATCCAAAAACTGCTTTAGGGTCTGGCTTCTACCGGAAAACTGACAAAGTCTCCTTGAAAAAGACTCAAAAACCTAGAATTTTACCTGCACAGCAAACTCAAATAATTTCTCAAGCGTTCAACAAATTCAACTTTACAAAACTTATCATAACAAACCAATCATAAACTTGCGGCTGCACCAAGGTTAGCTTAGGCTGCCTACGTACCCTTACTGAGGGATCAAGCCACACGTAGTTCTTTATACAAGAAACAAGTTCAACCCATATGTAAGCACATGAATTAAATATTTCTTCACACTTTCATAAAACCAAAAGCTTCAAACTCTAATCAATCTGCTGAAACTTAAGCAAAAGATATTGATTTCAAAACTATCTTCCACCCATCACATATGTGCATAATCAAATACATATGTATAATAGCTCATTACAAATAAGTAGGAAAACGAGAAAATTATTAAAATAACATTGGCCACATGAAACCTTAATATCAATATCAACGATTTGAATAGAGCATACTTCAATCAATCTTTCACAGGTAAAAACAAACTCATCTCTTAAGAAATTAGTTGTCAATTTTATAAAATCCTTAAAACTTAGAAAACTCTCAATCCTTGTCTCATAAATCTGAAAACATGCATAAAAACCTTCACCAATAAGTACCAAGACCAACCGTGTGGAGCGAGAATGCGGCTAAGGTTGACCAAGCGTCTCCTGGGACTTGCAAGGAATGCGGTTTGGGTGACTTTGTGTTTCCGTGGCCTGCGAGAATGTGTTTAAACAAATTACAATGAACAAACTTAAATACTGCCACATTACCTTACATTACATTAGCATTACATTACATTACACCAACTTAACTACTGCCGAAGTGCCTTACATTACATTAGCATTTGTTATCAAATTACATTGCCCACTGAACTACTGCTTCTTAATCATATTACACCCACAAAATTACATAACATATTACTCTTAATTATTCATAATTCCTCCTAATTCATCTTCATGGCAAACACCAACAACCAGGAAAGCAACATAGCAGCCCACAATATTTTTGACTTTGCTCGAATCTTTGCATTTTCCTTCTCCACTCTATCAATCTTCCTCAGCAAACCAGGTATCAAAGACTTTGAACGCTCACACATTTCTGCATCAAACCACTGAAAACACCTACATCCTTTTGCTCCACTTCCCTGTATCAACCAAGAACAATGACTGAAAATTTCCTTAATTTGATCAATGACTGAACATTTCATCAATAAGAACTCTATCAATTTGTGATGCCCAAAACAATGACTGAAAATTTGATCTTAAACATGCTTACCTTTGACTTTGGGCAGACTAGAAATCTCCGCCCTGGGTTTGAACTAGTCCAAGAAGTCTGCATCTGTGCTAACTTCCCACAATGACACCACAGGGCATGCCTTGCTTCTCCTTGCTTCTCTCCTGTTCCCATAAACCCAAATCTTCTACTCCAGAATCTCCCAATTTCAAACTCCACCTCAGATTTTATAAACCACTAATTTCTTCTCAAGATTCTCCCAAAATTGAAGCCCACCTCAAATTTTCACAAACCCTAAGCCCTCTTCTCCAATTTCCCCTTCTCACCCAATTTCCACCATTCTTAAAACTGAAAAATCCTTATTTTGGAGAGGTTACAGATTAAAACGAAGTGGGGACCAAAGCACGTAACGGAACGTCAATAGATCCTGACGGAATGGGTAACGTGAGACTGTTTTCAAAAGTTGGGGGGTAGTTTGAGACGTTTGCAAACATAGGTGGTAATCTCAGACAAGTTTGAAAGCACAGGGGGCATGTACGTAAATAAGCCTTTAAATATCTTTCTTGTTTCTTTTTTCTTTTTCCTTTAATATTCACTAAGTAAAACCTAACTACTAGTCAAAGTGATTAAAAAAGAGAGATACAAATTAAAGGGTATAGCCGCACGGCTATACGGTTTTAATATATATACCAATAATAAAAATATAAATATGGATTTCTCTATGGGACTGTTTTTTAATATTTTTTATTTTTAAGTGTTTTCACCTGTTAATCTTACTTTGATGCTTTTGTCATTAAATTAGCTTGGCTATAGGCTCGGCTTTGGATTTGGCAATGATTAATAATAATTATATTAATCAAAAACTTGGGCCTTGGGGCTCTTGGGCTTTGGAGAACTTTAATTAAGGCACCCAAATGAAAATAAGTAACATATATACATATATATATATATATATATATTCATATTTTGAAATATAGGAGATATTAAGGCTAATAAGATATTACTTAATTGCATATATTAAATTAAAGAGGTTAGCCAAAAAAAGAGTAGGAGAAACTAATTTTATATCTCAAAAATTAATAATTTAAATAAAATAAACATCACACCTTTCCCGACGACATTTCATCGGCATAGACCTATGCCGGCAAAACGTTGTAGGATAAGGTTTGTCGTGACGAATAAACTAATTTCGTCGGTAGAGGTCTGTTTACCTGATCGACGAAATTTTGTCGGGAAAGGTCCTTTTTAAAAAAATAAATCTAAACTTAGGATATTTGGGATAATTAATTTTTTTAAAATTTTATTGTTAGTAATTCAATCTTTCTTGTTTCTTTTTTCTTTTTTCCTTTAATATTCACTAAGTAAACCCTACCTACTAATCAAAGTGACTAAAAAAGAGAGATACATATTAAGGGTATAGCCGCGCGGCTATACTTTGAAGATATTCTATTTATGCAGGATAGCCGCGCGGCTATACGCTTTTAATATATACACCAACAATAAAAATATAAATATGGATTTCTCTTGGAGGCTTAGCTTTTGAGGTGCCTTTTGTGAACACCCCACATCGAAAATCCCCTCCTACAGAGGTCTTTATAAACAAAGCACTATGATGGTTTGCTAGAAGCGTCTTGAGTCCTGGAGACCCCCCTAAAAACGATGTTTTCTACTGTAAAATTGGATTACATCTTCCAATGTAACAACACAGTCAGGTTTTCCTTACATTTTCTTAATGTCATGCAAACTAAACTTTAGTTTTGAACATAGGAGACAGGAAGTGATGGGGCGGACTCATTTAAAATGTTTAATATTAGATGGAAAGCAGGTGTTAGAGGAGCAATATAGTATGGAGAACGTTGTTCAAGTAAATATAACGAGCAACAATATTAATATGTTTAATATTAGATGGGCTGGTTTTTGTTTTAATTATTAATTTCAGGGTCCGGGTTCAAGTCACAGAGAGGCACACTTGGGTATTTTTTTAATATTTTTTATTTTTAAGTGTTTTCACCTGTTAATCTTACTTTGATGCTTTTGTCATTAAATTAGCTTGGCTATAGGCTGGGCTTTGGATTTGGCGCTGATTAATAATAATTATATTAATCAAAGACTAGGGCCTTGGGCTCTTGGGCTTTGGAGAACTTTAATTAAGGCACCCAAATGAAAATAAGTAATTTTTTGCAGGGCTTTTTTCTTCCAGGACTACAATGGGCTTGGGCTGCTAAAGAGCAAGATGGCTGAAATTTCCCCCTTGTGTCTAGTTCAAAATTCAGACCCCAAAATGTTTCGAAGGGTTGTAAAGCCTTAGGAAACACCTTGGTTGCCTTCTCCAACGAAACCCTAATGGTTTCTATCCAATTTGGCCAAGCTTTTTCCTTCCTATCCCTTCAATCATCCTATTTTGGTGAAATCCACTCTGCCCAATCCCACAAAATCAGGGATTTTTGGGAGCTCAATGCTCTTCTCGGAGCTGGCATCAAGTGGAGAACTTCTATTTTCACCCATCCTTCTTCCTTCTTTTCTCCCCTCTTCTATGGCTAGATCTGATGGGGGGAAAGAAATGGGTATGTACACTAGTTTGAACGGTATTTTGCTCTAGTATCCCTTGATTTTTTGGATGTTTTTGCTTGAAACTTGTTCCCCCCATGTGCTAGAGCCTCCCAATAGCTCTGATAGTGGACCTCCAGAATTCCCTTCATGGCTTCTATTTTTTAAGTAAGGGGCTGAGGTTTTGCTACTTCTCATTTCTAATTGTATGGGCCTTCTAAGATAATGGGTTGGTTTGTCAAAATAAATGGGCTAACCTCAACAAGTGTTGGCCTATTTTTTGTTGAGGTGTTGGGCTAATTTGGTTAAGCTAATGGGCTATTTCAGTTGGGCTTTTTGGTTGGGTTATTTTCTCTTTGTGCTCACCCACATTTTTGGGCCTAAGAAATGGGCATGAGTTCTGAGGCTCCCAAGCAACCCCAGGACTTCCATTTCTTGGCCCATCAATGGGCCTCATGTCAACTTATTACCATCCATACCACAACCCACTCAAGCAAGCCCCAGGCATCTTGCGTGACTTGGGCCCACTTAAGCTTGTAGCGTGGCGTGACATGTGTGCAAGCGCATATGACGAACTTCCGCGTGCCCAAATCGGGTTTCTTCTCGGTAAGGTATTGCATTGGGCCAAGATCTTATTTGGGCCGAACCGTGACTTTTTTGGGCCTCAACATTAGCCCCCTTGATTGTTGGGGCCATGAAGTGGCAACGAGATGGGCCAAATAATCAATTTCAGCCCAGAAAAAGTGGCAGTGGCATGGCATGGCATGAGTTTAGGAGCAACTCAAGGATGACCAGTTAAGGGTCTGAAATTAGAGCCAGGTCTTTTCAGGGGAAGGTTGGAGGGGTCGCAATGGTCCCGCTTAAAACCCAATCCTTCTTAAACACCGAGGGTGTTACCTTAAAGAAATTTCCTAGACACCGTATTTTTGGAGGTCACTTACTAGAGTTACCAGAGTTTGGCTTAGCTTGCATGACTTATTTGCTTGAGTGACTAGAGAGGCTTGATTTTGCATGATTGTGTGCTTGGATGCTTGGCATTGGCATGTATTGGAAGGATGCTTGAAATAAGGCAGGTGCTGGAAGAATGTTTGAAATAAGGCATGTGTTGGAAGGATGTTTGAAATAGGGCATGTGCTTGAAGGTTGTTTGAAATATAGCAGTGTTGGAAACTATTTTGTTCGGCATGGAATAGGTGCTGGAAATTCTTTACTTAATGTGGAATATGTGCTGGAAGAACGTGACTTGGCTTGGCCTTCACGTGGGCAAAATTGTGTTGCCCCTTCCTCTTTTCCTTTCATTTGGCATGGCATCTTTATTTTCTGATTTTCTTTCACTCTTCTTTCTTCTTCTTCTTCAAGACCCAAATCCGTGGGTATTGTTCATCGATACAGAAGTTAGAGGTTTGAAGCTCGAATCAGAAAACTTCCTTGATAAAAGTTGTTCATCTGCTCGAGTACTATAGCTTGTAAAATTTGTAGAACTTTTTGAATTTTTCTGAAGTAACACCTCTGATTACAGCAGAAGGGCCCGTGATCCACATAGAAGCATTTAATGAGCCAAGAAAGAAGGGACATGATTGAAGTCGGGTATGGCGAGTAAAATCAGGGATTAGGTGCGAAAATCTCATGACTTGTAAGATTAAGTCACCAACCCTCAGACCAAGGCATTAAATGCTCCTCCAAGGCCGGAGATGTAGAGCCCACCACCAGGGCACGGCGGGGTTTATGGGGGTCACACCACCATGCTTCACATTCCTAAATGTCGATTCGACTACCCACTAGCTCTAATCAGAACCTCTGCATGCTAGATTTTCAGCCTCATTCTCTTCTCAAGACCTTCCCTATAAATACCAGGCTCCAACAACATTTGAAGGGTTCAACACCAAACACAAGCCTCCCACGGAGCATATTATATTTTCTGCCATTTACTTCCTGTCATTTATTTTCTTGTAACGCATTTTCAATATTCTTACTTGCTTTCTAGGAGTAGTGGCAGTTTGTAGGAAAATCCATTTATCAATATATCAGCATCACCTAAAGACCACCATCAGCATCACCATTAACGGCCTTGTAGTTCCTCTCTCGGCCCCAATCCCTTCTGATTAGAAAGTCAGACTCAAAACAGGCGCACCCCCCCATCTATTCACCCAATCAACTCACTCTCAAACGCACGGCAAAACCGTGCTGGCACACCCGCGCACCACCAAAAGAAGGAAGACTTGTGTTGACGCAGATTCCCTCGAACTTGGGAACACCGGGCCGCGAGATTTTTGAGGCCAACACTTTTGGCACGCCCGGTGGGATCCTTGTAATACCTTTAGAAGCCTTAGGGTGGAAACTATGTCACAAGCAAAGCTCAAGAACAAGAGAACCGAGATGACTTCTGAGACTACTAAAACTACCCCTCCCCGGATAATAACCGTCGAAGCCGAACAAACTAGGTCCCAATGACGGCGGCCCGCGTGGCCGAATCCATGCAAGAGCGATCTCATATGGAGGATCTAATGGCTAGGCAAGCCTACATGATAGAGATGTCCTTCGAGGGCCGCCATGGGATAAATTCTTGTCGGATCTACGGACGTTCTTTCTCAGAGAGAATGCCGAATTACTTCACCTACGACACCCCCCAGAGCGGACAAATAGGCCCAGGCCGCGAGAGAATCGAGCCCTATGGGAAGGCAGCAGCCCCGGTGCGACAAACCAAACGCAGGCGTTAAGCTATGGTCATCATTTCCAACCACCGACGGAGTAGCTGGGGGCAGCCCAACAAACATGGGCGAGTCCCGCCCACCACTCGGTGGAGGCGCCGCGGGACCAATTTCAGACAACCGCTATTAGGCAGAATACAGCCCAGTATACTCCACTCGTCCAGGAGCCCGGCCCGGTGCATGGTCCTGGCTGCTCAAACCTAGGGCGAAGGGATGCCGAGCTACGACCTGAACTTAGGAGGATTGGAGGCCAAGGCTCCTTTCAAGGAAATACGATCTGAATACCTCCGCCAATACTTTAACGAATCTCACTCCAACTCTATCTTCTGGTCTCTACCCTGAGAGGAAAGGTCCAGCTCTATCCGAACGAGTACCTGAACGGCTAGAGATGCGTTGACTAAGGTTAGACGAGCCTCTTACGGCTAAACTTCCACGAGTAACATCCCTTAGACCGTGTGTCCTGTATTCGACGGCCTCATCAGTCCCTTCTTCTGGATCAGGGCTCCAGGATGACCCCACATTAGGGATCTTTATGAGGACAACGAGGGATTCCTGGATGGTCGAGGAAAGAACCCTCACCAAGGACGATTGCACGGCCGAAGAGGAAGCTCAATAAAGGAAACCTCTGTGGCCCGAATGAGGTAAACATAAACATGGTGTTAGTTCTACTTGCTGAATTCACGGCCCCAGGGGAAGAGAAGCAGAGCCGCCACAATGACATGTTCCAAGAGTAGCTCCACGAAATGTTCAGATCAAGGAGGAGTTATCTGCCGTAGCCTTTAACGAGGAATACCCAAAGAATCGAGCCAAACAAATACCGACACCTAAAGTTGTTGTACATCTCTGGGCATGTGGGAGGGGCATAACCGTGTTCAAGTCTTTGTCACGTGGCGACGGTCACATTCTTCCTCATCCTCTAATGAGGAAGCTAAACAAATCAAAGGAAGACCTCATCCCCAGGTGACGTGGTCATGAGCAGTTTCATTAGTGATAAATCTAAGACCATTGGGTATTACCGTCTGAAATGACTGTGGCTATCAAGACAAGAGTCGCGGCCTTCTATGTGGTCAAGTCCAGTCGTGGACTACAATATACCGCTGGTTCCTGGACTTGGATTCTATCAGCCCGGATGATACGTCTTCCATTTTTCAGTTGTTCTTTTGGGTCGGCCAGAAGTATCCATAAACCCGGCCGTTTTCGAAGCCCACGTCATGCAAGCAACTGAACTACGATCAATGACGTTGGTGGTACCAGTCTCACGAACGCCACGTACCGCTAGCGCCGACCACCGAGGACTTCGCTGAGGCTTAGTATAATCAGGTGCCGAATGTCTCGAGGACTTGGCACGTTGGAGTGTTGATAACACTACCAACCAGCCTTTAAATGTTAGTAGTAACCAGGAAGAAGGAGGCGGCGGTCGTGATCGACTCGGAGGTAGGCTACTTGAGCAATGGGCGGAAGAATTTGTTGGGCTAAGTCATTGTACCCATGTCGAATTTCCCTCCAACGTGTCCCACGACGCGGGCGTTTTGACCATCGACGACTTAGAAACAGCGTCTGCCGAGATGGAGGATGACTACCTCGAGGTTCAGGACCCTTTGATATTAGAATAATGTAGGAACGGAGGTCGAACCACGGCCTCTTTTTGTGAAGCTGAGTTTGAGATTCAAGATAAAGGCCGAGGTCATTTGCCGCCTCCATGAATAGAAAGACCGTTTTGCTTGGGAATATCTATGCTTGGGAAGATCAATGAGACTACTCGAGAGGTTTGGTCTCATGAGTTGACCGAAGGGGTCCTGCGTCAAGGACTAGTAACTCCGCCCTAGCATCTATCCATGGTCAAGGCATCATCCGCTTGTAAAATCAATGCTACCATGCCCCCGGTAAATTGTTCGAGGATAGACTCAGTTTAGCCTGCAAAGGGAAGATCAAGTGGCATCACCACGTGGCATCATGGCCCCACGCTTCATTTAATGAAGTAGTGCCTCTGAGTACTTACATGCAACCCATGAGCCGTAAAGAGCATTAAATGCGCCCCATGGCCAAAAAAAACGTAGAACCAGATCAGGGTGGCGGCAGGCATCTACATGGGTTATACCACCATAATCTACTCTCTCAAATGCCCATTTTGACCACCCATTTGCTCTGATTGAGGCCATCATGCGGAGTTTCAGCCTCTAATTTGTTTCTCAGAAACTCCTCCTATAAATACCAAGCTTAAATTATATTCAAGGCGTTCTACACCAAACGCAGCCTCCTATTAAGCAGATGACATTTTTCTGTCATTTACTTCTTGTCATTTACATTCAAGAAATGCCATTTCAATACATTTATTTGTGTTCTTAGGAGTAGTGGCAGTTTTCTGTAGAAAAATCCATTCATCAACATATCATACGACCCTTGATTTCAAGGCATTCTTCACTATCCTTGTCACTCTTTCATTCCCCCATATATCATACGACCGTCGCCACCCTAGGGGCGTGGCAAGAGCACCACCATTAGCACCACCATCAATGGCCTTGTAGCTCAGGCCGGTGACGTCCGTTTATCAATTCCTCTCTCGAGCTTCACAATCACTTGATTAGAAGTCAAAATCAAAAGAGTGCACACCACTTGACCATTTATCCAAAACACTTCACTCTCAAGCTCACAGGTAGACGTGCTGGCACGCCCGCGCATAAATCACATCAAACGCGAAGAAGAAGGAAGACTGTGTTGCAGCCCATCCCCTCGGCCCACACCAATAGGCCGTGAGATTCGCGAATGCCAACAAGCACGAGTTCTTTTCCTTTCATGGACCGTCACGCTGGTTACAATCAGAACTCCTTTATTGCCAAGGATGATGTCCAGAGAATCGGCGTCGTAGATGTCCATGGCTATCCCAACTACGAATGGGTAGTCTATGCCGTTCGGTCTAAGAACGCTCTGTGCACGTACTCATAATGGGCTACTAACCTCATTTTCCACTGATCTTATTG